>OX366538.1:4931360-6152325 GCA_947256265.1 Acronicta leporina
CTGTAAAAAAGACCCTCTTATAATATAGATATAGTATACAGACGTGACCTGTTATAATTTTATTGATTACTATCTTTTTCCTGCCGTGAATCTACAATAGAATTAGACATGGGTGCCAAAATTTTTTTTTTTTTTTAAAAAAAAGCTTACTAGCAATGTGGGTCGCACATTGCTAGTATTCTTGTTAACCCCTCGTGCTAAGCTAAATACTTGTGTTACGAGTGGGTTCACGTCGGTAGTGCAATGGGTGGGTTTCGAACCGGCAACCACATGATCGCAAGTCCGACGCCCTAGCCATTAGGCTACCGCCGCTTAAATCAAATTAAATCAAAAACCAACAGTGATCTCTTCGTTGTATTGGTCTGTATACATCAGGACAGAAAGGTGAAGATGTATCTCAGGATCCGTTCAATTAATCGAGACAAAAAGTTCACCAGTTTTTAAGTTGGAGCATATAGTTTCTAACAGTGTTAACAAAATTGAAATCTATTCAGTAGTTTTTGCGTCAACCCGCAACACACAGACAAGAATTTAAAAAATCACATTTTTGGGTTCGGACACGTTTTTAAATATCTTTAACTAGCTTATGTCCGCGACTTCGTCCGCGTAGCGTGATTATATATAGCCTATAGCCTTCCTCAATAAATGGGCTATCTAACACTGAAAGAATTTTTCAAATCGGACCAGTAGTTCCTGAGATTAGCGCGTTCAAGCAAACAAACAAACAAACAAACTCTTCAGCTTTATATATTAGTACTAGCTTCTGCCCGCGACTTCGTCCGCGTAGCGTGATGATATATAGCCTATAGCCTTCCTCAATAAATGGGCTATCTAACACTGAACGATTTTTCCAAATCGGACCAGTAGTTCCTGAGATTAGCGCGTTCAAGCAAACAAACAAACAAACTCTTCAGCTTTATATATTAGTATAGATATAGATAGATATGACAGACACAGCTTTGTTAAGATTTTCTAATAATAGAGATGCTACGGATTTTTTTTCGCAGAGACAATTAGTATTATAGCGCCCCTTGGAATTGTCTATGGATAGTTTAAATATAAGAGATGCATTTAAAATTCGCAAATCAACGCACTGCCCTCATTGTATTATTAGTAACTCCGTGTAAGCAAATACCACATCGGATTGAAAAGTGAAAGAGGTGTGAAAGAGGGTTCCACTCCTCTTTGTCAATTCATAATAGGCATTGTACAGATATGTCACGCGTACAAGACCCCACCAGCATAACAAGACACCCGCTCCCCTTTCATGAACCGCCCACAGTAAAACAAAAGTGTTGGAGCCGAGGGGCGAGGGAGCTCAAGGATAAATGGACAAGATATTTTATCATAGAGCGAGATTATTATTTCGAAAGTTAGGAAAATCTTTTTGTGTTGAAGTGTGAGGGGATCGAAGTGTCGAGGAATACTTTAATGAATCTGTTCGTGTGGTTTTTTTTGCACGCGTGAAATTGTTTTTTTACGCAAATGACATTATACCAACATATTTCACACGGCGCTATTCCCATATATCCTATGGAGCCTAATGGCTAGGACGTCGGACTTGTGATCATGTGGTTGCCGGATCGAAACCCACCCATTGCACTACCGACGTGAACCCACTCGTAACACAAGCACTTAGCACGAGGGGTTAACAAGAATACTAGTAATGTCTAAATCACATTGCTATATTTATTACCCTTCATTTCAAAGTCGGTTATAACAAGCAACATTGTTATTAACTGATATTCTACCTTACAAACAATGTAGATCGTTTAGAAAGGAATTTAACAGAGACTAGACGCATTCCTTATCGATTTCATATTAAACAACTAGCTTCGGCCCGCGACTTCGTCCGCGTGGAATAGTTACTTAGTCTTAGCGTGATGATATATAGCATATGTCCTTTCTCAGGGTCTAATGATTGTCTGTGCCAAATTTCATCAAAATCGGTTGAGAGGTTTAAGCGGGAAAGCGTAACAGACAAACAGAGTTACTTTCGCATTTATAATATTTGTAGGGATTAGTAGGGATAGTGAGTATTACAACATCTGCATCTACTCTGATAATAATAACATTAATAGCATTCTTATATCTTTTACCAACTGTGTTGAAGCCTTTAACATACCATCACGCCTGTATTCCCCGAAGGGTTAGACAGAGGCTTACTAATGTACACCTACAGTTCTGTATGTGTACATTAGTACGTATGGGGCGAGCCTATTGCCACAAACCGGGCACAAATTCCAAACTCCGAGCTGCTACTGAGATGTTCAAAAGAAGAGAAAAAAACCAATAACATTTTGCTCGATCTGCAATGGGAATCGAACCCAGGACCGCTAGGCTTCTCTTCTTTATTTAAGAGCTCAGCTCTTGTCGATGGAGCAAACGCCACTGTTCTCTATCTTCTGCTTTCCGTTTTACCTCTTGATACGACTCGATCGCAACCCTCCACTTGTTCCACAAAACTTCGTCTAGGTCTTCCCCTCCCTCGTTTTCCTTCAATTAGGCTAATGATTATTTTTTAATAACCCTACACCTTTTTAATTCGTACCTTTTAATATTTATGTATCAAATAGGTAGATCTCAGTCTACCTGTGACCATGGATGCTGTAAAGGATCCGAAATGTCGGGAATGAAATAATATTAAGAAAACGCTATAAAATCGTAAAAAAGTAGTTTCATTTCAATACTTGATATTCGCGTAAGTGTTAGAAATAATTTGAATATAACAAAACATGGTATTACGACTGTAATCCCTTGAAGAGTTAGGTAGAGGTATACTAATTGACCGGGCACAAATCCAAGATACTACTGAGAATTTCATAGAATAACCCAGTAATGCTTTGCCCTGGAATCGAACCCAGGCTAGCGTAGCGGTCGCGGTTAGGACCACTAGACCAATGAAAATGTCATACGAAAGTGTCATAATTTGCTGTAAGTATTCCCTGCTGTATAAATAGACCATGCTGTAGGCGGATCGTTGGGCTCCCTAAAAAAAAATATATTCTATATATATAAAAGAAAGTCGTGTTAGTTACACTATTTATAACTTAAGAACGGCTGAACCGATTTGACTGAAAATTGGTGGAGAGGTAGCTTAGAACTAGGAGACGGACATAGGAAACTTTTTATCCCGTTCCCGTGGGATGTGATGACAAACCGAATTCCACGGGGGCGAAGCCGCGGGCAGAAGCTAGTTTTTTATAAATTATAGTTGAGCTACACGATGACTGATGCATACTTGCCATCAGTTAGGACAGACCAGTCATAACTGACGGCAAGCATGCATCAATACTCAAAGCTGATGGTTCTTTCCTCAAAAGGCCATTTCAGACATCGCCCTGCATTGTCCCACTCACATTATTATTTGCATTATTCTATGTCTGAACTTAAAAATAGGCCATGATTCTTCGAGTTTGTTCTGGTGTTTCTTCTCAGAGGTGGTCAGTTAGGAAATGCCGAAGACATCTAGGTATAAAAAAAACTAAACCATTGACTTGTAGTGTCTCTAAAGATCTAGGTACTTAGATAAATAAATATAATTTCATTTAACTTCATTTCATTTCAATAAGTATGCGTAATGGATTGATCTGGCAAGCTCAGCTCAGCTCAGCAAGCTGATTGAGCTGAAACTTACTTCAAATTATTTATTTGTATGTTTTAATTAAATACCGATAATTCGTGCCTATCTGAAGGAAATATTTTAGTTTGCGCCATTTAAGATAAAAAAAGATATTTTGTTTGGGCAATTTAGTTCGTTGAAATTACATTTCAAAATGAATAAGTAATTACTGAAACTTCCATTTCGATCTGTTTTGTGTTTGCAGTCACTCTGTAGACCGCAATCTGTGTACCCGATGCCTGACATCATTGATCCATCCAACGTCCCCCTAGCCATCACGTAATTATACTTACCCAACCACTTTTCAAATAACTTCCACTGGCTTACCCCTCTCCCCCTTCAGAATCTAGGCATATACCGTGTCTAGGAGCCGAGTAATTCAAAACTACCTACATAGTGTGTGCTGTAGGAGGGGACAGCCCTATGTAGAGGGATGTCTTTGATGTAAATGAATAGAAATATGTCAAGTACGATGCGTAAAGCCGTCTTAGTGGAGATGCAGACGGGCAACTTTGATGGCACAGTGGAGCGACAAATTGTAGCCAAGTAGTCACTTTTAGATTAAGATTCAAAGATTTATTGCTTACTAAGTGTACATAAAGGTGTTACATTACATTTTAGTGAACTTATAACTTAGCGGCCTTTTGCAAGCATTGCAATATGGAGGGCTATACGAATTAATGAATATTTCTATTTGTTTAAATTACTTATTAACTCTAATAACAAAGTGTATTTATTTATTTATTTATTTCAACTGATGGTAAGCGATTACTGCCGCCCATGGACATCCGCAACACCAGAGAGAGACGCAAGTGCGTTGCCCGCCTTTTAAAAAGGTTTGGGCCGCCGGTATTCTCAGTAACTCGAAACACAACGTAAGTGTTGTTCAGCGCCAGTTTTCTGTGAGGCCGTGGTATCACTCAAAATATTGTGCTAGGCCACATTTTAGTCGCTGATGTGTGGTCATGTTTGTGGCACGTCTGTTCTGATTCTTGGGGTAAATGCGTTGCCTGTCTTGTTGTGAAGGGTAGGTTGGCATATAAGTCTATTTTATTTTATGTGCGTTTTCTACATACATCGCGAGTATGTAGAGAAAAATAATATTTCATAGCAATTATTTAACTTCCACTTTAGCTGAATTTGTGCACAGCGTGTGTGAAAAAGTATATGTCGTTGGGTTTACAGGTACTAAAGAATGATACTTATAAGAAAAAATATTATCTCAATTCTTAAAAAGACTGTTTATCTATTAACTTTATGTTTATTTTCAAATCATAACACTAATTATTTTAAAGTAGGTAATCAGTAACGTATCAGAAAATAAGAAAATGTTGGATCCAAAATCCTTGGTCTTACGCACGATTCCGACGCTAGAGGTCCTTGGTTCGATTCCCAGGTCGAGCATTGGCTATTGGGTTTTTCTAAGAAATTCTCAGGAGCAGCTCGGAGTTTGCGATTTATGCACGGATGGCAATAGTCTCGCCTCTAATTTCATGGGACCTAAACATACCGAACTGTGGGTAGTACGCCTCTGCCTAACCTTTCGAGGAATAGAGGCGTGATGGTATGTCATTTTATTCGTTCATTCAAGCTCAATCAGCTCAGGCAATCGCAGCCTATAGACGCCAGTACCAACAGAGGTACGAGTATCTCTTCACTTGCTCATAAATTTCACTTGCTATATACTGGAACACATTACTAAAAGGATAAAAACTAAATTACACTTTCAACATCAACATTATATTACATTACCACCTCACAGAAAACCGCCGTGAAACAACACTTACGTTGCGTTTCGCCGAGTGAGTGAGGATACCGGAGGCCCAAACCCTTTTAAAAGGCGGGCAACGCACTTGCGACTCCTATGGTATTGCGGGTGTCCATGGGTGGCGGTATCGCATACCATCAGGCGATCCGTCTACTCGTTAGCCCCCCTATCCCATAAAAAAACGTTACAAAGAAAACCTGCGTCTCAGTTGTTTATCATCCACCATCTTGTTGTATCGTTGACATAAATGAATACAAGGGAAAGCAGATTCATGAATTATTTAAAAGCTTCAATGCTTCAGGATTCCCTTATATATTCATAAATTTTCAGGAGTTCCTGAATAAAAGAGAAAAAGTTATGATATCCTTGAACGAGTGCCAAAAAATTGTAAATTTTCTGGGTCAATGGTTCATCAAAGCCTTTTCCAATTCATGTTAGAGTTGGCCTCCAGTCTTGCCAGATGTGCCTGATTATCGATATTTTGATCTGATCACGAAGCTACTGCCATTTGAGAGACGAATGCGTATTCATGTAAAGTAATTGATAATGGTATCTTTGTTCGAGTCAAATTGTTTTATTTCAATTTTAATAGGTAACACCGCATATTGCCTTAATTAATGCCTGCATTAATGTGCTAATCTACCATCACGCCTGTATTCCCTGTAGGATTTAGCAGGTGTGAATATACACAGTTCCCCGTATATATGTCCCATATTATAGGGGACGAGCCAAAGCCAAACTCCGAGCTGCTACTGAGTACTTCATAGAAAAACCCCAAAAATACTACTCGACCTGGGAATCAAATCCAGGAGCTCCATCGTAACAATCGCGCTTAGAACAACTGGAATAATATAGGTAGTAACTAAAAACACATATTTATGGAAAAAGTGAAAAATGTTTTCCTTCGTCCTCATTCTTTTAAAAGCTATCTAAGCTCATAAATTGTCAAATCACGCGCCATTTTGAGCTTGACAGCTTGGCGCCGGTAACTGGGACACCGAGAGCCTAGGAGTGTTCACATTATGCGAGCAAGCGCGCACCTAAACACCTATTACTGGCACACGCAGCCTCTACATAGGGCATAGACCTCACTGTGTGCATGTAGCCTCGAGAAATAATAGACTGGACGTGGAATTTTTCACGGAAAACTGGCGAAAAATAAACTAAACTTTGCTCCTTCTTTCGGGCAGCCTGCATTTTTTTTATTGTAACTTGAAAGGAATGAAAAGGTATTTATTCAGTACAGCTTTACACAGTTCACACTAGTATGTAGGTATATTAGTTATAAAAACTTATAAGTATAGGTAGACTGTGTCTAGCACTCTCGAACCTGGGGCCCAAGTCTGCTATTTCAGTTGTATCAAAATGGTCGTTCAATGGCACTAAATGACATAAGAACTGACAGATTTCGTAGATAAAACTGTCAAAATTCAACAATTCTGAAGCCATTGAGTGAAGATTTTTGAGTGGCCCTGGTATGTCGGAATCTTATCGACGAAAAACCCTACGTACTAAGTGAGTATCGCCACAACTTAAAAATTAAAAAATAAACTATTTTTTAACTCTATTGTATATTGTAAGTATGAAAAATACTATGTTTTCTGCCACGACGTACCTTCTGCAAATGCTGAGCTCTTCTGTAAGTGACATATTCACTCTATACAAAAATTGTATCGTTGAAATATTGTAAATATACTAGTGAATAAGTCGTGAACAACCTTGAGAGGCTGATGCCCGCTTCAAAGAGATGAAGAAGACCTCATCCTGTCCTTCTGTGCCTTGCATCTAACTTAAAGGCACGGGTTACACTGTCCCACGACTGAACTAGGCTTTGGCAGAACGCGCACACCGTCGAGAAAATCTGTCAGGCATGCAGGTTTTCTCACGATGTTTTCCTTCACCATATAAGCGTATGATAATTGACTTTTATACGCAACCTGATGGCTAGGGCGTCTTACTTGCGTTCACGTGGTTGCCGGTTCGAAACCCACCCATTGCACTACTGATGTGAACTCGGTACACAAGCATTTTAGCCTAGCACGAGGCGTTAACAAGAATACTAGTAATGTAGTAGTACCCACATTGCTAGTCTTCTTAATCTTTAAAAAAAAAGACTTCGGAAATTCAGAGGTGCGAGCCTTCGAACTGGAGACATTTGACTGGGCAGACTGATGGTTATATCACTGCTTTTTAATAAAACCTCATTTTTAGGTACAGTAATTTAATCATAATAAATGTAAATCAGCCCAGTCTAACCCTTCCTTCGTCTGCCCACGCCTTTGATCACGCTAGGGTTGGGGAAAGCATACACTTTTATAGTTAAATTAGACCACACCGTCGCATTAATGTGATTCTGCGTTGCTACTCTCGTACGCATTACATTGAGCTACTAATTGTCAGAGTAAAGAGTAAAGAGGTATGTTCTGTTTTGAAGGATAAAAGATTCTTAAAATGTGTAAAGCGCGACTGCTACGCTTCAGGTCCTGTGTTCAGGCAGCTCGAATTTAGTTACACCTCTGCCTAACCCTGGAGGCGTTTTGATATGTTATCGTGGCATTATTATTATAAGATTGGAACATTAAGACGTTTTCATAAAAGCTTCCGTGGCGCAATGGCTAGCGCGTTCGGCTGTTAACCGAAAGGTTGGTGGTTCGAGCCCATCCGGGGGCGAATCAGAATATATTTTTGCCTACTAATAGAATGACACAAGATTTTGTAATTTTTTTTATGGGATAGGGGAGAAAACGAGCAGTCGGATCACCTGATGGTTAGCGATAACCGCCGCCCATGGACACCCGCAACACCAGAGGAGTCACAAGTGCGTTGCCCGCCTTTTAAAAGGGTTTGGGCCTCCGGCATTCACTCAAACGCACACAACAAAACGCTAAGCGTTGTTTCACGCCGGTTTTCTGTGAGGCCGTGGTATCACTCCGGTCGAGCCGGCCCATTCGTGCCGAAGCATGGCTCTCCCACGTCACAAAACACATTTACACTACTTTTGACATATTTTATTGCGGCTTAACTCTACGATATGCAGACGGTTTTCGACTGCCTTTTAGCCGTCGTAATATCGACTGCTACGCTAGAGGGGCTAGGTTCGATTCTCAAATGGAGCAGTGTTATTGGGTTTTTCTATGGAATTCTCGAGAGCAACTCGATGTTTAATTTATGTCCGTTACAAATTATAACGGTGAGTGTAAATTAGTTCACCTCTGCTAACACTTCGGGGAATATAGGCGTGATGGTATGTAAGTTATGTGTTATGATACAGAACCAATTTACATTATTCAGTCACAGAGATAGCCTGAAGTAAATTTCACACAATCATACACACCAAAACCTATCTAATTTTCAATAAAAAATAAATCAAAATTTTAACAAATTTGCCTACTTTTCAAATAATCATATATCCATGATTAATAATAATTTTATACCACAGTCACTATATTTAATAACTCAACGTCATTTACGCAATATCTTGTTAGCGGGTAAAAAGCGCGCGAATTATTTTTTCTTTTTCAAGTGTCATTTGAAATGTTCAGCCGTTGTTTATGGTTCGACGAGCTTTCGTATTGACAGTTAGTTCTTTTTTATTTTTAATATTACTTAATAACAGCCGAAGAACTTTTTATTCCTGCATGTAACCTTTTTACCAAGTTAACTTGATGACTAAAAAAATCACTGGAAAAGTTGAGTTTATTTATTAATGGCGTATTTAGCTACAACTTCTTTTAAGTTGTAGCAAAATACAAGTCCAAGTGGTAGGACTCAATGCTGATACACGAGTACCTACACTGCAATTCGACTTATATAAATAAATAAATTATTATGTATATTTGAAATTTTGAAATAAATTAATAAAATAAACAATACATATTATAAAGAGTTGTAACAAGGCATAAAACTACACCTACCATTCGCCAGAGTATTTAATGAAATAGGGCGAGCCTATTGCCACTAACCAAAACTTGAATCCAAAACTCGAGATGCCACTGAGAATTCGCCTCATCATTTTTGCCTAGTGGTCTTGAGGGTCTTGAGTTCGATTCCCTCCCAGGTAGAGCAGTGTTATCGGGTTTTTCTATGAAAGTCCCAGTTGTATCGGAGTTTGTAAATGTGTGCCCGGTTAATGGCAATAGGCTCGCCCCCTATTACATGTGACCTAAACATAACGGCGAACTGTGGATGTAGATTAGTACGCCTCTGCTTACCCTTCGGGGAATGCAGACATGTTTTGACTTATGTTATTAATAAAATTGAATCGACCAGTATCCCATGTTCAAGAAACTCATTTGAGGCGGCTACAAGGCCAATGCTGACGTGTTTTAATACATCAGCTGTTTAAATACTTACAATATTATATTCTTATAGTGGTCAATAGAGGCAGATATTTTGACTATCAAATTCATTGTTACCAAAAAGATTGATATAGATAAATGTGAATCATTATTTTAAACAATAGGTACGATATACAAGAGTTGTTTATCCTTTAATTTTTTTAAGCCTTAAACTAAGTACCTACATAAAGTCTCGTTGGTTTTCATTACTGGGTACATAATTCCTAATTTTCCTTTCAAACCTTTCTACGACGCCAAGATAATGATACCTTTACAAAATCATGTTAATTTTATCCAATCATGTTCATTCAAAAGGTGCGTGAACTGTACTAACTCAGATTATCGTGTGTGAAAAGTTAGCTATCCGATAAAAGTATAAAAATCTAATGTATTTCAATTAAACTTCATTGCAATGTAAGTACAAAATAATCTAAATCCATTTACGCTAAACAAAAACCATAAAAGTAATTCACATCACAGAGCAAACAAAACAAATAAAGCTAACTCCACACATACGGAGAATAGACAAGAAAAGAGCTGCAACATTTTCTTATTGTACGCGCGGAAAAGGTAACCGTACCGTTCTGCCTCTCATCATAAACCGTGTAAAAATAATATGGAAAAAGGGAACGAGGCATAGTGCTCTTGGTTTATAAAGACATTGAAGGCAAACTGAAGGAAAACATGTTGAAAACAATTTACTGAATTGAGTAAAAGCGTGTAAAAGCGAACTTTTTGTCTGAATATGCTTACATCTTTTTCATTCATTTTATATAATAATATAACTACAAACTTATCTTGCTGTGTGGGGAATATTATTTTAAAGAAAGGTTATGGTTTTAGTGCTAAAAAATATTATAAATAGGAACGTGAAATATTTTATTAAATAATCAACAATAGTTATAAAAACTGCTTAAAAACATCCATCGCAATAGTACTGCTGCCATAAAACTACACAACGTGGAAGAAGGGTAGGGAGGCCTTTGCCCTGCAGTGGGACGATAACGGCTGAAAAAAAGATATAAAAAATATACGTGTAAAAATTACTTTTAATGTAAGTATAGAGATTTTCCGTGACTTCAGGATGAGGAGATTTTGTGATTTTATTATTGCATTATCTCTAGCCATAACCGTCGAAGCGGGAAGGACGTTAGCAAAATTATTCCTAGGTACGTATGCTTTCCTAGCAAATGGCATCAGCTAATATTTTTGGTGATTTTCGTCACTTCTCCACTTATGAGAAAAAACGGTCATTTATTTTAATCTACATCCAGTAAGTCAAAGGTCTCGAGTTCAAATCCAAAGCACGCACCTCTGACTTTTCGATGTTATGTGCGTATTAATAGTTAATTATCACGCGCTTAAACGGTGAAGGAAAACATCGTGAGGAAACCTGCATGCCCGAGAGATTTTCTCGACGGCGTGTGAAGTCTGCCAACCCGCATTAGGCTAGCGTGGTGGACTATAGCCTAATCCCTCTCATTGGGAGAGGAGACCCTTGCCCAGCAGTGGGACATATAATGGGTTGATTATGCAGTAGGTACGTATACAATATCAAGCCCTAATGAGTGCACAAATAAATCACAAGTAGCAATATAGTATACCTATATTAAATTCATATGGTCACAAAGTACTTTCTATGGTCAAGCTCCAATATTAAAAAAATATAATACGACTAAAAACACCAGACCATTTTTAATTGAATTCGCGCGTAAAACATTTTACAAACTTCAAAATAATTTAAAATATGAACGCAGCCGTATGCAACCCCATTTAGTCCATAGACAATGGACAATTTATTTTTTTCTATAGCACGCACTGGCCACTAGTTGGGTCACAGTTAATAGCGTGGCATAGAATAACAAATAATTGTGAAATTGGAATTGATTTTTATAAATTGTCATGTCGAATTAAAGGCGATGAGTTTTGCTGATAACACATTAGTTTGTTTGTTTATGTACAGTTTACATTTAATTATGCTAGATACTTGATAGATAATTATACTAAACGCACCTTTAGTGAGTAATTGTCTCCAAGTTTTCCAAAAATAGTGTTAATTTTTGCAGAGTTTTTTTATGCTATACGAGATGAAGAAGTTGTATGTATGGGTTTAAGGTGAGGTGGTTATCTTTTTAAAGGTTTAAATATATTTATGATAGATAATTATGTAGTTAAAGCCTCCATATGCATCTAGGATCTGTGAATAAATGCCTAATTCTTTGGATTTATATGTTAATTTCCTTTCTGTCTTTCACTTTTTTCCTGAGGAGAGAACCAATAAAAACTCACGTTCATAATTCTAAAACATAATCAAAATAAGTGATCCGCTTAGCTTCGCACTTCTGTAAAGGATGGTAAGGATGAATTACTTATTTAGTATGTACCTACCAATCTGTAGATAAAAGAGATGTCACATCTACCCCCGTAATCTGTGATACCGGACGACAAACAATCCTGCAATATAAACTTATTATTAATTGAAGCAATGAGAGGAGGGTCGCATGCTTTAGTAGGTATTCCAGCTGCTTTCCTAGACCAGGGGTCAGAAGATGAGGGTTGCTAGATTATAAATAAAATGCTACTTTAAAAAAAATAATTGAAATGCACTTGTTTAAAAACTGCTTAACTAAATTCAAATAATATTTAGATGCGACTAATTATAATTAGATTCTATTTATTTGAATGTGGCGATTCCGGCTAAATTTAGGAACACACTTAAGTTAAAAAAAAATATTCATTTCGGAAAATGAATTAACAGCTAGCTAAAATTACGAAATGAGAACCTTCTTTCGGATTAAAAGTCGAGATAAAAAGGAATTTCATAATAATTTTATTTATAATTAGGTACTTATTAACTTTTTACCTCCAACAAAGATAAATAATTCTTATAGTCCAATTTATTAAAAAAAAATATTCACGCAACAGCTGGCAACTCCATCTTTTGACCCTTCTTATTTTGAATAACAAGTGCGTCTCTATAGAATCTATGGTCATTATTTTGTAAGTGAGATTTTTAACATACGACTAGTGCCTATATAGGTTGGTACCTAGTGGTCACAATACATAAATGGCACATAATACAATTTGTAGGTATAGAACAAATGGTTGGTTCAGAAAATAATTATAAGTAAGTACCTACCTACAATATACTGGTTTATGGTACTTATTCACTTAACTGCCTCATTAGACTAGTGGCCCTATGTTAGTGGTCAGGTTATTAGGTGTTTATATGAAATTCGCAGTAGTAGCTCCGAGTTTGGAATTTGTGCCCGGTTAATGGCAATAGGCTGGCCCCCTATTACATGGGACCACAGCGAACTGTGGGTGTTAGTACGCCTCTGCCTAACCCTTCGGGGAATAATAGATAGATAGAAATAGGCGTGATGGTATGTATGTGACTTATGAAAAAAAGTGTATATCTTCAAAACTGGCTTACCTCTAGCTCTATATAAGATAGAGATAATAATAAATATTCTGCGACATTTTACACAGCACCATCTAGTCCCAAACTAAGCAGAGCTTGTACTATGGGTATAATACTTATAGACAATGGATATAATACTTATATACTTTCTTTTATGTAAATACATACTTATAATACATAAAAAACACCCAGACGAACACAAACACTTATATTCATCATATAAATATTTGTGTCCTGTGGGAATCGAACCCTCAGGTACTAAACCTCAGGGATCGTCGTACCTACAGAGTTGAGCCTTAATAGCCTCAAACTGACAAAATAATTATGCTCAACATTGTACAACTTAATAAAAAATGTCCTCCTTATTTAACCTTTCAAAATATAAACATACCATCACGCCTGTATTCCCCGAAGGGTTAGGCAGAGGCGTACTAATGTACACCCACAGTTCGCCGGTATGTTTAGGTCCCATGTAATAGAGGGCGAGCCTATTGCCATTAACCGGGCACAAATTCCTAACTCCGAGCTGCTACTGGGAATTTCACAGAAAAACCCAATAACACATTGCTCGACCTGGGAATCGAACCCAGGACCTCTAGCGTAGCAGTCGCGCTCAGTACCACTTGGCTAATGAGGCAGTTCAAAATATAAAATGTAACTAAAACGTTTAGTTGTAACGGTACATTGTATTTAGTTAGTCGGCCATTTTGTGCACGTCACTGCTATAGAGCGGTAATTAATTTGTTCCACACACCTACCAAAGTGGAAGCGTTACAAAATGTTGGCCAGAACAAGGATAGAAGGGATGCGTTTTTTAGTTATTCCTTCAATTTTGACACTGACAGCAGTATGACATAAGAAGATGACATAGGTATAGATAGTTTATTTTTTAATTATACTACGCATGTATATTCACGTGGGAGAGCCATGCTTCGGCACGAATGGGCCGGCTCGACCGTAGTGCTACCACGGCCTCACAGAAAACCGGCGTGAAACAACACTTGCGTTGTGTTTCGCCGAGTGAGTGAGGTTACCGGAGCCCCAAACCCTATAAGGCGGGCAACGCACTTGTGACTCCTCTGGTGTTGAGGGTGACTATGGGCGGCGGATGTGATCCGCCTGCTCGTTTGCTCACCTATGCCATAAAAAAAAATTTAAAAGTTAAAGTACACTACTTATTTAAAATATTTTTATTATGTGCGTTCTGAACAAAAACGCACCGATTCGACATGAGCTACACAATACTAAGACAGGGTTAATAATATTATATGTGATCCACGATATAATGTAGTCGTTGCAATATCTCGTGTTCAGCCGTTTTATCGACACTAATAGTAGGTACCTAGGTATGCATCGACAAAATTATTTCGTTGTATCGAAACGTGTCAGAAGATCTAATGATCTTCCTTTTCGATCGTTCTTTATTGTTAATTTCCTTTAAACTTGCACCAAACTCAAATCGCGAATCAAATGTCGATATGGCCGACATAAATGGCGCGCAGAAAAAATATCCGTTTTTTTAAATCACCGGGGCACCGAATATACCGCATAGTGCCAACTTTGAAAATGGAATTCCATTAATTAGTATTCGAAGTTAAATCTGGAAATAGAGATTTTAATGGATGCTGTTTTTAGAATTGCTTTTAAATCCACTGGTTTTAAAAATCGAATAATTTTATTTTAATAGAGTAACTATAACTGGTAGAGTAGATATATAGTAACTCGTTAACCACCTAACAAACATGAAATAAAACTAATGAATATAAACTAGACTAGGTACTATTTCGATGAAAAAGAAGCAGACATACAGTGGACGGCAATATAATAGGCTATGATGATCATAGCCTATTGCCGTCCATTGTTGAACGTAGGCCTCTCCCAAAGAGCGCATACCATACCGGTCTTGGGCAGCTCGCATCCATCCACTGCCAGTCACCTTCTCAAATCGTCGGTCCTTTGAGTAGCAGGGTGTCTCACACTACGCTTGCCCAAACGCGGTCTCCAAACTAACACTTCGTTCGATGCAATCCAGTCTGCAAACATGGCTGGCCCACTTCCACTTCAGCGTGCTTATTCTTCGTGTTATGTGGGTGACTTTAGTTCTTTGGTGAATGACTTCGTTGCGAATTCCATCCACCAAGGAGACTACAAGCATCGCTCTGTGACCAGTCCCAGGGTGAGTGTCCACGTTTCGGCTCTCTAGACATACTATGTTTGCTTTATGCAGTTAAGTTGAATAATTAATCTCTTCTCTTCTCTTATCTCTTCTCTTACTATTATACTAAACTATTTATACTATACTATTTCTGTTCTCTATACTATTATAAATTTGTAAAAAAGCTGTGTCTGTACATTGAAGATATTTAAAAAAAACAAGTGGGTATATAAACGTCTCTGAACCCAAAAATGTGATTTGTAAAATTCTTGTCTGTTTGTTACGGGTTGGCGCAAAAACTACTGAATAGATTTTAATTTTGTTATCACTGTTAGAAAGTATCTGCTCCAGCTTAAAAACTGGTGAACATCTTATCATAATTAATTAATCGGATTCTGGGATACAGCTTGACCTCTCTGATGTATTGAGGCCCATACAAAGAAGAGGTAATCACTGTTGGTTTTTATTTTATTTTATTAAATTATTTTTGGAATCTATTTCTAATCCTACTATAGCTTCAAGTGAGCGAAGCCGCAGCTAAAGGCTAGTTAATCCCTAATATTTTATTATTTTTCCCACGTTCAAACATTCCACATTTAAACGCCAATCATTCATTAATCATTTCTTTAAATTTCGAACATGTCAAAATCATTGAAGCTCGGCATTTTAATTCAATGCAATATTTTTATTTAAAAAAAAGTTCAGGCGAATGATTTTCAACAGCTAAGAGTATTATTATCCCATCTCACAATGTCTCTAGGCAGAACAATAGTACCGGTTATTAATAGTGCGTCATAGACAAAAGACTTTTTCTATGGTTCAACGCCTCTATGATATGGGGGCTAAATAATGGGGTCTATTATGTGTTTTGTGTTTTAAAATGGCAAAATTTCAACGGAAAGGAAAGTACCATCTCCCTATATAGCAAGCGGGATATAAGTAAATAGCATACTTATGTGTTTACCATGTATGTGTTGCATGTCAAGCTACATAGTATAATTCTCACATTAGGTATAAGAACAAAATTGTAAAAAATATCAATGTTATAATTTTTGTATAAAGGAGTATTTATGGAGTTTCTTGCCGGTTCTCCTCAATAAGACCCACTATTTAGAACCGCGGGTAACCTATTGAAATCTCGAATTTCTGTACCTGAACCCGAATAAACGGTTGGTAGAACTTTTCAAAGACAGATGTAATGAATGACAACTTTTTAAAATTCCTTTTTAAATTTCCCAGATGAATCAATTTCCAGGTGCACTAAAACCAAATTTCCAAAGTTTTTTTTTTTGTTTCCCATATTCTCATAATCCAGATATAGTTAAAACCAGATTTTCAGAAGACTTTTTTTTGTTGCCCATCGTACCATTTTCCAAATACACTATTACCAAATTTTCATAATCTTTTTATTTGGAACTCAGTAGGTTAGGTTAGGTTAGAACTGCGACCCCCTGGCCAGAACCGACTCGCTATTGTTTTACTTGCCCATTACAGATAGGTTAAGGTTAAGTACCTTGTAATTCTTCCAGGATATCAATTAACTGTATTTCAAAAATGTGTGTTTTAAAAATCTGGCTTTCGTGCATATGGATTACGATCATCTGGATTTTGTGCATTTAAATTTCGTGTGTCTGGAAGTTCTGGAACTCATTCGTCTGGATTCTAAAATGTCGTACAAATGAATAAATGGGCAAATGAAATTCGGAGTTGCGATTATATGGCAAACAAAACTTCGGAATTTTAAAAAACGGGATTATGAAAGAATGTCCAAACGTTTTCGGGATTATGATATTCGGAATATTTAAATTCGGGATTAAGATAGGTAACCGGAACCGCGCACCTAGTTCTGACAATTCAAAAGTGTAATACCTGTACCTAATATTGGTTGAAATAAAACATTTGACTTTGACTTTGTGATATGGGATAGGTCTGATGGCTACCGCGGACGAATTCTCTGTTTCCCGTAGCCCCCGACGCAAACGTGCAGGAAGGAACACCGTGTGGTTTTTAGTCGGTAGGTCACCCACTCTGGGTGGAGTCCGACACGCCCCGCCGCCTCCCCGGGCGGCGGAAGTCCATGAGGATTTTCCACACGCACAAAAAAAAAAAAAAGGTCTGATGGCTACATGTAACATACCGATATTCAGCCATCATCATAGTTGGTCGGATTTGGAAATGGATGATTATGATTTCGCTGTTAAGATTCACATCTGTTATCCCCGAGTGGTGTACGAGTAGTAGGTATATACATGTGGGTGTATAGTAGTATACAATACACCGACCCACAGTGCGCAGTTATTTTTTTATATCCATTTCATAGAGATTCAGCTATTTTATTTTTAATTTCTACTTCATTCATTTTAATTCATAGGTAGGTACCTACGTTCTTTTTTAAATTAATAGGTTTTCACATAGTAATATCAATTTCATAGATTTTTAACAAAACAATAATAGAAGACACTTAATTGTCACTCTTTTGGCATTTTATATAATATACATATGTGACATACCATCACGCCTGTATTCCCCGAAGGGTTAGGCAGAGGCGTACTAATGTACACCCACAGTTCGCCGGTATGTTTAGGACCCATGTAATGCATGGCGAGCCTATTGCCATTAACCGGGCACAAATTCCTAACTTCGAGCTGCTACTGGGAATTTCATAGAAAAACCCAATAACACTGCTCGACCTGGGAATCGAACGCAGGACCTCTAGCGTAGCAGTCGCGGTCAGGACCACTTGGCTATTGAGGCAGTTTATATAATATATCGACAGTTTATAAATACCTACAGTACCTACCTATAGGGCCTTCTTCTTTTACAACCAAACAAGTAAAAATGTCGTTAAAAGCTCGCGAAACCAACTCGAAAATAATAAAACAGACATTTATGAGTCCACAAAAAAATAATTTAATTTTTTTATTGTCACTTCCTAACCTTTTACGACGTATATTTTATTTGGCGCCATTTTTCACGTCATAATAAACGAATTGCCTTCAAAGTGAATAAGGTTTTCATTAGACAAGATATATTTTTCTAATGTCCTCAAAATGCGTCGCCGAGATTCTATCTCGACCTTTCATAAGGCTCTCCATGGACATTAAAAAAAATATAAAGAGTTCTTAGGAAAAAAGTTGAAGATTTTCCCCCAAAGAGGTCGGGACTCTGAAAACTTTTTTTTAGATGGATGTGGCAAATGCTTAGTCAAAGGGCAAATGTGGCGTTTTTAGAAATTACAATGAAAACAGTCGATAGTTGTAGTCGAAAAGCTAAACATCCCATGTGTCCGCATATGGAGAGTAGGTACCATGTGCATAGAAATTAGTTTGCAAATGTATGATGACAATCGCTTCATGTCATTCAGCCGCATCTGGTTACTCTGGAACCTGACCCCAAGGTAGATGAATCTCGACATTTTGAGGTGGTAGAATTATGATTGAACCAATAACTTGCTTGTCTATTTTACAATAATGATTTTCTTAAAGTTTTATAAGTACCTATTCTACAAAACCTACGAGAATGTCTTGATGATCTGGTATCGTCGTGCGATGGGTCGTTGAGCTCACTAAATAATGGTTGAGCTATACAATGATTGATGTAACCGTGCCTTCAGTTATGACAGGTTACCTCGAAGCTGCTATGGCACTTCTTTCTGCAAGAAGCTGTTCAGATAGTGCCCTACATCGTAACACTCAAATATTATGTCACTGTCTAGACTTTAAGAGAGATGAGTTTGTTTCATGTAAATGGCAAAGGCAATGTAGAAGGCAAATGTAGCCGCCATCTAGTTAATTGATTGACTTGTAAAACTGTATTTAAAAGACCTTTTTACAGAAATAAATATCATTAATATCCAATCTCTTTAAATATCAACTTGCAAACATTAATGTTTTTTCTCACATCCAAGCTCAAAAACTTCGAAGCACCGTAAATAATGTAGGTATTATTGCATATTTCTCGAATAAAGTCATCAACCGTCCGCCATCTTGCTTCCTTCAATGAGGCAATACAGTTGAAGTGTTGCCCACTCACAAAAATGTACGAAAATGTTGCCAAGTTAAATTAATACTTCACGCTATACACCGAAGAGGGTAGACTGGTCATTTTGTATTCTGATAGGAAAAAAGAAACGTAAAATACCTTTTCGGTCATCGAGAGGATTTTTAGTTAGTTGTTAGTTACTTGCCTCCTTTGGAGTGATATCTCATAGTTTGGTGTAAACGAGGTCGGTTAGATATTTTAGGGATCGATGATTTTGGTATAATTATAGTAAAAGTTGTTCAAGATGAAACCAAACCAAGTCGAGCAATGCTCTTCAATTTTATTATGAAATTGTTAGTATCCGCTCGGAATTTGGATTTGATTGTGTTGGTTAATGGCAATAGACTCTTTACTAAACATACCGGCGAACTGCGGCTGTACATTACAAGCTCTGCCTAGCCTTTCGCTTATATGTATGTTTGTTTCATACAAAAATATATTTTATGGAAATGTATTATTAAATTAAGTACCCCAAACAATGATTTGAATTTTATTTTGTGCAACGCCATAATACCCTAACAGACAGAAATGTGTTGCTGGGGAGTTTGTTGCGCCGCTTCTTCTTCCCAGCGAAAACACTAGGAGGCAGTGAATGGTGGGCGTTTTGGGGGCTGTCTATAATGTAAAAATGACGTTCAAAAAGTACTACCTAGTAGTCATATTGAATGAATGATTTTGATTTTGACTTTGACTACAAGCAGCTTTTTCCATTACTCTGAGTACCAAAGAGCTTTAAACTAAAACATGTGCTGACCCCGTTGTGTGCGAGGCGTGATGGTAAACTAATGACGTAGTTAATGACATGAGCTCACAGCACTTGTGATTGTTACAACTCCGATGTACTTACTCGTTGCAGGATAGGTGACGAGCCAACGATAACCGTATTCATAGTATTGTAGACAGTGTCGAGTCTGTTGCATATAGTACTAAACTCAATCACACTACCTATCTCATTCTTACTAATGTGAATTGAAAAAGGACAGAAGAACAAGATAAATTTGACGTGACCAAAATTTATTCAAATCAACTCTTTATTAAAAACTAGCGAACTTCGTACCACCTAATGACAAAATCCCTGAGAGCTTTTCTCAACGGTGTGTGAAGTCTGCCAACCCACAGTAGCTAGCAAGGTGGACTATAGCCTAACTCCTCACACCGGGAGGAATCCCGTGCCCAGTGCCCAGCAGTGGGACAATATATGTGATAGTGATTTTTTTATGGGACAGGGGGTAATTGTGCAGACGCATCGCCTGATGGTAAGCGATTACCACCGCCCATGGACACCTGCAACACCAGAGGAGTCGCAAATGAATTGCCCGATTTTAAAAAGGGTTAGGGCCTCTGGTCCCCTCACTTACTCTTCCAAACACAACGTAAGGTTCACGAAGGTTTTCTGTGAGGCCGTGGTATCACTCCGGTCGAGCCGGCAAATTCGTGCCGAAGCATGGCTCTTCCACGATAATGATGAGATATATATATATATATTACATATATCTCATCAGTATCGTATTATATATATATTATACAGTACGGACTATGAATACGGTAGAATTGCGTGTATTTCTATATTACCGTGGTACAGCAGCATGCTCTTTGACGAACCCACAGTTCGATAAAATGTAACATAGGGCTGGCACTTCTTTTATAAATTATAACCAGCGACTTCGCCCGCGTAGTGTTTAAAAAAAATAGCCTAAGTTAGTCCTTGTTACATCAGTTATCTACCAGTGAAAGTCCTGTCAAAATCGGCTCAGCCATTTGAGGGAGGGAACAAATAGACAGACAGACAGACCGACAGACAAAAATTGAAAAAAAAGCAGTTATTTCATATTACAAACAGACACTTCAATTTTATTTATTTGTATAGATATACTTATTTACTTTAAATTCTTAGTCATCCAGATTAGTATGCTCGTCACAAGATAGCAAGGTGTTTTTGGCTTTTTTTACTCTTAACAGCAAGTTGGAGTTTCAATTTGAGCCCTGTTAAAAGTAATAGGCTTACTGCTTATTACTTGAGCCCTAAATTAAGTCGGGCAATTGTGGGTGTACGTACAAAAGAACTTGCCCTCCAGCAAGATGGAGTGTAGATTTGCGAAAGGTTGCTGGCGGAAGCTGGAAACGACAAGCCGAAGACAGGGTGAAATGGCGGACATTGGGGGAAGCCTACGTCCAGCAGTGGACTGATAAATGGTAATTATGTACAAAGCACACATCTGCCTAAACACACAAGAAAAATTAAAAAAAAAAGTTTCTAAAATTAATTCCTTTCTAAACTTTCATCGCCAACCCTACACCTAGATCCCCTCCCACTAGGGTTGTGCAACAATAGCGCCGTAGGGTTGTAATTAAAAAAAAGCGCGTAACATCGCTGGCGTGAATTTTCACGCGTACCACTCAATGGGACGTCTATGTGTGAGTGTGTTATAATTTTATATTCCTACGTGTGCGTGAATAAAGCTCGCGTGTCCGCGATTTATTTTTATATTGTTTTTTTGTGACTTTTTTGTGTGATATAATTATATAACGTAACATACAATTATATACGTTAGCATTGTATGGCTGTGAAACCTGGAGAATGATCCAAAGGGACAGAGAAAGGTTAGAGGCATTTGAAATGTGGTGCTGGAGGAGGATGGAGAAGATCAGTTGGACGGAAATGAAAATTAATGAGGAAGTATTAGTAACTGTAGGAGAGAAAAGACAGTTGTTAAGAACCATAGAGAATAGAAGAGAAAAGATGTTTGGCCACTTGATACGACACGACGACTTCTCCAGAACTATACATATATATAAAATTGAAGGAAAACGAGGAAGCGTGTAACGTGGTGGACAGGTTTTAGGAACGTGGCCGACCGGAAACTATTTAGAGGAGATAAATTATACTCGGAACACAAAATATACAAATTTATTGACAGTAGGTTTAGAATTTAAACTACATTAAGGCAAGAGTAGGGTGAGTTAGGCTCAGGGTGGTTCGATGAAGGCTTCGAGGCGAGGTCCGGCTGGTAGAGGGCGGCACTTAGCTTGGGCAGCTGCAGCGGGAAGAAGAAGACCCGCGCGTCGTGTGCCGATCTATTTATAGCGACGCGCGGGGTGAGGCTTGAGGTGTGGAGAAGGAGCTGGGGGCGCGGACCATGTCACAAGGGGTAGACCTAGACGAAGTTTTGTGGAACAAGTGAAGGGTTGCGATCGAGTCGTATCAAGAGGTAAAACGGAAAGCACAAGATAGACAACAGTGGCGTTTGCTCCACCGACAAGAGCTGAGCTCTTAAATTAAAGAAGAACATACAATTACACCTTTATTCGACGTGTTGCGAAAGTCGAAACACACACCAAGGTGCTTTACGACACTGACATAAGGGTGGTCGCAAGCCAGTCAGACCTCAAGAGGACCTCCTACATAATACATACATAATCAATGTTGGGCACGGGTCTCCTCTCAGAATCAGAGGGATTAGACTATAGTCCACCACGCTGACGACCTAATGCAGGATGGCAGAGTTCACACGCCACGCCGCCGCCGTCGAGAAAATCTCTCATGCAGGTTTCCTCGCGATGTTTCCTTCACACCGAAAAGTCAAAGGTGCGTTCTCGTCGAAACTGGAGACCTTATACTTAGCAGACCAATGGTCATTTCTCTGGGCTAGCATTGCTACAGGACCTCCTACCGAAGAACAATCCAGATTATTTCTCGCCTCTTATGGTCGGTCCTAATAAAAAATCCGTTTGTTAATACATTACTGGCATTTCCGTGGATAGATTTGTTAATATGTACAGTCACGAGCACACATATGTATACACTTGGCAAATGTCAAAAGCGATTTTCTCTTAATGTATTAATTGATTTTTTATGATGTTATGAACATAGTATTTTCGAACCAATGCCTTAATGATATTGTTATTATCTCAAAGTTTGCAATCGTCATTTCATAAAAAAACGCTTTCGAATTTTAGTGAGTGTATACATATTGATGCTCGTGACTGTACATTACTGGCATTTCTATACATATTATATTCATGGCACAATTCTATCTCTAGTAAGGAAATCTACCGAATGATTTGTAATTGGGACAACCCTTACAAGATGCCTAACTGAATGAGTGAGTATCTAATTGTATTTCCACCCAACTTCGCGTTAGTGATACTACTGATACAGCTGGCTGCGGTTATCGCTTACCATTTTGCGGCCTGTGTGCTTGTTTCAAATCTTATTACAATAAAAATTAAACTTACAGTATTTCATGTTAGTAGCAAGTGTATAGCGAGCCTAAAATCAAGAGATAATATATTATAAAATGCTTCAGTAAGTAATTAAAACACTAGACGGCATGTAATCAGTCCTTATGTATTGAAATATGGGCATGTGACGACTCGGGGTGAAACTTGTTTAGATTTTATAGAGAGAGAGTTATGAGTAGGTACCTAATCCTTACATCTTTATATCATTACTAGCCTTTGCCCGCGGCTTCGCTCACTTGAAGCTATAGTAGGATTAGAAATGAATTCCAAAAATAATTTAATAAAATCAACAGTGATGATCTCTTCTTTGTATGGGCCTCTTTACACCAGAGAGGTTAAGCTTTATCTCAGGATCCGATTAATTAATTCTGATAAAAAGTTCACCAGTTTTTAAGTTGGAGCATATAAGTACTTACTAAAAGTGATAAGAAAATTAAAATCTATTCAGTAGGTTTTGCTCCAACCCGTAACAAACATAGTTTTTTTTTAAATTTTATATTAGTAGAGAAGAAGAAGAGAAGAAGAAGATAAGATATTTTGTATCGGAAACGGATTGACTGATTTCACAGAAACAAAACACGGACTAAAATTAACATGGCGTTGTGTGCTAGTTTTGGTAATTCCAGGAGATGGCGTTGTGTGCATTATTCTTTGACATCTGTTTTTTTTTTAAGTTTGATGTCAGGGCAACGTGCAATACATTTTACCATCACACTTTTTTTTTTATTATGGCACCACACTTTTTGTGTATTTGCCAGTGTCAAGTATTAGAGTAATCAATTATGTAATATTTCCCATCATGGGATTTTATGGCACCACACTTTTTGTGTTCGCCAGTGTCAAGTATAATGTTGTTCAGTTGCCCCAATAAAACGGTAGAAACTTTATTGAGGCTTCGATGGAGGTTAGGAGTGAACCCAAAAAGTCACGATTTTCAATTTTTTATCATTTGCCAACACTCTCACACGTTCACGAACACTTAATGGTTAATTATCCACCATAATTAAACATTAAACTTCAGAGAAATTAAAGTTTTGAAAAATTATATAAAATCAACAATGTGCACTTTTCATTTTCCCGCCTAAACTCAGATGGCGTTGTGTACATTATTCTTTGACATCTGTTTTTTTTTTAAGTTTGGCGTCAGGCCAATGCAATACATTTTTTAACATTTTCCATCTCACTTGATAATGGCTGAAGTATTGTCATTGAAGTATTGACATGAAGTATTGCCATTAGGAAAAAAACTCAGTGACAAATCGAGTGCACCGAGAATATTATATTTTCTTATCCGTTACGATAGTTACTCTAGCACAGAGAAATATAAGATCTTGGGCTTACTTTCGAATATAGAATCTGCTGATATTGTGTGATTTATCTATTTAGAACAATGAGTTTTTTAAGGCTTCGTCAATTGTGAGATCGATTTTCAAACCTGCCAGTAGAACATAAAATGAAGTTTTATTTTATTTTATTTGGCACTAACATATGCTAAAAAAGCTAAAAACGGCATAATGGCGGGAAAAGCTCTTGAAATTATAATGTGATTTTTAAAATTCTTGTCTGCCTGTTACGGGTTGGCGTAAAAACTACTGAATACATTGTAATTTCGTTATTATTGTTAGCTTCAACTTAAAAACTGGTGAACTTTTTATCTCATTTCATTCAACGTATCCTGAGATACAGCTTGACTTCTCTGATGTATACAGGCCCATACGAAGAAGAGATCATCACTGTGTGGCGGGCGGGTCGTTTTATTCCTTACAAATATGGTTGAGTCGAGCCACGCTGATTCACACGTCATGCTCGTGAACGGGTGCTGTCTGTCGGGACTGGTCAGCTCGTACCTGCTGTGGCAATCTCTTTTTTTTTTAAAACCTACACATCAAACTGCATAATTCTCAGCAAAGCTGTGAAACTTAATATTGTAGTTGTGATTATTTATGGAGTAGGTATCTATGGAGTTTCTTGCCGGCTCTTCTCCATAAGACCCACTTTTTGGATCCGTGCAACTAGTTCTGCGTCTGGCGTACCTAGCCAGAAGACCCAGGTTCGAATCCTGACTGCGAGTCGAATTTTTCCTTCACTAAAATAACTTTATAATCTTAGCATGAAAAATGCAAAAAAACACAAAGAGATAGTTTTGACTTTTCAAAAATACCTTCTTTAAATGGTCTAATTGAAATAAAACAGTTTAACTTTGACTGTTGGTTTTTGATTAAATCTATACTTACTAATATATAAAACTGAAGAGTTTGTTTGTTTGTTTGCTTGAACGCGCTAATCTCAGGAACTACTGGTCCAGTTTGAAAAATTCTTTCAGTGTTAGATAGCCCATTTATTAAGGAAGGCTATAGGCTATATATCATCACGCTACGCGGACGAAGTCGCGGGCAGGAGGCTTCCGGCGACTGGGACCGCAATTAACTCGGACCGCGGTCCCAGTCGCCGGATCCATTTAATTTAAATATTTTTCTTCCGGCGACTGGGACCACCAATAAATCCATACTAATATCTATTGTTCAAATTAACAACAGTACAGTCAAACGAAAAATGTTCAAAGTAGGTAATATTTATAGAAAAAAACTCTTCGTTACAAAACCAATATTTATTTATAGTTTGCTGACGGTGAGAATTTGAAGGGCTTCCTTCATCCATTTTGATAGTTCTAAAATCCAAAAACATTTTTTTTCAAAGATGAATAAATAACACTCTTTAGTGGAAAACATCATAATAAAAAAGTGAAATCTAAAAAACATAACCATAATTTTATTTATGTTTGTTTTAGTAATAAAGTAGTCAGTAAGTAAACTGCCTCGTTGGTCTAGTGGTCCCGAGTGCGACTGCTACACTAGAGCTCCTGGGTTCGATTCCCAGGTCGAGCAAAGTGTTATTGGGTTTTTCTATGAAATTCTCAGTAGCAGCTCGGAGTTTAGAATTTGTGCCCGATTAATGGCAATAGGCTCGCCCCCTATTACATGGGACCTAAACATACCGGCGAACTGTGGGTGTACATTAAGTACGCCTCTGCCTAACCCTTCGGGGAATACAGGCGTGATGGTATGTTATGTTTTAGTAATCGCAAATCGTTTTTAATTTTGGTAATAGTAAGCCTCATCCAAGATAGAATCTTGAATTTCTAGTGCTCAAATTTAAATGTAAATATGTATGTATTTGCAACTCATCGCTTGAGCAAGGAGCCCCTTATTAACTTGGTTTGTTTATAAATAAGACAAAAACTTACATACCTAAAGACTAATAATTTCAAGGTACTGCACTATTTAATTCTCACATCACATCACATTTCGCAATAAACATTCAGCACAGTGTCTAATAACCATTTATCCATATACACTGTCCAGTCTTCCTAAAGAAATAAGTTTCTTGACAGTGATTGGGCGAGCGAGTCATCAAGCGATGCAAAATCCCGTTTACAACAATAGGGCTGCATATACTCTTGGGATCGACAGGTGAAACGGACTTGAGTTAGAGAGGGATAGCAATATATACATTAGAATTACGTGAAAACGGATTGCCTTAATCTATTACTAAACGCAGGAATAACTTCATATCTAGTATAAGTAACTAATATTTTTTACTCAAAGGATTTTACTTAGAACATTTTTTCATTTGACTGTACTGTTTTTAACTTGAACAATAAATTTTAGTATTGATTTATTGGTGGTCCCAGTCGCCGGAAGAAAAATATTTAAATTAAATGGATCCGGCGACTGGGACCGCGGTCCGAGTTAATTGTGGTCCCAGTCGCCGGAAGCCTCGCGGGCAGAAGCTAGTTTATTATAAAGTTAAACTATAAATAAAATATGATTAAATGCCTACCGTAGTATTTAGGTCTTTAAAGAACCTACACAGATCTAATATATATGATTATAAAAGCATATATAGGTATGTGTGCGTAAAAGTGCGTGAGTGATGTGTTTGTGTGTATGTTTGAGAGGGGAGCGTGAATGAATGATTAGAGTGCATTTCCATTGCAGATGCGGTAAGAGAATTTTATTCATAACTAGCTTATGCCCGCGACTTCGTCCGCGTAGCGTGATGATATATAGCCTATAGCCTTCCTCAATAAATGGGCTATCTAACACTGAAAGAATTTTTCAAATCGGACAAGTAGTTTCTGAGATTAGCGCGTTCAAGCAAACAAACAAACAAACAAACTCTTCAGCTTTATATATTAGTATATAGAAGTATAGATATATATTAAACTAGCTTCTGCCCGCGACTTCGTCCGCGTAGCGTGATGATATATAGCCTATAGCCTTCCTCAATAAATGGGCTATCTAACACTGAAAGAATTTTTCAAATCGGACCAGTAGTTTCTGAGATTAGCGCGTTCAAGCAAGCAAACAAACAAACAAACAAACTCTTCAGCTTTATATATTAGTATATAGAAGTATAGATATATATTAAATACTACAGTGAAACCTGGTTAAGTGAGACATCAAGGGACCTGCAATGTTGTTTCACTCATAGAGGTATTCCACTTACCCAGTGTCTCAGTTATAAATAAATATGTCTCATTTACAGAGGGTTCCATTAATAGAGGTCAGAATACAGGTTATTTCAGTTATAGAGTTGCGATTATTATTCAAAATAACGTGCTAAGTAAATATTATAAATGTATTGTATTGTATAGTAATATAACGCGATATAATCCGTAAGGTTGTTTTATTTCAATATCTATAATCTATAATAATATATAAAGCTGAAGAGTTTGTTTGTTTGTTTTCTTGAACGCGCTAATCTCAGGAACTACTGATCCGATTTGAAAAATTCTTTCAGTGTTGGATAGCCTATTTATTGAGGAAGGCTATCTATCTATATATATAAAAGAAAGTCGTGTTAGTTACTCCATTTATAACTCAAGAACGGCTGAACCGATTTGGCTGAAAATTGGTGGAGAGGTAGCTTAGAACCAGGAGACGGACATAGGATAGTTTTATCCCGTTCCCGTGGGATGTGATTTCAGACCGAATTCCACGGGGGCGAAGCCGCGGGCAGAAGCTAGTATATATATAAAAGAAAGTCGTGTTAGTTACACTATTTATTACTTAAGAACGGCTGAACCGATTTGGCTGAAAATTGGTGGAGAGGTAGCTTAGAACCAGGAGACGGACATAGGATACTTTTTGTCCCGTTCCCGTGGGATGTGATGACAGACCGAATTCCACGGGGGCGAAGCCGCGGGCAGAAGCTAGTAGGCTATATATCATCACGCTACTCGGACGAAGTCGCGGGCAGAAGCTAGTGTCTGATATTTGGGTAAGCTTCAGAAATCAATATTATAAATGAGTTTTAATCAACATCATTAACAAACAAAACGATGTTATCTCAGTTACAGAGGTTTATGCATATAAAATTCACTTGCTGTCTCAGTTATAGAGGTAACTATGATGATAAATCGAAAGAACGAATCCCAGATATAGAGGTTCGCTTCGTCCCACTAACAGGGGTAGGTAATATAGTGCCAAAGTGTTGGGACCTCAGCATGAGTTCCAGCTGTGGAGGTTTCTCACTTATCCAGTTCCCACTTAACCAAGGTTCACTGTATTTGTAATTGCCTTGTTGTGTAGTGGTCCCAAGCGTGACTGCTACGGTAGAGATGTGGGTTCGATTCCCGGGTCGAGCAGTGTTATTGAGTTTTTCTATAAAATTCTCCGTAGAACCTCACAAAAGTAACAGAACAAAAATAGTCCGTACCGCTTGAATAAACTATGGTATCGTTACATGGATACAAACATGTTTGTATCCATAGCTCTATGTAATTGTTTTTTTTTTTTTTGGTGTACAATAAAGAGTATTCTATCTATCTATCTATCTATCGTTAGCATAACTGTAAACCCTTACATATTATAAGACAAAGTCCTCTGCCGCATCTGTCTGTCTGTTCGCGATAAGCTCATTAACTACTGAACTGATTTTCATGCGGTATTTACCAATAGACAGAGTGATTAACGAGGAAGGTTTCAAGCTAATAAACATCACGCTACCAGGAACGGAGCAAAAAAAAAAGGTTTTAAAAAAAAAACAACAAACATTAAAACCGACTTTTGATTTAATTTTACATAAATTAAACACAATGAATAATAGAGACATATTGAAATAAAACAACTTTACGGATTAAGACTGAAAGATTAATGGAGGGGAGCTGTCAACAAATATGACGACACCTCAGTCTGCCCGTGACGTGGATTTTATTTTAACTATGTAATTTAGCGCGATAGAATCCGTAAAATTGTTTTATTTCAAAAGTGAATTACTGTAATGTCGAATTTTTATTGTGTTTACAAGAGCCATTAAACATTACCTACATGTTTTTTCACATTCCTTCAATGAATCAAATCCGTTTCGATTCCCTTGACATTCTTCATATATAAAACTTTGGCATTTTCCAGTAAACGCGTTGTACGCATACCTGGAAAAAACATTTACTTACTATAAAAAACTATTAACAATGCTTAATTTAATTATTTATTTATCTAAAGTAACTTGACTCACATTTGTTAGTAACAATGATTCTTACACCTATGTTAACATACCATCATCACGCCTGTATTCCCCGAAGGGTTAGGCAGAGGCGTACTAATGTACACCCACAGTTCGCCGGTATGTTTAGGTCCCATGTAATAGGGGGCGAGCCTATTGCCATTAACCGGGCACAAATTCCTAACTCCGAGCTGCTACTGGGAATTTCATAGAAAAACCCAATAACACTTTGCTCGACCTGGGAATCGAACCCAGGACCTCTAGCGTAGCAGTCGCGCTTAGGACCACTTGGCTAATGAGGCAGACAACACCTATGTTAGTATTCATATTCCTTTAACAACAATCACACACGATCACTGCCAGTCTCTCACTGAGGTGCAGCTTGCAGCAGCGACTCACATGCAGACAATCGAGTCTGCTGGCCATACAGCTCGGGATAAGGTTGGGGCTGGCCCGTACGCGGCGCACCAGGGAAGCGCATCGTTTTCTCATAGTGGTATAAAAACAGTCAACTCGAGCTACCGCAAACATCCCTGATGCACTACAAAAACGGGGCAACCCCATCATCATCCTGAACGCATTATTATATTGTACTTATGCGAAGGACGCTGTACGACTTCAGCGTATAATCGGCCCACAGACTGCACGCTTAACCTAGTTCATTAGTTTTTATCTTATTGTGTGGATTGTCCATGAGTACGTCAGTACCTAAACTCTTTTTTTTATATAACGCCAGCCTTTTTGTGTATTTGCCAGTGTCAAGTATATGGAGTAATAAGAAAGAAAGTAATACTAGTTCCCATCATGGAATTATATTATGGCAACACACTTTTGTGTTCGCCAGTGTCAAGTATTCAGTTGTTCAGTTACCCCAATCAAACGGTGGAACCATTATTGAGGCTTCGATGGAGTTTAGGAGTGAACACAAAAAAGCCACGATTTTCAATTTTATATCCTTTGCCTACACTCACACACGTTCACGAACACTTAATGGTTAATTATCCACCATAATTACACATTAAACTTCGGGATACTTAATTCAAGTTTTGGAAAATAATATAAAATCGACAATGTGCACTTTACATTTTCCCGCCTACACTCCCCAGTAAACTGTTTACATCCTAGTTAGTCCCTAATTGATTTTAATTTCTAATTCAGTGCATGAGCATATTTCCTTTAAAGCTTACTAGCAATGGGTCACACTCTTTACTTACTAGTATTCTTGTTAACCCCATGTGCCAAGCTAAAATTTATTTTTGTAGTAAAAATCATATTCTTATTAAAATTTTGATAATTTCTGAAAGGCCCTGCGATATTTTCATTAATTACCTAATTATTCTATTTTGCAAGTCAAGAAAGTTAATAAAACTTAAAAAAACTAACTATAACTTTTCTACCATGCGACCCCAGGAAGCGCGCGCATCAACCTTCACTCTATTTTGAATTACTTAGATATATTTTAATGTACTGCTGTAATCCCATGAAGGTTTGTTAAACAATATTAGGAATAAAAAATAAATAAAAAAAAATAATAAATAAAAAATTGTTTAACATATTTTCCGAATTTCGAATACCTTTTGGTACCTACCTAATAAAGTTCAATATTTTATCTGTAAAAAACTAATCTAGATTAACAATGGATTTTCATCAACTTTGCTATATTTATCTAATATTTAGTACCACTTGGTACTTCGCACTTTACTTTCTAGAAAATATTTCCCATTAATAAATGCACATTTTATGTAATAAGTAGTAATTTCAAATTCGAAAGTGTTTCTTTTATCTCAAAAAGTAGTTACTAGTTTGGAGCGAGTGGAAAGCGAGCGGACAAAATCTGGTACATAATATTATAATGATTTCCTTACCGTGTAGAATTTGTTCTGCCTGGTTTTCTTACAATTTTTTCATAGCATCTTTTGTCTGTAATAATAAATAAGTAATTAGTAACCAGGTAGCGGACTCGGGAGGTTGCGTACTACCAGGGCCAGTGTCAGTGTCCTTCAAGAAGCGAGCCTATTCTTTTCTCAAAGGTCGGCAATGCACTTGCGACCCCTCCGGTGTTGCAGGTGTCAATGAGCACGGTAATCACTTACCATAATGTGAGTTGTTTGATGAACTCGAACTACTCTCCAGATTTATAAAAAAAAATGGTGTAGGCATCTGCTTAGGGGGCCAATAGCATAACAAGAACAAAAAATTACTTATGATTTCAACTCGATAGTCCATATAGAGGGACTCGGTAGGTGGCGCTGTACATTAAATAACTGCTGGATCATTAAATGATATCGACAACAGCTCCACCTACCGAGTGTTTTGGGATGTGAATAAAACCGCGTGCTACAGCTTGTTATATAAAAAATTGCGCATCTTGGACAATCTTGTGAAATCTATAATTATGTTATTCCTACAAAGGGATAACAATATTGTAAAGATAGGTTTTGGCTTTCAGTATTCTTCTAAAGACCCTTTATTTTACGAGTATTTTGTCTATGGCATGGCGTTAACAGATTTCGTGTGATTTACATATCGATATGTCTTCATATAGTTAGTATTGTTTACCACAACAGAATCTGTAAATGTGTGTACGTTGTAGCATATCTAAGTAGACACCTAGTTTCAATTGTCGCTTTTGATGGTGTGTTAACACATAGTTTATTAGTTTAGTTGGCCGTTTTGCGTGGATGTGACGCATACTTTCGCAAATTATGTACCTACCTAGTTTACTTCCTTGTTTAAATACACAATGGTGTGTGCGTCTTGTCTATGCAAATAAATTTATTTTCTTTCTTTCTTCTTTCTTTCTATTTAATATCTTGAAATGACATCCGGTTCTCAAATAATGTGAACCTTCGTTTAATATTATCGACTTCGGTCAAACTAAAATCGACAATGTGCACTTTACATTTTCCCGCCTAGACTCCCCAGTAAACTGTTTACATCCTAGTTAGTCCCTAATTGATTTTAATGTCTAATTCAGTGCATGAGCATATTTCCTTTAAAGCTTACTAGCAATGGGTCACACTCTTTACTTACTAGTATTCTTGTTAACCCCTTGTGCCAAGCTAAAATTTATTTTTATAGTAAAAATCATATTCATATTAAAAGTTTGATAATTTCTGAAAGGCCCTGCGATATTTTCATTAATTACCTAATTATTCTATTTTGCAAGTCAAGAAAGTTAATAAAACTTAAAAAAACGCGCTGAAGCCGATGGCTCAGCCGCTAATCCAAACGTTTCGTCAAACATGATGTACAGACATCGGCCAGTTACAATTTTATTACATTAGTATGATTGGAAACAATAAGGGCAAGTAAGTAAACATAAAAACTTAATACCAAAATAATACGTATTTCAAAAAGAATTAAATAGTGTTATTATTAGGATTCGCATACCGTTAATCTAGGTTTCTACTCTACCATTTCGTTTACTACTACTTCACTGGAAATAAACGACCGAAAAATCGATCAAAAAAAGTAAAATTATCCAAAAATACATTCACTTACTTAAGTACAATTATTTCCTGTGAAATATTTTGTACGAAGATGTAGGATAGGAACCTAGATTAATGGTATCCGAATCCGAATAATAACCAAATTTTATTAAATTCTCTTTGAATTTCGATCTTTGGTATTTTGTTTGTACGGTCAATTCGGTCCGCCGGACTCTTGACTCCCGGCTTATCTTCTTGGTGCTCGTAGTGTTCCCACTAAAGACCATTGCTAATAACAATAAAAAAAACAAGATCATATAATAATTTCATTTTACGTTGTGTTCCGCTGAGTGAGTGATGTCACCGAAGGCCCAAAGCCTTTAAGAGGCGGGCAAATCACTTGTAACTCCTCTGGTGTTGCGGGTGTCCATGGGCGGCGGTTATCGCTCACCTTAAGTGATCCGTCTGATCGTGTGCCCACCTATCCCATAAAAAAAAGAAGCGAGCCTATTCTTTTCTCAAAGGTCGGCAACGCACTTGCGGCCCCTCGGGTGTTGTGGGTGTCAATAGGTAGCGGTGATCACTTACCAGTATAGCTACTCGATGAACCTATAAAAAAAAATGTTAGGTTAGGTTAGGGGTAGTGCTCAGGGGTCCCATAACATAACAACAAAACATTACTTATGATGTCACCTCGATAGTCCATAGCTATAGATGGACTCGGTAGGTGGCGCTGTACATGAAATATATCATTAAATATCTGCTGCATCATTAAATTATATCGACAACAGCGCCACCTACCGATTGTTTTGGGATATGAATAAAACCGCGTGCTACAGCTTGTTATAAATAAAATTGCGCATCTTGGACTCAAGTGAAATCTATAATTATGTTATTCCTACAAAGGGATAACAATTGTAAAGATAGGTTTTGGCTTTCACTATTCTTCTAAAGACCCTTTATTTTACGAGTATTTTGTTCTTAAAATATCTCTTGTTTTTTTAAACGTTGCCCAAAACTAAGATGTTCTCCTGTATCGTGGTTGCTTTTACAAACACAAACGCCCAGACCCAGAACAACTACCTGTAGGTCATACCTACAAATATTTGTTGCGGGGATCGAACCCACACCCCATGTCAAAGTAATACCAAAATAATTCGTATTTCAAAAGGATCGAATGGTGTTATTATTCGGATTCATATACTGTTAATCTAGGTTTCTACTCTACCATTTCGTTTACTACTACTTCACTGGAAACAAACGACCGACGATGAAAAATCGATCGAAACTTCGTAAAATTATAAAAAAAGTACATTCACTTAAGTACAATTATTTCCTGTGAAATATTTTGCACGAACTTGTAGGATAGGAACCTAGATTAATGGTATCCGAATCCGAATAATAACACAATTTTATTAAATTCTCTTTGAATTTCGATCTTTGTTATTATGTTTGTACGGTCAATTCGGTCCGCCGGACTCTTGACTCCCGGCTTATCGTCTTGGTGCTCGTTGTCTTCCCACTAAAGACCATTGCTACTAACAATAAAATAACAGGAACATATAATAATTGCTGAATGAGTGAGGTTACCGAAGGCCCAAAGCCCTTAAAAGGCGGGCAACGCACTTGTAACTCCTCTGGTATTGCGGGTGTCCATGGGCGGCGGTTAACGCTTACCATCAGATGATCCGTCTGCTCGTTTACCCACCTATCCCATAAAAAAGAAGCGAGCCTATTCTTTTCTCAAAGTTCGGCAACGCACTTGCGGCCCCTCGGGTGTTGTGGGTGTCAATAGGTAGCGGTGATCACTTACCAGTTTCGTCACCCGTTGGGGATTCTATAAAAAAAAAGTGTTAGGTTAGGTTAGGGGTGTGGTCAGGGGTCCCATAACATAACAACAAAACATTACTTATGATGTCACCTCGATAGTCCATAGCTATAGATGGAGTCGGTAGGTGGCGCTGTACATGAAATGTATCATTAAAATAATATCTGCTGCATCATTAAATTATATCGACAACAGCGCCACCTACCGAGTGATTTGAGGTGTGAATAAAACCGCGTGCTACAGCTTGTTATAAATAAAATTACTTCACGCGCACTAAGGTTTTCTCCTGTATCGTGGGTGCTTTTACAAACACAAACGCCCAGACCCAGAACAATTACCTGTAGGTCATACAAATATTTGATGCGGGGATCGAACCCACACCCCGTGCCGCTGATGGCGATGGCTCAGCCGATAATCCAAACGTGTCGTCAAACATGATGTACAGACATCGGCTAGTTACAATTTTATTACATTAGTATGATTGGAAACATTATGGGCAAGTAAGTAAACATAAAAACGTAATACCAAAATAATTCGTATTTCAAAAAGAATTAAATAGTGTTATTATTAGGATTCGCATACCGTTAATCTAGGTTTCTACTCTACCATTTCGTTTACTACTACTTCACTGGAAATAAACGACCGAAAAATCTATCAAAACTTCGTAAAATTATCCAAATATACATTCACTTACTTAAGTACAATTATTTCCTGTGAAATATTTTGTACGAAGATGTAGTATAGGAACCTAGATTAATGGTATCCGAATCCGAAAAATAACACAATTTTATTAAATTCTGTTTGAATTTCGATTTGTTTTGGTAGGTACTGTGTTTGTACGGTCAATTCGGTCCGCCGGACTCTTAACTCCCGCCTTATCTTCTTGGTGCTCGTAGTGTTCCCACTAAAGACCATTGCTAATAACAATAAAAAAAAACAAAATCATATAATAATTTCATTTTACGTTGTGTTCTGCTGAGTGAGTGAGGTTCCCGAAGGCCCAAAGCCTTTAAAAGGCGGGCCACGCACTTGTAACTCCTCTGGTGTTGCGGGTGTCCATGGGCGGCGGTTATCGCTCACCTTAAGTGATCCGTCTGATCGTTTGCCCACCTATCTCATAAATCTCATAAAAAAAAGCGAGCCTATTCTTTTCTCAAAGGTCGGCAACGCACTTGCGACCCCTCGGGTGTTGTGGGTGTCAATGGGCTGCGGTGATCACTTACCAGGAGCAGAATCGTCTGCGTCTCCGGAATCTATAAAAAAAAGTGTTAGGTGTTAGGGGTAGTGCTTAGGGGTCCCATAACATAACAACAAAAAAATCCTTATGATGTCACCTCGATAGTCCATAGCTATTATAGATGGACTCGGTAGGTGGCGCTGTTCATTAAATGTATCATTAAATATCTGCTGCATCATTAAATGATATCGACAACAGCGCCACCTACCGAGTGTTTTGGAATGTGAATAAAACCGCGTGCTACAGCTTCTTATAAATAAAATTGCGCATCTTGGACTCAAGTGAAATCTATAATTGTTATACCTACAAAACGATAACAGTTGGTAAAGATAGGTTTTGGCTTTCACTATTCTTCTGCTTAAGGACCCTTTATTTTAAGACTATTTTGTTCTTAAAATATCTCTTGTATTTTTAAACGTTGCCCCACACTAAGATGTTCTCCTGTATCGTGGGTGCTTTTACAAACACAAACGCCCAGACCCAGAACAACTTCTCATAATCATACATACACAACAACTACGACGGACTCTAACTCCCGGCTTATCGTCTTGGTGCTTGTTGTCTTCCCACTAAAGACCATTGCTACTAATAATAAAATAACAGGAACATATAATAATTTAATTTTACGTTGTGTTCCGCTGAGTGAGTGAGGTTACCGGAGGCCCAAACCCTTTTAAAAGATCGTAATGCACCAGGTAGCGGTGATCACTTACCAGTCTGTGAATGTGAATCGTCTGTGTTTTGGGAAACTATAAAAAAATGTTAGGTGTTAAGGGTAGTTGCTTAGGGGCCCCATAACATAACAACAAAACATTACTTATGATGTCACCTCGATAGTCCATAGCTATAGATGGACTCGTAGGTGGCGCTGTACATGAAATGTATCATTAAAATAATATCTGCTGCATCATTAAATTATATCGACAACAGCGCCACCTACCGAGTGATTTGAGGTGTGAATAAAACCGCGTGCTACAGCTTGTTATAAATAAAATTGCGCATCTTGGACTCAAGTGAAATCTATAATTATGTTATTCCTACAAAGGGATAACAATTGTAAAGATAGGTTTTGGCTTTCACTATTCTTCTAAAGACCCTTTATTTTACGAGTATTTTGTTCTTAAAAATTCTCTTGTTTTTTTAAACGTTGCCCCACACTAAGATGTTCTCCTGTATCGTGGGTGCTTTTACAAACACAAACGCCCAGACCCAGAACAATTACCTGTAGGTCATACCTACAAATTTTTGTTGCGGGGATCGAACCCACACACCATGCCAAAGTAATACCAAAATAATTCGTATTTCAAAAAGAATCGAATAGTGTTATTATTCGGATTCATATACTGTTAATCTAGGTTTCTACTCTACCATTTCGTTTACTACTACTTCACTGGAAACAAACGACCGACGATGAAAAATCGATCGAAACTTCGTAAAATTATAAAAAAAGTACATTCACTTAAGTACAATTATTTCCTGTGAAATATTTTGCACGAACTTGTAGGATAGGAACCTAGATTAATGGTATCCGAATCATAATACAATTTTATTAAATTCTCTTTGAATTTCGACCTTTGGTATTATGTTATAAAAAAGCAAGATCATATAATAATTTCATTTTAAGTTGTGTTCCGCTGAGTGAGTGAAGTCACCGAAGGCCCAAAGCCTTTAAAAGGCGGGCAAATCACTTGTAACTCCTCTGGTGTTGCGGGTGTCTATGGGCGGCGGTTATCGCTCACCTTAAGTGATCCGTCTGATCGTGTGCCCACCTATCCCATAAAAAAAGCAGCGAGCCTATTCTTTTCTCAAAGGTCGGCAACGCACTTGCGGCCCCTCGGGTGTTGTGGGTGTCAATAGGTAGCGGTGATCACTTACCAGTCTGGCTAGTCGTTGCGGAATCTATAAAAAAAAAGTGTTAGGTTAGCTTATGGGTCCCATAACATAACAACAAAACATTACTTATGATGTCACCTCGATAGTCCATAGCTATAGATGGAGTCGGTAGGTGGCGCTGTACATGAAATATATCATTAAATATCTGCTGCATCATAAAATTATATCGACAACAGCGCCAACTACCGATTGTTTTGGGATATGAATAAAACCGCGTGCTACAGCTTGTTATAAATAAAATTGCACATCTTGGACTCAAGTGAAATCTATAATTATGTTATACCCACAAAACGATAAAGATAGGTTTTGGCTTTCACTATTCTTCTAAGGACCCTTTATTTTACGAGTATTTTGTTCTTAAAATATCTCTTGTTTTTTTAAACGTTGCCCCACACTAAGATGTTCTCCTGTATCGTGGGTGCTTTTACAAACACAAACGCCCAGACCCAGAACAACTTCTCATAATCATACATACACAACAACTACGACGGACTCTAACTCCCGGCTTATCGTCTTGGTGCTCGTTGTCTTCCCACTAAAGACCATTGCTACTAATAATAAAATAACAGGAACATATAATAATTTAATTTTACGTTGTGTTCCGCTGAGTGAGTGAGGTTACCGGAGGCCCAAACCCTTTTAAAAGATCGTAATGCACCAGGTAGCGGTGATCACTTACCAGTCTGTGAATGTGAATCGTCTGTGTTTTGGGAAATTATAAAAAAAAATTTTAGGTGTTAAGGGTAGTTGCTTAGGGGCCCCATAACATAACAACAAAACATTACTTATGATGTCACCTCGATAGTCCATAGCTATAGATGGACTCGGTAGGTGGCGCTGTACATGAAATATATCATTAAATATCTGCTGTATGATTAAATTATATCGACAACAGCGCCACCTACCGAGTGATTTGAGGTGTGAATAAAACCGCGTGCTACAGCTTGTTATAAATAAAATTACTTCACGCGCACTAAGGTTTTCTCCTGTATCGTGGGTGCTTTTACAAATACAAACGCCCAGACCCAGAACAATTACCTGTAGGTCATACAAATATTTGATGCGGGGATCGAACCCACACCCCGTGCCGCTGATGGCGATGGCTCAGCCGATAATCCAAACGTGTCGTCAAACATGATGTACAGACATCGGCTAGTTACAATTTTATTACATTAGTATGATTGGAAACATTATGGGCAAGTAAGTAAACATAAAAACGTAATACCAAAATAATTCGTATTTCAAAAAGAATTAAATAGTGTTATTATTAGGATTCGCATACCGTTAATCTAGGTTTCTACTCTACCATTTCGCTTACTACTACTTCACTGGAAATAAACGACCGAAAAATCTATCAAAACTTCGTAAAATTATCCAAAAATACATTCACTTACTTAAGTACAATTATTATTTCCTGTGAAATATTTTGTACGAAGATGTAGGATAGGAACCTAGATTAATAGTATCCGAATCCGAATAATAACACAATTTTATTAAATTCTGTTTGAATTTCGATTTGTTTTGGTACTATGTTTGTACGGTCAATTCGGTCCGCCGGACTCTTAACTCCCGGCTTTTCTTCTTGGTGCTCGTAGTGTTCCCACTAAAGACCATTGCTACTAACAATAAAAAAAGCAAGATCATATAATAATTTCATTTTAAGTTGTGTTCCGCTGAGTGAGTGAAGTCACCGAAGGCCCAAAGCCTTTAAAAGGCGGGCAAATCACTTGTAACTCCTCTGGTGTTGCGGGTGTCCATGGGCGGCGGTTATCGCTCACCTTAAGTGATCCGTCTGATCGTGTGCCCACCTATCCCATAAAAAAAAGCAGCGAGCCTATTCTTTTCTCAAAGGTCGGCAACGCACTTGCGGCCCCTCGGGTGTTGTGGGTGTCAATAGGTAGCGGTGATCACTTACCAGTCTGGCCAGGCGTTGCGGAATCTATAAAAAAAAAGTGTTAGGTTAGCTTATGGGTCCCATAACATAACAACAAAACATTACTTATGATGTCACCTCGATAGTCCATAGCTATAGAGGGACTCGGTAGGTGGCGCTGTACATGAAATATATCATTAAATATCTGCTGCATCATTAAATGATATCGACAACAGCGCCACCTACCGAGAATTTTGGGGTGTGAATAAAACCGCGTGCTACAGCTTGTTATAAATAAAATTGCGCATCTTGGACTCAAGTGAAATCTATAATTATGTTATACCCACAAAACGATAAAGATAGGTTTTGGCTTTCACTATTCTTCTAAGGACCCTTTATTTTACGAGCATTTTGTTCTTAAAACATCTCTTGTTTTTTTAACCGTTGCCCCAAACTAAGATGTTCTCCTGTATCGTGGGTGCTTTTACAAACACAAACGCCCAGACCCAGAACAACTTCTCATACTCATACATACACAACCACTAGGTCATACAAATATTTGTTGCGGGGATCGTACTCACAACCCGTGCCGCTGATGCCGATGGCTCAGCCGCTAATCCGAACGTGTCGTCAACCATGATGGACAGACACCGGCCAGTTACAATTTTATAACATTAGTATGATTGGAAACAATAAGGGCAAGTAAGTAAACATAAAAACTTAATACCAAAATAATTCGTATTTCACAAAGAATTAAATAGTGTTATTATTAGGATTCGCATACCGTTAATCTAGGTTTCTACTCTACCATTTCGTTTACTACTACTTCACTGGAAATAAACGACCGAAAAATCGATCAAAACTTCGTAAAATTATCCAAAAATACATTCACTTACTTAAGTACAATTATTATTTCCTGTGAAATATTTTGTACGAAGATGTAGGATAGGAACCTAGATTAATAGTATCCGAATCCGAATAATAACACAATTTTATTAAATTCTGTTTGAATTTCGATTTGTTTTGGTACTATGTTTGTACGGTCAATTCGGTCCGCCGGACTCTTAACTCCCGGCTTTTCTTCTTGGTGCTCGTAGTGTTCCCACTAAAGACCATTGCTACTAACAATAAAAAAAGCAAGATCATATAATAATTTCATTTTAAGTTGTGTTCCGCTGAGTGAGTGAAGTCACCGAAGGCCCAAAGCCTTTAAAAGGCGGGCAAATCACTTGTAACTCCTCTGGTGTTGCGGGTGTCTATGGGCGGCGGTTATCGCTCACCTTAAGTGATCCGTCTGATCGTGTGCCCACCTATCCCATAAAAAAAAGCAGCGAGCCTATTCTTTTCTCAAAGGTCGGCAACGCACTTGCGGCCCCTCGGGTGTTGTGGGTGTCAATAGGTAGCGGTGATCACTTACTAGATTGGTGACTCGCTGCATCTATAAAAAAAAAATGTTAGGTAAGGTTAGGGGTAGTGCTCAGGGGTCCCATAACATAACAACAAAACATTACTTATGATGTCACCTCGATAGTCCATAGCTATAGATGGACTCGTAGGTGGCGCTGTACATGAAATATATCATTAAATATCTGCTGCATCATAAAATTATATCGACAACAGCGCCACCTACCGAGTGTTTTGGGATGTGAATAAAACCGCGTGCTACAGCTTGTTATAAATAAAATTGCGCATCTTGGACTCAAGTGAAATCTATAATTATGTTATACCCACAAAACGATAAAGATAGGTTTTGGCTTTCACTATTCTTCTAAGGACCCTTTATTTTACGAGTATTTTGTTCTTAAAACATCTCTTGTTTTTTTAAACGTTGCCCCAAACTAAGATGTTCTCCTGTATCGTGGGTGCTTTTACAAACAAAAACGCCCAGACCCAGAACAATTACCTGTAGGTCATACAAATATTTGTTGCGGGGATCGAACCAACACCCCGTGCCGCTGATGCCGATGGCTCAGCCGCTAATCCAAACGTATCGTCAATCATGATGTATAGACATCGGCCAGTTACACTTTTATTACATTAGTATGATTGGAAACAATAAAGGCAAGTAAGTCAAGTCAATAACTAGGTCACAGTCCGTTGCGAACGCTTGCTCCGTGAATACGTTTTGTGTCACTAACAAAATATCTCACCTGCCTACCCTCATTAACTAAAAAACTTAATTACTTATAATAAAAATGACTAAATGTGATAAATGCAATAAAATCCTACTCAAAAAAAGTGCGCGATTAGAATGTAACAGATGTGAAAAAATCGTTCATTGCACAACATCTTGTTCTGGGCTTTCTAACAAGCAATTAAATGCACTCCGTGTAGCCGAAAATCTTGAGTGGACATGTCAACAGTGCCTCGAAATTTCCCCTAGACGTCGTTCATTCATTGTATCAGGCGATGATGAAGACGAAGATGAGGATCAAAAAACTACTACCACATTAGATGTAAAGAGACTGCTGGTTGATATCTCCAAGGAAGTTGAAAAAGCGATGCATAAGGAGTTGAATGGAATCACAGAAAATCTACAGTTCAATAGCAGCAAGATGGATGAAGTATTGGAAAGCATGGAAGCATTTAAAGAAACTATTAAGTACCTAAAAAGAGAAAACAATGACCTAGTGAACCGAAACAAGCATCTGGAAATAAGAGTATCCGCGCTAGAACAACATCTACATGAAACAGAACAGGCAAAGTTAAATAAGCACATAGAAATTGCCAATGTACCGTATATGGAGCAGGAAAATGTAAGGGTATTGGTGGAAAAAGTTGCGGCTAAGCTTAATCTACCCGTCGAAGATATCAGGGATACTAAAAGGATGCCAGGCAGAAAAGAGCAAATGAAACCAATTCTAGTACAACTAAAGGAGGAAGACATGCAGAGAAAGTGGATAACAGTGGCTAAAGATCAGAAGAGCAAACTCACTGCATCAGATATAGTATCAGGACTAAAGAAACCAATTTCAGAAGCCAACATTTACATTCGCGAAGCACTCACACCGTTCAATAAACAGCTACTATGGAACACCAAGCAGGAGCTGAAGGATTCTACTTACAAGTACGTATGGTGTAAGAAAGGTGTCATAAGAGTGCGTAAAGAAGGGCAAGATGAAAAAGCCTACATTATCAGATGCCTGGACGACGTGAAACAACTAAGATACTAGCCATACTACCTTAAGTACACTATTTCTTCTCTTAACTGTGTTTTAACTGTTTAATAATATAAAAACTGAATGCAATCCTTGAATCCAGTACTTGAGAATATAATAGAACTATCAAACTGTGTTAATATTAACCATTTCGTAGAAAAGATTTCTAGAAACCGTATTAATATTTTATGCATGCATGTAAATATAAGATCTATGATAAAAAACTACGCTGCACTGGAACAATGTATTGTTGCTTGTAGAACCCCTTTAGACATAATAGTAGTAACTGAGGCGAATATTTCGAATCCCATAGCTTCAATGTATCAAATAGATGGGTATGACATGTATACGGAACTACGGAAGTCACGAAAAGGTGGCGGTGTTGTAATTTATATAAAGAAAATACATAAATTCACTATTTATAAAACGAAAACACAACACTCTGAGTGCTTACTTGGTAAAGTAACTACGTCCACAAACTATGTCGCGATTATGTGTGCATTGTATCGTCCGCCTAGTACAAGTAAGTAAACACTTATTTGTCGAAGAACTAAAAACTGTATTGAGCAATGTAAGTAAATGTCATAACTGTATACTTATCGGTGATATTAACTTAGACCTAAGAACTCTGAAGCCTGTAATCCATGAATATAACAATATGTTGTACAGCTTTGGACTTGAATGTGGGATCTCAGATTACACGCGCATTGAAGTTGCAAATAACAGAACTAGTAAATCATGTATTGATCATATATATGTGAGATCCCCCACACAAGATGTTTACACCGCCGCGCTTGGAACCGTACTGGCTGATCACCGCGTGATCGCGCTCGCATGCACCACCATATGGCAAGCACAGTCAAATGTACAGAGTGTCCCTATCTACAAAATGAAATATGATTATAATAAACTTCAATCAATGTTAACAACTACTGATTGGGAAGTAGCTAAAACTCTAACCTGTCCAGAACAAATATATCAAACTTTAAAAAATAGTATTTTATAATGTTATACAGCATCTGAAATAAAAGTCAAAATAAATAATAATCCTAAGAAAATAAATAATAAATGGATAAATAAAAAAGTTATTAACGCATGTAACTATAGAGATTCGCTTTTCTGTTTATGGAAAAATGATAGTAACAATATGATTCTAAAATTAAAATACAATAAAATCAGAAACTACGCTAATAAAATAATACATAAAACTAGAAATGATTATACAAGAAAGCAGATAAGTAAGCATAGGAATAACACAAAAAAGCTATGGGAAATCTTGAATAGGAGAGTAAAATCTTCCATAGATAACATAATTATAAATGCGTTTGAAAAAGCCACTACAGGACATGACGATATTGCCAATAACTTTGCAAAAACGTTTCTCACAGGAGTCAAGAACATCCTTCCAAATTGTAATAGAACATTTTTTAATAAGACAGAATATTGCAACCCTGTTAACGTTTCATTAAGACTCAAGAAAGCCACTCCTGAAAGCATTAGTAAAATCATAATGGCCCTAAATTCCGAGACAGCACCGGGTAAAGACGGTATAAAAGCTATTGATATCAAAACAATCTGCCAACGGGTAATTGATGTAATTGTAAATTTTATCAATACTAGCATCGTCGAAGGCAAATATCCTCACGAACTAAAGACTGGCATAGTTAGGCCTATTTATAAAAAAGGTAGTCGTCAAGATTATGGAAACTATAGACCTATAACGATATTATCAACTATTAATAAAATCATCGAAAAATACTTATGTAATCAAATCTATGAGTTTTACAGAACAAATAATATTATTACTGAAAAACAATATGGTTTCCAACCTCAGAAAAGCACCACACAACTTCTTTATTCCTTTACCGACACCAATTACGAACACCTAAACGATAAGAAACATATACTGGTGGTATTTATTGATTACAGTAAAGCTTTTGATACGCTTAGGCACGAAACACTATTAGAAAAGTTAGAAACATGTGGGATACGAGGTCCACTTTTGAATTGGTGCCAAGACTATTTCAAAAATAGATCATATTTTGTGAAAGTGGGCAATACTTTTAGTGAAAAGGTACATGTCAAAGATGGAACTGCACAAGGATCCGTGTTAGGACCACTACACTATATCAATTACGTCAATGAGTTGGCTAACGTAGTAAAAAAGTGTGAGATTTTCCAATTTGCGGATGATACATGTCTCATAGCCGCAGACAAGGACTTGTCAGTAGCGCTTCAAAGACTTCGATCCGATTTCACCGATTTGAATAGATGGTCTCATGATGCAGGCTTAGTACTTAACGCTAGTAAAACTAAAATGATGTACATAAGTTCTAGCCAAAATAGGAAATTATGCAAGTTTAAACTTATTGCACATTGTCACAGTTGCCTGCATTCAAGTAAAGTAACACAATGTGGGTGTGATTCAATAGAAATTGTGTCTAAGCATATGTATTTGGGCATGATCGCATGAAGTGGACCGATCATATTAAATATGTTTGTGACAAATTGCGAGCAATTCTAGCAAAGCTTGTACTTATCGGGAATAAAATACCCTACAATACCTTACTCTCACTTTACATAGCACGTGGTGAATCCATAATATCTTATGGTCGCACTTATAGAACACATTTAAATTTAATTTACCAGTTACAACTCCGCATTCTAAAAGTAATTGTCCCTCGCAAGATTAAATTAAAATTTAAAGATAATTATGACGATCTGTTCCCACACTGTGAACTCATTCCTGTACACGAAAAAGTAAAATACACTTTATTAATAGAACATTTCTTTAACGAACACATAAAAAAATATAATACAAAGCCGAACATGACACTACGTAGTACACATACTAAACTCATAACACCGAGTTTTAAATTTTTTTATGGAAAGATGCGCATAATGTGTATAGTACCGGAATTAATCAATAAGCTACCACCAAAAATAAAAAATATCCTAATAAAAAATAATATATAATCGAAACTCAAAGAATACTTCATAGAGGAATTAAAACTGAATAAAAAGTAGGTTCATTAAAATAATATTTAATAAAAAAAATTTTAAAAAAAAAACATACTGTTTAATTATGATATTTGATTATTGAGGGTAAAAACGGCTTTAACTCGGTGCGAGCGCGATACGTCGTGTTCACTTAAGTACCTACATTCTATGAGTTATCGACGGACCCAACGGTGTACAGAAAAACCTGAACTGGTTTATGTTTACACTGTATCTACCTATTCTTAAAATTTACTTTTATTATGTTAATAAATAAAAAAATAAAAAAAAAAGTAAACATAAAAACTTAATACCAAAATAATACGTATTTCAAAAAGAATTAAATAGTGTTATTATTAGGATTCGCATACCGTTAATCTAGGTTTCTACTCTACCATTTCGTTTACTACTACTTCACTGGAAATAAACGACCGAAAAGCGGTCAAAATTTCGTGAAATTATCAAAAAAAAACATTCACTTAAGTACAATTAGTTATTTCCTGTGAAATATTTTGTACGAACATGTAGGATAGGAACCTAGATTAATGGTATCCGAATCCGTATAATAACACAATTTTATTAAATTCTGTTTGAATTTCGATTTTGTTTTGGTAGTATGTTTGTACGGTCAATTCGGTCCGCCAGAATCTTAACTCACCTTTATCGTCCTCACTAAAGACCATTGCTACTAGCAATAAAAAAACAAGAAAATATAATAATTTCATTATAGTAAAATCTTTCCTTAGCTTCAGGTATTAACTTCAGCGAATTATACTCACATTGAAGCCAAATCTTTATTTATATAGTGTCTGCTTCATTTTCTTAAAACATTTGTGCAAACTTTCTTAGCAGGGACGTATTAGGACTTTATATTTGTCGTGGGGCGACCAGTTACGGCGCGCGAACACTGCCCGAGAGCTGCTGAGAGAAGAGAGAAGAGCTGCGAAGACCAGCTGCTGCTGTGGAAATTGCCAGCTTGAAAAAACCAAGTTTGATCCTAATCGTGACTGCTACGCTAGAGGTCTTGGGTTTTATTCTCAGGCCTAGAAGTGTTATCGGGATTTTATATGAAATTCTCAGTTTGGAGTTTGGATATGTGACGAACCTAGGAACTAAACCTTTACAGAAAATCTTACCTGTCTAAATCGGCCAAACCATTTAGGAGATAATAGGCGCTCATGAAGAAACAACTTGTCGCCCTAAACGCATACACGTACCCCGTTCTTTCATGCGTCATAAACCCTTTACAGAAAATTGCGTCTGAATTAGTCAAAACTTTTTGGAGATAAATGACAATATTCGATAACACACAAACCAATAAACAGCCTGACACCGTAAATGCATGACATGACGCTTTCTCCGTTCTTCTCTTTGATAAGGTTCCTGACGGCAGACGTGAAGGACAAACTATAACTATTACTTTTGAATTCGGCCCTGCTCAGTAAATGTTGATTTTAATATTAACAACGTCTGTTCAACCTGCTGTTCAAACTCGATATTATGGTAATTATGTACATTTAAAAGAAAAAGACATCCTAAATGTAACATTGTTTAAACCAGCCACGTGGATGTTCTTGGTCTGTAGGCAGGTCACGTGGAGGGAACCAGAAGCCGGCGACAGGAGCTATTTCTATATTCAATACTTTATTGAACTCCATAATGTGTACGTCGAAGTTGGATTGTATAATACGCTGTTTTACATAACCGCTAGCTGTTTACAAAACTACTCTTTTGAGTTAGAGGAAATTTATAATATCCAGTATCCTTATGTCCGTGAATGTCCACGATGTGACGATCACATTATCAACCCATTTACTGCCCCACTGCTGGGAACGGGCCTCCGCTCAGAATGAAAGAGGTGGGGCTATAGTCCACCACGCTAGCCTAATGCAGGTTGGCAGACTTCACACGCCTTCGAGAAAATCTCAAACATGCAGGTTTCCTCACGTTGCTTTCTTCACCGTTTAAGCGAGTGATAAATTATTACGCACATGATTTCGAAGACTTGCGTGGCTCGGATTCGAACTCGAGATTTTTGACTTGGCAGTCTATAGTCATTATGTCAGTCGGAGTGATACCACGGCCTCACAGGACACCAGCGTGAAACAACTCTTACGTTTTAATGTTTCGCCGAGTGAATGAGCATACCGGAGGCCCAAACTCTTTTTAAAGGTTGGCAACGCACTTGCGAATCCTTTGGTGTTGCAAGTGTCTATGGACGGCGGTAATCGCTTACCATCAGGCGATCCATCTGCTCGTTTGCCCAGTATGGATGCCGTGCATACCGCACAACAACTTGTTGACTTGGACTGGAACGTGGGTGGCTTTCCGCATCCTCGGGGAGAGGAGAACCATGCTTCGGCACGAATGGGCCGGCTCGATCGGAGTGATACCACGGCCTCACAGAAAATCGGCGTGAAATAACGCTTGCTTTGTGTTTCGCCGAGTGAATGAGGTTACCGGAGGCCCAAACTCTTTTTATTTATTATTATTATTATTATACTATTATACATTTATTTCAGGCTACAAGGCCCATATAAAAAAATATATATTATACAATAACAATAAAAGTTTACAAAATACAGAAAATAAAATACTATAATATACATATCTTCTATATATATAAAAGAAAGTCGTGTTAGTTACTTCATTTATAACTCAAGAACGGCTGAACCGATTTGGCTGAAAATTGGTGGAGAGGTAGCTTAGAACCAGGAAACGGACATAGGATCTTTATCCCGTTTTTGAATTTTGGAATTTTTATCCCGTTCCCGATACTTTTTATTCCACGGGGGCGAAGCCGCGGGCAGAAGCTAGTATACTATAATTTTTTTTAAAGGTCGGCAACACACTTGCGACTCCTTTGGTGTTGCTGGTGTCCATGGACGGCGGTAATCGCTTACCATCAGGCGATCCGTCTGCTCGTTTGCCCCCTATGGTATATTTCCCGTGGTACTACCGGTAGTACCTACCGCGGGCAAAACCTTCTTCCCGTAGCTCTACTGAGCAGTCTAGTAGTAAGTACTATGGGGATAAAAAATCTAACCGTGGTAGGTACTAAATTAACATATTTCCGAGCGACTACTTTCTTCCTATCATCTTTATGCGGATGATCTGCAGATTTATTGTCGTGCTCCCCTTGGGAATTTGTCACATGCGGTTCATACAGTGAATCAAGATCTAGCAAGTATTTGTGACTGGAGTAAGAGGTATGGACTTACGGTAAACCCCATGAAGACGCAGGTCATTATAGTTGGTAGTTCCAGAACCGTTTCTAGGATTGACTGGTCAGCTCTTCCCCAAGTTTCTTTCGATAACACCGTTATTCCTGTTAGTGATAAAGTCAAGAACTTGGGGATATTTATTGACAGTAGTCTTTCCTGGACTGCTCAACTTCAGGAAGTGAGCCGAAAACTATTTGCATCCGCCGCGGGCTTAAAAAGAATACGGAACTTCCTTCCAACTGCGACTAAAGTTGCGCTTGCTCAATCCCTTCTTCTTCCCATCCTTGATTATGCTGATGTCAGCTATCTTGACCTTACAGAGGACCAACTTGATAAACTTGAGCGTCTTCAAAACTTTTGTATAAGGTTCATATTTGGTTTACGCAAATATGACCATATTTCTGAATTTCGTACCAAGCTCAAGTGGTTGCCAATCCGCCTTCGCCGGAATACTCATATTCTTTCACTGCTATATAATGTGCTTTTCCTTCCTTCTACACCTTTCTATTTAAAAAGCCGTTTCGAGTTCCTAGGCGATACTCACACGCTATTTCTTAGGTCATCGGATAACTTGAAACTAAAGATGCCAATGCATTCCACAACATTTTTTGACAATTAATCCTTCACAGTTCAGGCTGCTCGTTTATGGAATGCATTGCCAGTATCTATTAGGCGTGCTCAATCACTCCCTGTCTTTAAAAAGCTCGTGAAGGAGCATTACTTATCTCTGTCACGTTGAAACTTTCTGTCGTCATTTTCATACAAATTTGTTGCTTATTATTTATTATACATTATTATTTACTTTATTATAGTATATAGGTATATATTTATTTCTATTTGTATGTATATAAATAAATAATTTAGATACTTAAATATATATATAACTATTTTGGTATTTATTTTTTTGTAGGTATGTATGTAGATATTCAACTTTATATTTAATAAATATAATCGTACCCTGTAATCAACCCCATTTGCAAGTTCAGTTCTGACATGTCCATCCCAAGGTTGCCTGGAAGAAATTGCAGCTAGCGATAAGGCCACCCATTGTATGTTTTTTGTTTTTCTTTTCCTGTCCTTACTATAATTTTGGTGTACAATAAAGTATATAATAAATAAATAAATAAATAGTAGTGATACTAGTATTCTATTTTGGTTAAGAAATTAACCATGTTTTGAACAAAAATAAAGGTTTGTCTCTTTAATTAAGTTATATTTAGCTTTTAGAGATTTTCATTTCAGGGGTTTTTCATAAATTATTTAATATTAAAAAAGTCAGTAGTTTCTTGTTTCAAGAAGCAAACGCACAAGTTTAAGTTTTATCCGAAATTAATATAAAAATGGTAGACAGGTAAGGCTTTCAGTTATTATCAGGTAATTAAGTAAACAATGGTTACGGTGGTTACTATTGAAGTACAATAGACCTATGAAAAGAATGAAGATACAAAAAAATTATTTGTTTTGACCAGTAAGTAAACAATTGGTTTAGCTCATATTTTATGACAAATTCTTTTTTTGTAATTATTTCCACACTAACACTTTTGCTACTGATTGATTTAACTTATGTGGAGTTGAAAACTGACCAAGCAATTATTATCTTTTATTAATTATATTCGTTCGTACCAGGTTTGTACCGGATTGTACCGCTTTTTAAATCGTTTGTACCCCATACATTTTGTCACCCCTTTGAGGTCAAAGGGGTGACAAAATGTATGGGGTACTAACTATGCGATAATAAGTGTTTCAAATTTTTCAAATAAGCTTTTACAAGCGTTTATGAAACGATATGATTCTAGTTGCACGGTTCGAAAGGGTTGGACCTATGGAGAAGAATCTGGCAAGAAACTCCATGGACACTATTGGAATGAAGGCATAGAACCAATTTACTGAACGCAGCTTAGGTTTCTATTTTGTCTGTGATGTCTGTACTTCCGTCTCTGGTCTTGTCTCTTCTCTGTGTAACGCGTGCTATAACCGATCTCTAAAATTAAAACTAGTATTCAATCTAACAAATTGCTTTTAATATTTCAACAGACACTCTTTTAAAATAAATTATGTTAGGTACAATCTTCACTGGTACAATATTGCGGTAACAGGATGACTGTGTGGACGTTAGAGGATGTCCAAGTTTGACCGAAGTCGACAATATTAAACGAGGATTCACATTATTTGAAAACCCCATGTCATTTCTAGGTAATAAATAAACTATGTGGTAAAAACGTACACCCTCAAAGCGATAAATGAAACTAGGTGTCCTTAGACATGCTACAACGTACACACATTTACAGATTCTGTTGTGGTAAACAATACCTACTAACCATATAAAGACATGTCGATATGTAAATAATATGGAAGCTGTACCTATGCTGTGCTGCTGACCATAGCTACTAACTGACGAACATGAAAATTTATAAACATATATTAGTCTTTAATAATCAATAGCCTCAGTTTGCCAGGGAGGCCACATATCGTCAACGTAGTCCTTGATTTTATAATAAGTTTATCTATTCTGTTCGTTTGTACAGGGAATGTACCTGATCGTGTGAAGTCTGCCAACTCGCATTAGGCTAGCGTGGTGGACTATAGCCCCACCTCTCTCATTCTGAGCGGAGGCCCGTTCCCAGCAGTGGGGCAGTAAATGGGTTGATAATGTGATCGTCACATCGTGATTCACGGACAAAAGGATACTGGATATTATAAATTTCCTGTAAATAAAAAGAGTTGTTTTGTAAACAGCTAGCGGTTATGTAAAACAGCGTATTATACAATCCAACTTCGACGTACACATTATGGAGTGCAATGAAGTATTGAATATAGAAATAGCTCCTGTCGCCGGCTTCTGGTTCCCTCCACGTGACTGGCCTACAGACCAAGAACATCCACGTGGCTGGTGCATGTTTAAACATAAGATGTCTTTTTCTTTTCAATTTACATAATTACCGTAATATCGAGTTTGAACAGCAGGTATGAGTAACGTTATTCATGACGTTGTTAATATTAAAATCAACAATTACTGAGCAGGGCCGAATTTAAAAAATAATATGTATTTTATTTACGTCTCCGTCTGCCGTCAGGAAACTTATGAAAGAGAAGAACGGAGAAAGCGTGTCATGCATTTAGGGTGACAAGTTGTTTCTTCATGAGCGTCTATTATCTCCTTAATGGTTTGGCCGATTTATACAGGTAGGTAAGATTTTCTGTAAAGGTTTAGTTCCTAGGTTCGTCACATATCCAAACTCCAAACTGAGAATTTCATAGAAAATCCCAATAACACTTCTCGACCTGAGAATAAAACCCAAGACCTATAGCGTAGCAGTCACGCTTAGGATCAAGCTGCTTTTTTTCAAGCTGGCAATTTCCTCTTTCTCTTCTCTCAGCAGCTCTCGGGCAGTGTTCGCGCGCCGTAACCTGTCACCCCGTGACAAATATAACGTCCTAATACGTCCCTGCTAAGAAAGTTTGCACAAATGTTTTAAGAAAATAAAGCAGACACTAGTTATATAAGAAAATATAGCTACCTACGCTTCAATGTGAGTATAGCTGAAGTAAATACCTGAAGCTAATGAAAGATTTTACTAAAATGTAATTATTATAAATTTTCTTGTTTTTTTTTTATTGTTAGTAGCAATGGACTTTCGTGAGGAGACTACGAGCACCAAAGAGATTAGCATATAAGGGAGTTAAGAGTTCGGCGGACCGAATTGACCGTAAAAACATAATATATAAAACCGTATAAACAAAATTAATCAAAATTCAAAGATAATTTAATAATAAATTTGTGTTATTATTCGGATTCTTTTGTTATTAGCCATGGCCGCATGTCACACCGAACCGTATCGTGAGATGCGAAGATTTTTTATTACACGTTTGGCGTAACAGCAGAACGATCGGCATCTGCGCTATCTGTTTTGATTGCGATCCCCAAGATAGTAGTTTGTGTATGTAAGATTTTGTGTGTTGTAAATGCACCCACGATTCAGGATAAAATTCTAGATTTGTAAAACATTGCCCCTCAATGTTTTTAAAATATTGAGGGAAAGTAGTATTATTGAAACAACTGTACTCGATTGATTACCGTTTATTACTACTTACTCTTGAACAAGTGACATCTATTTTATAACATAGAGATATTATTTACTATTTTATAAGATAGATTACCTTATTAGTGTACTTACGTACTACAACTCACCTCGGGGACGAGAGAAAATAAAAATTACATTACATTAGTATGTTGTTTTTTTTTTTTTTTTTCAATAATACTACTTCCCCTCAATATTTTAAAAACATTGAGGGGCAATGTTTTTAAAATATTGAGGGGAAGTAGTATTATTGAAACAACTGTACTCGATTGATTACCGTTTATTACTACTTACTCTTGAACAAGTGACATCTATTTTATAACATAGAGATATTATTTACTATTTTATAAGATAGATTACCTTATTAGTGTACTTACGTACTACAACTCACCTCGGGGACGAGAGAAAATAAAAATTACATTACATTAGTATGTTGTTTTTTTTTTTTTTATTATAAATGTTACTTAATATTATATCAATTTATGCTCTAAATGGCTTAGTCCTATTTTTATGGACAATATGAGGTTTTTTTTTTTTTAATTTTAACATTAACACCAAGATCATCTAAAATAACAAATGGTCCATCCCATTGAGAATCTAACTTTGAAGCCGTTTTATTTTTAAGAAGTATTAATTGTCCATTATTATAAGTTACATTATTAACGGTTTTATCATAAGAACACTTACGAGTTTGTTTACTTAAAATTAAATTTTTACGAGCATCTTGGTGTGCTACTTGTAACCTATACTTAAGATCTAAAGGATAACTTTCTGGGTTATATAAGGGTTCTATACCTTGACTTACTCTACATGGTATTAAACTAGCTCTACCAAAAACCAATTCGAAAGGTGTGTAAGTATTTTGTTTCCTTATGAACAGTATTATTGAAACTGTAACACCAAAATGGTAACCACAACACGCAAAAATGTACCGAGATTTTTATGTGAATTTTCGAGTGCACCGATGGATTGATGGTGATAAGCAGTGGATGTTAACTTGTTTATACCTAACAATTTACATACCTGTTCCATTACTGAAGAGACAAATTCTGTACCACGATCAGTCGCAATGGCATTTGGTATACCGAATCTTAGAATAAAATTATCTACTAATGTTTTTGCTACACTTACCGTATCCTTGGTTTTTAGAGGATATGCCTCAACAAACTTAGTAAGCTCGCACTGTAGGGTTAAAATGTAACAATTACCTTCAATATCCTTATCTAAAGGTCCTACAATGTCTAGAAAGATCTTTTCAAAAGCATGTGAAGCTGTTGTAGTTATCTCCATGGGCGCCTTGATATATCTACAATGCTTCATTTTTTGACACTTTATACATTTACTAACAAATTCCTTAACATCTTTATCTAAACCTGGCCAGTAAAATTTTCTCTTTATATTATTTGTCACTCCACGCACACCTGCATGACCAGCAGTGGGTAGTAAATGAAAATCATCTAAAATATAGTTTTTCTCTTCCTCATCATTTATTCTTTTAACTCCTCTTAATACATAAATTCGCGGACCGGTCCAATCCTTAATATCTTTTATTTCTTATACATCTTTTATAAAACTTTCATATTCTCTTCTTTTTACTATGCATAGTTCATTTATTTTTATATTTTTACAAAATTCTCCTAACTTAGTCACAAAATCGTCTCGCGTAAATTGTGCTCTAAAGTTAAGGTTAATAAACAACGTTTTTCTACTAACACTGTAAATAAAACACTCCTTCTCTATGTCTATCTTATTTTGTCTTCTTAATGTATTTACTTCGTCATTTCCTATAAAAGTCATTTCCACTTGGTACTCTTAGCACCTCAACTACACGTGGTTGATCAGGCCACGATACGTCGGGTCTACTAAGGACTGCAGTTGTGTCATTTCCTTGCTTTTCTCGTGTCATAACTAACATGATCTCTTCATTAATTTGTTTTAAGCTATCAGATGTTATACCAGGCCCATATTTCCCCTTAGGCCCACAAGGCCCTGGCCTAGGGGCCCAGCCAGCCTAGGGGCCCCGCCAGCCTAGGGGCCCCAGTTCCAGTGGCGGAACCTGCTACTTAATTTTCCGGTTAGGGCAAGGAGTTCGCGTATGAACAGGCAGATTTTTTTCCTCGCATAATTAATTGTAAAATGTTGTATGATCTTCTTGCAAAAAGGTAGGAGATTCCTTAAATATCAACTTGAGATATTGGCCTTGTATGAATACGTGGATGGTGGACGTCGAGAATTGTTTTGCATTTAAAAACGTAGATTCATATTCGGTTTCGTGTAGTCAATTTCGCATCATGAAACGTGGAATATACAGTGCCGGTTTTAGCATCACCTGGGGGAGATTTTGATCGGCGCCAAACCCATACGAAAAAAGGCAAAAATATACGTTATATATAATGAAAGATGTTATATATTCGATTCCCTGGGTTCGATTCCCAGGTCGAGCAAAGTGTTATTGGGTTTTTCTATGGAATTCCCAGTAGCAGCTCGGAGTTAGGATTTTGTGCCCGGTTAATGGCAATAGGCTCGCCCCCTATTACATGGGACCTAAACATACCGGCGAACTGTGGGTGTACATTAGTACGCCGCTGCCTAACCCTTCGGGGAATACAGGCGTGATGGTATGTTATGTTATATACAAGCACATCTACAAAATCTAGGGATATTTTAATTCTAAATTAACCAACACTTTGTGTAAAAACTTTCTTCAAAAGTTTAAGGGATTATTTAGCTCTTTTATTCTTACTAATTTTACTAATTTTTTTTTTTTTATAAATATTTAAAAACAAATGATGGTTCCAAAATTCTGGAAAGGCTACAAAATTCAGATTGTGTGTTATTGCTTTTCTGTTATTTGAAAGAAAAGGCTGTAGCCGTTAACTTTTCTTAAAATTAACTGATTACGTAACACGCGTACCATGTCGTTATTTAAGCCGGCAAGGAATGCTTCTAGCTGTAGGCATGTTGTTATAGGCATTAGACTGTAGGCATTGTGTCTATTACGTAGTTCCGAGGCTCTGAGTGTAAATTAAAACATGATATGCAGGTTGTGATCACGCGCGTTATCGGGATTCAGGAGATGTAATAAAACTGCATACGTACAGGCAGAAATCATGATACTTCTCCAAGACCTATCACGATTTCTGCCTGTATGGTCGTAGTCGAAGCACATCAGTAGAATTAGTGAGGCTTGAGCGCCTTCCTTCTCTCATGCGTTCTGGTCTCTTGCCCAAGTTCTCGAAGAAAATTTCTGTAAGCCATCCTTTTTACCTCTAGGTACACATGGGAATTGGTCGTCGCTAAAATCCCTCATACTACAGACCGATAGCCATAACCTCCCTTTTTTCGAAGATAATGAAGTCCATTGTCAACTGCCAGCTCCTTTGGATCTTAGAGGATCTGCTTCGTAACCAGTAGTACGACTTTCGTAAGGGTCGTTTGGCTGTTGATCTTCTATATGTATATCATAACTGACATATCTTTAGGCTTAAGTGATCGAAACTAAGGGGGAAGCCTTGACGTTCAGTTTGGACATAGCGAAGGACTTTGATCGGGTATGGCACAAAACGCTTCTTTCGAAGCTTTCTACCTATAGGCTTCCCGAGAAACTATGCGAATAAATCACCAGCTTTCTTGCAGACAGAAGCATGAAGGTCGTGGTCGACGGTGAATGCTCGGATTCTACACTTATAAAGGCAGTGTCCCTCAAGACTGTGCTATCGCATACTTTGTTCCTCCTCTATATCGTCGACTGCCAAGATATTTCAAACTGACTAGACCCATTGGCATTGTGAAGAGTTTTGGCCTCGCTATTTATCTTCTATCGCATAAAGGAACGATCCCTGCTGCCTCTATCTGCCATCGTTCTACGTGACAGCAGGTTCATTCCCATAATCTAGATGGTTGGAGTCTACAACTGTGCGTTCCTCTAGTAACTTTCTACCTCGCACAACAAAACTGTTGAATGAACTGTCGCCAGCAATATTTCCGGACAGATATGACCTTCAAACCTCCAAGAAAAGTGCGTAATCTCTTTAAAAAGGCTGGCAACGCACTTGTGACTCTTTTGGTGTTGCAGCCGTCCATAGATAGGGGTAATCGCTTACCATCAGGCAATCCGTCTGCTTGTTTTCCCTATTCTATAAAAAAGACGTTGTTCTCTCTATTGCATCGTTTTCTCTAATTGCTTAATAGAAAGAACGGAACTTGTGCAAAGCCTGCTGGAGGATGACCAGCTGCCAGTGATCGACCAAGCAGTGCAAAAAAGGTTAAATGAAGTCGGTCTACATTGTAGAAAACCCTTAAGTCTTCCAGCTCTTCTACGTGCCAAACGCGATAAACGTCTTTCACGGGATACGGGAATATTTAATGTGGTCTGATCAACAAAGGGCACTTGTGTCCATAGTGAGTCTCGTTTTGGATTTCATCCTGATGAGTCACGGAAAATACGTGGTAAAGAAAACACCTGACAGGGTCTGCCTTCTCCGACACCCACAGTAAGTCCATCCGTATCTAGGTGGAAGAGATAATAGGTAGTAGAAAATGCAGAAAAATACCATAAAAAAAATCCAATTCGGTTTATAAATGGCCGAATAATCGCGTAACATACAAAAAAAATTGAGACGAATTGAGAACCTCCTCTTTTTTGAAGCCGGATGAAAATGGGGGAGGGGGGCCCCAAATGCCAAGTGCCTAGGGGCCCTGGCCCCCTAAATACGGGCCTGTGTTATACTTATTCTTGACAACGCGTCTGCTACACTGTTATCTTTTCCTTTCACATATAATATTTTAAAATTATATTCTTCTAACGCTAATCTAAATTTCATTAGACTACTTGATGGGTCTTTCATTGAAAATAAATATATTAAAGGTCGGTCATAATCGTAAATGTTTTACCGTAGGTATACGTATTGTAGGCTTAGAGTATTACCCCCTTGTCCGTCCGGCACCGCGCGGCGCGGTTTCGGTAGGTGCCGCGCTCGCATGTTGTAACAAAAAACCTTTATAGTTTCTTATCTGTAATACCTAGAGTAAAAACAAATACTACGAAAAATTGCTAGAAGACTACAGATTAAATCTATGTATTTTTTAAGATCTGAAAATTTAATTGAACGTATTAAAAATAGGTGTAAATATGGAATTTGGAGAAAACATAACATTTAAATTGTATTAATTTACACCACAACGAAAATTTCTTGTTTATTTTACCAATTAAACAATTTCACAATAAACTAGACGTTTTTTCCTTTAAAACGATGCATGGATGTTTATGTTTAGTTATCCTAAGTAGTTAAATAAATTGAAACAAAACACCTCTCGTCATCATTTTATCGCGATGGTTCGACTCGCTCGCGAAGTCAAAATATAAGCAAGATGGCCGCCTAAGGGTTTCGTTCAGACTTATTTACGCAACTTAAAAAAAGGCGGTTATGTTTTTTTAGTTGAGTTTTTAAATTAATCACCAATAATAAAATAAATGTCGTGTTTTATTTAATAATCCTTATTCAATAAAAAAACACAAAAAAATAATGTGCATGATGCATTAAAAATATCGGGCTCAGCAGCTAGTAACTTATAAAAAAACATTCACATTTTAATAGCAGCGTATCTTCAAGCAATACTAAGTATGCACATGGTATAATTATTACAATAATGACATCAATATTAAAAAAATAATATGCACGAAACAAATAGGCGTAAAACGCGTTTGTACACACCCTTAATTTGAACCATTTTAGTTCCGTCCGTGGATACTAATCTATCCATGCCTAAACACCTGAGGAACACATTGACATTTTTAAGGAATCTTCCGTGAATATTGTATATTTCTGTTTTTAAAGTGTATTATTATGTTTATGACGAACTATTACTCGTTGTTTAAACAATATTTTACTGAAAAACTACGTAAAAATAACTAAAATTGGGTCAACAACAAGAATGACGTCATTTTTTTCGAAACAGCTATACTTTGAATTCAAAATATGACTCGATTTTACTCTTAAAACAGTGATATGTACACTTAATTATAAAGCACAAATCATCTAGTTTATTTGGATGTATAATAATCTATGAACTAATAAATAAAGCTAAAGTTCTTACGACATAATCGCTGGCACTTCAAAAGCACTTGTTCAATGTAAACAAAGCGGCGAGTGGACTGAAGATAAACATTTTTTTTTATTCGTCGAGGCTTCTTACACTGCCATCTCGGGATTTTATTGTAAAGTAGTTCGTCAGCTATCTACTACACAACTTAAACAAGCAAAAGGAAACGCATATTGTTGATAGATGTCGGTTTTATAAAATATGTCGTATGGATACTAAAGTATCCATGGACGTACAAGGCCCCTTTTTTTTTGGATACCAACGTATCCCTGGACGTGTGAGTGGATAAATTATTGATTAGAGTGACACATGATTTTGAAGACGTGCGTGGCTCGGATTCGAACTCGAGATTTTTGACTTGGCAGTCTAATATTCATTATGTCAGTCGGAGTGATACCACGGCCTCACAGAAAACGGGTGTGGAACAACTCTTACGTTTTGTTTCCCGGAGTGGTGAGGATACCGGAAGCCCAAACCCTTTTATAAGGCGGGCAACGCACTAGCAACTCCTCTGATGTTGCGGGTGTCCATGGGCGGCGGTAATCGCTTACCATCAGGTGATCCGTCTGCTCATTTGCCCCCATATGGCATAAAAAAATCACTAAGCAATCAAATCAACCAATGTACCAAATACAAAAAGTTCATAATAATAAAAATAAAAAAATCTTTAAACACATCATATTTATTTATTTAATTTCGTCTTAGCACGCTGCCTGACATTCTTCCAATGTCAAAAACCTGTTATCGTTTCCCATGCAACCGCCATAGATGAATGATTCACATTCCTGTGAATCCTTGTTGAAGGCATACCTGAAAAAAAATAAGGGCATTTTTTCGCAATTTGTAGGTTTATAAAAATCTCGTGTCACTGTGTTTGCACTCCTGGGAAACGGCTCGACCCATTTTTTTTTTTTTTTTTTATATATATTCGGTAAGTATAAGATTTTTGTTTTTTTTTTAAAGTTTACTTGCGATGTGAATGGCACATTTACTAGACTAAGGGCCACTTGCACCAACTTCTAAAATATGTTTAATTATATTTAAACACAAAATTACTATGAAAATTGGTGTTTAAATACAATTTAAACATATTTTAGAAGTTGGTGCAAGTGGCCCTTATTCTTGTTAACCCTTCGTTCTAAGCTAAATGCTTGTGTTACCAGTAGGTTCACGTCGGTAGTGCAATGGGTGCGTTTCGAACCGGCAACCACATGATCGCAAGTCCGACGCCCTAGTAGAGTCGCAAAGTATATTTCATATCGCTAAGTGATTAGGGTGTCCCTATCCAGCTGATCAACGTTTGCCGGGTATCTTTTACTTTCTAGATTCATATAGAGTACCTATAGCTTTAAAATTGATATTGTAGCCACAAATGCGGACTTCAAGTGTATTGTGAAGTGGTTGATGAGTGATTATTGATTCTTTGCAGTGAATATTATATAAAATCCGTTTCAATCAAAACTGCTCAAAATGTAAACAATCTTTTCAGTTTTATTTAATCAAAATCTTCAAAGGCTCAGTTTTTAAAATGAAATCAAGGGCCAATTGCACCAACCTCTTATATGTATATATATTTATAGCCTTTCTTCCGACATGCCAATGTTTCTTTAATATTCGTAGTTTGTCCTTTTGTTCCACTTTTGTGTGTCCGTTTGCCAGGTGGCAAAGGCCTCCCCCAATCTTTTCCATTCTGGCCTTTCTATGGCCACTCTACCCCGTGTTGTTCCTGCGACTTGTTTGATGTCATCCTCCCACCTCCTTTGTGGTCTACCTCTCTTTCTCTTTCCATTTCTTGGGTACCATTGCGTGACTATTTTACTCCATTTATCTTTTCCCCTGATCATGTGGCCTGCCCATTTCCACTTTTGTCTCGTTATTTTCATAGTTATGTCCTGGACCTTAGTCCGCACCAACCTCTTAGATGTGTTTAAATTGTATTTAAACACAATTTTCTATTGTCATTTTTTTCTTTAAATTCAATTTAAACATTTTTCAGAAGTTGGTGCAAGTGGCCCTAAGAGTTGTCCACAAACGATAAAAAGACAACTCAATATTGTGTACACTTTGAGCAGTTTTGAATTTTTACATTTTTTAAATGGACTTCAAGTTAATGTCGCGATTATCTTACTACTAAAAATGAAAACTATAGAGAGGCATAAGAAATAGATTTTTTTAGGGAATAGGGGGGAAAATGTGTAGACGGATCACCCGATCGTAATCGATTACCGCTGCCCATGGACACCCGCAACACCAGAGGAGTCACAAGTGCCAGCCTTTTAAAAGGGTTTGGGCCTTCGTTATCCTCACTCACTCGGTGAAACACAGTGTAAGCGTTGTTTCACGCCGGTTTTCTGTGACGGCGTGGTATCACTACTTGGTAAGTAAATTCTTGTGCATAACGTACGTTCTACGTAAATATAAAGCACTAGCCTCTGCCCGCGGCTTCGCTCACTTGAAGCTCAGAAACCAACAATTATGATCTCTTCTTTTTAAGGGTGTCTATACATTAGAGAGGTTAAACTGTATCAAAGGTTCCGTATAATTATTTGAGATATGAAGTATACCTGCCAGTTTTTAAGTTGGAGCATATACTTTCTAACAGTGATTACAACATTAAAATATTCAGTAGTTTTTGTGCCAACCCGTAACAAACAGACAAGAATTTTAAAAATCACATTTTTGGGTTCGGAGACGTTTGTATACAAACATCTACTACGAACTATTAAAAAAAAAAACTAGTTTTTTTTTAAATATCTTCAATGTACGGACACAGCTTTTTACAATTTTATAATAGTAGGTAGAGATACATAATATATATAATATATATGAATTTGGCAGGCCAGACGAACGTTTCCGTTCGTGGCAACTAACGTTTTAAGAAAAATAAAAACAATTATAATATTGTTACTTACATATTGACATGACCATAGCACAGTCCTGCATCTACAGGCTGAAGACATTTAGGATCTAAAATATCGAAGATAAAACAACATGTAGGTAGTTATCAGTTTTTTTTTTAAAGAGAACTTACACATACCATCACGCCTGTACTCCCCGAAGGGTAAGGCAGAGGCGTATCTACTTATGTACACCCACAGTTCGCCGGTATGTTTAGGTCCCATGTAATAGGGGGCGAGCCTTTTTTAAAGTATTGTTTTTTTTATTGTTCCGGGCGTAATTTACATAACATACCATCACGCCTGGATTTCCCGAAGGGTTAAGCAGAGATGTACTAATTTACACTCCAGTTTTCCGGTATATTTCGGTCCCACGTAATAGGAGGCGAGCCTTATCCAAACTAATCCTAATCAAAACAAAGTAAGTATTTCAGAGAAAAACCCAATAACACTTTGCTCAATTAATGACGTTTTTGCGTCGCTTTTTTTTTTTTTTAAACGTTGCCCCACACTAGGATTTTCTCCTGTATCGTGGGTGCGTTTACAAACACAAATTCTCACATACACAAACACCCAGACCCGGAACAACTACTTGTAGATCATACAAATATTTGCTCCGTGTGGGGATCGAACCCACAACACGTATCGCAGAAGCCAATTGCTCAGCCGCTACGCCAAACGTGTCGTCAAAGTCGTCGTTTTGTATCTTAAGATTTTTTTTTTTTTTTTTATTATCCTTGTTTTCCTGCGAGCTGTCTTATCGACATTTAGCTGGATTTTATGAACTTAGAAAAAATATGTCGTGCATGGTACATTATCCAATGATATGTCCATCTAGTGTGGCTTTTTCATATTTGTGTTAGAGAAGGTCTTGAGGAGCGCGTCTCTTTAGTCTTATGAATGTTTGGTTTGGTTGTTTTTCCATTAAGCTTCTTGCCAGTTGGTTGGGATGATTTTGTATTCTTTTAGAGTATGAAAGTAAGGAGTCCTTGATCTCTTCCTTAACAGTTTTGATTTTTAGATCACGGTGTATTATTTGTGTGATTATTTGTCATGTACCATGGTGCTCCAGTTATCATGCGTAGGGTTTTTGACTGAAAACGCTGTAAGATCTCAATGTTGGATATGGATGCAGTGCCCCACAGCTGCAGTGCATAGGTCCAGACGGGTTTAAGAATACACTTGTATAGCAGAAGTTTATTTTCTAGAGAAACTTTGGATCTCCCACCCATGAGCCAATATAGCTTTCTAATTTGTAAGTCAAGCGCCTTTCTTTTAGTTGTTATATGTTTTTTCCACGTCAGACGTCTGTCTAGGTAGACTCCTAAGTATCGAACCTCATCTGCCTGGGGTATCTTTATTTGATTCAATTCAACTTCTGGGCATGTATCTCTTTTTAAAGAGAAGGTGACATGGACTGATTTGGTTTCGTTCGCTTTTATACGCCAGTCTTTCAGCCAGTCTGAGATGTCGTTTAGGTTTTGTTGTAGCTTTGCAGATGCTCCATCAGGAGTCGTATCAAAGGCAAGTATGGCTGTGTCATCAGCAAATGTTCCTGTCATTACGTCTTGTCTGTTTGGTAAATCTAGGGTATATATAAGATAGAGTATTGGGCCCATCACACTGCCCTGTGGAACGCCTGCTCTTATTTCATTTAGCCCTGTGGTAAAATCACCAAGTTTAACATAGAAATGTCGGTTGCTGAGATATGACTTTATGAAAAGGTAGTAGTTTATTGGCAAGTTTTTGAAAATCTTATACAGGAGTCCATCGTGCCAAACACGGTCGAAGGCTTGTGAGATATCTAGAAAAGCAGCGGAGCAGGTCATTTTGCATTCAAATGTATTATTAATTTTCTCTACTAGTCTATGCACTTGCTCTATTGTGCCATGGGATTTTCTGAACCCAAACTGATGATCTGGAATAAGTTTGTAAGCTGTGATTTCCGGTGCCAGACGTTTAAGTAGTAATATTTCCAGAATTTTTGATGTGACTGGAAGAAGACTTATAGGCCGATATGATTTTACATCAGTTGGGTCCTTGCCAGGCTTAGGAATAATTATGATTTCTGCAACCTTCCATTGTAGTGGAACATAGTTTTTCCATAGACATGCATTATAAACATAAGTAAGGAATGTAATACCAACGTCAGGTAGCTCACGCAGAATCTTGGCCGTAATTAGATCATACCCTGGTGCCTTGTGTATGTCGGTTTTCTTTATGGCATCTAGTACCTCCTGTTTGGTAAATTTTTTGATTGGTGGATCCAGTTGATGTGGTTGATCTAGTGCCGATTTGATTAAACTGGCTTTGCTTGATCCATGATCGGTGTTTGGAGTAAAGACATCGTAAAGGTGTTGAGCGAATATATTTGCCTTTTGTTCATCGTTTTTTGCCCAGGTACCATCTGGTCTTAGAATAGGGGATTGGTGTGTTATTGGTTGTTTAAGTTTTCTCGTAGCTTTCCAGAGAGAGTAATCGGTGGCTTGGGTTGCATCAAGATTTCTGAGATAGTTTTCCATTACTGTATTAGCGTTTGTTTTTAGCGCTTTCTTTAATTTGCTTGCTATTTTGTTAAATATGGTTTTGTGTGCTGGGTATTTTGTTTCGTGCCATAGTTTTCTTGATTTGCGCTTAGAATTTACCAGTTCCATGATATATTTGGGATAGGAGCAGTTTTGTTTGCCTTGTCCAGACTGAGGGGGAGTTGACGCCCATGCGGCTTCCTGTATGGTCTTATTGAAGTGCTCAACCGCCTGAATAATGTTCTCATCCGTTTTAAGCGGTATCTGGCAGTCAAGTGATTGCTCAACAATGTCGCGGAATAACGACCAGTTTGTCTTTTTTGTATGCAGCTTGCATGTCTTGGCGGCATTTATGACGTTACTGCTTACTAGTGCGAATACTGGAGAGTGATCTGAAGTCATTTCAAGGCAAGAGCTACATTTGATTGATGATTGGGGAAATCCTTTGCTGATGAAGAAGTCTATGAGGTCAGGTTTTTTACGGACATCGGTGGGCCAGTATGTTGGTTCCCCTGTTGAAGAGACAGTTAGTTGTAGAGCTCTTACAGCTAGCAGTAGTTGACGTCCTTTAGGGGTAGTTAAACGTGAACCCCATTCAGTATGCTTTGCGTTGTAATCGCCGCCAGCAATGAACCGTTGACCAAGGGTTTTAAAAAAGGTGTAATAGTCTTCAGTTTTCAGGTTGTGCTTCGGAGGAATATATATCGCAGACAATGTCATCTCACCTTTTGGGTCTTCAATTACTATATTAGTAGATTGTATTCTCTCTGTACAGTAAGAAGAAGCAGTGTAGTGTCTTAATTTTTCTTTGATTAGTATACCTGAACCGCCATGTGCTGTTCCGTCGGGGTGCATTGTATGATATAATTTATATTTTGGTATATTGAAGTATGTTTTATTAGTAAAATGTGTTTCTGTTACTAGTAGAACATCTACATCGTTTGTTTCGAGAAATAATTTAACTTCATAGAAGTGTTGTGACAAGCCATTGGCGTTCCATAGTGCTAATTTGAGTTGGTTGAATTTTTTGACATTATTAACATTAAATTTGTAAGTAGATTTGTTATATTATTCATTTGATTCATTATTTGTTTGAACATTTCCATCAGTTGTTTTATGTCGTTTGATTGGTCGGAGGAATTACTAGTGTTGCTTGAACTCCACTCTCAACAATAGTACTGAGAGAGGTCATTGAATGCCGGAGAATCTTAACACCGCCTTCTAAATAGTGACGTCATACGCATAGTGACATCTAGTTGCGAAGAGGTGAACTAAATTTTAATTAAATAATATAAACTACCTGAACATGCCGCCCACCAAGGACATTATTGACGAAAATGTCCTTAACAATCTCAGCGAACTACTAATACATAAAGAATTTCATGGATGAGCGGACTAACTAAGAACTAGGTGTAAACCTTAACAACATTAACGAACTGGAACTTAAAATAACCCTTGTACATTTTCAATATATTTGACCTAACTTCCTAACTAAGTCTTAAATTTATCTCAACCAATTACAAATGGTTCAATTGAACTAAATAAACATACAACTTAAAATAACAAACAATGTTCCAAACTAATATAAGCTTAAAATGTATAAAACCGTGAACTTAAAATTATAAAACCAACAAGTGTAAGTACACTGTACAAATCTGTATTAAATAAATAAATCAGTTCTCATTGACCGGTAAGATACATAGTTTAGAAATAGGTCGTTTCAAAAGAGACCCTTTAGATTTTATTGTGACCACCTGAGCATCTGCAACCAACAACTTTGCTATATGCGCATGATGAGGAATGATAATAGGATGCTTGACTTGATCTGATAAAAGTGCTTTGTCTAACCTACCCCCTACTCGAATTAAATCTTCGTTATCTATGAATGGACTTAGTGACTTGATCTTACTTCCCTTCGATTTAATTTGCCCTTTCTTTATTTGATTGTACTCTTCTTGAAATTCTCTTTTCTGATACTGTCTTATACAAAATTTCAAAGCTTCCTCCAATTCTGTCCTTTGTAAATAACTAGGTACATCTTTTCTATTTTTCAAAACTATGAACCTTCTGCAGTACGCTATGACTCTCACTAATCGCCATAATGAACTGAACTTATTCCAGGGTAATTCACTTTCAGCTATAGTGACGTGAGATCTTATAGATTCTTCTAAATGAATCACTTCATTTGGTCGACTGTAGGTGATCTCCAGATTGTATAAAAATTCTGGTCCCCTCAACCAGAGTTTATTTTCCGATAGCAATCCTGGCTGGACTCCTCTTGAGGCGCAATCTGTAGGATTTTCTTTGGAGCTAACGTGTGCCCAATGGTCTGCATCGAGTGTGGTTAATATTTCGGATACTCGGTTGCCAACAAATGTCTTCCACCTGCTAGGATGACTGTTCAACCACCCAAGTACAACAGTCGAATCCGTCCAAGCATGCACCTTGTCCTTTGAGAACTTCATTGCCTGCGCCACGTCTGAGAGCAATCGTGCTAACAAGACTGCTCCACACAGTTCAAGGCGAGGAATGCTAACCTGTTTTATGGGTGCAACCTTAGTCTTGGCAACTAACAAGACAACACTCACATTTCCTGCACTATCGATAGTTCGCGTATACACAACTGCTGCATACGCTAGCTTCGACGCATCACTGAAGCCGTGCAACTCCACGCTGCTCACGTTCTCGGTTATGCCTAACCATCTAGGAACACAAACCTTGCAAAGCTGTAAAAGCTCTACCCGGTAAGTCTCCCATTCTTGTTTTAGTCTGTCTGGGACCACATCATCCCAATTAATGCCAGCCAACCAAAGCTTCTGAATTAGCATTTTTGCTAATACTATACTTGGCGCTAACCAGCCTAATGGGTCGAATAAGCGCGCAATATCTGAGATAATAATACGCTTTGTTACTATTTCAGATTTTGGAGGTAGCTGCACAGTGTATCGGAACTCGTCTGCCCCGTAACACCAAGTAAGTCCCAGTATTTTTGTACTATCAAGTATGTCCGTTTGCTCTTTCCTTTCATCCTTGTTTATCCTATGACCTTCCTGATTGCACTCCAAAACCTTTAGAATGTCCTTATGATTACTGTTCCATTTCTGTAATTCAAATCCAGCCATTCCTAATAATTCCTTCATTTCTGTACATAATTTTATTCCTTCTTCTACTGTTGAACAACCTGTCATTAGGTCATCCATATAAAAGCTAATCGGAACCTTTTCAGATGCTGCTGGGAACTTCACGCCTTCGTCTAATGCAACCTGATGTAATGCCTTTACCGCCAAGTACGGGGCCGATGCTGTACCAAAGGTTACTGTAGTTAACTCGTAGTCTTGTATTTCCTCCTCAGGGTTGTTACGCCATACAATTCTTTGGTACGCGACGTCTTCTTCAGCGACTCTCACTTGGCGAAACATTTTCACAATGTCTGCAACCAGCGCAATACGATGCGTTCTCCACCGAAGTACAATATGCCGAAGATCTGACTGTAAAGTAGGACCTACTATCAACGTGTCATTGAGTGATACCCCATTTTCATTTTTACAGGAAGCGTCAAATACTACTCTTACCTTTGATGTACTCTTATCTTCTCTAATGACAGCGTGATGTGGTAAGTACACAGACTCCTTTATTTTATGATCTGATTTTTCTACCTTTCTCATGTGATTTAGTAATAAATATTCTTGTATAACATGTGTGTATTTTTCTTTCAGATCTTCATCTCTGCTGAACTTCTTCTCTAACGCTTTGAATCTTCTTACCGCTATATCTCTATTATTACCCCCAACGCATTTAGGATTTGATTCCTTGAATGGCAGCCTAACCACATAGCGACCATCTTCTGTTCTGGTAGTACTAGATGCAAATATGTCTTCACATCTTTGTTCTTCTTCGGTAAGTATTTTTTGAGCAAGAGGCAACTGATCCTCAATTTCCCAAAACCGTTTCAGGAAATCGGTTTGATCAATTTGCGCATGCATTGCTGTGATCTTATTTGAACTATGGATCTCCTTTGACCCTTTACCCTTTTCTATGTATACCCCGCCAGAAAGGATCCAACCCAGACTTGTTCGCTGAGCTACAAAGGACCCATTTGGACACTTTTTCACACCATCACGTAAGACCTTACTATATACGTCAGCACCTAGCAAAATGTCTATTTTGTTAGGTGTACTGAAGTGTGGATCTGCTAACGTCAAATTTTCTAGCTCTGGCCATTCGATCGGTTCCAATTGTCGATCTGGGAGGTACGACGTTATGTTCTTCAGAACATAAGCCTTAACTCGCATATCATAACTGGAATCCGTCATCGATTGTAACTCTAACATTACCACAGAGTTGGCCACCATTGTTCTATCATTACCGAGACTAGAGACAACACTCTTTACTGGACTCTTTTTCAACCGTAAGAACTGTACTGCTGCTTCTGTTATAAATGAAGCTTGTGAGCCTTGATCTAACAAGGCTCGAACTACTTGGAAATCATATACCGCGGTACGAACTTTTACTAGCGCGGTAGCTAATAAAACTTGTCCTGGGTGGGTGATTTTCTTCGTGGAGAGACAAGACACTAGTGGTACAATTACCTCTTTAGCCTTTGAATCTTCAGAAGAGGTACCCTGTTTGTCCTCTGAACCCGTTTGCTGAGTAAAATCTGTGTCATCTGCATGAAGTAGAGTATGGTGTCGTCTTTTACAACGACGACAAGACATAGAAATTTTACACTGACCCACTAAATGATTGCCTCCAAGGCAATTAAAACAGACTCTGTTTTGAGACACAAATTGTCTTTTCTGATCTGTGTTGAGCTTAATAAATTGTTTACAAAAGCACAACTTGTGCCCTTCCTTGCAATATTCGCAACGTAATACATTACCCACTTCAGTTTTCGTCGCTAACATGACCTTATGACTCCGTGAGTGGGCACCATAAGACTGTCCTATTCTATGTACTGGTTCAAAGAATTCTAGCGCCCTGAAACGACTCTCTATAAACTCCTTGAATTGATTTAGAGTTGGGAGCTCTGTTGAATTGTCAGACGCCACCTTTAGCTCCCACTGCTTGCGAGTCTCCTGGTCCAGTTTAGAGGATGTTATGTGAATAACAATAATATCCCAGGTAGTCACATTAATACCTAAATTACTTAATGCACTCATACAATCTGTGGTGGTATCTAACAAGTTTTTTAAAGTAACAGACGACTCTGCACCAACACGCTTTTGGTCGAATAAGCGATTCAAAATACAATTTGCCAAATGTCGTTTATTATTGTACCTGTGCTCTAACTGATCCCAGCATACCTGATAATTTGACGCGGTAATCGGTATTTGCCTAAGTAATTGTTCAGCTTCGCCCGATAAAGATCCCTTTAAATAATGTAGTTTTTGAACGTCGTCTATACCTTTATTTTTGTGCACTAGAGACATGAACAAATCTCGGAAACTTGTCCACTCAGTATATTTTCCCGAAAAGGTTGGTATGTTAATTTTAGGTAATTTTACATTGATAGATTTACCATTATTAGAAGATGAAGGCTCGCGAACTTCTTTAGTAACTAACTTTGATTTACAATCCTTTAACTCAGATTTATAAGTTATGTATAATTCTTCTGTTTTTTCATATATATCTGACTTAAAATAGGCACCTTTCATATCCTCTGTTGTTGCTCTCTCTACAATTGTTCTATGAGTATCGTCAAATTTCTTCCATTGCTCTTCTAAACTTTCTAATCTAGTTTCTATATACCCATATGTTAACCTATCCTTTGGAGATTTTCTGAAATTAACTCTTCCTCTTTCAATTATACTTTCGGTATCTAATTGTAGTTTAAATAACGACTCCATTTTCATTAAACAATTATAACTAGGTATTACTGTGAAATTACAAGTCAATAAATTTGCGTTTTGAAATTAACAAACTTATAAAAAATTGGACATAGGTTCCCCGTGAATACAAATTTCTTAAAATTATTCTAAGTGTTTTACAAATTAATAGAATTTTGAAAAATCGGGCATAGGTTCCCCGTCGGTTCAAAATTCTTAAAATTATTCTAAGTCTAAAGCTAAATTCCTAAAATTTTACAAGTCCAAATTGTTGTCACTGAATTTAATAGTTGATATTTTTCTAAGTGTTAAAATGAATGGAAGAAAGTACTCACAGTTGTCCACGGCACTCACACACTAATCACACGCAATTCGCTTCACGCTGATGCTGTCCTCGAACCTGCTTCAGCTCCTGAACTCGCTGTATCTTCAGCCCTCTGGTCTTCTATGAACTCCAATTCGCCTCTGCACTCTGGTCTACTCCAATTCGCCTCAGCACTCAACAGTATGAACCCCTTCCTCTTGAACTCCATCTGGGTGCCTTACTTGCACCCCAGCGCCATCAGTAGCAATCCACCACTGTGTCGACGCCGTACTTTACCAAAAATCCAGATAATATTATCCGGCTCGAAGGACCAAATGTTTATGAACTGGTCGGGGTCAGATGAACTCTGATCTTCCTAAAGAATTTTCAATGAAACCAATAGGAATATCACTGACAACTTTAATGCACTGACTGTTGCTTGAACTCCACTCTCAACAATAGTACTGAGAGAGGTCATTGAATGCCGGAGAATCTTAACACCGCCTTCTAAATAGTGACGTCATACGCATAGTGACATCTAGTTGCGAAGAGGTGAACTAAATTTTAATTAAATAATATAAACTACCTGAACAACTAGTGTGTGGTGTTTCGCTTTCTTTGTCTTTAAGGATATCCCTGTAGGTTTTTTTCTTTTGCAGATGGTTTTTATTATTTTGTGTCAAAGGCGGCTCATCATTATTTTGAGAATTACCTTGGCGCTCAAGTTCTTTGTTTCGGAGGGCCGGGAATTTTTGTTTTTGTAAGTCCTTGTATACGCTGCAACCTTTGTAGTTTGCTGGATGGTTTCCATCGCATAAGGCGCATTTGACTAAGTCAGAACGCTCTTTTCGGGTACAGTTAGCGGATGAGTGGCTCCCAGCGCATTTAATACACTTGGGTGTACGGCGACAGTATGCTTTTGTGTGGCCATATTGTTGGCAGTTAGCACATTGGGGTATGTTACGTACTGGTCTTGGGGGTTCAACTTTTATACGTAGGTGTAAGAGGCTGGTAAGTTCGTATATTTGTTTGTTGTTTCCTTTTGGAAGTAGTTCTACAATAAACATATGTAGAGGTTTCTTTGTTGTACGCTGCTTTATGTTCCAAATGTTAACAGTGTCATGACCTATTTCTTTTAGGGCTTGGTGGATTTCATCGGTTTCAATGGACGGATGAATGTTTTTCAAAACTACTTTGAAGGTACGTTCTTGTTTAGGCTTGTATGTATAAAACTCTGTTTTTTTGCCTTCAAGCTGTTTGACTATTTCTTTGTAGGTGTCAGGTGTCTTAGTTTGGATTTTGACTTTATTATTATTTAGGACTTTGATTTCGTAGTTTCCGTGAGCATGTTCCTCGAGAAGTTGGCTTAGCGGCCGCATATTTTCAACCTTATCAACAAAAATAGGAGGCGGCTTGGGGATTTTCTCCATATCATCTTTTTGTGTGGTTTCTTGGTTTGAATGAACCTCTAGTTCCTCGAATCTGTTTGATGTCGATATTGGTTGACTGAGCCAGTAGCTACTGATTTTGGTCTGCTTTTGAGCACGGTCATCGTGGTCTGGGCTCCCTCTTGGGCGCTTTCTTTCTTTCACTTCTGTCCATGACGTTGAGGGTTGTGGTTCGCTGGGCATAAAGCTTTCAGAGCTATTGTTTGGTTCATTTTGTTCTGCCATTTTTTGTGTCAAGTGATCATCACACAGAGATTGAGACCTAGGCCTGTTCACGAAGAGGCCCTTATGAAATATTTGCTGTGTTAAAGTTTTATTTTGCTGGTTAGTTTGGTTAATTTGGTTATTTCTTTGTATTTTATCTTCCATTTTGTTCCCACGAGTAGGGTCGAATTAAAAAGTCACTAGGAGGGTGACGCCCATTCCCCCTAGAAGGCAAATACAACGGTGTTTACCAGGTCCACCGAGGTTGATCGCTTACGACTGATCTTCCCACCAGCCATGCATCCATAGGCACGTATCGCACCGTGGAGTTGGGGTAACTATTTTATGGAGGTTTTCTACCTCTTAGTCCAGGCGGTTAAGCCAAGACCTCCGGTTTCGCATGGTGTGTAATGCGAAGTTACGAATTGTGATGGTTATTTCCTACCTTCACTAGAACCAGGCTTGTTAGGCCGGCTGAATCGGGTTTATCAACCGTCGCCCGAGACTCGACGTTGCTCGTTTAGCACCACCCAGGGGGCACGTGTAGGGTGTGTTTTAGGAAAAGATGGTAAGTCCTACGGACGCGAGCAACTTCACCCCCCAAAGTATCTTAAGATGACAAGAATCTCTCGGAGCACCTAATGGTAAGCGGCAAGCGCAGACGCCAGCAACCACAGTGGTATCCAATCATTTCAACCCAATAACTTTGCTGGTATCATTACAAAACAAAATACAATATTGTTAGCACATTATTGCTTAGCGGTAACACGGTGATGCCACAGCTTAGTACCTAGGCGTTTCGCCCGCTGAGGCTGAGGCTGAGGCTGAGGTTCGTCCGACCCGGTTGAATCAGGAATTTCATTATTATATTTGAATGGTGTTAATGCTGGCAACCCTCTCGGGGCAAGCAAGCCGACAGCACATCCTGAGGACCTTGTTTTATTTTACATAGCGACCCGCCCGCGGTTTCACGCGCGCTGCCCCGGTCCTAAGAGTCATAGCGTGATGTTAAATAGCTTAAAACCTTCCTCTTAAATCACTCTATCTATTAAAAAAAACCGCATCAAAATCCGTTGCGTAGTTTAAAAGATCTAAGCATACATAGGGACAGACAGCGGGAAACGACTTTGTTTTATAATAAGTAGTGATAGTGATTTTATCTGTGTGTCTGAATAAATGTGTTTTTCTTTCTTTCGCTAACGTAGCCAGTGAAGATAGTATTAGAGCGGGGGCACACGATGCGTTGCGGCGCCGCAACGTTGTTATGTCGCATCGGCGCCATAGCAGCGTTGGACAGTCTGTTAATAACAATGGATCGTAAAACAACTGAGCGGTGCCGCTCCAACGTCGCAACGCATTCACCCCTCCCCGCATCGTCTCGGTTGTTGCAAGACCGGTGCGGCGCCGAAACGCATCGTGTGACATGCCACAGATATTTCTATGTATGACGACGCAGCGACACAGCTCCGGCACCGCACCGCCGCGCCGCCGCAACGCATCGTGTGCCCCCGCTCTTTTAGGAGACTTAACAACTGAGGTGTCAAGATGACAACGCGCGAGTGATACCACTGGTGTTGCTGACGTCTATAGGCTGCGGTTGTCGTTTACCATGCGGTCTATAGCTTGTCTATCATCTTACAATACAAAAAAGCGAATTAAAAACATACGAACTATATTTCTGACACTTACGCGAATATTAGACATTGAAATGAAACTACTTTTTACGGATTTTATCGCGGTATATTGATATTATTTAGTTCCCGACGTTTCGAATCCTTTACAGCATCCATGGTCACGGGCAGACTGAGGTAACTAAATAATATCAATATACCACGATAAAATCCGTAAAAAGTAGTTTCATTTCAATACGAACTATAATTAAAATATTTGAACATACCTCTTGCTTCACAAAAGCCAAAAACAACAAAAATTATCACAAACAAATAGTATAATTTCATTTTATCTATCTTTCGTACCAAATGCCAAAACAGCATTGAATTTTACAATGTTACTAAGTAGGTACGTTATATTTTTTGTATTCTTACTTGTGCCAGGGACGTACTAGGGCAACTCATTTATCTATAAATAATTATTTTACAGGCACTTTTACAAGTTAATGTTTCAAATTTAGTATAGTAGATATATAAAGTACTAGACGGCGCGCGGCGCCGGCATTATCTAGCTGACAAACTCTGAAAAGAAACACCAAAATAACTCAGACAATCATGGTGTCTGTTAAAGGCGGTGTGAAACTACACTTACGTTGTGTTTCACCGAGTGAGTGAGGATACCGGAAGCCCAAACCCTACTAAAAAGCCTGCAACGCACTTGCAACTCCTCTGGTGTTGCGGGTGTCGATGGGCGGTGGTGTTCATGCGTCTGCTTGTTTGCCCCCCTATGCCATAAAAAAGGACATAATAGTATCTTCGTATGTGGGTTACAATACACAAAAAAGAAATAATACTTTAATTAAGCATACGTAAATGCGACGAACACCACTGACGAAATGTATTGACTGCGTCTACGTGTGCAATGTGCATTCCGGCGTAATTTTAAAACACCTACACGTGCTAGACTTTTTCTTTAAAAAATTATAACTTCGGAAAATAATATAACACTTTGATCGTCCCTAAATGCGACCCTGCGGCGTGATAACCTGACCTATTAGTTTAGATATTGAACGACATTTTGTGACCTATATGTGTATAATTATAACTGCAGCGCTCTAGTCTGGCAGATACTATTTCTTCAATAACATAATACAATCTATCTACATAATCCAAGTTATACATTAATTAACTTTTTTTATAGCTAACTAGCCTATGCCCGCGGCTTCGCTAACTTGAAGCTAAAAAACCAACTGTGATGACCTCTTCTTGTGGTCATAGTGTCTGTTGTATTTAACCACACGCAGGTTCCAATTCTGATCGCATTTTTCTTCACTAAAATAATCTTAGCATTGAAAATTAGAAAAAAAATATTTGACAATTAATATTCGAACTTATCTTATCTTGTGTAGGGCCGAGGCAGCAAGGCCTCAGTGCACTTCGACCCAATGGGATCTTTTGTGCTTCCCCTAGATAACTTATTCCTCATCCCCTCCCAGTTCTACAAACATCTCTTCCATGAGCTTTATAATGAGGCCTGGGGGTATGAGTCTGTAGTCCTCTGGTCTTAGATAACCCTGACCCAAAAGGCACAATATTTGAGCTAAACGCAGATGGAATCAAATAAAGCGTTTTATTTAAATGCCACCTGAGGTAGGTGCATAATATTAAATAGGTGTAATAATTCGTGACTTGGTCATAATTGGAAATGTCACTTGAATAGTGTCGGGATATCCCCGATAAACAAACTGCACTTGTGCTTGAAATCATGACCTGTATAAACATTTATTGGAAGTACCTACCATCTGTAAGTATTTTCCTTATACTTATGATAACAATTAAAGTGTATTGCTACGGTAAAACTCAGAACTAGCTCGGTAATGACGCTAACCATCACGCCTGTATTCTCCGAAGAGTTAAGCAGAGGTATATTAATGCTCACCCACAGTTCCTCGGTATGTTTAAATAGGTTAGGTTAGAATCTAGCACCGCTCAGCGGATCGGTAGAAGAAGGGGAGGGAGAACGCCTACGTCTGTCACCCCTTACGCGTAGGGGACCGCACACAGAACCAGGTTCCGTGGGGCCGCATGAGGCGGCCCGCCACTGCCGGATCCACGGACGAATGCTGCAGCGCTCCCGTAGGCCCGGCACCAAAGTAATGACGCGAAACGCCTAGGTTGGTTTTAGTCCGTAGACCGCTCTTTTTAGAGTGGAGTCCGACACACCCAAGCGCTCTCCCCGGAGTGGTGGATAAAGCATTTCCAACCCCGTCAACAAAAAAAAACCATCTAAGTAATAGGAGCAAGCTTTGTGCCCAAACAGGCTTTACACGGGGGTTTTAGGGTGGTCTTTTAAGACGGCACAGTGTCCCCCATTGATGTGCTGATGGTGGCCACCGGGGTGGTTTTGGTGGGTAAAAATACAACTTCCCCGGTCTATTCCCCGGAGAGCGGAGACCTGACGCATATTGAAAGGTTTACCCCCGTCAACAAAAGAAAAAGGGGGCAAGCCATGCCATTAAGCGGGAACAAATCCAAGGTCATCAATCCAAATATCACCGGTTTTTTTTAGTTTTGATTTTAAGGTATGTAAATTGTAATTCAATGTTGGCAACACTAGGACTAGGTCTAAGCTCCGCTTCTTCCATTACCCTGCTGGTATACCTACATAAAAAACATAGACGAAGATAGAACCTGTTCCTTTTATGAATCCGTATGTATTTATGCTATGTGGCCAACAGATATTAGTCATATTATTTTTTTCATTTACGATTCCTAGTTTAACGGTAACATAATTATTGCATACAAATAGGTATATATACAATGTGTCTGTGTTTATATGTTTTGATATTTAATATCCTGTTGGTAGTCTGTGAGGAAACTTGTGTCTACAATCATGAAGAGTGTAATTTTAATTGTGTTTGTTGCAATTGCAACAATGCTTTCCGCCATTTGCAGTACTGAAGGTAAAAACTATTTTAAAGAGATTTTACGAGGCTGATGGACGCATTGATATTCGAAACATAATACCAAAGTAAATCTTATAATTCAAACACAATTTAATCAAAGTGAAGTTTAATTGAAACGGCGGTAGCCTTATGGCTTTGTCGTCGGACTTGCGATCATGTGGATGCCGAAACCCACCCATTGCACTACCGACGTGAACCCACTCGTAACACAAGCATTTAGCTTAGCACGAGGGGTTAACAAGAATACTACTAGTATTCTTGTTAACCCCTAAAAGCTTAAAAAAAAACGTGTTTTATTATTTGAATTCCGATACTGTTCCCCAAATACTGCACTGGAAATAAATTTAAACGAATGCAATTCTTGATAACTTTAACAAGTTTGGAACGATTTTCCGGTCGTTTATTTCCAGTGAAGTAGTAGTGAATAATAACACAATTTAATGCAATATTGTTTGGATCACGATTTATTTTGGTATTAGGTACGTTTTGTGGGAAATTCCAACTCTACCGGACCTTTAAGTTTTAACTCTACTTTCGTTTAAATATTGTTATATGTTTCAAATAATGCATTCGTTTTATTTATTTACTACTGACTCGGCCCAGCTCCAAACGATTGAAAATCTCGGCTTTTCTTTACTTTAATATATTATAATCCATGTATCTATACATATTTATCTGTGAAGATTTTTAATTGGCACTGGATTATTTATGTTTCAATGTTACTGATGGTCTGTAAATCTTCCTTGCAATAAATAAATAAATATACAAATAAATAAAATTGGAGTGTCTGTTGGTAATATTAAAATAACCGCATTGGATGTAGGTATAACCGGTACATATACCAAAACAACATATTTTCCATTTTTTTCTGTCTGTCTGTCTGTTTGTTTGTTTGTTCCGGCTAATCTCTGAAATGGCTGGACCTGAATAGGGTTCACGGGAGACTCGACGGGGAAAGTAAAGTTAGGGATTCTCCACCCGTGCGAAGCCGGGGCGGGCCGCTAGTTTTATTATAGATATTGACTTTGATTTCAGCTGCCAGCGATGAATGCTCGCAACCGCTGGTGAGTGGAAGATGCTTAGCGTACTTCCAAAGGTTAGTATCACGCCTGTATTCCGCGAAGGGTTAGCCAGAGGTGTACAAATATACACCAACAGCTCAGTCGGTATGTAAAAGTCCCATGTATCTAACAAGAGGCAAGCCTATTGCCATTAATCACATAAGGCCTATCGGCCTATTTCTAATTTCCAGTATAATTAAATTTGAGCTCGCTTTGTATAGGTCCGCCGTACCTTGGAGGTCTAATACTGGATATAATATACTATACACTATATACTAATAATACGTCTCGACGTGCGAGAGCCATGAATGGGCGAACCGAACGAATGAGCCGAACGAATAGGCCGGCTCGACCGGAGTGAATGAGGTTACCGGAGGCCCAAACCCTTTTAAAAGGCGGGCGACGCACTTGTGACTCCTCTGGTGTTGCGGTTGTCCATGGGCGGCGGTTATCGCTTACCATCAGGTGACCCGTCTGCTCGTTTGCTCCCCTATTATATAAAAAAACTAAAAAAAAACTATGGTTGCCATGAATAATAATTATTATGATTAATCATAAGTCACCATTTAATGCCTCCCGCCAGATATTTTAAGCTATGTATGTTATTTTACAGGTATGGGTACGATCCCGCTAAATCGGAATGCGTCCAGTTTATATACGGTGGCTGTGGAGGAAATAACAATCGGTTCAACACCAAAGAGGCCTGTGAGAAGGCCTGCAAACATTAGCCCGTTTACACTAAATAAATAAATTCGAAAACAGAACGGAATTTGTAAACGGAAACATACTCGGACTTGGTGAAATACAACCATAAACAATGTTATTAGTTTTATACAACACTATTTTTAGGCACTGGTAATATTGTGGAAATCCTAATCGTTAATTAAAAATGTCATATTAAAAAAAATTCGACAACGAATAAATTCTGTTTTCAACATTGATTTTCCCGATTCCAGGAATATTTATCTTTCCCTCTTTCCCCTCCAAATCCAGAATCGCTTTTAGTGGATGTCACGTGTATGTTTCCGGACGCATATGAATGGACTAACGTCTTAACGAGTGTTTAAGTAATCATTGTAAACAAAGAGTAAAGTTTAACAATTTGAAACAATACGCTACTTACAGGGTGCGGTACATAATACTTATTTCTCAAATTTTCACTGCTTAAAGTAACACCTTTTACTTACTTTGCGCAGCGTAATTAACATAACATACCATCACGCCTGTATTCCCCGAAGGGTTAGGCAGAGCCGTACTAATGTACACACACAGTTCGCCGGTAAGTTTAGGTCCCATGTAATAGGGGGCGAGCCTATTGCCATTAACCGGGCACAAATTCCTAACTCCGAGCTGCTACTGGGAATTTCATAGAAAAACCCAATAACACTTTGCTCGACCTGGGAATCGAACCCAGGACCTCTAGCGTAGCAGTCGCGCTGAGGACCACTTGGCTAATGAGGCAGTTTGGCGCTGCGTAATTAAAACCAAAAAAACATGAGTACCCTTACAAGTTCGTCAGCATACCATTACCGTCACGCCTATAATCCGCAAAGGGTTAGTAAAGATGTCCTTATGTAAACCCGCAGTTCTCCAGATATCTTTAGTTCCAATATCCCAGATATCACAAAAATCAGAGCTATAGGTATTAAGAATTTAATAAAAAAAATTAAGTAACACTGCTCGACCTGGGAATTGAAGCCAGGACCTAAGTATAGTATTCGCGCTTACGAACACTTGGCTCATGAGGCAGTCTACAATAAGTTCTGTCCTGTATATAAAGGAGATTGCGCTCACCATAGTAGAGGAAAATAGGCATTATGTATCGTGATTTAACACGTGCCGTCTTGAAGGTGAAAACAATTAAGACTGGCTGAATAAAAAAGCAGTTACTCAATCTATTAAAATCGTAAAAAACATTAAAAAACCTGTGTCTATTCCTGTCTATTCTAAAGAGAAGATAAAAACTTAAAAATCGAACATTAATCTAAAAAAAACATCAAATTATTCTAAGCCTAATTTATTTAAAAACAAAAAATATTCAAATTCAAAAAGTTTGTGTACTATAATTCTACCTTTTTGATGATGTCACAGAATAAAGCGCTTAAAACTTAAATATTTTGTAATAAAAACACGATAAACATTTTTAATTATGTTGAACTTCAAAAAATATTTATTGTTAATACTATTTTCATTAGTAACAAATTATATTTCATTAGTAAAATGTAAAACTGAACAGAAAGTCACTACTACTGCGTCTTCTACAGTTGCTTCTACAGATGGTAAGTTAACTTTGGTTTTTCACTGAAGGATAAGTGAAAGACACATTATACATATAATTGAAGCGACGAGCGGTAGTCTAATGCCTAAGGCGTCACACCTACGATCATGTGGAAACCCACCCATTGCCCTACCGACGTGAACTCACTCGTAACACAAGCATTTAGCTAGCCCGAAGGGTTAACAAGAATACTGGTAATGTGTGAACCACACTCCTAGTAAGCTATAAAAAAATTAAATAGAAAAGAAAAATAATTTATTTGCGTAGAATACAGGTGGTACCAGATATAAAATTGTTGGTTTTGGAACAATACCATATTCTGCCTACATAAAGCATGCAAATTAATTTAACATTTATATTCATTATAATTATTGAGTTAATTATTATTAATATGTATTATTATTATTTATAAAACACTAGACACAATAAAATATTGAACCACATTTATACAAATCAGCTTTTACATTAGATTTTTAGTGACAAACATGCTGTAAAAACTCTTGTACAGTATAGTATAGTTCACCCCTAAGCAAACCCTGCAGTTTAACATATCCGCTTGGCATAAATTCGTCGAGAGACGTGTCACAATGGACCGACTACGGTAGAATAGATACTGTCAAATGGTAAAACCTATTTCTGCTTACAACTAGCCAATTCACCCCATATTCTTTTTAGACTCGTTAGAAGAAGATGTATGTCTTCAGCCAATCGATGAAGGAGACTGTGGCAGCGAGAGTACCAGTACAAGTTCTGATGAAACCAATAATAATTCTACACTAGTGTAAGTATTTTTTTCATCTACGCACTGTTGGCAACGGATCTCCTCTCAGAATGAGAATGGTGCCACCACGCTGTGGCGTGTTAGCATACTTTACACGACGATGAGAAGGAATGAGAACAACACCAAAGCTATCGTGGGAGAGCCATGCTTCGGCACGAATGGTCCGGCTCGACCGTGGTACCACGGCCTCACAGAAGACCGGCGTGAAACAACACTTACGTTGTGTTTCGCTGAGTGAGTGAGGACACCGGAGGCCCATACGCTTTTAAAAGGCGGGAAACGCACTTGTGCCTCCTCTGGTGTTGCTAGTGTCTATGGTCGCTTACCATCAGGTGGACCGTCTGCTCGTTTGCCCCCTCTATACCATAAAAAAGCCTTAGGAACCCCGAGGACTGCGGGGCCGCAGCAACCGAAAAGGAAAACTGATTCTCAAATCGAAACACACACCAAGATGCTTTACGACAAACTCTGATGTAAGGGTAGTTGCTAGCCAGTCAAACTGCGAGAGTTCTCACCACAGAGCAAGTCAGATATTTTTTCTTAAGAGAGGCCTATCCGAATTACAGATTTTAACTTATAGTGAGAGTGAAGCAGTGATAGCCTTGGGGTGTGACCACTGGAATGCCATGTATCGAGTTCAAACCCAAGGCACGCCTCTGACTTTGCGTAATCATGTGCGTATTAATAATTAATTATCGCTCACAACGGTGAAGAAAAACATCTTATGGAAAGCTGCATGCCTGAGAGATTTTCTCAAGGGCGTGTGATGTCTGCCAACTCGCAGGAGGCAAGCGTGGTGGACTATAGCCTAATTCTAAATTTGAGAGGAGACCCGTGCCCAGCAGTGGGACAATAAATGGGTTGATTATGTTGAATGTTTATGTGAGTGAATATGATGAAAGAGATGAAACGCATGTGTGCATAAAAGAGTGATGAATAATTGAAATTGATGTAGGGATGGAGGGGTAGAGGGAGACCAAAAAAAAGATGGATGGATTGTTTTAAGGCTAAGGTGATATGATGGGAAAGGGAGTGAATAATGAAGTAACGGCTGACAGGCATGAAATGAAAAATACACATGCTGCGCCGACCACAAATAAATTAGGACAATTGCAGGAAGATGATGAATGAACATGGATGAGACAGGAGTAGATAAATGGCAATTTCACTTACCTACTTGTAGTCTTGAATGGCTTGTTCTCTAATTTATCCTGTTGCCAATATTTTGGTACCTATCTAAATAAAAATAATTCCTAATTTCAGTTACGGGTACAATAGTAACACAACAAAATGCGAAGAATTCATCTACGACGGCTGCGAAGGAAATCAAAACAGATTTCAATCTGGAAACGAGTGTTGGCAAGCCTGTTACACGCCCCTGAACTACTTTCTTGCTAGGGTATCCGACCTTTTAACAATTAAGTACTTTAATAATAATAATCAAACTACAAACTTTACCTCCGATGATACCAAATATTAAATAAGAAATTTTTTTTTTGGTTATTTTATGACCTGGTAACCTTTAGGTTGTGTTTTTTTTTTTGCAACATGAACACATCAATTTATTTCCCCAATAAAATGGTAAAAACTTCATTAATTAAGGCTTCAATGGAGTTTAGGAGAGAACATAAAATAGTTACGATTTTCTATTTTCACCATTTTCCTACACTTGCACACGATCACAAACACTACCAGATACTTACATTAAATTTTCGGAGGAACATCATTTTTTTTTAATATAAAAACCAACAACGTGCACTTTCATTTTCTAAAAAATAAAACAGTCAACATTGAAAAAAAAATCAATAAAAAAATACTTAATAACACCTTTTTTCTAACTCATGCTTATAATATTGAAAATGAAATAAATTATAATTTTAAATTAATAGTTAATGCGTGCAGGTGCAAAACTAAATATGTACAGTCGCAAGCACATCAAGTTACCACAAACTGTCAAATTTCCTCAATGGATAATAAACTCAATTATTTGGCGATTACATTGGAAATCGATTGAATAAATTTGACAGTTTTGGATATCATGATGGTAGGCGGCTAGGCGCCCGAACTTACATTGTATTCAATGGATTTAGATTCTGCTCTGGCGACCTTTCTCACCGTTACCTTAGGAACACAACAAAGCTCTCGAAACTGTGTTATTTAGCTACGATTTTCTGTAAGGTGGAGGTACTTCCCCAATCGAGCAGCTCCAATTGTGAGTCGAATTATTTAATTCCACTAACTACTACCTGTCCTCGTTTCACTCGCCTCCCAAACGTATGCAGGTACTTACTGTGAACTAAGTAGCATACTAGCATAGTACATCTCGGTATTTTTACTCAGCTTCTAGGTGGTATAACATTATGAAACATGCACCAGATTTTAGACGGTTAGCAAAACAACTGTGAAAATGGCATTAAATTTCATGCAGTAGTTAGTCTTGCGTAGGTAATGCACGTAAAAACGATCAGACAAAACATTCATCACATTTAATAACATTTTTTTTTTATTTTTTTTTTTTAAATAAAAACTTTGCCCCACACTAGGATTTTCTCCTGTATCGTGGGTGCGTTTCACAAACACAAATTCTCACATACACAAACACCCAGACCCGGAACAACTACCTGTAGATCATACAAATATTTGCTCCGTGTGGGGATCGAACCCACAACACGTGTCGCAGAAGCCAATTGCTCAGCCGCTACGCTAAACGTGTCGTCAAATTATTTTTTTACGTCAATTTTTTTTTATTATTGTACGGGTATGGTACTTACATTTAAATGATAAAACTGATAGTTTAAATGATTATATTGATAGTTCAAATTATTTAGGTACACCCGAATAATTAATAAATTGATAATGATCGATACGCGGCGAAATGTACGTTTTGAAGACATATTGATAGAAATGATAAAAAGATTGTAAAAATGGAAATATCTTACTTGATTGAGCCTTGTTGCTCACCAACCAAAAATCTTTTTGATTGCTGTTGCTGCTGTGTATTGCGCTCACACTACGAACCCCTCACTGATAGTTCAGGCACAGATAATAGAATGCTAGGTTCAGGTTACCTTACTCGTGAAACACTTTACAATGCACTGTTACAAAGTAATGAATAAGAGGAATCCAACTTGCACTTTTAGAAGTTTTTTTTTTAAGGCTTACTAGCAATGTGGGTCACACATTACTAGTATTCTTGTTAACCCCTCGTGCTAAGCTAAAATGCTTGTGTTACGAGTGGGTTCACGTCGGTAGTGCAATGGGTGGGGTTCGAACCGGCAACCACATGATCGCAAGTCCGACGCCCTAGCCATTAGGCTACCGCCGCTTATATTTGAGTGAGCGTACCCAGAGCGTCAAAATAGGAGTGTCAGTGACGATTGCCAAGTTAATTACGGTGTGCCACAAGGCAGCGTGCTCGGTCCGACACTCTTTGTCATTTATATAAACGAACTGGGTATGCTCACTCTCCCGAAAGGTAAAGTTATAACTTCCGCAGATGATACAGCCCTCTTATTCACTGCAGACACCTGGAGTGAGGTCTTTGTACGCAGTCTGGAATCGATATTGTATCGAATCGGCTGCGTGACAATATTCTCACTCTAAATGCGGAAAAACAAATTACGTCACCTTTTCCATAAAACAGCATACACCGTCTCCATCCATGACGCCGTACACTATCCTAGCCCACACGTGTGCATTTCCTCACTCCACTACATGCACGTGTATTCAAATTAAAAAGGTCGATTGCATTAAATACCTTGGTTTAACTATAGATAGCACGTTCGGAGATTGTCATCTGATGCGTATGCATCTCTTAGTAGTTTGTGATCTTTAGCCTGTATCACAGACCATGTAAAAACGTTTAATTTGAAATATCTAAGTACTTACTCAAAATACTCATATGTCACATAAATGTACTAATAAATGTTAAGGGGATTACATCGCTCAAATCCCAAAAACACGCTAGGTTTAAAGAAGTTTCTAGATAAATCCTTATGTGCATTTGCTACATAAAAAATATATAATATACTTAAGGTCACCACAAACAAATTGTATTGATTATTTTTTTTATAAAGGAGATGGCCGAAAATTGTATGGGCCTATGCCCCAGAATGTACACAAATGAAATGTATGTCATTTCATAGTACAGATCCTTTACGAAAATAAATAAAAAGGGGCACATGGCTCAGCAGCAGTGAACAAAATTTATAAAGGTTTCAAAAAGTGATTTTTTCAGTATGACTAAATCAGTTTTATGAATATTAATGTGTATTTATCTGTCCCAGGGGATTAATATGCATAGTGTATTAGTTATAATAAACAGGGAGAGTAGTATTTTTCATCAAAAAATGTATCTAGCTCGTGTGAGAATTAAAACAATGTAGGTACCTAAGATTATATTTTTTATTTAATCATTTTATTATATAATTGTCAATACATCATCTAAAAACGCTGCTGGTGATACAATACCTTCTTGGTATCTCGCCCACCCCAAGTACCAAATAATGGTCATGATATATGTGCACAACATCCAACAGTCCGGTTTCCTGCTACACAATTACACCAATAACCTAATAAAGAATTTCTAGGTTGGTCTTGACTTGAGGGCCGCTCATCATATAAAATGTAAGTATAATACTCACGCGTGGGGCTACGACACTATATAATATAAACGTACACTTATAAAGTTAAAAAACAAAACCAATATAAAACAAATACCGCGAACCAGCCGGCGCACCAAACATCGAAGAGGGAAGGGAAATGTGTTTTGACATTTGACTTGAGTGTTGCCAGCACAAAAGTAATAATTTACATAATTGCACTTACATTTAATTGCATTGATTGTTGTACACTATTAATTCGTTAATAGATGGTATCATGTGATACTACAATGGGAATGGGAATGTAGGAAGGGGAAGGCCTAGGCGAACGTTCCGAAATCAGATTGAGGACGTTTTGAAAAATGGCTTGGTCAAGAGTACCCTAAACCGACGTTTATGTATGAAAAGATTGATGAGTGTGGATGAAGCTAAAGAGGTATGTCAGAATCGTAGCAAGTGGAAGTCTGTGGTCTCTGCCTACACCTACGGGAAAGAGGCGTGACTTTATGTATGTATGTATGTAGATAGTATCATTTATGGAGAGAAAAACATGAATAATAATAAATTATTACAATTTAGGTTACGATTATTTTACATTTAATGCCCGCTATGCGTAATAGTTATTATTTTCCCTGTTTTGCTTTAGTGGGTCTTGTATGGCAACATTAAGGGTACTTTTAAGTGAAATAAAACGGAAAAGTTCTTTTAATTATGATTTTTTTTCAACAGCTGCTATAAGCCGTAAATAGTTATCCAAAATTCATGTTTCTGTTTATTTAAATTAATTGCAATGCATTCATTTGTACACTTTGGGGCACATTTTGTCCATCTCCTTTGCCCAAATTTTTAAAATTAATTAAAGAAAATAGGCTTTTTTGAACCTAAATTGCATTTTGTCTCTTTAACGGCTTAATATTTAGGCATGAATTTTATACCAAAATAAATTGTATTGACGTATTTAACAATTTGTATTGTTAACATTTTCACATTTCTTTTCATATTTTTAAATAATAAAGAAAAACCGAAATTTCACTATCAGTGAAGTGATCTCAGTGACGACACTTCGTAGAATTATCGTGTTTGGACTCATTTCAGAGGGTTGACGGAAAACAAGGTAACAGTGATGGTTTCAGCTTCCTGATGGTGGACTTCGAAGGTGGGTGTAGGATCTCAGTGACGGCACTTCGTAGAATCATCGTGTTTGGACTCATTTCAAAGGGTTCATGGAAAACAAGGTGACAGTGATGGTTTCAGCTTCCTGATGGTGGACTTCGAAGGTGGGTATAGGATCTCAGTGACGGCACTTCGTAGAATCATCGAGTTTGGACTCATTTCAAAGGGCTCATGGAAACCAAGATGGCTGTGATGGTTTCAGCTACCTGATGGTGGACTTCGAAGGTGGGTATAGGATCTCAGTGACGGCACTTCGTAGAATCATCGTGTTTGGACTCATTTCAAAGGGTTCATGGAAACCAAGGTGACTGTGATGGTTTCAGCTTCCTGATGGTGGACTTCGAAGGTGGGTATAGGATCTCAGTGACGGCACTTCGTAGAATCATCGAGTTTGGACGCATTTCAAAAGGCTCATGGAAACCAAGATGGCTGTGATGGTTTCAGCTACCTGATGGTGGACTTCGAAGGTGGGTATAGGATCTTAGTGATGGCACTTTATAAAATTGTAAAAAAGCTGTGTCTGTACATTGAAGATATTTATTTAAAAAAAACAAGTGGATTAGGGTACCTATATAAACGTCTCCGAAGCCAAAAATGTGATTTTTAAAATTCTTGTCTGTTTGTGTGTTTGTTACGGGTTGGCGCAAAAACTACAGAATAGATTTAAATTTTGTTATCACTCTTACAAAGTATGTGCTTCAACTTGAAAACTGGTGAACTTTTAATCTCAATTAATTGAAAGGATCGTGAGATACAGCTTGACCTCTCTAATGTATACAGCCCCATATAAAGAAGAGATCATCAATATTGGTTATTTCATTTTTACTCCTCATCGACGACTTCTGTGGTTTAGTGGTTCGAGTACCGGACTGCTGATCATGAGGTCGTGGGTTCGATTCCCACAGGACACAAAAATGTATGTGATGAATCTAAGTGTTTGTGTTCTGGGTGTGTTTCTTATGTATTATAAGTATGTATTTACAAAAAAAAAGTATATAAGTATTAGGATATCCATTGTCTAGTACCTACCCATAGTACAAGCTTTGCTTAGTTTGGGACTAGATGGTGCTGTGTGAAAATAAATGTCCCAAAATATTTATTATATAGCTTCACTTGAGCGAAGCCGCAGGGCAGAGGCTAGTTAATAATCTCTACTATTATAAAATTGTAAAAAAGCTATGTTTGTGACGGGTTGGAGCTAAAACTACTGAATAGATTTTAATTTTGTTATCGCTGTTAGTAATTATAAGCTTCAACTTAAAAACTGGTGAACTTCTTATCACAATTAATTAATCGGATCCTGAGATACAGCTTGACCTCTCCGATGTATAGAGGCCCATACAAACAAGAGATCATTACTGTTGGTTTGTATTAAATTATTTTTGGAATCCATTTCTAATCCTACTATAGGTTTAGGTGAGCGAAGCGAAAGGCTAGTAATTAATAAAAACCTTGTCCTTACAATAAAAAACTCAACAAAAAAAGAATTACCCAAATTGGTCCAGCCGTTTACGCGTGTTGATGCCGTGTCCAAGGAAATTCGCTTACCATCAGGCGATCCGTATATTATATTTTATTTTCTGCTCCCTAGCGGATAAATGAGTAGAAAAAAACCGAAAATAAAAAAATAGGAATTCATTTTTATATATATGTATAGATAATACCTAGATGTAGGCAACTCGTACAAAACTTGTATCTGCAAGAACAAAATGCCATACATCAGTCTCTCAGAGAACAAGTGAAATAGGCAAATACGATGACAATACTGCGACACATCTGTATTCTTGCCTAATCTTCTATTGTGTACGATCAAATGTCGATAGGCGGCGCCGTACTAACAAATACTAGCACAAAGACCAAATCTTCAAGGTCATTGGGCAATGTAATACCTACCCTAATTATCGATAAACAATTTTTACAAGTAACAGTTTGAAATTGTAGTTACAGCAAATTATGTTACAACTACTTACAACATTTTCAATAAAACATTCTAATACAATTATTAGTCCATTTATTCAATTTAAATCATATTATTTACATTTTTAAATATTTTTATAAAAAACAAGAGAAACTAAAAACATTTAAAAATATAAAAATAGTTGTCCACCGGCATGGGGAGCAGGGTCCAAGCTACCGGTGGTTAGGGCCCCAGAGACAGGAACCTGCTCACAATACGCGCCGTATCAAGGAGTACTGCCTTCTGAATCAGGCCCTTAACCCAGCCACCCAACTCGAGCCTCCTGAGGTGTTGGTCGAGGCTCTTGGCGATAAGTTCATTGACCGAGACGACTATTGGTACAATGATGGCCGAGTCCACATCCCACATGGCGACCACCTCGTGGGCTAAGTCGAGATATTTTAACTGTTTCTCTTTCTAAAATAGAAATCTCCGAAAAATAGAAAATTATTAAAACGGAATTTGTCATTCAGGTTTTCAAATGTTTCAAAATAATCTAAGTAGACTTCTTTGGCCATGTTGGGTGAAATATATACAGCGCTTATTAAACATTTTTCGCGTCCGTAGATAGGTAGTTGTATAAAACATCTTCAATATGAGAACTGGCCTGGGAGTCGAATGGTACACAAGTAGAATGCAATGTTTTAGCACAGCTATAAGAACTCCTCCTCCGTCCTTTTTATTGGCAGCAATACGGTTGCGGTCAGTTCTGTAAACCACGTAGCGCACATCAATAAATTTACTGTTAAATATTTCAGGGGTTTGCCAGGTTTCTGTTAAAATAATGATGTCATAGTAATTTGATAATATGTTCATAAACAAGAGATTCAGTTTGGTAGGGGTACCTCTACAATTTTGATAGTATACGGTCAACTTATCTAACACGGTTAAAATTGAAAAGCACTAAGAATAATTCAGCAATAAAGATCTGCGCAACCATTATGAAACCGAAGTCCAGGTTATATATATAATACGTACCATGTAAAACTATTACTATTACGCAAACTATTTCTACGTAGATTGGTAAAAACAGGTACAACATGTCTTTACAAGAAATATACCTATGCCAATGGTTAAGAATTATACAGTGTAATAATTAAAATAACTAAAATACCCGACTGCATAAAAACACTTTAAAAAAAACTAAAAAGACAAAAACAAGTCTAGTAGTCCAGACCTATGTAAAGTAATATTGAATAACTACACCATTTAAATGTTTTCATGATCGATAAATACATAAAATAATAAATTAATAAATAATAAAATATTTATTATTATATATCGGTTGCACCGTTGATTAGTTACGAGCGGACATATGAACGGACATACATACATACATACATACACGTCAAACACATAACCCTCCTCCTTCGGCAGTTGGGTAAAAATAAAATAAGAAGACATAATATTAGCCATATCATGCCATATCATATAAATGTAGGTAATCCCCGTCGCGATATGAATCTATTTAGGCTGGCAATGAAAGTCTCTGTTCTTAAATCTGAAGCCAGCTCTAAATAAATAGCTTTTGTATCAAAACATACGAACAGACAAACATAACCTTTTGTAATTACAGGCTTTCTGATCCTGTTCATTTTGAGAGAGATCGGACCCGCGTAGTCCAATCCCACCTTTTGGAAAGGGCGACACGCATTGACTCGATCAGGTAGCAAGGAATCCATTAATTGTTTGGCTGATATGATATGATTGTCAATACATAAAATAACTAGCTTCTGCCCGCGACTTCGTCCGCGTAGCGTGATGATATAGCCTATAGTCTTCCTCAATAAATGGGCTGAAATATTTTTTCAAATCGGACCAGTAGTTCCTGAGATTAGCGCGTTCAAGCAAACAAACAAACAAACTCTTCAGCTTTTTAAATTAGTATAGAATAAAGATAGATATAAAATTAATGTTGGGTTGCCAACACTTAGCGTTTCGAAATAATATCGAACGTGTGGCATAAGGTGTGGCCGAGTCGTAATCTGTGCTCTATGGCCGATTCGATGTCAAATTTCAACTTGTCAAAATGTAAAGTCAAACTGTCAAATCAATTAATCAAAATCAAAACGCAAAGCAAACGTCGATTCCAATTCTGTGATCTGTCATCCTCAAAATAAGAAATATCTCGTGTATCGTAATACAAAATTGAATTTATTCGCCGTAATCTGCATTATCACTCATAAAAGTAAGTAGTTCTCTTGTTAATATTAGGTTACTTAAAGACTTCGCTCAAACATTTGAAATGTGTGTTTTATGGTTGAGGTTAGATTTAGGAACCGACAAGAACACTAGGTACCGTGTCATCTAGCGACGCGTAGCGATAGACAGATTTTCTTACAAATAATTTACTTTCATCAATAATACTCTAAGATATTATAACGAATCAATATTTAGATTAACCTTTAAATTCATTATTTCTACCTTTAGCACATATTGAATGAGATTAGTGACAAAAATATAGGCAAATGTATGCTTATTGAAAAAAGTCAAATAGCTATATAATATTAATAATATCCCAGCTATATAATGTCCCAGAATATTTATTATTATTATATTGCCACTTTTAATCTATCAATAGTCAAGAGAATCATCTTCTCGACTATAATAAAATGAAGTTATTTTAGTGAAGGAAAAATTCGACTCGCAGGCAGGATTCGAACCTGCGTCTTCTGGTGTATCAAACCAGAAGATGCAGGTTCGAATCCTGCCTGCGAGTCAATACACCAGAAGACGCAGATTCGAATCCTGCCTGCGAGTCGAATTTTTCCTTCACTAAAATAACTTTATAATCTTAGCATGAAAAATGCAAAAAAATCACAAAACGATAATAAAATGAAGTTATCCCAAGCACCAGTGTATTGGTTTATATTATAAAAAACACCATCACAGTAACTTAAGAAAGAAGGGACCCAATAAATTTTGATATAGACCCCGTTTAGAGCTAATTATCTCAATGTACCTATAATATACTAAGTTGATATGGCACTCTTTCAGAGCGATGGATCATAAGCTTTGTCCCTCGTTTAAAGCTGGGTGCAAAATCAAATAAATTTTCATTTTGTGTATTCCTTTATTTAAATATTTTTATTAAAGGGAATATTGTGTGAAAGTTGAACAAGCATTGTGACCGTAATCGTAAATTATAGCATAACATACCATCACACCTGTATTCCTCGAAGGGTTAAGCAGAAGTTTACACCCATAGTTTGCTGGTATGTTTAGGTCCCGGTGTGAAACAATGCTTTTGTTGTGTTTCGCCAAGTTAGTGGGGATACCAGAGGCCCAACCGTTTTAAAAGGCTGGCAATGCACCTGGGGCTCCTCTGGTGTTGAGGGTGTCCATGGGTGGCGATTTTCGCTTTGTCACTCACCATCAGGCGATCTTTCTGACTGTTTGCCCTCTTATCCCAAAAAAAATATATATGTATATGAGAAGCTGAGCCTATTGCCATTAATTGAACACAAATCCAAATTGAAATTTGCTTTACTAAGTATTAAATAGAAATATAAAACCAGGATGGTGTTGATTCTCAGATGATGTACCTAACTTCTCAGTGGGACAAACTACAAAGTGCTAATAATCAATATGTGCATACTACTAATAATTTGTCATCGACCATATAGCCCCTAGACGCCTCATTACAGGCGACCGATGTCTGTCAACACATCAGACTAATAGATCTTATAAAGGTCCGCACTCAACAATTTCGATTTAGTTTCGACCACTTCTGTGAGCCGTAAACACTTCCGCGTTAGGGAATAAAAGTTGGTGAAAATAAATTTTATAATGGCCCCTTGCTCAATACTTTGGTGTGGTAAAAATAGCCAAACTTCGAGTTTCCGGAAAGATGGCTTAACATTTCATTAGTATCGAATAGTTAAATGACGTACTTTACGTACGACGTTACTTTACGTAATTAATAACATTAAGTACTTACATCTTCTCTACTATTATAAAATTGTAAAAAAGCTGTCTGTACATTGAACATATTTTAAAAAAACACGTGGGTTTAGTATATAAACGTCTCCGAATCCGTAAATGTGATTTTTAAAATTCTTGTCTGTTTGTCTGTTTGTTACGGGTTGGAGCAAAAACTACTGAATAGATTTTAATTTTTTTTTCCTGTTAGAAAGTATATGCTCCAACTTAAAAACTGGTGAACTTCTTATCTCAATTAATTAATTGAATCCTGGGATACAGCTTGACCTCCCTGATGTATAGAGGCCCATACAAAAAAAGGTCATCAATTTTGGTTTTCAATTTTTACTCCTGATATAGCTTCACGTGAGCGAAGCCGCGGGCAGAAGCTAGTGTTAAAATAATATTAATAAATAGGAAGGTAAATAGCAAATTAAATATAAGTAAACATTTTATTTACGAAGATATCGATACCTTCGTGTTTTATTTAAACCTGTCCCATCTCTAGTGAGACGTCATGACCCTGGTAGGGCCAATCAGATCGTAGTACCCCGCTTCCTTATACCTCAACTAGTGGCCAGAATTGTTTTCATGTATTAGATCAAGCATTAGGCGTCTATGGGGCTATATGGTCGATGTAATTTGTTCAAGCCTTATCCTATATCATTTATCCAATTATTATGAAACTGTAGTTTTGCACCTGCAAAACTTAATAAATGTTGGGGCAATTAAAAAAGCAGGCAATAACACAGTACATGTATAATAATTATGATTCAGTATACAGTTAGAAACAGAAGGAAAATATGTAATTAAAAAAAAATGTCGCATTGTGTTGCTCACTTCACTCCAACCTTCAAGTATACTAATTTGTTACTCACAATGTCGCAATGACATATTCACAATAATTTCATGCTGTCCCATATTTAGCTACATAAGCCAGTAAGGCCAATGTCATCATGCAAAGTGAATGTTTTAAATTACATGAAAATATACTGATTTCTGAGACATGCGAATATTAAATAATATACCAGATTTTCCAAATAATATCTATACTCTGTACTAATATATAAAGCTGGTTTGTTTGTTTGCTTGAACGCGCTAATCTCAGGAACTACTGGTCCAATTTGAAAAATTCTGTCAGTGTTAGATCCCATTTATTGAGGAAGGCTATATATATATAATTTTTGAATTTTGAAATATATCGTCACGCTAAGACTAAGTAACTATTCCACGGGGACGAAGTCGCGGGCGGAAGCTAGTTAAAATCTGTAATTCTATATCTTTTTGTATGTTTTTGCATCTTCTATGCAAATGTCGTGGTGGGACTTGCAGTGTATTGTGGTCATATAGACTGGTGTATTTAACGAGAAGAAACAAGTTTGAATCCTGCCTGCAAGTCTAAATTTTTGCACTAAAATAACTGTAGTGGTGTATCAATAGTGATATAATATGTGGGTCGCACATTACTAGTGTTCTTGTTAACCCGACTGTGCTAAGCTGAATGCTTGTTTGACGAGTAGGTCCACGTCGGTAACGCAATGGGTGGGTTTCAAACCGGCACCCACATGATCGCAAGTCTGATGCCCTAGCCATTAGGCTACCGCCGCTTCCAGTACCTTATTATCCGTTGAGGAAATTTGACAGTGGTAACTGTAGTGGTACAAGTAGTACAAGATACTCGATGTGTGAACATTGAATGTTCAACTTGGACTGAAGGCGAAGGACTAAAAGTACCAAATGACCGTATTTCTTGTTTAAAGTATTTCTTGTTTTCATTTCAGATGTCTGGCCGTGAAGGAGGTAAGAAGAAGCCACTGAAGGCACCAAAGAAAGATTCGAAAGATCTTGACGAGGATGATCTAGCTCATAAGCAAAAGCTAAAGGAACAACAAAAAGCTCTACAGGTTTGTTATAATTAGACACTACTTGGTAACTTAGCAATATTTTTGACGTGGGAGAACCATGCTTCAGCACGAATGGGCCGGCTTGAGCAGAGCAATACCATGGCCTCACAGATAACCGGCGCGAAATAACACTTACGTTGTGTTTCGAGTGAGCGAGGATACCGGAGGTCCAAACCCTTTTACAAGGCGGGCAACGCACATGTGACTCTGGCCTTCCGGGTATCCATGGGCAGCGGTAATCGCTTACCATCAGGTGTTTCGTCTGCTTGTTTGCCCCCATAGCCCATAAAAAATAAAACATATAAGGAAGCAAATCAAATGGAGAATTAGTACATCAGTATAAATAATCTGACATTTGTTGCAGGAGGCGAAAGCGAAGGCTTCACAAAAAGGTCCTTTAGCAACTGGAGGCATCAAAAAATCCGGAAAGAAGTGACACAACGGATTCTGTGAAATAATTAATTTATAGGCTATAAATTCTAATGTAAGAATTATTAAAAGATCTTTGTTGTTTTTATTTGATGAATAAACCATGGGTATTTGTTACTATCATGTGGATTTGGATAATAGACATCGCACTACCGTTAATATGGCACATATAATGGTTTCTAACATACATACCAAACTTGTAACATGCATTTTATAAAAATAAAACATTTTGATTACTACAAAGGTCGTTTTTATTGATTAGGCTGTATGAGATGTTTACCTTTGCCACAAATCACGTTTTCCCGCCATAATATATCGAGTTAATGTTGTTTTCAGTGTTGTGAATTGGTGTTTGAATATTAATTCGTTTTAAATAAAAATTGTGCTCCATTATTCTATGAGAGTATTCCACTGTACACTGTTAGTAAGTAAAATGAACATTTTACATTTTCAATAGTTACTCGTAGTAGGAAGTGCTAATAATTATAGTTTAATATGTACCTAGCCATAATTCTTTCTACTTTTTATTTACTTACTATAGGTAACATAACATACCATCACGCCTGTATTCCCCGAAGGGTTAGGCAGAGGCGTACTAATGTACAACCACAGTTCGCCGGTATGTTTAGGTCCCATGTAACAGGGGGCGAGCCTATTGCCATTAACCGGGAACAAATTCCTAACTCCGAGCAGCTAGGTACTGGGAATTTCATAGAAAAATCCAATAAAACGGCACGACCTGGGAATCGAACCCAGGACCTCTAGCGTAGCAGTCGCGGTCAGGACCACTTGGCTAATGAGGCAGTTTACTTACTGCATTTACTTACTATTCGTGTGGTATTTTTATATTACGGGTGATTACTAGAACGACAAGGCCTTACAAGACCTATTCTCGCCATCATTAACTACGACTTTTTTCCAAATGTGGGTAGGTACCTAACTTACATCTTTGATCTTAAATCATAAATTAATACTAAATTCTTTAATAATGTTCCTACTGTAAGACATTTTTGTTATTCCAGTTTATAATGGACTTCTTTAGAAAATTATTTCCCATAGTTAAAAGAAAAAATATGGCTCAAAGCTCCAATGATGCTAACAACATAATTGATACAGAATTAAGTCTAGATCAAAACTCACAATTCGATAAAAGTTTAAATGCAGTAGAATGTATTTTTAGTAACGAAAATCGAATACAAGATGATGACTCTGAATTGGATTGTAGTAAATTACTATGCACGCTACAAAATGTCAATCCTATTATAATTTTTCCAAATATTTCCCAAAACGAAACCAAAGATATTGAAATACCTGGTGATTTGCCTGAAGAAGTTCTAGTTTTAGATACTGTAACTAGTGATGATAAAATTTCTAATAATGTAATTAATTTGTGTAAAGAACCTGAAGCAACAGAAAATATCGACAAAATGTCTAACGAAAATGGAATTTTAAATGATATCACTCAAAATACTGATATAGACAACAAAACCTTGGAAAATCTTAGAGAATTTGAAGAAACTTTAAATAATTTTGATAAGACAGCTTGCTTATCTAATAGTTCAGCTGGAGAACTCATCGATTTAGATGAATTTAACGATATACTCGATAAACTGGATACATTTAACGAAGATTTAAATTCTCAAATTAATAACCAGAATAATGAAACTAGTGTTTGGAATAATACTCTAGATAATACTAAAAATATCACTGGTCATATAAACAAACAAGTAAAAGATTCAAAAATACTAGGCGATATTGATATACTTTCGATAAATTCATCAACTGAAGATGAAAAAAGTCAACCAAACGATGTAGTACAAGAAACTATTTCAATAAATTCTAGTAGCCAAGACACACAACATTCTGAATGCGACGGATACAATTCATCAGATTTCGAATTCATAACGGAATCTGAAGCGAAAATGGATGGATTCATAATTAATTTCCATCAAGAAAATCATCAGGAAATTGATAAATGTTTTGAAGAAACTTCTCAACCTCTGAGTTCATTTTTAAGTAAAGATATTGGGGATCACAAAAATTATTTAGATCCTGGAGAAGGCCCAAGTGGGTTGAACAAACAGAAACATGAGTTTGGAGACCGGAGTTATAGAAATAACCACGTTATCCCTGTTGGGGATGATTATTTGGGGTTGTTTCAGGGTATTTACAACCCTTTGCTGCCAGTTTCAGAGATCTTTTTCTTGGAAAACAAGTCGGTTAGGGCATCAGCGATGAATATCCAGTATGAAGGTATTGGGTTCGATAGACAGTTGGCGCTACGGAAACCTCAGCGTGATAGCTCTGAAGATGAATGTAAGTTAGTTTCTTTTTATATGACTGTTGGCTACACTAGAGCTCGAGTGGTGTCATCAATTGGGATTTCTATGAAATTCACAGTAGCTGCTCGGTCAGTAGTTTGGTATCTGTGTCAGGTTTATGTTATAGACTCGCCCCCTATTACATAACGGCTTACTGTCGGTTTACATTAGTACGCCTCTTCCTCACCTTTTAGGGTAGGTATAGAGGCGACGAGATACTTGTTTCTCTTCATACAAGTGTACTTTTTTACTTCGTATTTCGTAAAATAGTTGCCCTGTTGTAAGCAGGTATTTTTATGCCCTTTGTTGCAACTCAACTTTCCCAGTGTTGCCTTCAGCTTAGTTAGTTTACACAAGCACCTATGATGAGGAAATATTACCTTTTTTATTGCGGAAGATCCTCAAGAATCGTCTGCCTAGGGAGGCGGCTGTAGTTTTTAATATTTACAGCCTACTCTGATCTATAGTTACGGCCATTGGAATTCGTGGTATTCGCCACGACCTTGACAGGCTGTGGCCTGTGGCCCGTTACAATACTGCCTACCTACCATAATGGTGTTACTTACATTCCATGAAACATCCCCATTGTCTTCGGCACTCGCTCTGGGGTCCATGACGAGGTGTAAACCAGTTCTAGAGCGGAGGTTACCGGCAAACAACGGTAGGATACCTCTAGGCAGGCATATCCTCTGGAAGGGGGCTTGTACCACCTGGGCGGAGGTAAATAGCGGGGCTTTAGGGCTCCTGTGAAAGCCCTGTCCACACACTGGAGTGCGGCAGGCTGATATTGATTCTGCAAACCCTTTATTCTAATTAAAGAGCTCTTATTTATTGTTACATAAATAGAAGATCTTGCTGTTGGCAAGGACAATAATGACTAAAGAAACATTTAGCCATTGATAGGTCTCCGCGTAACATTTTTTTCCAGCCGTGCTTTGTAATAGGTAGGCACATTATTCTTCCTCGTAGGCTCCCTATAAATTTGGTTCTGAAACTGATACATACGACAAAAACCAACCTAACTCTTGCTATTTTTGTCAGTGATCTAGGTAAGTATGTAGTTGCAATTGGGAAAAAAAGTTATTTAAATTTTACTCCCTCATTAACCTAGTGGTCCCAAGCGCAACTGCTACGCTAGAGGTCCTGGGTTCGATTCCCAGGTCGTGCAGTGTTATTGGGTTTGTCTATGAAATTCCCAGTAGCAGCTCAGGAGTTCGGAAAATGTATGGCCGGTTAATGGCAATAGGCTCGCCCCCTATTACATGGGACCTAAACATACGGGCGAACTGAGGATGTTCATTAGTACGCCTCTGCCAAACCCTTCGGGGAATACAGGCGTGATGGTGCTTATTTTTTTTGTTTTTACTTGTTTTGAATTAAATAAATTATTCTTTTTACAGTTCAAGATGAAGCTAAAGAGAGTGCCAAAAAGATACTGAACATGTATCCTGGAGAAAACAGGAAGAGGCGAAGACGATATTAAATTTTTTATTATCTTTAACTTTCTATTGTAAATATGTATACATAAAAATATTTTTTAGACCTAGTTATTTCTTGCGGTTTTGTTTTATATATATATTATCTGTAGGCAGCTGTTCCAGTCTGAGAAAGTGTAAATTTTTATTCTTTCATCTTTCTTCATATTTATTTATTTAAAACCTATTTTAGGGCTGAACTGCATACATGATATCACGCTCACTCCCAGGTAAAAAATATTACAAAAATAAAACAGAATCATCATTTAAGTAGGTTTATTGTAAATATTTACAATGTAAATTATAACTACAATTTATCTCTATTGTAATTCTAATATAATAAAAAATGTACTTTATCCATAAAAAATGTTTCAAACAGAGATGAAGTTAGTAATCAACTCTTAGCGACTTCGATCTGTACCTACTGCTTGGTAACAGTAAAGGTAAAATTTCCTTGACAAGATTACTTGCAAATAATATTGTAGGTATTCTATATTATCGAACAGAACTCGAAATAATAGGTACCTATTCGCAAATCTCAGTAATAAAATAGGTATATCTTTCTTATAATAAATTCAAATAATGCTCCTGAGGCAAAATGTATTTGATATTTTAATGTCAAATAACGAGTTATTCATTCCTCTTTGCTTGTAATTACGAACATAACCACTCAGGATGTTCCATAAGACAAAACCTTTGAAATAAAATAAAATATAGTAGTTCTATTGATTTAATTAGTACTTATGAATTTTTTGGGATTTTGATTTTATTTACCAAGATAGTTTTTGACATTGAAGCAGCTATAGCTATATCACTTGATAGATTTGTAGATTACAAATTAGCTTTACAGGTATATGAAAGGAGTATTGATATAAACAAAATCTTTCATATGCCTTATGCAATCATTTTAAAATGTGGGGGAATTGGAAATATTTTATTCTACATAAATATAAGATATACATTTTAGTTGTTTGACCGTAGAGGCAATGAATAGAAGTTAATATTTTACAAGCCTCCATACAAATATTAACTTTTATGTATAAAAACTAAGTCAATTTCACAATGACAACATTAGGGACATTGGAAATCAGTTCAACACTCTTCTATACGCATTGGAAAATGAACTTTGTGCAATACGACTTTAGATAGCTTATTCCAAATGAAATAATTATATATGTATACACTTTAAATAATGAATTATTTTAATTTCGTCAAAATTTGGGAAAACATAAGTATCTCTCCGTAACGGTCATGCAGATTTAGTCATATTATATTATGATTATTTCAAGTATTTCATACAAACTCGTTTTACTCTAAATTTTATACATTTTAACTTGCTGATTCACCGCTTCCTTTGTTGTGGGTGCATTTCAACGCTGTATTAAGTTCTGCAATATGATTTAACTATATCACAAAAGATTGCCACCAATTTTCTTTTACCACAATCTTTAAATTTAGAATAATGGAATGGAAAGAAATGATTTTGTTAATTTTTCCGGAAAAGCGAACTTTTATTCGTGGGCATATGCGAGGGTAGTTAAATTAAAAACTAGCAATAGGGTTGATAATGGTTGCTATGGGGAAAACAGTATAGTGGGCCTCGTTTAAAAATAAGGCAAATGAGGTTATAGGTCACCATACCATCATCATGGGGGTTGACAGGCATTTCTGATGGTAACCAATAAACCCATATTATTGACACAATGCAAAAACTTTGGTGTTCTCCAGAGATCCTTATGGTCCTTACCGAATTAAATAACTGCCTCACAGTTAAAATGACCTCTCAGTAAAGGCACTTGATGGCAGAATACCAGAGCCGCAGCAACTGAGCTACGCGCAAATGTGGAAATACACAAAGTTACTTCAAGACAGACTCCGACTAAGGAGGTCCTACGAATCCTTTTCAAACAGTTGACATTATTTAAACTAGTACTTCCGGAATCGACTACAAGCTGCAGCATTCCACGAATTAAGAAATTCTGAGTGTATGATTTAGCCATTCTAGCCTATTTAGGTAGGCCATTATTACAATATAAACTCTTCAAAGGATGTAGCCAATTTAATACAGATAATACCTTATATTTAGGTACGAACGTTATACTTTCTTTTATTTGGAGGTCTACCCAAAACAAAAGACAGTTGTGAAATGAGTATAGGAACCTTCAATATAAAACAAACACAAGATTGAAATGCACCCACATAACAAGACCACCGCGCGGTCGTTCGTATAAAAATAAAATCCAAAAATCCAATGTTTTTATTTAAACAAATTATGTTAAAATTTAGACTTTCGTTTTGCGGGCGACCTGGGTGGCGGGGGTTCAGTCTTCTTGCTCTGTAAATAATATAATGTGATCATTCACGTGTTGATTTTTACATGAACTGTTTGATTCTTTCCGCAAAAATATTAGAATCATTATTTTGTTAGATATTGTGTTCTTAGTAACTTAACTGACATAATTTCGACACTAATTATAAATTTAAAATGCGTCCACTGTATAAGTTTTTATGTAATAGGAAATTTTATAAAGACCATTTCTAACCCATGGTAATTTATTTGTCTTTATCAGAGACCCCCTTAGAAATGACAGTTTTCGTGAACTCTAATCCAAAAGCAGATTAAAAATCCTTATCACTTTCTTACATCATAATTATAACATATTACAAAAAGAGGTCTATTTAAAAACCTAGGTTTTTAGACCAACTTCTGTCATAAGGCGTTAATCTAATACAATTTTATTTGGAGGATAAATATTGTAATACTATTCTACTAAAATGGAGAAACACTCCTTATATGAAAATGATTACGTAATATAATCAACACTGCTCGTCTGCTATACGTAAACACTGATGTCAGAGTTCAAATAAGTTGTAATGCATGCAGTTAGTGACGAACATTATTTATTGATAAAATTTAATAGGCAAATAATCATGCATTTGTTTATTAATTTCAGTAAGTAAATCATTGTTTCAAGATCTCCTTTGAAACACTATCATAATCTACGTGTACTAGACTACAAGAATTTATAAATTACGAAACTCGTACAAACTCAAACTTAAAAACTGTATTTTAAGGCATTTTTAAGAAATATAAGTTTTTCGAAAAAACTGTATTTTAAGGCGTCTTTGAAAAATTGATGTTTTTCGAAAAAGGTCAGCAAGTATTTGACGTTACTCCAAATCATTAACAAGATGCATTAACTTGAAAACCGTATTTTAAGGCATTTTTGAAAGAATTCAGCAAGTATTTGACGTTACTCCGATTCATCATAAAGGCAAGATCATACAAGATCCATTAAAATTCAAGCCAAATTTTGCTTGACATTGTAATGTTTTATCATATTAATTTGCGTTACAACTCAATATTATATTTAAATTCATCATTGGATCCAAAACATATTATTTTCTCGTGTATTGGATGATTTTTTTAAATGTTGTAGAACACCAGTTGTTTGTTATAATGTGCACATTATGACCTTTAAACTGCCATCATTATGTTATAGCTTTTACAGGCAAGCTTCTACTACCTATTATTCGAAATCTTTTCAAGAAGCATTTAATAAAAGGGTAAGAAAAAATCTAAGTTCGTGAACACTCTTAAACAGACTTCAAACAGGTAATTCTCAATTAACATGATATTTTTTCCAGCTCGATTGACATAATCTTCAGTGTCGCGACTGAATTAAATGTAATGCATTTATTTTAAGGTTTTCGTGAAATGATTTAAGAAGTACAGAGAAATTCTCAAGGTACAAAAATCACCTTAAATTGAAGTCAGTTTGTTTCTCTACGTCATTGGGTACTTGACTACTTTCAATACCGTCGTGCATGAAATATCTAATAAAAAAAGAATTTCTGACCGTTCCCGCAAAATATTTGTATGGACAAATATTATTATCATCATATTACATGGAGCCGTCTTCGTCTAATCTGCAAAAATGAAATTCGTATTTTAAACATACTTTTTGTTCGGCGATATTTGTTCTACCTACATCTACAGGATTAAATCACATATAAATAAATATATTTTTATTTTAGATAACGTTTCAACCTCTTTAGAAGAACTTTTTAGGCCGCTTATTAACACTTTTTTCCATTAAAACCTTCAATTATCTTGTCACATGCTACACAAGGCTATGAAATTTAGCGAAAGGGTAACGCGTTACAATTAGTGAGTGTACAGGGTCTCCAGACAGTCAAGAATGCTTGCACGTGAAATTATGCTCGACGACGTTATATTTTGTTTTTCAAGCAGGATTGATTGTTTAGGGGGAATCCGCTCTATTACTATATTTGTGACGTCACGTCGCATCGTCCTAGATAAGCCGAAAAATCTTTCTCACCATCCTAAGATGTTTCAGCGTCGAAAATCTATGTGTTAACAAGCAGCCTAATAGACCCATCTGCAAGACTCCAAAACGTCAATAAGATCAATTCTTCTTCTAAATCTAATCTATGACATGTTAGATCATAAATATTATAAGATTCGCGATTATATTGGTTTTAGTTCGGTGACTAATATTTGCGTCTTAACCATATTAGTGTAGATGATAATATGTGAAAATGGTTAATGTATAAATAAATAACATTATAATTACTATCAAAAATAGTCAAGTACCCATTTTCAAGCAAAAGTTTCAAGAACTAACCTCTCTCGATCGCTTTGCTCGGGGTTCTCCAACATCCTCCTTTTCTCTAGGCTTCTCTTTCTCCGTGTCATTTTCCACACTTTTCTCTTCTTCATTCTTCTCCACCTCCCCATTCTCTTCTTTCTCAGGTTCTTTGTTCTCTTCTGGGAGGCTTTCTTTCTCTTTCTCTTTCTCCGGTTCTGGTGATTTTTCTGGCGTTTTTTCTCTGTTTTCATCAACTTTCTCTGGCGCCTCTTCTTCTGGTTTGCTCGGTTCGGGCTCTTCTGTGGCTGCTTCTGGTGGTGGAGTCTCTTCTGTAGGAGCTTCTTTGTCTTCTTGTTGTAATTTTCTAGACGATTGCCGCTTGACTGGTGGTTTTGATGTGCTGTTTGATGCTTTCTTTGATTTTGCTGTGGACGATTTTTTGTTGTTAGTATACTATTTTATTCTATTTTATTAACGTTTGCTCCAATGGTTTAGATAGGTAAATTCTTCTTGGGGCTTGGTTTAGTTGACGTCACAATGCAAGGAAGCAAGAACGCTCTCAGTCCTTGTTACTTCCTTATTTTGAACCTATTTTAGTTTTGTTTTTATTGCACGGATCTATTTATGATAAAAAAAATATGTGGAAATAAAATACCTCCGTAACATCACATAGTGAGTAAAATTAGAAAAGGTATTAAATTATTACCAGGAGTAGCCTTCTTTTTCTGCGAAGGTTCTTCGTCTTCCGGCTGCGTCTGCTCGAGCTGTTCCGCCTCATTCGCCGCCTCTACAGCAGTCTTCATTGTGTGCGAAGTGGGGACCGACATCTCTGAAATGTCACAAAGCATCATCAACTTGCCTATACGGTCATTTGGTTTTTCACGGGCGTTATAAACGTGCACCAAGCAAAATAATTATCAATGCCGTTCCGATATTTCTGCTTACGCATATAAATGTATGCGAAAATATTTAAAACAATGCACATTTCTGGCGTTGTCATATTTAGTAAAATATTTTTTTTGAGGTATGTGCGGCTGTTAGCAGCTCCCCAATGCCGCGAATATGTATAAATAGGGAAGAAATGAAATATTTTTTTCTATCAGCAATAAATCCTTTTTCTTTTATATATTTTTTTAATTTGAATACGACAAAAATCTTTTCGAAAGACACTTCTTTTAAATTTCAAAATGTATTATTAAACCTCTACAGAAGGCTAGTGAATTAATTCTGACTCTCTTTAAATCAAATCTTTCTTTGAGAGAGTTGTAACCAGACTATATTTACGCACAATGTCATTCACACAAATTCTTTCAATTTTAACGTTATTTTCTTTCAATTTGTTAATATGCCAAATTACATATTTACCTAATGGTTCATGTATCATCTCCAACAGTTCATCAGCGCTTAGCTTCGAGGTCACCTTCTTGAATTGCAGCACGCGCTCTGTGAAGTATTCCCAGAACGATAGCCCCTCCAGAGGCGTGAATAATTCCTGTAGGATTGGATTATGCAATATATGCAAATTTTTCAAGATTTAGGCGGGAAAGTGTTGTCATTATTTAAGTTCATTCAATTCCATTCATTCTTTCACCACGCCACTATATTTTTTTGTCAAAATCTGGTAAACCTTAACTGTCAAGTTACTGAATGCAATTAAAAGGCGAAGTATAGTCCCGGTTGGACAATAATGAGTAGCCCAAGCACAAATACTTTCGAAAACGTATTCGTATCGAAATCGAGAATAATTTGTATGAGAAGGAGCTTAATGAACGTAGATGAAATGAAAGCGGTGTGCCAGGATCGTAGCAAGTGTAGTCTCTGCCTACCCCAATGGGAGACAGATGTAAAAATATGTATGTATGTGTGAGTTTTGTAGCAGAAAAAAACTCATTCGATAGTTGTTTGTGGTTGGGCTACTGTACTAGTTACGTAATGACGAAGAATTCAAAGTCAAAGTCAAAATGTTTTATTTCAATTAGACCATTAGAGAAGGTACTTTTGAAAAGTCAAAACTAGTTGCACGGTTCCAAAAAGTGGGTTCAAAGAAGAGCCGGCAAGAAACTCCATAGATACTCTTTTTAAAATAAATTAATCATAATTACAATATTAGCTTTACAACTTTGTTTTAAATAAAGTAAGTATGTACCTTCATATTCTTGTATAACGTGTCGGCCTGTTTCCGGATGCGGTGCGCTTGCTTGCTGAACACGAGCGCGGCGCTCTCGCTGAGCTCCCATGAAGGCGTGTTGCCCACGTACGCGCGCATGCGCTTGATCGTCTCAAGACACGTCGGGTGTTTTAGCAGCATCAGCGGCTTCACGTCCAGCTCTGTAGAATATCATGAAGATATCACATACCTATTTTAATGGTTTAATTGAAATAAAACATTTTGACTTTTAACCAATTGAAATGGGCGGTTCTTAACCGTTACTTATTCATTTCAAAATGTAATTACAATAATCTAAATAATACAAGAATCAACCGTATTTGTTATCTTAGATGCTGCAAACTGAGCTATTGTCTTCAGGTGCTGTTTATTAGTGATTAATTCAGAAGTAAATAATTTCAAGCAAGCATATTATAATATAATAATCGATAATCATAATATTCGATTTGACGAAGGTGGCTGGAAATATCCGCGCGGCGCGGTCTATCTATTCAATATGGAAACAGTTACAACGTTAACCATGGTAGCACTTGTTTCATAAATGTTTGTAAAGGTTTATTTGAAATAAAAACATTTGAATTTTAATGATAGGTCAGCTTATACCGGATATATTAACGTATACCAAGTAATAGAGACCAGGAATTGAGTGTTACAATCCATTGGTTCTAAACAAGAACGGACAGATTTTGGAGGCAAAAATCAACAACTCTGAAGTCATTGAATGACGATGGCGACACAACATCGTCACTTTCACGTGGGAGAGCCATGCTTCGGCACGAATGGGCCGTCTCGACCGGAGTGATACCACGGCCTCACAGAAAACCGGCGTGAAGCAACGCTCGCGTTGTGTTTCGCCGAGTGAATGAGGTTACCGGAGGCCCAAACCCTTTTAAAAGGCGGGCAACGCACTTGTGACTCCTCTGGTGTTTCGGGTGTCCATGGGCGGCGGTTATCGCTTACCATCAGGTGATCCGTCTGCTCGTTTGCTCCCCTATCCCATAAAAATAAAAAAACAAAATAATACTAATCGAATTATACTTCGACTTTTAATTGTATTCAGTAACTTGACAGTGAAAGGGTTACCTGGTTTTGACAAAAAAAGATAGTGAGGTGGTGTAAGAAAGAACGAAATTGAATGAACTTAAATAATGTACTTGAACACTTTTTATTATAATTTAGTATCGTCTTCTTTTTACTAACTTTTCTGAATACAATTAAAAAATATAAAAATATAGGTCGAAATATAGGGCTTTGTATTCTTACCCATTAGTTCGTCCAACAACTTCAAACACATCTCGGTGTCGGCCTTCTCGAGGCATAAGCACGTCTTAATCTTGGCATCTAGTTCTATTAGCTTCATTTCAGTCTTCAGAAATTGGACGCGGGACTTCTTCTCTTCTGTAAATATTGAAAATCATCTTTATAATTATACTAGCTCCTGCCTGCGACTTCGTCCGCGTAGCGTGATTATCATATACTAATATATAAAACTGAAGATTTTGTTTGTTTGTTTGTTCCTGAGATTAGCGCGTTCAAGCAATGAACGCGCTAATCTCAGGAACTACTGGTCCGATTTGACGACGTCGCGGGCAGAAGCTAGTAATATATGGGGCATTTCACGTCAAGCGGACAACCAAAAAAAAATGAGGTCGTGAATTTTGTTTAAACTCTGGTCAGTTATACTTCTAGTAGACGTGGATGTGTACACCCAATTTTTTTTTCGTATGATGCCTTATTGCTGAGTTATGCGCTTTTAAAAATTTACTAAGAATGAAGTCATGAATTTTTGGATGCTTATTATCAGTATCAATTAATTTGTAAAAAAAACTAAAACGTATTGTTTCATATAATAAATAAGTTGAGGTTTTGAATTTTTTTGTCGAATTCTAAATTTGAATTTTTTTACTATAGTAAACCGGAAGTGAAAATTTGAAATCGATGTTTGAGTAACTTCGACACTTTTCTTTTTTAATTTTTTTAACTTGAATTAAAGCTTTAAATGTACTTATTCTTCACAAAAAAAATTAAAACGTGATCGCCAATAGTTTAAGATTTAGAGCACATAGAGTACATACACTTGAAATTACTATTTTGTTTGAACTTGTCATTATTATAACAAATGCGTAATTATATTTTATTTAAAAAAAATGTTAGTTTTTATATATTTGCATGTAAGAATGAAGGAATAAAATATTAATAGCGTAGTATTTCAGCATGTTAGCGTATAAACCCGATTGATTAGAAAGTGCTCATAGCTATGTGTATGTAGGTACTTTATATGTGCTCTAAATCTTAAACTATTGGCGATCACGTTTTAATTTTTTTTGTGAAGAATAAGTACATTTAAAGCTTTAATTCAAGTTAAAAAAATTAAAAAAGAAAAGTGTCGAAGTTACTCAAACATCGATTTCAAATTTTCACTTCCGGTTTACTATAGTAAAAAAATTCAAATTTAGAATTCGACAAAAAAAATAAAAACTTCAACTTATTTACTATATAAAACAATACGTTTTAGTTTTTTTTACAAATTAATTGATACTGATAATAAGCATCCAAAAATTCATGACTTCATTCTTAGTAAATTTTTAAAAGCGCATAACTGAGCAATAAGGCATCATACGAAAAAAAAATTGGGTGTACACATCCACGTCTACTAGAAGTATAACTGACCAGAGTTTAAACAAAATTCACGACCTCATTTTTTTTAGGTTGTCCGCTTGACGTGAAATGCCCCATATATAGCCTATAGCCTTTCTCAATAAATGGACTATCTAACACTGAAATAATTTTTCAAATCGGACCAGTAGTTCCTGAGATTAGCAAGTTCAAGCAAACAAACAAACAAACAAACTATTCAGCTTTATATATTAGTATAGATACATAGCATATCATCACGTCTATATTTCCCGAAGGGTAAGGCAGAAGCACACTGACGTTCACACACAGTTCGCCAGTATATTTTGATCCTACTAATATCATGTGAAAGGTTGTGAAGATGTAAGGATGATTTTTACTCTAGAACGGCTGAACGGATCTGGATAAAATTTTGCACAGAGATAGATATAATCTAAAATAACACAACTTTTTATCCACTTCGAACCCAATTCTACTCCACACAGAGGAAGTCGCAAGCAGAAACTAGTCTACACTAATATTATAAAGAAGATTTGATTGATTGTTTGTATTGAATAGGCTCCGAAACTACTGCACCGATTTGAAATATTCTTTTACCATTAGAAGCCGACATTATCCATGATGAACACTTTATACCGCGGGAAAATGCTTAATTCCTAAGGGAAACTAGTAATCAATAAAAACCTGTGCACACATCCCAAACTGAGCTGTTACAGAGAATGTCCTCACTTACCTTACCTTACCAGGCCTCGAAATACAACGTAAATGTTGTTTCAAAAATTAAAAAGAGTGTTGGTGATTTAGGGCCACTTGCACCAACTTCTTAAATATGTTTAAATTGTATTTAAACACAATTTTTCATAGAAATTTCGTGTTTAAATACAATTTAAACATATTTAAGAAGTTGGTGCAAGTGGGCCTAAGTGTTGTCCAGGATGATACAATATTTATATAATTTTTACATTATTTCCACATACCCGTTTCTCTCTCCTTGTCGAGCGTGGCTTTCTCTTCATCTGTCAGGTTAAGATCCGTCACTAGCTGCGCCAGCACAGACTGTGATGTTATATGACCTTTTTCTGTCGACAAATCAAACATATTATATTATTATATTATGTATATAATAAACATATTTTTATATACCACTACTAGCGAATAATAACTAAGCTGATCTGCAAGGTTAAGCTGCGCTCGCCGCGGTCAGTGTATGGATGGGTGACCATTCTTAACACATCGAGACCCGTCCGTGCCTCGGAGAGTATGTAAAGCCGTCGGTGCCGGTTGTCATACGAACATCTTTGACAATTGTTAGTGGTGGTCAGGAGCCCAAAAAGCCTGAACCAGTCTATCCTCCGAATATCGGTATTGCCCAGAAATTGGGTAGTCGTTTCGTGTAAAATACTGATATTCAGCCGCATCTGAGTAGACTGGAAGCTGACCCTAACATTGTTGGGAAAAGGCTCAGAACAAGAAGACTAGCGACGCGAAAGAAAAATTAAATTTTCCTAACTTTTCTGGTGGATTAAAAAAAACTTTTGCACACCTTGTCGTAACAATAATAAAGAAAACAAAAAAGAATTATCCAGTTTGATGCAGACGTTCGGAAGTTATGCGAATCCTATATACATTTCGGCGATTCAATCTATTTTACTAATATATAAAGCTGAAGAGTTTGTTTGTTTGTTTGCTTGAACGCTCTAATCTCAGGAACTACTGGTCCGATTTAAAAAAATCTTTCAGTGTTAGATAGCTCATTTATTGAGGAAGGCTATAGGCTATACCTATATCATTACGCTACGCGAACGAAGTCCCGGGTAGAAGCTAGTTGTATTTATATAGATAGAAAAAGATTAAAATAATCTGATTAACATAACATAACATACCATCACGCCTGTATTCCCCGAAGGGTTAGGCAGAGGCGTACTAATGTACACCCACAGTTCGCCGGTATGTTTAGGTCCCATGTAATAGGGGGCGAGCCTATTGCCATTAACCGGGCACAAATTCCTAACTCCGAGCTGCTACTGGGAATTTCTTAGAAAAACCCAATAACACTGCTCGACCTGGGAATCGAACCCAGGACCTCTAGCGTAGCAGTCGCGGTCAGGACCACTTGGCTATTGAGGCAGGCTAAAATAATCTGATTAGATTATTTTAATCTTCTTCTATCTATGACAGAAGACAGAAGGAACCGGCATTCCGGTCCAACGGGAATTTAAAGAGATTTTTTGACGATTTTATGATAGTAGATATAATTACTGATAAATATATCTACTATCATAAAATCGTTGCATTGTACAATTTACATAATGATATCTGAATATCATTATGTAAATTGTACAATGCAGCCATAGCTCATGCATACATCAGTAATTGTGTAGCCATTACTAATATAGCTAAGAAGCCTTTGCCCGCGGCTTGTCTCACCTGAAGCTATAGTGGGATTATAAATGGATTCCAAAAATAATTTAATAAAACCAACAGTGATGATCTCTTCTTTGTATGGGCTTCCATACATCAAAGAGGTCAAGCTGAATCTCGGGATCCAATTAATAATTTGAGATAAGAAGTTCACCAGATTTTAAGTTGAAGCATACACTTTCTAACAGTGAAAACAAAATTAAAATCTATTCAGTTGGTTTTTTTTTATGGGATAGGGGGCAAACGAGCAAACGGATCACCTGATGGTAAGCGATAACCGCCGCCCATGGACACCCACAACACCAGAGGAGTCGCAAGTGCGTTGCCCGCCTTTAAAAGGGTTTGGGCCTCCGGTAACCTCAACTCACTCTGCGAAACATAACGCGAGCGTTGTTTCACGCCGGTTTTCTGTGAGGCCGTGGTATCACTCCGGTCGAGCCGGCCCATTCGTGCCGAAGCATGGCTCTCCCGTGAACGTGGTTTTGCTCCAACCCGTAACAAACATAGCTTATTTACAATTTTATAATAGTAGAGAAGAAGAGAAGAAGACAAGCAACATATGAAGTATTTATTTCGTTGTCGAAACGACATAAGATTATCCTTACATATTATAAAACAAGACTCCTGCTGTGTCTATCTGTTTATTCGCGATCAATCAAAAACTACTGTGGCCTAAGAACGAATCACTATTGAATTCGTATCGTAATCGAATGCGTTTTTTTTGCTACAATTCTCATACATACATACATTATCACAACTGTCTCCTATTGGGGTAGGCAGAGACTACACTTGCTACGATCCTGGCACAAAACTTTCGCATCATCTAATTTCATTAAGACGTAAGTTCCATGCCATGTCGAAATGCCATACCTGCCATGTCGAAATTTGCCTAAACATTCTGTCTAGGCAAATTTCGACATGGCAGGTAGGATTCGCGGTGGCTTAGTGATCATAGCGTCTGGTGTATCAAACCAGAAGACGCAGGTTCGAATGCTGCCTGCGAGTCGAATTTTTCCTTCACTAAAACAACTTTATAATCTTAGCATGAAAAATGCAAAAAAATCACAAAAAGATAATTCTATTCTATTTTATTCTATTAGCATTCATGTCACTTGTCTACAAGCACAGAAAATAAGAAATAAATAAATATTCTGGGACATTTTTACACAGCACCATCTAGTCCCAAACTAAGCAAAGCTTGTACTATGGGTACTAGACAATGGATATAATACTTATATACTTTTTTTTTGTAAATACATACTTATAATATATAAGAAACACCCAGACGAATACAAACACTTATATTCATCACATAAATTTTTGTGTCCTGTGGGAATCGAACCCACGACCTCATGGTCAGCAGTCCGGTACTCGAACCGCTAAACCACAGAGGCCGTCAAGTCTTACCTAGTTGCATTTTGAGCGTGATGGCGTTAGCGGCTGCTTGTTTGTCCCACTGCAGCCTGGAGGCCTCGTTCTTGAAGCTGTTGGGCCTCGACTGGAACAACTTGATGCCGACGTACTGCCCGGACGGAAGATACGTTATGAGAATGTTCTCTTTCTCCGCGTCGTCTGCAAAGAGATATGACTTTTATCGTGGATCGAGATTTTTATCGTGGGAGAACCATGCTTCGGCACGAATGGGGCCCTCTTAACCGGAGTGTACCACGGCCTCACAGAAAACCGGCGTGAAACACTTACGTTGTGTTTCGCCGAGTGAGTGAAGATACCGGAGATCCAAACCCTTATAAAAGGCGGGCAACGCACTTGCTGCTCCTCTGGTATTGCAGGTGTCCATGGGCAGCGGTAATCGCTTGCCATCGAGTGAACCGTCTGCTCGTTTGCCCCCTATCCCATAAAAAAACTACATAATTTAACATATTTTCCTTACTTGTATTATTCAGTTCGCAGGCATGACACGCCTCTTTCATTTAAAAGTATTACAAAGCTTTATAACAAACCATCACTCCTGTATTGCCCGAAGGGGTGGGCAGAGGCGTACTAATTGATTATAAATGACACATACCCTAGTACGATTTACATATCCACCATCAAATCTTTTTATAGCTTATATACCTCAATGGCAACAAATAGATAAAACTACAGGAAATAAATGCGTTATTTAAAAATATATTAACCCATCCCATCAAGTAACATTTTGATGGGATCAATCTAACCTAAATAACCTACGCAAATGTCTTGCTGATCTAGTATCGTCGTGCGACAGGTCGTTGAGCTCCCTAAATAATGGTTGAGCTACACGATGCCTGATGCATACGTGCCGTCAGTTAGGACAGGTCATCTCAAAGCTGCTATGGCTCTTTCTTCAAAAGGCCTGTCCAGATATTGCCCTACATCGTAACACTCGCATATCTATTAATATTATTATTGTAATATCAACTATTACTGTCTGGACTTTAAAAGAGACCATGATTCTCTGAGTTTGTTTCGGTGTTTCTTCCCAGAGGTCGTCAGTTAGGAAATGCCGGAGCCATCTATGATTTATGATTGACTTGTAAAAGTGTCTTTAAAATATCAGTTTACAGAAATAAATATCATATATCATTAAAAAATTTAATTCAGAGTTCGATTCCGACTGCAGTTTACGAACTAGAATTCCGAATGTATTTCTGAAAGTGAAGAACTAATTAAATTATTATGTATCTACAAAATCAAAAGCATGAAAACTTATCAGTACTTATATTTATTCCTACATAACAAACTACTTCAATAACTTCTTTTTCTTTAATAATATACTGTTTTCTTTAGGATACATGTTTAAAATCTTCATGCAAGTCTCTTTTTCTTCATCAGTTTGCTCTTCTATTGGGCTAAAATCCCTCATATACTCAGAATATTTTGTATTAAAACCTATATCACCGAACTCTGTGGTCATAGCAACTGGCTTTACTTTTTCACAGACATTATTTTTGAATAGGTTCAAAAAATCATTTCCTTCGGGAATTTTGTGGGTTTCATTTTTAAAACTATTACTGTCTAAGTTTTTGTATGTTTTGCCCAAAGAGACCACTGAACAAACAGATTGGTTTCGACTCTGCGACAACATTTTTACGCTTGAACGATCTGAATTTGATTCTTGGGAGAGATTTATTGGTGGAACCATGTAGTCATCTTCTAATATGTTCAAAGAACTTGAAATTATATTGCCTAACGTGTTTACTTCTTTCTTCTTTGTTGAACCTCTTTTTCCAAGATTTTTATTCGTGTTTATATCATAAAATCCTTGATTATCTAACTTATTGTTACCTGATGGTTTAACATGCGTTTTTTCAATATGATGTCCAGTATTTTCTAAATACTCTACGCCCATTAAGTCAAAACCATCTGAAGGACCTGGTATATTACTGACGTGATCTGGTGTATTCGGTAAAACATTAATATTATTAACATTTTCAGCAATATCTATTCTAATATTATTTATACTATCCATGTTTAGAGGAAATTGTGATGTAGTTGTTATAGATTTGTTAGAACTATTGTTCATGTGGTCATAAGGTGTAGGCGGCAAATGTTGGTACAAACATTCGTCTTTTGGTCCAATATTGTTTTGTTTAGTAGTATTTTTAATTGGTGGGACGAATTTCTTCGGCTTATTAGCTGTTTTTTTTACATTTATCTTACTTTTCTGTTTGCCAAATGATGGTATTATTTTAGATGTTGATGTTACGTTTGATTCTGTGTTCTCAGTATTTGAATTTGGATCTAAAAAAAAACAACATTATAATTGCTACATTATACCGATTGTAATAGAGTGATATTATAACTATTTTTTTTTTCTGGGACTTCTTGCTACGCATATATTCAGACAAAACGTTCAATTGTTTCTAATACATATAGTGAAAGTAAGTTATGAAAATACAACGGTAAATATAAATGCGTAGCAATAAAATTTTATGAGTTTAAGCGTTATTTTTATTAACTATCATACTCAATAAAGATCATCGTTTTAATATTATTACCTAGGCAGTGGAATAAATAATAAAGTAGATATCAATACTAAATATAATCACCTTGGCAAATCTTATCGTCGGTAGTACCAAATTCATTTTGATAACTTTTCAAACAATCTTCCGTAGCGAAATTATCGTCAAATTGACTAAATATGTCATCTTTGAAACTAAATTGACTATTTTCGTTGCTACCATCGTCCATTTTACTAATTTAAATAAATCAAAATTAAATACAAAAACTTAAATTAAAACACTTATTTTTTACAACAACGTTTACAACATTCGCGGTAAAATTAAAACATTTGAAAAAAGAATTTATTATCGCAGTTGTTTTTTTAGGCAATGAAATAAGCCATTCAGCCAAGGTGCGAAACAAAAAGGTTTTAATCATTAAATTCGAGTGCTTATTTATTTATAAGCTGACATGCTGGACTGCCATATTTGGAGTGCTTAACTAATTATTATTATTTATTCGCAATACTGCGTTTTGCCCCAAAACACTAGTTTTTGCCCGCGACTTCGTCCGCGTAGTACATTAGCTAATATAGCGAATTATAATAGCCTATCAGATAGGCTATTGTAATTCAAATGTCTCAATCATCTAATATACATCAGAATAACAGATAGGCCGTATCTGTTATTCTGATGTATGAGCTATATTATTGTAGTTTCATTAAAATTCATACAGTCGTCTTTGCATGAAAGAGTAACAAATCACGTGTATAATATTAGAAGGATCTAGTTGTAATGTCGCTTCTTTGCTTCAATAACGTAGTATCTCCAAAATCACAAAAGGTTGAAAAACAACCTATTGTAAATTACAATAGGCTGTTTTTCTACCTTTTGTGCTTTTGGAGATACTACGTTATTGAAGCAAAGAAGCGATGTGTAAAAATATTTTTTATTCAAATTCAAATATGTATTATCATTTATTTCACCAGTTCCGGACTTGTCATTACTAAACCAATCATCGCGCTCTTTCTTTGAGAGGTTTTTAATTGTTAGCTTGAATTATTTTCACGTAAGTCAAGCCTGACGAAAGCACAAACAGGATATAAAATAGCGCACATAATTATGTACCTTTTCGGGCCCACCTTTCAAGTACCCTCGCCAACATTTTCCGTTTCGTATTAAGGATGTAGTTGGTAATATGTATTATAGTTCGCGCAAAACGACTGCGTAGCTGAAATTAGCCGCTCCGAACAACTGTGCAGGTAAAACTTATTATGATATCAATATAACGCGTAATAAAGTAATTGTATCTCACTTATTGGGTATTTTTGCGCAAAAATACCGAAATTAGTAAGTAAAAAGGTTCACGAATACGAAATTTTTTTTTTCATAAAGTTGCCCCACACTAGGATTTTTTCCTGTATAGTGGTTGCTCTAACAAATATTCTTACTTTTTATGGGATAGGGGGGTAAAATACTGATACCTTCATGGTAAGCTGATTGAAAGCTGATGCTTACCTGATGGTAAGCGATAACCGCCGCCCATAGACACCCGCAACACCACAGGAGTTGCAAGTGCGTTGCCCGCCTTTTAAAAGGGTTTGGGTCTCCGGTATTTTCAATCACTCGGCGAAACACAACGTCAGTGTTGTTTCACGCCGGTTTTCAATGAGGCTGTGGTATCACTCCGGTCGAGCCGGCCCATTCATGCGAAGCATGGCTCTCCCACGGCAATAACATACTCAAATAAACAAACGCCCAGACCCGGAACAACTCAATACCATAACAATGTGCTAGGTCACTGTCTGTGGTGTGTTACGCTGATCGCTCAGCTGCTGAGCCAAACGTGTTGTCTTATACTACCCCAATAGTCTTAACACCGACATTTAATATTAAAATTTATAAACTGTGGCCAAGTGGTCCTGAGCGCGACTGCTACGCTAGAGGTCCTGGGTTCGATTCCCAGGTCGAGCAAAGTGTTACTGGGTTTTCTATGAAATTCCCAGTGGCAGCTCTGAGTTAGGAATTAATGGCAATAGGCTCGCCCCCTATTACATGGGACCTAAACATACCGGCGAACTGTGGGTGTACATTAGTACACCTCTGCCTAACCCTTCGGGGAATACAGGCGTGATGGTATGTTATGTTGTTTATCACTATAAAACCACTTGCAGACAACTTCAGTCAATCATTTCGACCTATTCGTAATAGCCAGTATATGTGGGTGGAAGTATAAGTGCCTTACCTGATTTAAACGGCTCCTTGAGGTCTTCAAGCTCAGACTGTAAACAAAAAAATATAAAAACCATTATTTAAATGCTGAAAAAAAAATGAAAAAAAAATATAAAAACCATTATTTAAATGCTGAAAAAAAAATGAAAAAAAAAATATAAAAACCATTATTTAAATGCTGAAAAAAATATATAAAAACCATTATTTAAATGCTGAAAAAAAAATGGGTTTTTCATATAATTATCACCAATGGATGGAACGATTCCTGAAGGTTATATGCTACTAGCATTTCACACGCAAAAACTACTGAATAGATTTTAATTTTGTTATCACTGTCAGAAATTATGTGCTCCAACTTAAAAACTGGTATAGTTCTGTTGTAAAACCTACTTGGTCAAGAATACTTTGTGTTAGGTTTTATAATGTAATGTTGACAAAAAAGATGCTCGAGGTTTGAATCGCTGTTACAACTTGAAGTTCAATAAATAGCAACCATCGTACAATTTTTACTGTTTTTCATTTCGCTATTTACACAGATTCTTGATTCTTCAGACCACAATCACAACACGTTATCAGCACGAGGCTCTATTTATTTTATCTACGATCAAATTTAAAAGAAGATTGGTGGTGAAATTGTACCTAGTTAACATGTTGTCTGCAGTTTCGGGTATGTCCATAAATGGTATTCCGACACTTTGTAATAGAGAAGGATACACTGTGTGGAAATTTAAAATGCGAATGTTGTTAATCCATGAAGGATTGTGGGAAACCGTAAACGGAGTAGTTGTCGAAGGGAATAAGACGTCCGACGATGTACGGAAGGAAGAAAAGGCTCTTTCCAAGATATGCCTTACTGTGGATGGCGCTGCTATTTCAATTGTTCGACCAGCTAAGACCGCAAAGGAAGCGTGGGATGCTCTTATGAAATCCTACGAGGATCGAAGTTTGGGTCGTAAATTGTCGTTGGAACGCAAGTTGTACAGGTACTCCTTATCTGACTTTTCTGATTTAGAAGCTTACTTAACGGCAATAACTACAACAGCACTAGACCTGGCCGATATTGGCAAAACCATAGAAGATAGTTCTTTAGCAGCTATTATATTGGGAGGTCTGACGTCCCGATACGAGCCCTTGATAATGGCGCTTGAGAATGGGAGCGTTGAAGTCACAACAGATTTAGTGAGGACTAAGTTGTTGAGCGAAATGACGAAGCCGACTAAAGATGATGTGGCTGCGTTGCATACAAAACAGGTTATTTGCTTTCGGTGTAAGAAGCCTGGGCACATTAGTCCTAATTGTCCTCTCAAAAAGAAGGAGAAAAAGGCAAAGGCGCGTTGCTCTACAGAAAGTTGTTCTGAAGATAAGGGACTGATTGCTTCTAGTACAGGGAATATGACGAATCAAGTGACGGAATTGGCTTTGGATAATGTCACGGAACTGGCTTTGTCCGCACCTAATGTTCAGTTATCTGAGAAGTGGATTATCGACTCTGGTGCGTCAACTCACATGACACCACATGCTGAATGGTTTAATAGTTATCGACACTGTGATGGGAAGATAACTGTCGCAAATGGTAAAAGTTTGTCGGCTGTGGGTTTAGGAGATGTTGCGATTGACACGAAAACCGATTTCAAGAAGATTTTTAATGTTGTACATGTTCCTGACCTAGATTGTAATTTACTCTCAGTCAAAAAGGCAGTAGAGAAAGGTTTCTCGATTGTTTTTGATAAGAATGGGTGTAATTTTTATAATTCTAATGATGTTTCTTTTATAAAAGGTCCTGTTTTACATGGCTCTATTTGTGGTGGATTGTACACTTTAGATTGTACAGTAAAGCCGCAAAGCGTTTTAGCCTACAATGTTCACACTAATTTGTCCCAGTTTCAGCTTTGGCATAAGCGTCTAGGACATCTCTGCCGTGTTGGTATGGATCTACTCAGAAAAGGTCTAGCTGTTGGTGTGGAGTATACTGAGGCTGACAAAGAACCATGCATACCTTGTGTAGAGGGTAAGCAGGCCCGAAAGCCTTTCAAAAGGATAAAGTATAAGAAGGCTTCGTCACCATTAGAATTGGTCCATACGGACGTTTGTGGTCCCCTGACCACTGAATCTTTTAAAGGTAATAAATATTTTATTATTTTTGTAGATGACTATACACGTTCTATATCCCTTTATTGTATGTCATCTAAGACAGAAGTTCAGAAGTCTTTTTGCGCTTTCCAAGCACTTGTTGAGAGACAGACTGGCTCTAAGATTCGAACTCTTCGGTCAGACAATGGTACCGAGTATGTCAACAAGGAGTTGACAGATTATTTGCAGGCTCAAGGGATTCGACATGAAACGTCTGTACCATACAGCCCTCAACAAAATGGGGTAAGTGAACGTTGTAATCGTAGTATTGTAGAGAAGGCCCGTTCCTTGCTAGCACAGAGCTCTCTGTCGAAAGCTTTTTGGCAGGATGCTGTTGAGACTAGTGTTTATTTAAAGAATAGGTCACCTCATCGTGCACTTGATGGTAAGACGCCATATGAAATGTGGTGTGGTAGTAAACCTGATCTGTCTCATTTAAGGATATTTGGTTGCCGAGCTTTAGTTCACGTGCCTTCATGCCAGAGAACTAAGCTAGACATGAAAGCTTCTGAACATATCTTCGTTGGATATTCAGACGATCCAAAGAGTTATTATTTCCGTAGCGCGGAAAACCCTCGGAGGTTGATTAAGTCACGGGATATTACGTTCTTTGAAAATATTTTTTCAGGATTGAAGGATAAACCTGTTCAGCCTGAAGTTGTTGTGAGCCCCAATGTCATTGATCTTTTTTCAAAGACTTCTTTAGATACCACTTCGCCACAGGAGATTTCTATCTCATCTGCTTCTACTACTACTTCTTCACCTACTTCAGAAGGTGTGGAGATGGAGGTAGAGCAAGTTGACGATTTTGTGGACGCGTCTAATGAAGCTGGTGGTGTTGGTGACACGGAGTTTCTACACTCGGGCGAACAAAGTGATTTGTACCTTGTTCCTTCAGATGAACCCAGTGATGTATGTCCTGAGAGAAGATATCCAGAACGAGTTCGTAAACCTCCTGATTTTTATTCATACGGCACTCTCGGTGTTGAATTGTTGTGTGATGATCCGAAAAGTTATCGTGAAGCTATTAAAAGCGATGATAAAGATAACTGGATCTCCGCTATGAAGAATGAGTATGATGCCTTATTGAATAAGCAGACATGGACATTAGTGGATAAACCAAATAAAAAGGTTATTCCATGTAAATGGGTGTTCAAGATAAAGAGGGACGCGAACGGTGCAATAGTCAAGTATAAGGCGCGACTAGTTGCAAAAGGTTTTAGTCAAGTTTGGGGGACTGACTATAACGAGACTTTTGCCCCTGTGGTTCGAAATTCATCTCTGCGTACTCTTATAGCTTTGGCGGCAGAAATGGATTTGAAGATTCAACACATGGATGTAGATACCGCATTCCTCAACGGAGACTTAGAGGAGGAGGTGTACATGCAACAGCCTGAGGGATTTGCTGAGCACGGGGCAGAAGGTAAAGTCTGTTTGCTCAGAAAATCCATTTATGGTTTGAAGCAGGCAGCTCGAGCCTGGTATTTCAAATTGCATCAAACTCTTTCGAAAATGGACTTTGCACGAACATCTGCGGAATCATGTGTTTACTTGAAAAAGTTTAGTAATGAAACCATAATACTTGCAGTCTATGTCGACGATCTAATTGTCTTTTACAAAGAAAAAAGCTCATTCGACGCTGTCAAAAAAGACTTGAAAAATTTTTTCTCACTAAAAGATTTGGGTACATTGTCGTATTGTTTAGGCTTAAATATTAACCGTGTTGACGATAAAATCGTGGTCAGTCAGAAGACCTATATTCAGGCGGTATTGGAGCGGTTTAATATGCGAGATTGCAAGGAGATGTCTACACCTTTGGAGAATAACAAGTTGGAGAAAGCTAATCCAACATCTCTTGGTGAATATCCTTACCAAAACTTGATAGGATGTCTCATGTACCTAGCTGTTAATACGAGACCCGATATAGCTTATGCCACAAGCTATTTAAGTCAGTTTAATAACTGTTATGATAAAAGGCATTGGTTGGCCACTAAAAGGGTGTTACAGTATCTAAAAGGTACTATGGATTACTGTATTACTTACAGGAAAGTCGGTGGATGTCTGTGTGGATACACGGATGCTGACTGGGCGAACTGTGTACATGACCGTCGGTCATACACGGGTTACTACTTCACGCTAGCAGGTGGACCTATTAGCTGGGAGTGTAAGAAGCAGCCGACGGTAGCCTTATCGTCTACAGAAGCTGAGTATATGTCCTTGACTAGTGCTGCAAAGGAGGCTATTTTCCTAAGACGGTTAGTGTGTGACATTACTGGTTTTGCTGATAGGGTGTTGCTATACAATGATAGTCAAAGTGCACAGAAACTTGTGCTCAATCCAATCCACCACAATAGGACCAAACACATTGATACGAGATTTCATTTTATTCGTGAAAAGGTTACTGAGGGTCTTATAGATATAAAGTTTATACCTACGGATAAAATGACAGCCGATGTATTAACCAAGCCCTTAAGGCGTATAGCTCATCTAAGGTGCGTTTTTAATATGGGTTTAGGGATAAATAGGTAGAATAATTTTCCATTTATTTATTTTTCGTCGGTTTATGTTTTGTATTTCTGTTTAGTCTGGTAGTAATGTTTTAGTCTTCTATTTTGTTTAGCATTACTACTTTATTTTTTGTTCCCATTAAGGGCGGATGTTGTAAAACCTACTTGGTCAAGAATACTTTGTGTTAGGTTTTATAATGTAATGTTGACAAAAAAGATGCTCGAGGTTTGAATCGCTGTTACAACTTGAAGTTCAATAAATAGCAACCATCGTACAATTTTTACTGTTTTTCATTTCGCTATTTACACAGATTCTTGATTCTTCAGACCACAATCACAACAAGTTCTTATCTCAAATAATTAAACAGAACCGGAGATACAGCTTGACCTCTCTAATGTATAGAGACCAATACAAAGAAGAGATCCTCACTGTTGGTTTTCGAGCTTCAAGTGAGCGAAGCCGCGGGCAGAAGCTAGTCTATATATATTATTGGACTTTCTACTTCAGCGAAAGTGACAGAGAGGCGAATGCACTTCGTTCGTGATTCGTGATGACGTATCATTTTATTGCAATAGTCGTTCTTACCTGTGTGACAGCATTGAAATGTTTGATATTTTTGTCAGGGACTTTTTCCTTGGGTTCCGGCTTGTCCTTCTCTTTGTCTGGGGTCGGGGAGCCGCCGCGCCGCTTCTTAGGCGCGGACGACGGCAGTGTCGCGTTGTCCTCTGTTTGTTCGTCTATGTACCTGGGGATAATAACATTTATTCATACATAACATACGCCTGTATTCCCCGAAGGGTTAGGCAGAGACGTACTAATCTAAACCCACAGTTCACCGGTATGTTTAGTTCCCATTTAATAGGGGGCGAACCTATTGCCATTAACCGGACACATTCCTAAATCCGAGCTGCTACTGGGCATTTCATAGAAAAACCCAATAACACTTTGCTCGACCTGAGAATCGAACCCAGGACCTCTAGCGTAGTTAGAGTGAGTATGTATTTGAAAAAATCAAATCTTAATTTGTATGCCACAATCGCAAACACAGTTCAAACCTTCAAAGCTGCATTTCGGCAAGAGACATAGTTTATCTATGGATTTAATTTAATAAGGTGATTATGGATTTTAAACAACTTATCTTTTTGAAATCCATGTTTGATTGAAAGATGCTAGCAACACCAATAGTCTTATCTTATGTGGGGCTGAGGCAGCAAAGCCTCAGTGCACTTCGACCCAATGGGATAATTTGTAACATAACATACCATCACGCCTCTACTCCCCGAAGGGTTCCGCAGAGGTGTACTATTGTACACCCACAGTTTGCCGGTATATTAAGCTCCCGTGAAATATGCCATTAACCGGGCGCCAATTCCAGACTCCGAGCTGTTACTGAGAATTTCATAGAAAAATCCAATAATACTTTGTACTGGTAATCGAACCCAAGACCTCTAACGTAGCAGTCGCGCTCGTAGCAGGACTACTAGGCTAATGAGGCAGGGATATTTTGTGCTTAACACTAATATTACTCAAGCGTTGTCATCTTGAAACCTCGGTTTTTAAGTCTCATAGGTAATTATGATTTACTAGCTTCTGCCCGCGACTTCGTCTGCGTGGACTTTAGAATTAAACTTAATTTAATTTCCGACCTGTATAAAAAATAACCTATGTTATTCCAGACAATAATCTACATCTGTGCCAAATTTTATCCACATCCGTTCAGCCATTCTGGCGTGAAAATGTAACAAAGAACCATCCAATCTCACAAACTTTCGCATTTATATTAGTAGGATTACCTCTTTGGTCGTATCTTGCGTCCGCTTCTGCTGACAATTTCTTCTTCTTTCTTCTCTTCTTCATCTTCTTTGGTTGCGTCGTCCTTCTTGCCCTTGCCTCGCGGCGTCTTGGCCTCTTTAGCCTTGGCTGGAGTTTCTTTGGCTTTGGCATCTCCTTTACCCTTCTTGCCTTGCTTTTGCTGTAAAAATAATAACAGTTATATACTAATATTTGTTGCGTATGGGAATCGACTTCTGGTCGCCGTTGTGAGCCGAGAGCTCAGTCACTTACGTATTTTTTTATTTTTTACTAGCTATGTGGGTCGCACATTACTAGTATTCTTGTTAAACTGTACTTGTAATATTTTAAAAAATATTGTCTGTTCGTTCCAGCTGATCTAGGGAACGGCTGGACCGATCTGGCAGGACTTTCACTGGCAGATAGTTAATGTTATAAGGAATAACTTAGGTTAAGACGACGCGAGTGAAACCGCGGTTATCAGCTAGTATTTAAACTATTAATACATAACATACTATCACGCCTATTCCCCGAAGGGTTTGGCAGAGGCGTACTTAATGTATACCCACAATTCGCCGATATGCTTAGGTCCCGTATAATAGGGGGCGAGCCTAATGCCATTAACCGGGTACAACTTCCAAACTCCGAGCTGCTACTGGGAATTTCATAGACAAACCCAATAACACTTTGCTCGACCTGGGAATCGAACCCAAGACCTCTAGCGTAGCAGTCGCGCTCAGGACCACTAGGCTAATAAGGCAGCTATTAATAATCCATAAAAAACTAGTTCGCATACCTTTCCTTCATCAATGACCAAGTTTCCAGTGTCATCTGAGTCTTCCACTGCAGTGTCATTCTGTGTCATATTGAGGGTAGTCTGTAAAGCAATTCTAAATTAGTATTATCGTTTAACATATTCACAAGTACTATATCAATATTTAATAAATAAGATTGAAATAAATAGCGACTTCTGACATATTTCTGACGCAACTATTTTTTATATTTAGGCATTATCGTCACGGCAGGGCAAAGGCCTACTTATTATATCTTTTTATTAATATTTTTACGGGTCACGACAAATAACCGCGCGCCTAACCTGATGAAATGAAACAACACTTGTAGGCTTGTACCTATATACTTTAAAAAAATACATACAACATACACTCACGCCCTTCTCCCACAGGGGTAGGCAGAAACTATAGACTGCCACTTGCTACGATTCTTGCATGCCTCTTTTGCTTCTGCGACATTCATACATCTTCTCATACATACGCGCTGGTTGCGAGTACTACGCACCTGACCTTTTTGAAGGACTTCGCCAATAAGATCGGTGTAGGTCCTTCTAGGACGACCTCTTCTGACGTTGCTGCTGATATTCGCCTAATAAATTCCTTTCTTTAATCGTCTTTCATTCATTCTCTCAACATGTCCAAACCATCTCAGCATATTCCTTTCAATATGTGTCACTACATCATCTTCACAAAACATTTCAAAAATGGCTTACATCATCAGCTAAAGTCTCATCAGCTGCTGTAGTGTCCGCAGCAGTTTCATCCAGAGTATCATTGGATGTGAGATCATTCACAGAGTCATTGGTTGAAGTTTCAGCTGGTGGTACCTTGGAAAAGATAATTGGTGTTAAATGTGAGTAGCTACATTTTAATTTAACTGTTAATTATCGTTTTGTATTTTTCGCTTGCATTTTCCATGATAATATTATAAAGTTATTATAATGAAGGAAAAGTTCGACTTGCAGGCACCTGCCATGTCGAAATTTGCCTTCACATTCTGACTTTAATATCTTAAATGGGACCTCAGTAACATCTATTGAAAGCAAGTTGCTGTGCAGAAGCACAGCAACTTGCAACCAACATGACTTACTTTGCAGTTTTTATTAACTATCTTTTTGTATATTTATTTTTGCATTTTCCATTCTAAGAATATAAAGTTACTAGCTTCTGCCCGCGACTTCGTCCGCGTAGCGTGATGATATATAGCCTATAGCCTTCCTCAATAAATGGGCTATCTAACACTGAAAGAATTTTTCAAATTGGCCCAGTAGTTCCTGAGATTAGCGTGTTCAAGCAAAAAAAACAAACAAACTCTTTAGCTTTATATATCAGTATATAGATTGGATATTAGTCAAGGAAAAGTTCGACATCAAGTAACAGTTAATGCTACGCGCAATGCAAACACGCATAAACAGAATAATTTTTAACTACAAAAAAGAGGCCCAGACCACCTTTATGAAGTTAAAAAATATCCTATTATTATCCTTAATGGCAAAGCACAAAAGATCCCATTGGGTCGAAGTGCACTGTGGCCTTGCTGCCTCGGCCCCACAGAAGATAAGATCCTTAGCGGTTAGTTTATTTTATATACTTAGCACGACTTGTCCCCCAAGACAATGACTCTTGGATTAATTCAATATCTAATTATGTTTTTATAAAAAAAGATCTTACCTCTACAGTTATGCCTATAACTTGCTCCAACGGCACTTTGTTAGCGAAGTCATGTTCAATCTGCTTAACGCCATCATTGAAGTCCCGCCGTTTCACAGTCTTCGTCAGAAACTTGTCTTTATTCTCAGCATAGTCAAATATCATATTTGGAGGAAGATTTGCTCTGGAAGAACATAATAACATTAGAACACAAATAGGTTTACGAAAAAAAAAACAATTAGAGATAAATATACTTACGTTTCACCTGTGCCATAGAAATAAACAAAGTATTTCTTCCCATTCAATCTTTGCACCTGTAAAAAAAAATTATTTAAAAACATAACATAACATACCATCATGCATGTATACCGTAAAGGTTTAGGCAGAGGTGTACTAATGTACAGCAGCTTTTAGTGTAGTTACATCACAATTAGTATGTTTAGGTCCCATGTAATAGAGGGCGAGTGTATTGCCATTAATGGGCCTCATATTCCAAACTTCTAGCTGCTACTGTATATATAACAATAACAGTTTGCTCAACCACCAGGTATCGAACCCAGGGTCTCTAGTGTGGCAGTCGCGCTTAGGACCACAAGGTTAATGATATATAATATTTAAAAAAAAAACATTTTTAAAGAGGTTTTGTGGAATGTAATGTTGAAGTATGCATTGTTGGACTACCGTATAACACCGTACCTCCATGCAACATTTCAGCAGTTAGTCATTGTCAACAAAATTACAGATAGATTATTATTATATTATTATTATTGTATTTACTATATATTTATTATATTATTATTATTGTTGTATTTACTAGCATCCTAACTTTTACTTGTTTGATTTCTGTAGCTATAATAGTTAAAGTAAGTAGAACAGTCGTAACAAATTATGTTGTAATATTAGTTTTGGATGGTAAAATAAGTAAACAGTAAGTTATCATGTGGGAGAACTGTGCTTCGGCACGGATGGGCCAGCTTGACTGGAGTGATACCACAGCCTCACAGAAAACCCGCGTGAAACAACACTTGCGTTGTGTTTCGCTGAGTTAGTGAGGTTACCGGAGGCCCAAACCCTTATAAAAGGTGGGCAATGCACTTGGGACTCCTCTGGTGTTGTGGGTGTCCATGGGCGGTGGTTATTGCTTACCATCAGGTGATCCATCTGCTTGTTTGCTCACCAACCTATCCCATAAAAAAAGCATATATTTCTGCTAAGCTTGTGAAACTAAATAAATCCTTATTATGTAATGTTACATTATGTACAGTACTCTCCTATCTTTTTGGCCGGGCTGAACATAGGCACGAGTCGCTGCGCAGAACACATTTTAAGGTATCTTAAGGGAAGAAGGAAGAGCGCGGGTTCACGGGGCGCCCACCGCGGTCATCCGCGCGCTGCCTCCTTCCCGCTCGCGTCCTTGCAACATGCGCGTGAAACACATGCGCATTGCGTTCTGAGAATACAGTAGAGTTCAGAATCGTTCATTTCGTTTTTGTTACAGTACTCTGGTAGTACTGTACACAGTTACAGTACTTTGGTAGTTAGTGTTTTTGCTATTATCGTTATTATTGTTCGTTAGTGTTTTGTTATTATTGTTTGTCGGTATCGTGTTATCGGGTTGCAAGACATTATGCAATAAAGTAGATAAAAAATATCGAGCAGGAATATAAGGAAAGCGACAGAATTATTGATCAATTTTACTGATGAATTGTGTATTCGTGGAAGTTAAATTAATCGGATGAATCGGAAACGAGTGTTGAAGACGAAGACGATCATTTCCGATAGAACGGACCTCTTCATAAGGATGTTACATTCATGGAAGGTGTAACCCTGCTTTAAATAAATAAATATTTTTGATACATATTAATCTGTCTCTTAAGATACAGGATTACCTAGTTTAAGAGGCAGGGTTAGTATAATTACGTACAGATGTTGCAACATTCCATAATTTTATTATGTTAACCTAGTAGGTATACTACCATTTTTTTTTGTATTAAACCTACATTATATTGATGTACAAACATATCTGTAATTTTTGGTAAATAAACATTATTCATTATTCATATTCATATATATTATGTTATGCATATGTATAAAATAAAAATCTATCTACTTACCTATCTAATACTAAACAGGATATTTGCATTAGTAATGTTCCACTTGACTGTACCATGCACAAGGGGGCGGGTGCAACAACTTCAGCCCGGCCAAAAAGATTGGGGAGTACTGTACTTAAGTATGTTTAAGTAGTGTTGAGTGATGAGTTTTATGATGATTTGAGTGATGATTGAGTGATGCAGCAGGATGTCGATTATGATAATTAAATAATATTATTTTTCTTTCTATTATATTTTCTTTTTCTGTTTTGAGCAAAGATTAACAAGACAAGGGCCTTAAAACCGTATTGACAGATAAAAAATTGCCACTGTTAGCTGTAGGTACAGAGAGTGATGACTTCTCATTATTGAAATTAATTAGTTTACTTTAAAGAGCTATTTATGCAGGTTAGAAACTGAATATCTGGGTATTCCTTGTCCATAACATTCAAATACAAAAAAACAGGACATTAGAAGTATTTACTTTCTGGTGTAAATTAGGAAGCATGGTCTCTGACCTTAGCCTGTTCTGTAAGGAACGAACATACAAAAAAAAAGGTTTCTTGTGTATGTGTCATTCACCTCTGGTGATGACAAAATTTATCTTTGGAATACTCACTGTTTTTGTTATATTTCATAAATAATTGATAAGAAGACACGGGAAATACGATTATGATGCACAAACCTAAAATATATTAGGAGGCATCACAAATACCTACCTACCTTTATAATGGTAGAACAGTTTTACAATGTTCTGTTGATATGTCAATATATAAAATGCAAATTATTTATTGGACGTGTCGATATTTGCTTTCCGAGACTGGGGACAGTGCGAAGGCGTCCGGACCGCCATACAACATGTCTTCCCGCGCTTGCCTCCAATTAGAACACAATGGCAAGTTTTATCATTCAACCACACAATGATAATATAATCACTCATATTTTGCACTTACCCTGGCCGGCCATGCTGGATATCCTTTAACTTTAGCGAATATAAAGTCGCCAGATTTGTATTCCCTCACTTTTTTGCCCATTTTCAATGAACGCCGCTGCAACACCTAATGTATTCTTGAATATTTCAACCGCTCACTTCCTTTTCACAGAAACTGGAAACAAAACGTTATTGCACTCGTGATTATTACTGATTTAACAGCAGCACATTTGTAGCGAATAATCTGTAATTATTTATCATAATCTCGGAGACGCTATGATATGTAATAACCTATAAAAAATTCTTACCGCGGCAACGAATTGACGGTAAAGAAATAAACATGGCGTTTTTGGTGTTACCATTTACCATATTATATTATTTAAAATCTACTATACTATACTTACTTATTATACCATAGTACAAGTACTACTTAATTACTTAACTAAAGTCCCGCGCAGACTAGCCTCGCCGAGCCTCGTTGAATTAATTATTCTGCTATATATTTATTAATGAAATGGTATCACACAAGAACGTAATCATAATATTTATAGTAGATGGTAGGTGCACATTAGGTGACACTACAATATTTAATTAGCTAACACCAAACTTGTATGAGACTATGAAGTATATTCTATCTATCAGATCAAAGAAACATCAGAATTGATTCACGACTGGCGATGATATCGAGTATTATAGTTATAGGTACAAATCACTCCGCTGCTAAATGTTCGTCTGGCTGGTTTGAGGTTGTATCACCTCATTATCAAATTCTGCTACCAAGATCTTAGGTATTTAAAGGGCAAAGTGTTGCTCGCGTATATAGACTTAGACTGCAGTTAACCGCTAACTACCAGAATATTTAAACACTAGTTTGTTTATTGTAAGTTGTTATATATCTTTTAGCTCCTTTTTTTAAGTGGGCTAAAGCTAAAGTGGAAACGGTCGATAAGAGGAAACTATATTGCTTGATGTGTCGCCCTGTGTACCTACATAGCATTCGCGATAAAAAACTCCTCTGAATTTGCCACTTATTTTAATTCAATTTCTTTATTTAGGCTGCCCATTTATGTACCCATGTGACCGATCTTGCATGTCCACCGCTCATGATGCTCATTAATTATGTTATCAGTCTTTCGTCGCCTATACCCGCCCGCCAACCGGCCGGTGCGGTACCCACCCGCCCGCACGCTCTAAGAGCATTTAAGCCACCACAGGACTTCCTATATACTACTAATAATTACATATTATTATTATTATTATAAGCCCGGTTTGTCCCACTGCAGGGCAAAGGCCTCCCTTCCCTCCTTCCACTCCTCTCGGTTCATTGATTTTTCGACCCAATTTCCCAAAAAGGAGTTCACAGTTCGTCCCGCCATCTCCGCCTGGTCCTAAAATTATTTTAAAACTTTAAGATATAAAATCTACAGGAATAAATTTATCAAATTTTTATCTTATCATTCCTAATGTATTTGATACAAGTATTTAAACTTGGGAAACTGGATAGATGGGCCATACTAGTATCTCTTAGTAGTCTGTGGATGGGCCCTAGAGATGGATAATGGTATGAATTATTATAGTGTTGAATAGGTATTTCAAATTGCAACTTAATTTAGTAACGCATGGACGGAACGTGAACCAGAACACCTTAGGTAATCGAAAGGTTCAAAGTTTATAAAGAAAGCCTAAGAAGATTAATTGTTTGTTCAAAAGTTTCAAAAATTTTGTTCTATAACTAAAAATTATCCCGCTTGTAGGTTTGAGAAAACCGTTTTCGTTATCAGTCTATCTAAATCAGTCTGTTGGACTGTTGGATGAAGCTTTCTCTTCTAATACCGTATTTGATGTTAAAAACTGCCGCGGCAAAAAACACTTTATTAAAATTGTACAACACTATCCACCCACATAACTCCTTTGTCTATACGCAAAATAATATTATTTTTAATTTGCAACCCAGTTACTATGAGTGGTCGTGTCAGACGGATGCTTCGGGCGAGTATTTTCGCGTAAACTAATTGATTTCTTCTAATTAAATTACAGTGAATCATTGTGTAAGCGATGCAAGTGTGATGTGAGCCATGCGAATTAATATTGTGCAAAAATACAAACGAAAGACTTCTTATTAGGGGATGTAACAGAAAAATTAAAAATGGCTTCAGGAGATACTGATCACATAGAAGTAATGGACAGTTCGGCTTCTAAAAAGTCTGATAGTGCGACTGGACCTTCGGGCGCGGACGATGATGGTAGTGCATTTCTAAATCTAATAATACTACAAGGCATTCCATTGTTGTAATCCCATTGTAACAAGATAATATCGTTGTCATCGGGGGCGATTTTCACAATGCTCATCGGCCCATTTTTCTTTGCAGATCGGGACAAGAGTTCTATCGCTGAGAAAAATGCACCGTACGACGTAAGTGATAGTTGAATTATTTGCCATTGTCACTATTTCATTCATAAGTGCGTGAATGTTAGAAATATTTTGGAGAAAGTGTTGTCAATTTAACTTGGATGTAATTATCATGCATTCATTAAACAATTACGCGATGAGAAGCTACTAACTAACATAATCGTGCTTATAATAATATAATCTGTGTAATACATACCCTTACACTTTATATTTTCGCGCGTGTTTCGTAAATACAACCAAATATAATACTACCTACAATACAAGATAGTCTTTCTAGAACATTACCCAGGAGATATTTTCATCAAAATATGTCAAGCCGTTTCTGGATTATGTCATACAAATTTGTTTCTGATTGTAATAGAGAAGAGATAAGGAGAACATGTTACATCACTACAACCAGATGTTATATCTTTATGACCACTAACAACAATATACATAATTTTAATTATGTATAAATTTTAGACCTAATTTAAATGTAGTTATAATTATTTATTATGATGCATAGACCTTATATTTTGTTTTTATTTGTGTGATAGGAAGCAAGGGATTGGCTTATTACCAGATTTTTATAAAAAGGTTCTATTCCAGAAATACTCCAAAAAAGGTCTGAGGTCAGAGAGTCACTACCATTCCTGACTGCTGAAATTGTCTTGTCTCATTTACTGCTAGACAGCTAGACACTTAGCTGACATCCAAACTTTGATTTTAATTGATAATATTTGTTTAATATCTAGGTACTTACATTACCTAGATGGACTTAATGATATTGGGTATTGTCATACTATTTTTTTTAATAATCTTCATTCTTATTATCTAACACTGATATTATTCTATTCTTGAGTGCAAAACTAAGTAACTACAAATTATGGCAGTGTTTCTGTGTTCTTTTATCTTTTATTTATACAAAGCATAAATAAAAGTTTTCCATTGCCAAAGCATATGACTTAAAAAAAACAATTCTTCTGAAACAAAAAAGAGTTCTTAACAACTTTACTCTACCTAAACTCTTTGTCACCAATGGAAGTATTACTGTATACAAAAAGTTTTTTTGCCAAAGACAACAATTAACTTTTTTTACTTTGTGTTATTCTACCTGTTTTGAGTGTTGGTTTTACTCTTATTATTGTTAGGTGCATAAGTAATTAAACTTAGTTGATGAATACAAGTTAGACGGATAAGAATGCAACTTATTGAAGATCTTGATACCAGATTATTTTGAAGATTTGCTTACTAGAGCTAGCATGTTGATAATATTTACTCTCAAAAACCCTATCCCTATCGCTAGTAAGCAAATCTACTTTTTGTGACCTGCTGTTAGTTGCAAAATCCATTCCCCTCATGACAGATGAATTATGAAAAACCCAGGTTTTAAAATGTTTCCCTTTCCTTTTTGTGATATGGCATTTTTTTATTTATTTAAAATCTTGCTAGCTTCTTAACCTTGGGCTTAGCTAAGACTTGTAACAATCATTATGACCTGTATTTTCCAAAGGGTGAAGCAGGGGTTTGCTACTTTACATCCAAAGTTCTTTGGTATGTATGTAGTAAGAGATTTATTGCCATGAAACAGGCACAGATCCATAGGCTGAGCCACTGAGAATTAAAAAAACTTAATAACTGCTCAACCTGGGAATCAAACACAGAATCTAACACTGAGCAAAAAAAAAATCTTATGTCATTGAATGAAGATGTTGACACAATAACATAGCAGACTACAGCCACTGTAGGTCATACATCTATGCGGAGATTGAATACACCACAGTATGGTGCAGAAGTGAATTACTCAGCTGCTACACTGTGTGAAATGTACTGTCACCAGCACAAGTTACCACTAACACAAACTGTCAAATTTCTCCAATGGATAATAAACTCTATCGTTTGGAGATTAAATTGAAAATTGATTGAAGAAATTTGACAATTTGATAATTTTTAATTAATAGCTGTGACAGATAATGATTCAGAAATTATGCCATACAGCCTGCATCATACCTACATCACTCTATTGTACTTCTTAAGATGTTGTCATTTATAAAAAAAGTAAACATATTTTACTAACTGAGAAATCTTTTTAATTTTTAACGAAACAGTTGTTTTGTTAGTTTAAAAAGTGTAATTTTCATTCTATATTAGCGTGTGTGTGAGTGCAGCTGTTTTTTTATAGGGTAGGGTCTTATGTATGTATTTATTCCTTTTATTGAATTTGCATACTCATCACGTCGCGTCACGAATGGCGTGTTCAGTAGCGGATCCAGGATGTTAGTTTGGTATATGTTAAAACTAAGAACATAGGAAAATCAGGCTTATTTGGGCTGCTGACTACCATTAAAAAGATATTCGTAAGACAACCGGGACCGACGGCTTTACGTGCTCTCTGAGGCACGGAGAGGTCTCGATGTGTTAAGAATGGTCACCCATCTATACACTGACTGCGGCGAGCGCAGCTTAACCTTGCAGATCAGTTGATCAGTTTAGGTATTACTTAGCCACGAGCCCCTCCTAGAACATAGGAAAATATCAAGTTTAATTCATGATTGGTCAGTGGTGGACCCATCTATCATGATCATCTATCCTGTCATGATCATGACGAAAGGCACGAATCGTGACAATAAAGCAAAGAAAAGCAAAAAGTACACTTTTTGCTGGCTACCCTGCCACCTGGCCCTGTGGCAGACGATTCATGAGGGCATTAAAAAAGAGGGTGGACCCAGTTGCAATGGCCCAATGGCGCACTGCTACGCTAGAGGCAAAGTGCGGGATTTTCCATAAAATTCTCAGTCGCACGTCGGGAGTTTGCTTTACCCGGTTTATAGCAATACGACCTAAACATACCGGTGCACTGTGCATTTACACTAGTAAATTTCTGCCTAAGCCTTCGAAGAATACAGACGTGACGGTATATTCCGTCTATATTGAAGAAAAACAGCAAAGATACAGACCAAGGCATCGCTTATACAGCCTAAGAAATCAGTATTCAGCCATTATAAATATTGTCTATGGCGAAAAAAGCAATACAAAGCTGGCATACAGCCAATGGTAGGAATAAAGAAACATTTCCATTGTCACTGTATATGTTCAGGGTTTTACGTCTTGTCTGTCTGGATAGGAGAGCTAAGTAGGTATTTTATAACTAGTCTCTAGAAAGCAAGGCAAAATTTGTTCCCGAATCACATGTCCCAAACACGATGGTTATAAAAATATATAGGTACCATGGAGAGCCATGCTTCGGCACGAATGGGCCGGCTCTCGACCGGAATGATACCACGGCCTCACAGAAAACCGTCGTGAAACAATACTTACGTTATGTTTCGCCGAGTGAGTGAGGATACCGGGGGGCCAAACCCGTTTAAAAGGTGGGCAACGCAGTTACCAATCCTCTTACCATCAGGTGACCCGTCTGCTATTTTGTCGCCCTGTCCCATAAAAAAAAAACATTGTATCCTGGCATTTCAAGGTAGCATCTTTGAGTGATCTTCAGCTCAACTATTATTTAAGGTCAACGACCCGTCTCGCACGGAAATACCAGGGGGACTAAAATCGCCAATTTTGGTGAATTAAATCACAAACAATTCACCGACACGGCTCCCTAAATCAAATATACATTTCATATCTTTCCTGTCCATCCAAAGGTTGTCTGGTAGACATCGCTATTAGCGATAAGACCGCCATTGTACCCTTAGCCTTAAAAAATCTTTAATTTAGTTTCTGTTATGGTGTACAATAAAGATTATTCTATTCTATTCTATTCTATTCTATAATACAAAAAGATGATAGTCGAGCTACACAACTACTGATGCATGCGTGCCCTCAGATGGGACTGGTTTACTCAAAGCCGCTAGGGCTCATGCCGTTTCAGATATTGTCTTTCATTGTGACTCACATATTTGCTACTAAAGTTCTTCGTCTGTACTTTAAAAGAAACCTTTATTCTCTTAGTTTTATTCGGCGTTTCTTCTCTGAATCTGAAACTTTTAATAGACCTACAAACTGCAAAAAACCAATTGAAACTTGAATTGGCGGGCTCAGGTGTATCGCCTTAAGGAAAAAGCACAAGTGAAAACAATAGAGAATTTAAAGTTAAAATCCTTGACAAAATATTCAACAACGTCCTCTACTGTGTGAAACGTCTTTTGATTCAATTGTTATTTGTGTTGAGTCAATCGTATGGCACCATTCGTTGGTGGATGTACTAGTTACCTCCCGGCTTCGGTTGTGTTTTGTTCCAGCTGTTTTTCAACATGATGACTTGCTCGGTGGTAGGATCTCTTGGGATCTGACTGTATGGCGACCACCCTTACTTCGGAATCTATCGTAAAGCATCCTGGTGTGTGTTTCGACTTTCGTGCGTGTAAGAGCCAGTTCCACCTCGGTCGCTGCGGCTCTTGCAGTTTGCAGTTTGTAGTAGTAGTTTTAAGGGTCAACAACTCTTCTGATATTGCAGGAGTCCATGACTACTTAAAGCCAGGTGGTAATCCATAAAAATATAAATATGCAGACGCCCAACATCAATCTTTAAGCCGTGGCCAGACAGGCTAGACCAGGCCAGGCTGCAAACTGCAAAAAGTTCAAAATTAATTTGTCATGATCTTTGCAAACAAATTCGCGTTCACCTTGTTTCACCTTAAGATCAGGTTATATGAGGCTAATGATTATGTATAATTGAATTGCGAGAAACGTGTTTAAAAAGTTTACATAATAAAATCTATTAAGATGAATTAGAACTCGGCTATTTAGCAAAAAACTGTGAATCCGCGTTGAGCAACAAGAGCCTGGGGGCCAAGTCTGTTAATGTGTCAAAATCGTAAAATATCTGACTAGCATGTTGTTACTGTCATGAATCACATTTTTTTTATGGGATAAGGGATAGGGCAAATGAGCAGATGGGTCTCCTGATGGTAAGCGATTACTGCCGCCCATGGACACCCGCTACACCAGAGGAGTTACATGTGCGTTGCCAATGGTTTGGGCCAACGGTATCCTCACTCACTCGGCGAAACACAACGTAAGCGTTGTTTTACGCTGGTTTTTTTTATGGGATAGGTGAGCAAACGAGCAGACGGATCACCTGATGGTAAGCGATAACGGCCGCCTATGGACACCTGCAACACCAGAGGAGTCACAAGTGCGTTGCCCGCATTTTATAAGGGTTTGGGCCTCCGGTACTTAACCTCACTCACTCGGCGAAACAAAACGTAAGCGTTGTTTCACGCCGGTTTACTGTGAGGACGTGGGGTATCACTCCGGTCGTGCTGAAGCATGGCTCTCCCACAGTGTATACACATTGATGTGTGTTTCGACTTGATCGAAAACAACAGTTAAGCCAAATCTTGTCCTAATTCCTTAATTTGAACCACGCTCAAGTAAAGTTTCCTGTAGATTGCCTGCTAAGGAATAAGTAGGTAATGTGTAACCAGTCTTAGTTTTTGGCTAGACCGACCGACTATTACAATGGCAGACAGTAAGTAGGTACTTGCCTAAATGAATGTCTAGGTTCCAGGATATTATGTCATTCTTATGGATACAGTTTTGGCAAAGGATTTTATGAGACTTACAAGTCATTGGGTTAAGAGCTTTTATCAAGGACAAAGATTCTATGTAAGCTCTTTTAAGTAAGTCCTTTTAAGTGTATTTAGTGAATATGTGGTGAGGAAGGTTCTAGACTTTTAATTCAATGGCAAACTTTCACTTTAGTGTTATGTATTAAAAATCAATAAATTACTGATACATCAATTTGAAAAATTCAAACTATACCCTATCTTGACGGCTCGATTGGCTGTCGGGTAATCCGTTTCTGTGTGTTTATGCGTAGTGGGTTCGATTGCCGCTACTTCAATGAATTTGGTAATAGAGAGCGATTAGACCTTGTAAAAGGACATAATAGAATAACTTTGTCTCAAAAAAATATCGGGATCCGAGTGAAACTGCGGGCAAAGCTAGTATTGCATACATACCTATATCTGAATAATGTGATCGAAATCAACCAACGTCTCCTCGAATAATATATAATATGGAATATATACTATTAATTATAAAATGTTATCTATTTTTACCTATCTACCACAATATTAAATGAATACGTACCTATACACGTGGGAGAGCCATGCTTCGGCACGAATGGGCCGGTTCTACCGGAGTGATACCACGGGCTCACAGAAAACTGGCGTGAAACAACGCTTGCGTTGTGTTTCGCCAAGTGAGTGAGGTAACCGGAGGCCCAAACCCTTTTAAAAGGCGGGCAACGCACTTGCGACTCCTCTAGTGTTGCGGATGTCAATGGGCGGCGGTTCTCGCATAACATCAGGTGATCCGTCGCTCGTTTGCCCCCCTATCCCATAAAAAAAATGGTAATTTTTTATTTTACCGTTTGCTGAAAACGATTTCACAGTACATATATTAATTAGCTGTAAATTATCCCCGAAATGGGAAAGCACAGTTACAATGGTCCCAAAACCGTACATAAAAACGAGCTTAGCCAAAATATTGTATTTTAAAAGTTAATAAAATAGCTTTATGTCCGTGGGAAAGCGGCTTGAGGCTTGTTCTCTAAACCTGATGAAAACTTACTGAATGATTTGTTACTGGAATATGCTATTACGGTATATACCAACGAAAATATCTCACGCTTCTTCTTCTTATCGTATCAACAGCAAACGGAAGGAGAAGAAAAAAAAATAGATTGAAGCAATAAACTAGATTGTACCAGTAGAGAGCATAGTAATATGGGCCATATCGTCCATACCTCATGCTCAGCAGTTGCATTTGTAACCACTATGTGAATGAATATCTCTCTTATTTGGGTGCGCCGGGTTGTTGAGCTGCCTAAATAATGGTTGAGCTGCACAATCAGTTATGTATGCATGCCGGCGATAACAGGACCGGTCGACTCAAAGCTGTTATGGCTCATCCTTCAAAATACCAGTTCATATTTTGTCTGGACTTTAAGACTAACGGAGACAATAATTCTCTGAGCTTATTTCAATGTTTGTTAGAGATGGTCAACTAGGATATGCAGCAGTATCTAATACCAAGATATTGACCAGTAAATGTGTATTTAAAAGAAATATTTACAAAGATGAATACAATTTATCATTAAGGCCCACTTGCACCAACTTTTTAAATATGTTTAAATTGAATTTAAACACCATTTGTCATAGAAATATCGTGGTTAAATACAATTTAAACACATTTAAGAATATGGTGCAAGTGGGCCTAAGAGGCAGAGTTTGAAAACAAAGAATTGAAATGTATCAAAATCTAGTGCCTCGGTGTCATTACGACTAAACCCATCATTGTTTGGGAACGTTGACCTTACCAAATTAGGTGATGCGACAATAACATGGTAACTTCAGTAAACCCACTAGTGACAACTCATCCACGCAGACATAGTCAGCCGTCCGCTTTGTTCGCGTGGTTACTATAGTAACCTTATTAATAGAACACTAGCTTGTGCCCGCGGCTTCCCTCACATGAATCTATATAGGAGTAAAAATAGAAAAACCAACATTGATGATCTCTTCTTTATATGGGTCTGTATACATCAGAGAGATAAGTTGTATCTCAGGATCCGTTTAATTAATTGAAATAGAAGTTCAGCATTTTTTAAGTTGGAGCATATTATACTTTCTAACAGTGATAACAAACAATATTTAAATCAATTCAGTAGTTTTTGCGCCAACCCGTAACAAACAGACAAGAATTTCAAAAATTACATGTTCGGATTCGGAGACGTTTATACATATACCCTAACCCACTTATTTTTAAAAAAATATCTTCAATGTACAGACAGCTTTTTTACAATTTTATAATAGTAGAGATAGAGATAGATTGAAGCCTAACTGCCTCATTAGACTAGTGATGCTAAGCGCGACTGCTATGTTAAATAATAGTCCGTCTATATGATAATATAGACGGACATTCGATTTGATACATGTCCGCAATTTTCTTATATTGTTTCTGATCTTTCAGGTGCCATTGAATCGCTTAAGTTTGCTATGTATGTTTGTATATAAGGATTAGGTATCTATGTATCTTTTATATACATGCACATCTGCGCATACGATGAGTACGTATAACGACACGTCGTCAGAGACGGGGAACGCTACAAGGAAGTGACCAGGGGCCCTAGTCTGCTATTTCAATTGACTCAGAATGACCGTCCAATGGCACTAAATGACATAAGAAGTGACAGATTTCGTAGAGAAAACTGTCAAAAATCAACCATTATGAAGTCACTGAATCACAATTCTCACACAACTGAATAGTAGACTCGGCACCCAGTATGATGGTATTCCCACGATATAGTTGATTTGCTACGAGTCAGCCTTCTGAATTGTCTCGCATTGTAATAACCGCGACGACAGTGGGTGGAAATCTATAAATAACTTTGTAGGTGAAAGAAAGGTAGGGGAACAGTAGACTGATAGGATAATTAAAGACTATCTATCTACTGTAACGAGATGTGAGAATATGGATGAAGTAATATTAAGGACTCCACTGCTGAAGTTCTTCTGGAGACTATCCCCGAATTGTCAAATATTTACCGTGGGAGAGCCATGCTTCGGCACGAATGGGCCGGCTCCACCGGAGTGATACCACGACCTCACAGAAAACTGGCGTGAAACAACACTTCTACGTTGTGTTTCGCTGAGTGAGTGGAGATACCGGAGGCCCAAACCCTTTTAAAGGCGGGCAACGCACTTGCGAGTTGGGACTCCTCTGGGTGTTGCGGGTCTCCATGGGCGGCGGTAATCGCTTACCATCAGGTGATCCGTCTGCTCGTTTGCCCATCTCATAAAAAAAAACTGTCTCGCAATCATGCGCTAACATTATGTGACAGTGACAGTGACATTATGGGCATACAGGACTTACCTGAGGTGTCAAAATATGACAACCGTCGATTGATGCCACTGTTTTTACCGGAGCCTCTAAGTACGGTTGCCGCTTATCAGGCGGCCCGTAAGCTTTTTAATGATATTAGTAGAATAAAATAAAAAGAGTATGTGAGGATTGAAGTGCGATTTCCTCCTAACATTGTCTTTAATCAGCCTTTTGAATGCCAAAGACGTCTATAGATGTCAAGCGAATTAGTGTTGACGACGCCAATATACGTATTTATTATACAAAGAATACTCGTTATTGTCAAAATTAACATACTAATTGAAAACGATCATGGCATTTTATTAGCGCAATGCAAAGATGGAATGCTCATTATTATTTAAAACAAGCTCTTGCCCGCGATTTCAGTCGCAAAGTATTTTTTGAGAAGAAAAGTGAAATAGATGTAATTTTCCATAGTTCAATCTATTATTAGGCTTCAAAATGTATCATACAGACATACAGTTACTTGCAATAATATAGATATATAATTTTTACCCGACTGTGTCAGAAGGAGGGGTTTTTTATGGGATTTAGGAAAAATGAGCAAACAGAGTGCTTGAAACTAAGCGATTCCCGCCGCCCATGGGAACCCGCAGCACCAGAGAAGTCACAGGTGCGTTGCCCGCCTTTTAAAAGGGTTTGGGCCTCCGGTATCCTCACTCACTCGGCGAAACAAAACGTAAGCGTTGTTTCACGCCGGTTTTCTGTGAGGCCGTGGTATCATTCCGGTCGAGCCGGCCCATTCGTGCCGAAGCATTTCAAATAGAACCATTTGAACTTTGAAACTGAAGCGGTAGGGTATTTTGGACTCGTACTGACTACGTGCGACTACAAACCGCACTTGCATTCCCTTGCCTAATAGTCACGGCCATGGGATTCATTACATTCACCACAACCATGAAATAAATACATACATACACACGCCTTTCTCCCACAGGGGTAGGCAGAAACTATAAGGCGACCTCTGTGGTTTAGTGGTTCGAGTACCGGACTGCTAACCATGAGGTCGTGGGTTCGATTCCCACAGAACACAAATATTTATGTGATGAATATAAGTGTTTATGTTCGTCTGGGTGTTTCTTATATATTATAAGTATGTATTTACAAAAAAAAAGTATATAAGTATTATATCCATTGTCTAGTACCCATAGTACAAGCTCTGCTTAGTTTGGGACTAGATGGTGCTGTGTAAAATCTCGAAGAATATTTATTTATTTTAAAGGCGGGCAACGCACTTGCGACACGTCTGGTGTGTCGGGTGTCCATTCTATTTCTATTCTATTCTATTAGGGTAAATCAGTCCACATATTGGGATTATTTCGCCCAGTTCCCCATTTTGGTGGATCCCGTCATGGGTTACTGACGCTCGGCGTCGCAAATCTTCCCGTAGCCTTGCAGAAGCCCACCAGTTGTCCGATGGAGAGTTCTGCGAGACGGGTGTCCATAGGCGGCGGTAATCGCTTACCATCAGGCCATCCGTCTGCTTGTTTTCCCCTCTATTCTATAAAAAAATATTTTACAAGCGTTTATGAAACGTTATTGAGTGTATTTGCATGGTTCCAAAAAATTGTTCCTATGAAGAAGAATACGGCAAGAAATTCCATGAAATAACGTAAGCGTTATAACTTTTAAAATAAGGAGGCAGACGATCCATGAGCAGATATAATTTCTTCTTCAAATTCTCTCTCTATAGCAAAATAACACACACTGATTAATCACGAAATCTCAGAAACCATAAGGCCTAGAAACTTGAAATTGGGCAGATAGATACCCTATAAGATATAGCTATTTATAAGGAACTTTAGATAATTTCTACGGGAGTGGGAAATACGGGATTAATGCTAGAACATCGAGTTCCAAAAATAGAATAATAGAATAGAATAATCGTTTATTGTTTTCCGTATTACAGTAAGTAATAGGACATTATACAACCATACTATAATACCGAAAGCAAAAGGTGTAAGCGTCAGCATTATGCTTTGGCGCCCCTCAAGAGGTTTGCCAAGCGCTGGTTTTCAGCTCACACCCTGACGTTTACAAAAGAAGAACGAAAGAAGACGTTTACAGAAAAAATAATAGAAATACCTCAAATACAAATGACAAGCAATTATAGTTGAAGATCTTACATAGCTATTTACTACCAAAAAAATAATAATTAAATATACTATAAGGAAAATAAAAATAAAAATAGTGTGGGGTTGGACTATGTAGGTACACTTGTAGGAAAAACAAATAATTGCTTTAAAGAAGACAGCTTGTTTAGTTTATAATATTTTTTTTGTTAGGTTTCTGGATGTCAAGTACGAATATTTTACATTATTTATTTTTTAAATTGTGTATGTTTTTATATAGACTTCTTTAAAATGGAAATTAGTTGAATACAATCATATGATCGTATAATACGATTGTCGTGAGCTAATTTCCTGTTTCCTTACTATTTATAGCCATGGTGCCTATTTATAACCTGCACCGTTTTCCTCACGAGGAACATAACTGTCAGTTCGCAAAAGTATGGAAAACTTACTCTGTCTTGAGGAAAAAAATGTCGGTAATGCGGCTGATTAATATTTTGAACTAGTTGACCCGACTTATGCTGTCTAAGTTTCACGAAATCCACCCAGTTTTCCCAGCATTTTCCTATTGTCGGGACAATTTCACCTAAAAACCTTAAAAACTATAATTATGGAGTGTGATGTCGGTTTTTACTATAACTCTGCTTCTAGGCTTCTTATGACGATGAATCATGCATTAGATTTTAAGTTGGACCCCCCGCGATACAATTGTGTAAACTGCATCCAATTTCGTGCAGTAGTTTTTACGTGATGCGCGAATAATATGCAAAGATTAAACAATTATCTATAGAAATTTTGTATCTTCTATTACTTTTATAAAGTCCTTTCATAGGCTCGTACCGGACCAATACCGAAAAATTATACCGCTTCTGAAATTCAATGTTTTTATAAAAAAATTGGGAAGAAATTATTTCGAACGCTTTTATATATTTCTATCTTCCAGTTCAAGAACTACAAGTTTTTACATAGTAGGTATATGTATACATTGTAAATATGTAACATTAAAATCATAACATAATATATACTTACAGTGCTTCAGATTTTTCTCAGCATGATACGAGGTCATATCTTTTTTTATCAAAAATAACATTGTCGTAAACTTGATTGCGCAATGTTTACTAATATTAGTCATATCTTCTTACATTACCTTCTAAAATAGTTAGCTACTTATGTCAGCTCGCGATACTTTTTCGTGGCGAATGTGGCCCCATCATCCCATGGCCGTAATTCTGAATAAGACAAGGGAAGGCCTCAATACTAGGTGTCAAATATGGTACAAAATTTTAATTATCTCATTCTGTTTAACAGCCAGCCGTGGGCCCTTCGGGGGCCATCAGCAAGGTGCACAAGTCAGACAGAAAGATTGGTCACCGTCGTGTCGGCGAAGGCGGCGAGATCACCTACAAGAAAATACAATCGTCGCAAATTATGGGATCTATACAGCTTGGTAAGTTTAGGAAACCTTTATGTCTTGTTCATTATATTCCCCTGCGGATAGCGAGAACCGAGTGGGTGGTAGATAGACTCTACTGTGTGTAGAACAGGTATGACGATATAGATACTATTCCGGGCAGTGGCGTGCACTGGGTCTGATCTTAGGTAAGGCAGTTTTTTTTATAGATTTTTCGAATATCTAGCCTATCCTATATCCTTGCCGTGATAGCCTAGTGATATGACCATTGGACTGCCAAGTCAAAGGTCTCGAGTTCAAATCCAAGGCACGCACCTCTGACTTATCGAAGTTATGTGCGTATTAATAGTTAATTATCACGCGCTTAAAACGGTGAAGGAAAACATCGTGAGGAAACCTGCACGCCTGAGAGATTTTCTTGACGGCGTGTGAAGTCTGCCAACCCGCATTAGGCCAGCGTGGTGGACTATAGCCTAATCCTTCTCATTGTGAGAGGAGAGGGAGACCCGTGCCCAGCAGTGGGACATATAATGGGTTGATTATTATTATTATTTCGAATATCCACACCCATGACGTGCTGCGAACTGCGCTCCGCGGGGGAATGCTAGCGATACCTTATAAAAAGAAACAAATTATATTATATGAGAACTCACCAGCCACCAGTAGTTTAGTTTCCAAATTTTCAAGGTTCAGAATACATACTAAGATTACGTTGTAACTCGGGTACACACCTACCTTTAGACACAATTTGGGTCTTTTCACAAAATGTTAGTTGAGAAAACTTACTATTTTTAATTTTTAATAAACACACATTGTCAACGCAAACCTCACAATCAAATAACATTTAAAAAACCAACGAATAGACTCGTAAATGCAAGAACTACAGTTATTATAAAAACAAACAAATAAACAATGATATTTAAACTACAATTACGTTTCAAAATGAAAAAACTTGCAAGAAAACAGTAACAATTACTCGCGTAATCGCTCGTCACATGAAAAATTCAATATGGAGTCTTTATAAGAAAAAAAAAATTGTAATGTTAAATGCGAGCGTAAAAGATCATGAATACATTAAGATTTACTTGAACTTGAAGTAAAGTTATTTTGTTGTTAATATTTGTAGTCGCAACCCGTTGCGTTAAAGCCGAACGTTTAGCCACTACTCTTAATGTGTCTTCCAACCATATCTCTACTCTCGTTCAACGTATTAATTTTACTACGCTCGACGTCATAAATTGCATAACCCATATTTAAACGAAGCTTTTGCCCGGATGTTGACTCTCAAAACAGTTTTTTTATATTTCAACGGCTTTGACCTGAGCCGTTAAAATGGTTTTCACAAGTGGGATTTGGCAGTTAAAAGTAAACGCCACGGGTCTCAATCTCTCTCTCTCTCTCGAGTCTGAAGTTAGACGTTCCGAACTGCAGCACAGGTAGAATCCCGTGTGTTTGTGTGCAAAAATATCGATATAAGTAAGGCCAATAAACACGAATGGGAAACATTACGATCCCGATAGTGTTCACACTGAGTTTTTGTATTGAACACTGCAAAACCACCTTTTATTTTCCGTGTGAAAATCCTCATGGATCCACCGTCTATCGGAAGGAAAGGTGGAGGGTTATGTCGGACTCCTACCGCCTAAAAACGCACCGGTGCCCCTCCTGTGCTTTGCCTTTGGCACCTCCCAGAGATGCAGCTTTATAATGCTGACATCCCCCGGGATACGAACGCCTGCAGTTGTTCTAAGCGTTCGCATCCCAAAAAGTATCCTCTGCTGATGGTAAAATAGCAGGGATTCGGCGTTTGGCCCTAATTGGGCTGGGCACCGAGGCTATTACCTCTCCGGCGCCTTCGACTCCTGGTGGGATTGGCCCTCTCTCGCTCCCGCTCTGCTGCCTCTTTCTGGAGCTTGACACACTCACAGAAAGAGGCAACGGCCCTCCACGTCGCTGTTTCTGCCAGCATAGCTGAAATTATATTTGGCAGGGACAGATTCTGCCCAATCAGATCAACTAGGACTCGCCGCTCGGACTCCCATGCAGGACACTCGGCGAGCGTGTGCTGTGCGGAGTCCTGACTACCCCCACAATGATGGCAATTTGGAGTAGCCTCGCGTCCGATCTTGTTCAGATACTCTCCAAAACAACCATGTCCGGTGAATATCTGAGTGAGCCGGAATGTGACTCGCTCACCCCTCTTACCGCAAAACCACCTGCAGACAACTTCACACGTGCACAGTTATTTCGACGTAACTGAACCCATTAAAAACTGCATTTACCGCCTCCCTAGGTCGCAGGCGATTTGAGACGATCATGAGAATTTTATTTTATGGAATAGAGGGGCAAACGAGCAGACGGATCACCTGATGGTAAGCGATTATCGCCGCCCATGGATACCAGAGAGACGCAAGTGCGTTGCCCGCTTTTTAGAAGGGTTCGGGACTCCAATATCTTCATTCACTCGGCGAAACACAACGTAAGTGTTGTTTCACGCCGGTTTTCTGTGGTTATCACTCCGGTCGAGCCGGCCCATTCGTGCCGAAGCATGGCTCTCCCCGCTTAAACACACTACGTATTGGCCTGCATTATCTATCGAGGTTATGTAAAAAATATGTAAACACATTTGAACTTGAACTTTCGCTGGCCCCAATTGGTGAAATATAGAGAAAAACGAGAGTGCTTATAAATTTTAAACGATTAAATCAGCCTTATCTTTACCGTTTGGGAATTTCGAAGCAATATTGATCCTCATCTTCGGTAATTAGTTTTGACCCAACTGATAAGATAAATTATAATTTCTGTAAATTGATCTTTTAAAGACACTTTTAGTAGTCTATTTTTTATCAAGATATTGCCTATACAAAATCCACTAAAACTACTACTACTACATTATCTCATCAGTACTTTAAACACAAACAGTTTAAAATCAACAAAACATCGCTTAAAGTCATTACACTGTTTATTTATTCTTCTTATTCGCTCAAACAGTGTACTATATTGGACAACGCCGACATGCAATATAGTAGTAATGTACTGACTAATACATAATTAGTTGTCATATAAATTAATAGTATGTATAAGATAACCCAGATAGGATAGCCATGCTTCAGCACGAATGGACCGGCCAGACCGGAGTTCTGACTGAAAACCGACGACACCTGGCGTGAAACAACACTTACGTTGTGTTTTACCGAAGGAGTGAGGATACTGGAGGCCAAAGCCCTTTTAAAAGGCCACCACCGCACTTTCAACTCGTCTGGTGTTGCGGGTGGCCATGAGCGGCGGTATCGCTTACCATCAGGCGATCCGTCTGCTCGTTTGCTCCCCTATGCTATAAAAAAGAAGCATCGTAACAGGACCCCGCGAATCGTTTACGTAAACCTAACCTTAACACTGATACGTAAATAATATACCTACACGCATAATTTTCCACAACCGCTACTATACTGTATATTTTGTAAACAAACCCGTCCGATGTGCCTAGCCTGTGCAATGGTTAAAATTAGCACGGCATTTGTTGGTTAATTTCGATGTAGGAAACGATACGGCAGAAATGGATGAGGTATTATTTATATCGAAGTTGCGCTAGAATTCTTTAAGTAATAACTATGTCAACGCATATCTCGTGCGAAGATATGTTGCAAGACGAGATAAGGCTGCAAAAAATGACGTCGCGGGATGCATCTTATCCTCACTGGATTTGTTGTTATTACTTAGGCTTATATGGAGCTTACATGTGAGACCACAGTTGTCAGTAAAAGCAGTTATAGCCTAGTGATATGACCATTGGACTGCCACATGCTAAGTCTTATCACAATCATATGAACACTCGCTCAAACGGCGAAGGAACAGTGTTACGGCACGAATGGGCCGACTGGACAGGAGTGATACAATGGCCTCACAGAAAACCGGCGTGAAACAACGCTTACGTTGTGTTTCACCGAGTGAGTGAGGATACCGGAGGCTCAAACCCTTTTAAAAGGGTGTTGCGGGTGCGGTTGCGGTGTTGCGGGTGTCTATGGACGGCGGTATCGCTTAACATGAGGCGATCCGTCTGCTCGTTTGCTATGCCATAAAAACTACATCCCAGAGAGACTCCGACGGCGAAGGCAAAGTCTGTCATCCCGTACAACAAGTAGGTCACCGTGGTTAACTATAGCCTTACTCGTCTCGTTCTGAGAAGAGATTCGTGCCCAGTAGCTGGACAGTATAGGGTACTTCTGGGCTAAAATTACCAGGGCTTCGGCTCAATTGCAATTTTTTGTCACACAGCTTGTTCCCTGAAGCCGTATTATGACGTGTTATTGTCATCATTTTCCGATAGAAAGAGAGGGATGCCGCTCTACAGATTAAATAGCGCTATCCCATTCTCACAACCTAAAAATGATGGCGTAATACGTCGCCCCTGTTCTCTTTTTTAAAACGGGAAATATATTTTCTTAAGGCAAATTCTTTTACGGCAAAGAGTTAATTGTTTTAAGTTTACAATTTACATTTCCCTTTACAGTTTACAAACAATAACAATGAGTCACTTTTAGAGTTGTAAATATTTTCTTTGATTACTTGCAATTAGAAAATCAGATGGTAAACGATAACATGTTTTATTATGTACTAGGAATATAACTTTCATGGTCGGTTTTCCTTATGACATCATAGGTCAATGTTTTATAAGAGACGTGTTTACGATCCTAATGGTTTGCATGTTCTGTTGTAGGACATTTAGAGGCTAGCTCCGCGACGTGAACGGTCAGAATAGAAGTCAAAAACCCTTACCGATTCCCCTTTACAATGAATCTTGATCCTAGAACGCCCTTACCGATTCCCCTTTACAGGGAATCTTGAGAGGGTTCCTAGAACGCGCTTGAGTTCTATAGAATTCTCAGTAATCCTAAGTTATCTTAAGCCCGGTTTTTTATGGCATAGGGGTTAAACTAGCAGTCGGATGCTGCCTAATGGTAAGCGATACCGCCGCCCATGGACACCCGCAACACCAGAGGAGTCGCAAGTGCGATGCCAGCCTTTTAAAAGGGTTTGGGCCTCCGGTATCCTCACACTCGGTGAAACACATTGTTTCACGCCGGTTTTCTGTGAGGCCGTGGTATCATTCCAGAGGAGCCGGCCAATTCGTGCCGAAGAATGGCTCTCCCACGGTAAGCGGAGCTCACTACTAAGAAAATCCTGCAGTTCGTAGCTGCAGGATTCAGCGGTGAACTCTAAACTCAACGAGTAGCGATCACAATAGACCAAATGCGGTCGCAGTGATACTATAGCCGTAAGCAAACAATAAATATAATAACACATAACAATATACCATCACGCCTGTATTCCCCGAAGGGTTACGCAGAGGCGTACTAATGTACACCCACAGTTCGCCGGTATGTTTAGGTCCCATGTAATAGGGGGAGAGCCTATTGCCATTAACGGGGCACAAATTCCTAACTCCGAGCTGCTACTGGGAATTTCATAGAAAAACCCAATAACACTTTGCTCGACTTGGGAATCGAACCCAGGACCTCTAGCGTAGCAGTCGCGGTCAGGACCACTTGGCTATTGAGGCAGTTATATATATAAACTAGCTTCTGCCCGCGACTTCGTCCGCGTAGCGTGATGATATATAGCCTTCCTCAATAAATGGGCTATCTAACACTGAAAGAATTTTTCAAATCGGTCCAGTAGTTCCTGAGATTAGCGCGTTCAAGCAAACTAACAAACAAACTCTTCAGCTTTATATATATGTAATAGATATAATAATATACTGGTATTGTAGTGAAGTCGTTAATAGTATCTTACTACTATTAACGACTTCACTACAATACCAGTTCATAGTAAAATGTTATGCCATATCCATTCACCATCGCTCCACGTAAAAGTAGTCCCACTAACCCGAATCGTGGTGGTTCACCTGTGCTCACAAGGTCGATTTAATTGACGGACGAGCGTATCAGATACTTATACCAACTTGTGTGACGTCAGCTTACCTAAGTGCCTAGAAAGCATGTGAGGATTTCGCTCGGTCGGTTTTTGGATGGGTAAATACCACCACATAGTCAGATATTCCGCTGACAACAATAGCAGCACAGATTTATTGCTATAGAGCTTGTACCATAGTGGCTTACTGCCTTAGTGGCCGCAAAGCCTACTTCCTACTAATATTATAAACGTGAAAGTATGTGGGATTGTATGGATGTGTGGTTGTTTGTCACTCCTTCACGCCAGAACGGCTGAACGGATCTGGATAAAGGACACTGATAGATTAGTCTGGAATAACACGGTGGCTGCTTTTGATCCAGGTTGAACCTATGAAGTCCACAAAGACGCAGCCGCATGCCGAAGCTAGTTATAAGACATTTGCATGATTTTGTCTCGAGTAGACGAGAATTGTACAGCAGCCCAAGCGCGAACAACTATCGAATTCGTATCGTAAACGAATGAGTTTATTTCTGTTAGAAATCTCGTACATACATACATATTTTCACATCTGTCTCCCACTGGGGTAGGCGGAGACTACACTTGCTACGATCCTGGCACACCAGTTTCGCTTCATCTACCTTCATTAAGCTCCTCATAAAAAATATTCTCGATTTCGATACGAATACGTTTTCGAAAGTGTTTATGCTTGGGCTACAGTTGTACTATGATCTGAAAAACCGACAATCCCTGGGGTAGACATGTTCTCGAGTGGAGACCGCGACTCGGCAAACTAGTGTAGGACGCCCCTCGGCAAGATGCAGTGATAGGTTGCTCTTAGAATTTGTTGCGACAAGCCGAGGACACGGTGAAATCATATCACCTTGATGGTGATGCTTAAATATCCAGTAATAGATTTTGACTTGTGAAGAAAATTAATTATGTCCTGCTGTCGATACAGTACGTATTCTAGCGAAATTAATGTGTTCGACGTTTTTGTGGGCATTTCAATCACATCCGGACTTTTAACAGTTCGTCCAACCTAAAACATGAATCACGTCGTCTCTACTATCTATATCTATACTAATATATAAAGCTGAAGAGTTTGTTTGTTTGTTTGCTTGAACGCGTTAATCTCAGGAACTACGGGTCCGATTTGAAAAATTCTTTCAGTGTTAGATAGCCCATATATTGAGGAAGGCTATAGGCTGTATGTATCATCACGCTACTCGGACGACGTCGCGGGCAGAAGCTAGTTAAGTATAAAATTGTACAGATTGAGGACGTTCTGAAATATGGCTCGGTCAAGAGTATCTACCCTAAACCGACGTTCATGTATGAAAAGATTGATGAGTGTGGATGAAGCTAAAGAGGTATGTCAGAATCGTAGCAAGTGGAAGTCTGTGGTCTCTGCCTACCCCTACGGGAAAGTGGCGTGACTTTATGTATGTATGTATGTATTGTAAAAAAGCTGTTTGTTACGGGTTGGAGCAAATACTACTGAATTGACTTTAATTTTGCTATCACTGTTATTTTATTATAACTGGTGAACTTCTTATCACAATTAATTAATCAGATCCTGATATACAACTTGACCTCTCTGATGTATAGAGACCCATATAAAGAAGAGATCATCATTGTTGGTTTTTATTAAATTATTTTTGGAATCCATTTCTAATCCTACTAAAGCTTCAGGTGAGCGAAGCCGTGGGCAAAGGCTGGTTATAAATAAACAGGTAAACACAGTCCATCATATCCTTGCGCGGGCGCATGTGTTAGCCAGATATAGCGCATCGACTGCATGTCTGATAAGCATCGGTAATACTCATCCGTCAATTAAACTGACCTTTACTACAAAACATAGCTATATGGTTTTACCTTGTAACTCTACATAAATACATACCATCACGCCTAATTCCCCGAAGGGTTGGCCAGAGGAGTACTAATGTACACCCACAGTTCGCCGGTGTGTATAGGTCCCATGTAATACGGGGCGAGTCTATTGCCATTAACCGAGCACAAATCCAAACTCGGAGCTGCTACAGAGAATTTCGTAGAAAAACCTACGCTTGACCAAGGAATCGAAACCAGGACCTCTAGCGTAGCAGTCGCGCTTAGGACCACCAGGACAGTGTCTCATCGTAAAAAAGCTGTGTCAATACATAGAATATATTTCAAGAAAGAAAACACTGGGTTAGGGTATATAAACGTCTCCTAACCCAAAAAAGTGGTTTTTAAAATTCTTGTCTTTTTGTCTGTTTGTTACGGGTTGGCGCAAAAATTACTGCATAGATTTTAAGTTTATTATCACTGTGAGAAAGTATATGCTCCAACTTAAAAACTGGTGAACTTTTCATCTTCATTAATTAAACGGATTCCGAGATACAGCCTGACCTCTCTGATGTATACAGACCCATACAAAGAAGAGTAGATCATCACTTTGTTTTTGTTATTTTTGCCTTTTGTTGTCTTCACGTGAGCAAAGCCGCGGGCAAAAGCTAGTATATTATACTTAATAACAAAAAACTGGGCAATTTATATTATTATATACCTAGGTACCTATAGAAATACACGCGTTTGACGAATAAAGCGTTTGCAGACGTAATGAATGACATATTTAGGCCAAATGTCACTTGTCGAGGAAAAATGTCTGCAGTTTTAAATCTAAAACAAAAAATATGCTTATCTATCTCGCCCGAACTGTAACTTATCTATATATATAAAATAAAGTCGTGTTAGTTACTTCATTTATAACTCAAGAACGGCTGAACCGATTTGGCTGAAAATTGGTGGAGAGGTAGCTTAGTACCAGGAGACGGACATAGGATACTTTTTATCCCGTTCCCAATACTTTTTATTCCACGGGGGCGAAGCCGCGGGCAGAAGCTAGTATATTATATTGAATGATTCAGAGACCACAACATATAAACATATTACTCATCTGTGTGCAACGGTACCGTAATAAGACACGAATAGTATCGTTGTATTCATTACTAGCTTCTGCCCGTGACTTCGTCCCCGTAGCGTGTTGATATATAGCCTATAGCCTTCCTCAATAAATGGGCTACCTAACACTGAAAGAATTTTTCAAATCGGACCAGTAGATTAGCGCGTTCAAGCAAACAAACAAACTCTTCAGCTTTATATAGTAGTTTAGAAGTATATATTCATACATTCATATAGGTTTTTTTTACTTGAACCTAATCTGAAAAGGATTATAATGGAACCCGATCTCGACACCTTGAGGGTTATCTTAACATATTGTATACATTAATGCCATAAATGATAATTCTCAAACTTTTATCTTATTTTTATGCATCAGTGAGTCACCTGCGGAATTCTTTACTGATCATTGACTGAGTCAGGTGCTACGTCATCATTAAATTCGCGAGCCAAATTCAAGAGATGCATTGAACACTTCCGTTTCCGATTGTCATTGTATTCGACTCTGTTCATTGTCTAAATAAAAAGTTGGTAGTCAATACTAACTTAAGAGCTCTTGGTTAAGTAATAACAAAGCTGATCAACTGATCTGCAAGGTTAAGCTGCGCTCGCCGCGGTCAGTGTGTGGATGGGTGACCATTATTGACACATCGAGATCGCTCCGTGCCTCGCACGTAAAGCCGTCGGCTTTTACCGAGACAAAAGGTAGCCTGTCCTTCTTCAAGGTCCAATCTATATCTACACCAAAATTCATAAAAATTGGTTCAACAGTTTAGGTGTGAAAAGGTATCAAGCAGACAGAGTTAGTTTCGCATTTTAGAATATATTTTCCGTGGGAGAGCCATGCTTTGGCACGAATGGACCGGCTCGACCGGAGTAATACCACGGCCTCACAGAAAACCGCCTTAAGCAGCGCTTGCGTTGTGTTTCGCTGGGTGAGTGAGGTTACCGGAGGCCCAAACCCTTTTAAAAGTTGGGCAACGCACTCGTGACTCCTCTGGTGTTGCGGGTGTCCATGGGCAGCGGTTATCGCTTGCCATCAGGTGATCCGTCGGCTAGTTTGCCCCGCTATTCCATAAAAAAAAATTACTACGCCAGTTATAGAGTCCGACAAACACAATTTATTTTGTGTTATTATTATTCACATAACATACCATCACGCCTGTATTCCCCGAAGGGTTAGGCAGAGGCGTACTAATGTACACCCACAGTTCGCCGGTATGTTTAGGTCCCATGTAATAGGGGGCGAGCCTATTGCCATTAACCAGGCACAAATTCCTAACTCCGAGAAAAAATGTTTTAGTGTGATCATGTTTGCAACATTGCCTACAATCAAATCAGCATAACAAAATTATACTGTTGGCAATATGACTTCCTCTCAAAACAGATACTGGAACCAGTGTTCGAGCATTATCCTATCGCTCAGGACTCAGTAATGGACAGACCACAGGATGTGGCGTGTGGATGTTATTACAATACCATAAAGAGGAAAATACAAAAATATATTTATTTAGCAAAATGACTAATTAAGGAAATTATTGGGTAATAAAGTCAGTGTGATTCGGACGTGTCGTTATGAACATGTTTTTAGTGATTTATGTGAATATATTATTTGAAAGAGTGTATGTTGTTGGTTATTCGGTGTTTTAAAGTGTTGTAATTGTTTAAAATGGGTTCTTTAAGCATTATGGAACAGATTGTCTGGGGTAAGTTGTATATTGTATAAATAATTGTGTAAATAAGACAAAAGGTATTGCAAAATAATAGAATCAGTTGTTAGGTATAGAATACTATTCCTCACTTGCTACTCAGATAGGCATCTCGTAAGAGGCGAGAAAATATCCGACTTGCTCGGTGGTTGGTCCTCTTGGGGTCTGGCGACCACCCTTACGTCGGAGTCAGTCATAAAGCACCGTGGTGTGTTTCGACTTTTGCGCGTAAGAGCCGTCTCCTCGGGTGCTGCGGCTCTGGCAGTCTGCAGTCCGTTGGGGCTCTTAAGGGTGCATCATTATCTCATCTAGTGTTGCTGGCGTCTATAGGCGACTATCTCCTCTTACCATCAGGTGGCTCGTCAGCTCGTTTACCGACTTAAATAATAAAAAAAGAAGTTTGAAATTTAGTTTTAAAATGTATCATTACGACTATATTCCCCGAAGATTTATGCAGAAGTGTACTAATGTACACACAGAGTTAGCTATTATGTTTAGGTCCGCGGTAATAGTCGGCGAGCTCAGGTACGAACCTCAGTAGCAAACTGAGCCCAATAACACATTGTGACCTGACCTGAGAATTGATCCCAGGATTTCTATCGTAGTAGTCGAGATTAGGATACCACTAGTATAATGAGGCAGTGGACCGCAAAACTAGATACTAACTAATAAACTCATCAAAATAATAATTTATAGAATAGAATAGAATATTCTTTATTGCACACCAAAAAATGTATGTAAAGTACAGTTTTATAAATCGTAGAGTGGTACAATGGGCGGTCTTATCGCTAACAGCGAGCTCTTACAGACAACCTTTCGATGGACTCGTGTGAAAAGGAAAGGTAAATTACTATATTTTCAGAGTATTTCTATGAAATTATCATTAGTAGTCTCATATTCGTGTTGAAATTTATGGCAACTCTAATTGAATAGGCTATTCAGTTTTTTTCAGGCGCTTTCCATTATTATACCAGTGCATCACTCCTTACCTACTGTGAAATTATTATTGTGATGCATATTTAATGTGCGCATTTATGCGTCAATTGATATAAATGACTCACCGATCAAAACGTTTGTATTTAAAACCACAATGTAATTATAACAGAGCTATTAAAATTAATAAAATGATTTTCCTAAATGTAGAGGTCAGACTGTGATTGTGAGGAGCCAAATAAGTCCATTTCCATTGTCATTTTCTTGTAAAAGAAGGACAATTCAATAAGGTATAGTCCGATTCTTATATTTCATTAAAAAAAAAACAAAATTTGCCAAATAACTAGCTTTTGCCCGCGATTTCGTCTGCGTGGACTTCAGAATTGGGTCCGACCTAGATCGAACAGACAGATCACCTAATGATGAGCGATTACCGCCGCCCATTGGCGCCTTTTAAAAGGGTTTGGGCATATGGTATCCTCACTCACTCGGCGAAACACAACGTAATTGTCGTTTCACGTCGGTTTTCTGTAACGCCGTGATCTCACTCCGGCCGAGCCAGCCAATTCGTGCCGAAGCATGGCTCTCCCACGGTATATTTTAAAACCATTCTCCTTTTTTAGGCGATAGAAAGCAAGACAGATCTGGTACCTTAGTGTATGTTTTCTTTCACCAACTCGATTTTGGACGTTGTTCAAAAGCTGACTTAGCGTCATTCCGTGGCATCATATCATAACAACATAATATTTGCTTAATTTCGTATGGACACTAAGGCGAACACAACGACGACTGTGATACTAGTTCATACTAGTACAGTCGTCAACGCTAACTCTTAAATTTAATCTAAATATTTAGCATGTGCTTATTGTTTTATCTAAATTAAGAAAAAAAAAAATTCTGATAATGAAATGAAATGAAATATGAAGTGAAATATGAAGAGAAATGAAATATGGAGATGACATTTGCTCGATTTGTCGAAAGCTTACGTCATTTGCATACATTGAGGATTCTATTCTATTCCATTAGCTTTCATTCCACTTGTCCACAGGCACAGTGAAGTAATAGTAGACGAAATATTGTGGTAGTTATCTAGATTAACGGTATATCAATCCGACTAATAACAGAATTTAATCAAATATTAATTGGATTACGATTGGTGTTACGTTACATACATACATATTTTCACGCCTGTCTCCCATTGGGGTAGGCAGAGACTATAGATTTCCACATGCTACGATCCTGGCATACTACTTTCGCTTCATCTACGTTCATTAACCTCCTCATGCATGAACGTCGGTTTAGGGTGTTCTTAACCTGTCCTTTTTTAAGAACGGCCGCAACTTGGTTGTGGTACGTTCGTCGAGGTCGGCCCCTTCCAACTCTGCCATCCATACTCCTCATGTATACTCGTTTCGTCAATCTCCGTTCATCCATCCTCTCTACATGCCCAAACCACCTTAACATACCTTTCTTAATCTTTGTTACTACACCTTCTTTCACACCACACCGCTCCCTTATCACGCTGTTTCTCACTCTATCTTTCAAAGTTACCCCACACATACTTCTCAACGCTGGTGTTACGTTTTTGTGGGAAATTCAAGCTCCACCGGATCCTTAAGAGTAAAAGTTGAGTTTAATTCGGTCATCCTTCGAAATTGCCAGTTCACCTGTTAGTAAGTGGTTTCCACCATGAACTTCGTGAATGCCAGGGTCACAGCCAAGCCGTTGCTCGCCATTATAATACAAAACAGGGGAAAAACCAACAGCAAAGCTTCCGGTGGCGCATAGGAAGCTGATACGAATCCAAGGTCGTATTATCGCTCCAATATGTGAGTTACAGCTGTTGTTATAGCGACAAATATAACGCATATCGCAGAATTCACAGAGTAGCTAATAACATGGGCGTACGCAACATTTTTAAGGGGTGGGCCAGAAGTAAATAATTTACCTAGTATTGCAAATTCGATTCAACGACACCTTCTGCATTTTTTGCGCGGTAATTTTTAAAGGAACTAAATGAATTGCTTCGGGGTAGAAAGTAGAGTGAGGCAAATGACCTACCGCACTTTTGTAGTAGCGTTATTGGAAACTTTTTTAACGTGGGAGAGCCATGCTTCGGCACGAATGGGCCGGCTCGACCGGAGTGATACCACGGCCTCACAGAAAACCGGCGTGAAGCAGCGCTTGCGTTGTGTTTAGCTGGGTAAGTGAGGTTACCGGAGGCCCAAACCCTTTTAAAAGGCGGGCAACGCACTTGTGACTCCTCTGGTGTTGCGGTCGTCCATGGGCGGCGGTTATCGCTTACCATCAGGTGATCCGTCGAATCGTTTGCCCCCGTATCCCATAAAAAAAAATTGCTATGCCAGTTATAGAGTCCGACAAACACAACTTATTGTGTTATTATTATTCGGATTCCTATACTGTTAATCTAGGTTCCTGCGCTTTACCATTTCGTCCAAAATACTTCACTGGAAATAAACATGACGACCTCTGTGGTTTAGTACGAGTACCGGACTGCTGACCATGAGGTCGTGGGTTCGATTCCCACAGGACACAAAAATTTATGTGATGAATATAAGTGTTTGTGTTCGTCTGGGTGTTTCTTATGTATTATAAGTATGTATTTACAAAAAAAAAGTGTATAAGTAAGTATTATATCCAATGTCTAGTACCCATAGTACAAGCTCTGCTTAGTTTGGGACTAGATGGTGCTGTGTAAAAATGTCCCAGAATATTTATTATTATTATTATTAAATGTAAGCGAATGCGATTCTTGATGACTTTACCAAGTTTGGAATGATATCCCGGTCAGTAGTAGTAGTTAGCAGGTATACGTATTGGTATGATTATGGAAAATCCAAGGAATGGGTCTTAAAAGACGATCGTCGTAGCGCTCGTAGCTAAAGTCACAATGAAACAACTTTTTTTTCTAAATATAGGTGTCTATATTTGGTGTTCCCTTGCAACTTCCTAAATCTTTGATTCGTAACTTCGGTTCACACTTAAATATTCAGAGCTATTTTTATGCGGAACACTCCGTCTTTGCGATGTTCGTCTTGTTGTGAATATTTTATGGCTTGTACGTATATTGAGGTTTAGTTTTTATGATATCTAATGGCTATACGATATTTAGAAACAATTCTCACATCTATCACATAGGCAATCAATTATAAACAATTCTCACCTCTATCACATAGGCAAACAATTATAAACAATTCTCACCTCTATCACATAGGCAAACAATTATAAACAATTCTCACCTCTATCACATAGGCAAACAATTATAAACAATTCTCACCTCTATCACATAGGCAAACAATTATAAACAATTCTCACCTCTATCACATGGGCAATCATCATCAACTCATTATATTGTCCCATTACTGGACACTGGTCTCGGTCTCAGAATGAGAGGGATTCTTCTTGATTCGAGGGGTCCTTCCAGCTGGCGTTGTGCGGGTTGGCGGTCTTCACATGCCGCCATTTCTCAGGCATGCAGGTGTCCTCACGATGTTTTCTTTCACTGTTGATGCGCCTCATCTCTACTATTATAAAATTGTAAAAAAACTGTGTCTGTACATTGAAGATATTTAAAAAAAAACACGTGCGTTATGGTATATAAACGTCTCCGAATCAGAAATGTGATTTTTAAAATTCTTGTTTGTTTGTTACGGGTTGGAGCAAAAACTACTGAATAACTTTTAATTTTATTATTACTGTTAGAAAGTATATGCTTTAACTTAAAAACTGGTGAACTTCTTATCTCAATTAATTAAATGAATCCTGAGATACAGCTTGGCTTCCTGATGTATAGAGGCCCATACAAAGAAGAGGTCATCAATGTTGGTTTTCCATTTTTACTCCTGATATAGCTTCACGTGAGCGAAGCTGCGGGCAGAAGCTAGTAATTTATATGGTCATATCACTCGACTATCACTGCCAGTATTCTTGACAAGGCTGTAGCCAGAATTTTGCTTCGGTCGAGCCTTCAACCGGAGACAATGAGCATTAAACCCCCATTGCTTGCCTACAACTATAAATTGGAAGGGCGTTCAGTGCAAGCATCGCTCATACTTTTACGTTGGTCAGTTTTTAATGGGCAAAGACAAAGAACATACACTACCTTTTGGGTCACAAAATCCTTTGAAATGCGAGTGAAACCGAGGGATAACAGCTACTTTTTCAATGTGTACTATCAATTTAATATAGGATTCCCACACGGGTTAAAATAAAGTGCCGTCAAGCGACTTAATATCTAGGTATTCAAATGATCCCACAAGGTCGATTTCTCAAGACTTGCCTCTGACCCTGATGGAACTAATGAGTTAGCATCCTAACAACACAATTAAACTGTCAACTATTAAACATTGACTGTTTGTTCTTCGCATTATGAATGAATCAACACTTTTTTCTCAGTTAAGATTTTTTATCTGTATGGCAGGAAGCGTAAGTAATTTTACAGTCTTGCATCCTACGGTCGAATGCATATCTTGGATCTCTATGTGTGGATTCATTAATCTTTAGTGTTTTCATGCAAGGATGCATACAAGGATCAAGAAATCAGTATAGGTCTTTTAAGAGTCCTGTCGTAGTAATAAAAGTAATAAAAAGGTTGGAAATGGTTTCAGGAAATTCCCGAAATGATTATTTTTTAAAGACAGCTCCGGATTTCATGTCCGAAAACACACTTTCCGTCGCGGGAGAGAACAATCGTTATTATTGACACAAAATACATGGGATAACCAGAAATGAGAGGCTATAGTCCACCACGCTAGCCTCGTGTGAAGTGGCAAACTTCACACGTCGTCAAGGAAATCTCACTAGCCTCACAATATTTCCCTTCATTGTTTAAGCGCGTGAAAATTTACTATTAATACGCACATGACCTCGAAAGTTAGAGTAGCGCCATTTGAGGCCTATGACTTAGCAATCTACTAGGTCATATAACTTGGCTATCACCTCGCTACAGAAGACTATGTATCTTCAAAATAGCAATCAACTAAGAAAACCCTCTATTTTACAGGAATCCAGCACGCAATCGGCGGACTGGCCTCCAAACCGGAGCGAGATCTCCTCATGCAGGACTTCATGACAGTCGAAACCACCAACTTCCCCCACGAAGGTTCCAACCACACGCCGGCTCACCACTACTCAGAGTTCAAGTTTAAGACTTATGCGCCGATAGCGTTCAGGTACTTCAGAGACCTGTTTGGGATTCAACCTGATGATTTCCTGGTAAGACATCTGTATTAAACACTATTGCAGCTTCATTAGATGTTCTTCTGTTATAGTAGAATTGTGTAGGACTCCGCCCAGGTCTACCACCTAGAGATTATCAAGCGCGTAAGCACATAGTAGAGTACAGAATTGCACGACCGTAATAGGAGTTTAACAGGCAAAAATCTATCTACATACAACGCGTATAGTTCGCGCAAAATAACTTGACCCAAAACTAACGGAGAGGGGGAAAGTTTGCGCAGTGCAGTTGCGTGCAAAATGTACTAAAAATCGACTACTGCGCATCCGCCATTTTGGTTCAAGTTATTTTGCGCTAGCTGTACGGGCGTTTTTTTCTAATTCTTAGTAGGCGTAGACTTCAGTTCGCCTGATGTTAGACGATACTACGACCTACGATGGAGCGCGCTTGCTTAGAAGAAACAGATTCGCTTATGATTTAAAGACACTCAGATTATATCTATCGAGGAAGACCCACTCGGAAAGCGCATTCCACATTTCAGCAGTACGCATGATAAATGTGGACTAGAAGCGTTTCCTTCGGATTTTCTTTATTCAATAGGATTAAATATATTTTTTCATGTCGCCAGTTTAGCGTAGTTTCCTGGGTGGAGTCCGTTAGTCAAAATTTCGATAGCTTTCACACTTTTAGTAGTAAATTTACTTATGATAGATACCGTTACTGAAGCCGTCTACTAGTCCCACATGAAAATCGTCATAGACATGTGATATGAAATATGTAACTGTTATTATGTATTTTTATTGCAATTAATGTTGTTCAGAGCATGTTGTGAAATGCACATAGAAATTAGTTATAAACACCACTGAATTAAAAGCTATGTAGTTCCTTGGCAAATGTATTACTTAGTTATTTTATAATAGTAAACAGTTTTACTGTGTTCGTTCATCTGATGCACACAACACACAAACACTGTCACAGCCAGTTCCCTAAAAATAGAAATTGAATTGCGAGCATAGAATGAACTGTCGCCTGCAGTATTTCCGGACCAATACGACCTTCAAACCTTCTAGAAAAGAGCGTACTCCCTTTTAAAAGGCCGGCAGCGCACTTGTGACTCCTCTGGTGTTGCGGGTGTCCATGGGCGGCGGTGATCGCTTACCATCAAGCGATCCGTCTGCTCGTTTGCCTGCTATCACATAAAAAAAAAAGAATTAACAGGGCCCAAATCCAAAGTGTGCTGAGAATTCATAGAAAAACCGAATAACACGTCGTGTACGGAAGGGTTTTAATAGAATACAGTTACTAGCGGTCATTCATATAGGCATATCGTAAGAAATGAGAAAACATATGACGGTACAGTGGCCCTCAGCCTGACTGGCTACCACCCTTACGTCGAAGTCTGTCGTAAAGAACCCTAGTGTGTTCCGACTTTTGCTTCCGCGTCAGAGCCAACCGAAACCAAACCGAGAGGGAACTTCTCGGTTAAATCTGAAGTCTGTAGGGCTCTTAAAGCGGGCAACACATCAGCAACTCCTCTAGTTTTGCAGGTGTCCATGGGCGACAATGACCTTTTTATTATCAGGTGTATTTTCTGCTCGTTTACATAAAAAATTTAATTGAACACTGCTTGACCAGGTATTCACAGCCAGCAAAAAGAACATGATTCACTAAGATTGTTTCGGTGTTGCTTCTCAGAAGTCGTCAGTTAGGAAATGCCGATGCCATCCTTAATAAAAAATCTAAAACATTGACTCCTAAACTTGTCTTTAAAAGATCTATTTACAGAAATAAATATCACTATCCTAGGACGAGTAGGACGAAGTCTAGCTTGCTTAAGACCAAGGAGGTCAGATACAAATAATCGTGTGAAACTTATCGCAATCATCAGAAGAAGAACACTTAATTATCTATAAACCAACTCCATATACTATAGCGCCACTCCAAACCATATTATGTTAATCCCTTTCTACCAGATGTCGATGTGCAGCGCCCCGCTACGCGAGCTCAGCAACCCTGGAGCGTCCGGCAGCATCTTCTACCTGACCAACGATGACGAGTTCATCATCAAGACGGTGCAGCATAAAGAGGGAGAGTTCCTTCAGAAACTGCTGCCTGGATACTACTTGAACCTCGATCAGGTGAACGGAAAACAATATATTTACTCTACTCAAACAGAACGGTCGAAATCGCTTGCACTAATTTTTTTTATTTTAATATGTAAACCTCTAACTTCCGCCCGCAACTTACGCAGTACTTAAGATATACTCAGGGATAAAGTAGCTTTCTATCAGTGAAAGAATTTTCATAATCGGGTCATAATTTCCGGAGATTATGCCCCCTTGTGATGACAAGTTACACATAGAATACAATCCCTTACTGCCATCCAGATACGAAACTCGATACGAGAAAATATCTGACTTATTCGGTGGTAGGTCCCCTGGGGGTTTGATTGGCCGGCGATCGTCCTTACGTCAGAGTCTGTCGTAAAGCATCTTGGTGCGTGTTTCGACTTTGGCGTGAGAACCATTTTCACTTCTTGGTTGCTGCAGCTCTGTTAGTCTTATCCGTAGGGACTCCTAAGGTTCAGTGATAAGTGGCGAAGAGTAGCCAATAGTTATTCTGTGACTGGATATAGTGGAAATTAAGGAAATGGTAATTTTTCAGTCAGATAACCCAATTTCTGCTGTAGACGGACATAGAAAAATTGTTCTGACTTGGTTTTGTCTTTCACAAAATGTTTAAGTGTAACATACCATCACGCCTGTATTCCCCGAAGGGTTAGGCAGAGGCGTACTAATGTACAACCACAGTTCGCCGGTATGTTTAGGTCTCATGTAATAGGGGGCGAGATTTAAGTGTAACCTATTATTTTTATTACATTTCAGAACCCACGTACATTATTGCCAAAGTTCTTCGGACTATATTGTTACCAGTGCAACAGTAAGAATGTGCGGCTGGTTGCCATGAATAACATACTACCTTCATCCATCAAACTGCATCAGAAATATGATCTTAAAGGATCCACGTATAAGAGGAAGGTATGTTCAACTATCATTATAACATTTCGAATATTATGACCCCAGGACTCATTTAATAAGACAGGAAGGGGAAACGTAGGAATACAAGAAAAGGAGGAATGTGGAAAGAAGAAGAGATGAAATGAGATTTATAGAGAGCATGAAAGAGACAGAGTGAGGCCAAAACAATATTCCATTATTGCATAATTATTATGCAAAACAGAACTGTATTTTTCATCAAGCAATCATTGACAAAATGAAGAAATAATCATATACTCTCATAACCATCCTGTTTCTCATTTCAGGCAAACAAAGGCGAGCGTCAGAAAACCTCGCCCACCTACAAGGACCTGGACTTCATGGAACACCACACCGAGGGTCTGTTCCTAGAAGCGGACACGTACAACGCGCTCATCAAGACCATGCAGCGGGACTGTAGGGTCTTGGAGAGCTTTAAGGTGAGGATATCCATTAACTTAACTTATCTATCACGTGGGAGAACCCTGCTTCGGCACGAATGGGCCGGCTCGACCGGAGTGATACCAAGGCCTCACAGAAGCCGGCGTGAAGCAACGCATGCTTTGTGTTTCGCCGAGTGAGTGAGGATACCGGAGGCCCAAACCCTTTGAAAAGGGAAACGCACTTGTGACTCCTCTGGTGTTGCGGGTGTCCATGGGCGGCGGTTATCGCTTACCATCGGGTGATCCGTCTGCTGGTTTGCTCCCCTATCCCATAAAAAAAAGTAAGGTCTTGGGTTCTATTTCCAGGTCGAGCAAGGGGTTTTTCTATGGAATTCTCAGTAGCAGCTTGGGTTTTGGGTTTGTGTCTGGTTTACGGCAATACGCTCGCCCCCTATTACATGGGACCTAAGCATATTGGCGAACTGTGCGTGTACATCAGTATACCTCTGCCTTACCTTATCAGGAATACATGCGTAATGATACTACGATGTCTGGACCATAAAAGAGGCTGTGATATTGTTTTCGAGATTTTTTCTCCAGCTGTATCTAGTATTAGAAATCCATACTAAGGAATTTAAACACTCATCAATGGTCACCCATCTATAGACTGGCTGCTTAACCTTCCTTATTGATCAGCGTAGTTATTACTCAACCACTAAAGCAAAATTCACAGCCGTTCATATCATCCTCAGATCATGGATTACTCTCTTCTCGTCGGCATCCATAACCTGGACGAGGCGCAGAGAGAGAAGACTGAGGCCAGGAAACGAACGGACTCCGGCCAAAGCGACGGCGATGACGCCGAGGGAGAGCCTAGGAAGAGCGGGCTAAATAGAACGAGGTATCTTTATACATTTTCATGTTACACTTACCTCTATACTCATAGATATTCATTAACTTTGGTGAAAGGCTGGCAATTTTTTTTCCTCCTGGGAAAAAAAATATCTGACTTGCTCGCTGGTAGGTCCTCTTGGGGTCTGTCTGGCTGGCGACCACCCTTACGTCAGAGTCTATCGTAAAATACCTTGGTGTTTGTTTCGACTTTTGCGCGTAACAGCCAGTTCCACCTCGGTTGCTGCGGCTCTGGCAGTCTGCAGTCCGTAGGGGCTCTTAAGGGATCGGCACATCAGCAACTCCTCCGGTGATGACTTACTATCAGGTGGCTTGTCAGCTCGTTTGCTGGCTTAAACAATAAAAAAAGGCTGGCATTTCTTGGAAATAAGTCTTTCTCCTTTTTCCATCTCTCAAGATATCAGCCACTATTTTAATGATTCATTCATGTTGATTATCTATTATCATCTATGTGTATGACAGAATGAATTTAAAATAATTGTCAGTTGATACGTCAAACTTTGAAATATTGTCTATCTGTGGTATTTTATCTACAACACTGATAAACAGATTTCAATGAGTTTTTTAATTTGACCGTAATAGTTTTTGGATATGTTTGATCGGAAATGATTTACTGTTGCAAGAGCAAACCTCGAATTGTATTTTTCGGGATTTGTTTAGAATTTAAAGTACATACCACGATGCTTTGATAAAAATAAGTAGGTATGACTGGCGGATTATTTGGGAACTTAACGGTATTTCTAAGCCGCTCTCTCTCTCTGTAATTATGAGCCTAATATATGCAGAGAGAAAAATAAAATCGGGATATTTTTTTTATGAAATTGTTATAATATGGATTTTGATGATAAACTGAAAATATCTTTCCGTATTTTTCAATTTTTTTTTCTTTCTTGGTGGCGGTACTGTATTCTGTTATTATGAAACCATTTCAGATCGGAACAAGGCAGGGAGGATTTCACCGCGCAAGTCAAACGAACGCAGTACGATTGAGTTTATATGTTTGAATGTTTTTTTTTCCAAATATTTATTATATTAATTTATTATTAACACTTTGTATATGGTATTTATCTTTCCTTTTAATTAATGGGTGTCGATTACCGGCATTTGGGATTTTTTTGATGAGATGAGACTAAAGCCAAGCAGAAAATATGTATATAAAATATCTCATTACTGTTAATACCACACTAAATTTTTGTATTATTATACCGCCAGTGAAAAAATAATACAATTTGTAAAAAAGGGAAGAATTATGGCAATACATGAGATTTAAACATGGGTGAAATAAAACAGTATGCCTCTACCTAAACCTTCGGGGAACACAGGCGTGATGGTATGTTAAGATTATTGAAATGAAATTACTTTTTACGGATTTTCTCGCGTTACATTGATATTATTTTATTCCCGACGTTTCGGATCCTTTACAGCATCCATGGTCACAGGTAGACGGAGGTCTTCTTAATGTTAAAATTACTAACAGCTACCTTACATTTTTGTTAATTGATGGCGATCCGATTCTCGCAGAATGAGCTCATCGCGTCCTTTGGTCTTGCAGTTTTGAGCTTGGATTTAGATTTAATAGATTCTATAATGGGGTTCCAAGCAGCTGGTAAAACCCAGCCATCATCTCTATTGAAATTTGGGTGTTTTTTAATTTCAATACACGTGACCATAGATCCTGTAAAGGATCCGAAACGTCGGGAATAAAATAATATCAATACACCGCGATAAAATCCGTAAAAAGTAGTTTCATTTCAATGTCTAATATTCAAGTGTCAGAAATCAGTATGTTATGATTATGTTCAGAACACAAATTTTCTGCTGAACATGCATGCTGTGTTCCCAGTGTTAAAATCTGATTATCGATACAGAATCGATTAATCCCGACTAACTGGTAATCGATACATCACTATTCTACTAAGTCATGTCTTAATAGGTGTATTAACTTAATAATTGTCGATAAACTATGTTGTCTACTACCTAAATTTATGTAATTATGGTTTATAATAATGCATGTTCTAACATTAATATTGGGGCTCCACTGGGTTTCGATAAAAGTTAGTGTTTGAGAGAAATATAACAATATATTCCTTGATCTCTCAACAGTGGCGTAGCTTACCCTTGACGGGACCTGTATCAACTTTTGTTGACCCCCGACCAATTTGATTATGAGAATCCATTTTTGATCAGATATATTATATTTGAAGAATTAGCGACACAATAATAACAGTGAGATTGTATACAACATTTCACGAATAAGTACGTGACATTTTACGTGCTATTTTTATTTTATTTGATCTCTGACTAGAATAGACCCCTGACTGAGACTGGAGAGAATTTGCCCCCTTACAGTTGAGCCTCAACAATCGAATGTGTCTTGAATCTAAAAGCATGCATCTACATGTTATCTAATGCATTCGTTCATTCAATCGTTCGTTCAACGTTTATATGTGTGACAATGTGTAATATAACTTTTGCAAATCATGACATGGTGACATGAATGAAAAGTCGTCTTAAGATTTAATTCAATAATAATAACTGCCTCATTGGCATATCGGTGAGCTTCTGTGTTCAATTCCCTGTGTTCGTGCAGTGCTATTGATTTCTTTTTCATCATGAAATTATCAATATCGACTCGCAATTAGCCCTGAATGAAATTTTAAACATTTCTGTGAACTGTGGGTGTATAAATCAGAACATATCGACCTTATCCTTTGGATAATATAGCAGTGTATTTCCTTTAAAATGAATACCGATATTCATTTGAGAATCTAGATCTAAAATGTTATATATCGCATTGTAACACATAATATTCTGGTGCATTTTGAAAATGGATGTACGGAGAAGTAATCCTCAAAAATTAACAAAAATTACCCTGAAACAGCTGTATTGTATGCACAAGTTATACAACACCCATCCCATTCAATTAAGAAAAGTAAAACCCTTTCAGTTAAATTAGTAACATTCTGTAATTTATTCAATTTTGATTACACCATCTCCGTGTTGGTCAAAAAAAGGTTTTTCTTCTTTTTCCATAGTAGATATTGTTCATAAAGAATGACACCCTTACGGTTCAAAAATTAAATGGTGTATATTAGATATTATGAAATGACCTGCCTCCCTACACATTATCTACTCTTATTTTACTCTCTCTCTACTTTTATTTTATATGTACAGGACATAAATATACATAAAATTAGTAGGTAGTATGTTTTTCTGCCACCTTTGCCCCGGGTAGCAGAAATACGCACTACCAATCCAATCCAATTCCAATCCAATATTCAACCTCCTCCCAAATTTCGCAACTAAATCAAAATTAAATACAGTTGTCTGATCTGACCTGAACTAAAACATACGCCCTAGTATCACACAGTAGCCTTCACTTGTGCATTCAAACAGCTCTTTAAGTTCCAGTTACGTCACACCAGTGTCTGTTCCAGGTCAATCAACCGTCAAAGACTGGTGGCTCACTCCACCGCGATGGAGAGCATACAGGCTGAAAGCGAGCCCATTGATGAGGAAGAAGACGTGCCGTGAGTTTATATCTTCTGTTATTTAAACATTTCGTGGCAACATTAAGAATGTGGAGGGATGAGCTGTATTAACAACCAAAGGGAGGATTCTCCGACCAGGCAGGTGCTTTTGCACGCCACGGTTGATGTCGGGCGGTTGTATATATGTAAGTTTCAATGCAAACTTCACTTGCGCGATGCAGGATTTTGTATGTAGCACGGTAGATGTCATTACAAGAATCTCAAATTCCAAGGGCTTTCTGGCAAGGCAGTTTGGTCATATTCAGAGTCACTTCGCCCATCAAAAATACTGTAAGTATACCAAGACTGTAGGGGTCAACAGCCACTGTGTATCCAGAACTCAGTGGCTGTAGACCCCTAGCGCTCATGTTACGGATCCCTAATCACTAATAATCCCGTCTCTTCACACATAGTGTACAACAGATTCGTAAAGTAAGGTCCTCGACCCCACTTTCTGACCTCATTGCACTTCTCGTGTAAAATATACTCAGCTGGACCTGAAACTCCAACTCAACATGTTCGGGAAAAGATTAAGAGGATTGGCTTATAGTAGCCCAAGCGCGAACAACTTGCGAAAACGTATTCGTATCGAAATCGAGAATAATTTGTATGAGGAGGAGGTTAATGAACGTAGATGAAGCGAAAGTGGTGTGCCAGGATCGTAGCAAGTGGAAATCTATCTTATCTCCGACTACCCTAACGGGAGACAGGCGTATATATGTATGTATGAGATTTGAAGCAGAAAAAAACTCAACACGAATTCGATAGTGCTTTGTGCTTAGGCTACAACATAATTTTGGCGCACGTACCAGTGTAAGCAGTGATAACCTCGTGGTATGATCATTGGACTGCCAATCTATAAGGTGTTGATTAAAAGGGCAAATAATTGGTTCTCACTCGCTTAAACGGTGAAGGAAAACATCGTGAGGAAACCTGTATGTCTGAGAAATTTTCTATACTGCCTGTGATGTCTGCTAACGTACATTAAGTCAGCGTTGTGGACTACAATCATATCTCTCTCATTCTGAGAGAAGACAGTTAATGAGTAGATAATGATTTCGTTCTATGCTGTGGGATGCATATGTCCACAGTGTAACTAATTTTCACATTTTGCAGTCCTGGCGGCATTCCGGCTAGGAACGCGCGTGGCGAACGTCTCCTCCTTTTTCTGGGCATCATCGACATCCTACAGTCTTACCGCCTGCGCAAGAAGTTGGAACACACGTGGAAGAGCATGATACACGATGGTGTAAGTAATATTTAATACATTATTATATAGAGAAGGTCCCGTGACAGAGCTGGTAATAACTAGTCTAATGTAATTGTGAAAAAAAAAACAATATCAAAACAACGTAAAAAAATACAAACGAACATTGAAACTCCTCCGTTTTTTTTATTTTAAGGCAGTTAAAAAGTACTTTTAAAAAAATATACAAACGAACATAGAATCTCCTCAGTCAGTTAAAAGATACTTTTATTTCAATGTCTAATATTCTCATAGAAACTAAAAAATATAGGTAGCTTTGTAATAGTCACAATTATAGATGGGATTTCTGGGCCCACACATTTTGGGCGAAAGATAGCATAAATCCATCTCTAGTCACTATAACATCATAATTGTAGAATGGTAGTATTCTTAATATCAACTTCTAGCTTGAACAATATATTAAATTACAAAGTTGAACCACCGAGAAACGCCCAAATTCGATGATGTTTTCACACTTGTATTGCTGTAGGTCTAAGTATGTTCTTGTTTAGTCTAAATACTATTTTACATGTATTTTATGTTTCCAGGATACAGTTTCAGTCCACAGACCGAGTTTCTACGCCCAGAGATTTTTAGATTTCATGGCCAAGACTGTGTTTAAGAAAATACCTTCGTGTAAGTATTGCTCTTTGCTTTTATTACGTATCTTCTCTATGATCTCAACCTAAGAGTTCCTCTTCTACAGTGTTGCCATATACTTTTAAGGATTACCAGTCTAAAATAATTTCAAGTATTTCTCTTCTATTCCTGTCATTAGTTAAGCTCAAATCATTTTCACTATTGTTGTATAGTTAAAACCAAGTCCTAATTGTATTCGATTAATATTTGAGGTCGATTTGGAGATGGGTAGGGACTTTTTTTTTCAAGGATACGAATTTTAAATAAGATGAATTTATTTAAAGTGTATAATTATGGAGCCTTAATTCCTTATGTCTCCTATAAATAGTATTGAAGGAAAATTATCGAACTGCTGAATTTATAGATAATAAACCGCTAAGTATATCGGTAAAAAAGATCGATAAAGCATGACGTTTATATAAAAACACAACTCATTTACAAAAGCGACTTCCTGGAATTCAATAAAAATTCTAAAACCTCAAGAAAATTGAAAAAAGTAGATTTATTGCTTATTGGCTTGACATAAACTTAAAGACCACAGGCGTCAGCAAGTTTATTCAGAAAAGCTTGGGTTTACTAACCAACCCATCTTCAATTGAACCTCATGACGAGATAGGTTCCAACAGTAGATCTATAGCTACCATGGAAGTTGAAACACAGCGTTCTTTTAGTATCATTTATTTTTGGAACTAGTTTTTGACTTTTCGGAGGAGTTTGTGATATGATTTCGACGGCTCTTTGCCGACGTGGTATCATAAAGTCTAGGATAGAAGATCCTGTTCTGAGTTAGGGTAGGTTTTTGCCCCGAAGTGGGACACTTAAGAAGTCAGACGGTTTTGTGCGGGTTTTATAAAAGAATTAAATCGCTTTATCGTTAGAAATCTTTGTTTCATCGCAATGCCGTGTTCCAACTTGCATAGTACACGATCTCCATTAGTTAAACATTGCTAACTTTGTGTCTAATGTCTAACGGCCGGTTCTGATAATCTGTTAATAGATTTGCTTACTAAAGATAGGATTTTACATACATTCCATACAAGTAATGTCAGATTTCTATCTGTAGTAAACTACTCTATCGACAGATTTACAATTGGGAACGGCCATAAATGTTGCCTAATCCGTAGGGGGCGGTGCAAAATTCTGTGTAACATACTTTTAAGATCCACAAGACAAGACAAGACAATGCCTTCAATCGAGGATTGTATAGGGCAACACTTATGACGATTGAGTTCATATCAACCCGCTAATTATCATTTTAATATTTCCAAGGCTCATAACTGGAAACTTAAAAGTATGTTACATATTATACGCTACTAAAATAGCATAGCTTTCTTTGTAATCAAAGAAAGGAAAAAATACGCTCTTCGAAATTTACTATTTTATTATATAATCGCGGCTTCGGGTCTTCATACTAGAAATTGGCCTGGCATAGACAAACATCAAAACTTAAAAAAGATTAAGTCATTCAAGATCCAACATTTTGGATTCTCATTTCAATTTGCGTACTATATTTTACAAAAACGCTGATTGAAATTGAATTGTCATTTGCATTCATTCATTGAACAATAATCTTTGAACAATAATCTTTAATCTTTATTTCCCAGAAAAAAGTACAAGTATTAGTGTGTTAATTTGGAATATTAGATTGACAAGTTATTATTTCAAAAGCATACCTTTATACCATGTTTAAGCCGATTGTGCAATTTTAAGCAGGAATAAATGCTATGAAGGAAAATAAATATATACCTATCAAGCAATAAATTAGACCCACAAAAGGAAGGAATCAGTAGCCAATACCTATCGCAACATAACAGTTTTGTTTTGAGTAACCGAAGGCATTTTGGTTGATTTTCTATTAATTTTGATTTTTAAATTTCTTGTGTCGAGTCGTTGTTTATAAAAAGTTATTAACCTGTTATATTGCGACAGGTATAGAGATTGGAGAATATTAACGTCCATAGAAGTACTTAATATCAAAACTTCATCACTAAGTAAACATCTGCCGACAAATTTGTTATTATGATGTCAGGCCTCTGAGCAGCGCGATTTTCTCTAGAATCATAATCGAAGCCAAAACTGACTGATAGCATGAGGTTCTCGAGATAGCGGTTTAAAATTATTATTAGGGTTTGAGTATTTGGGCAACTTACGTCCAAATACTCAAACCCTAACTAATTTTTAACCGCTACTTAGGACAAAAAAATTTTTTTTTTTTTAATTTTGTTGCAAAGCGTTTGCCCCTCATGTATGTTCGTAAAAATCCAGGCCAAATTCTAGTTGTCTAAACTGTGCCGTCTAACAATTTTTAACAATGACAAAAATGTTGTTTTACACCAGTGGACCTACCAGAGATCAAGGGGAACCATCGCAAGTTCCGAACGCTAGTCACGTCCTACATAGGTACCGTAGGGATAACATCATATTGTATATAATGTGTGTGGATGTGAGCGGGGGGCGGGTGTTGGTGTCAATAATATAAGAACAAAGTGTTGCTATATTTAAAAACTATCTGGGATAATGTTGCCCGGGTTATTTTTGAAGTGCGAATCAAAATAGGCCAGTTTCTAATTGATGGCGCTAGATTTCAACTCAACATTAAATATCACGACGAATGTAATTAATTTTCATGACAGCTGTAACTATTTTGCGAAATTAAAAATGATGTCGGGATAATGGAGTTTCGAAACGTTCATGATGTTCACTTCGTTTTCATTTGTTCAGAAATGAACATTAAACTTAGTGTTGCTATAGTTTAGAACAGAAAAATTTAAGTGCTGCCATATTAATTGAAAACAAACAATTCTGTAACATTATTTGTTAGTTTTGTAATTGACATTATAAAATTATCAGTATTCCACTTTGTTGTCTGATAAAAGCATGGTTTATTGAATTTCATAGGTATCTTGTTTGTGACTAAAAAAGTGTTTTTGACTAAACATGTCATTTAATTCCATTTTATTTTACTTGTTAATAGCTACTATTGATCTTTGACTTGTAGACGTTAAGAAAATATAGTTATAAATTTTAATATCTGCTCTTTTTGCCGTAGCGTAATATTTTTATTCAAAGATTAAAACCAAAGTATAATAAACAGAGAAGTAAATTATCTCCATATAACTGTTCAAAAGTGCGCGTTTTTAACTCACACGAAAAATATAAAGAGTCAAGCATGCTTGACAAACATTGGAAAAATAATTATAAACTTACATCAAGCATGGTCAAATACTTTCAGGCATAGTGATAAATTGTCAAAAAATTCTTGAAGCACGAAATTCTCGTGCCTGTCAGGCAAGTTTGACGGTCTAACCTCTCCATAAGTCATTATTATCATCTAGGAAATGTTACCATTGTGTGTGGGCTACACGCAAGCGCGCACACAAACATGTTTTGTTTGATATCGTTCTATGAAAATAACTTTCTTTTCTGTGCTTTTATTTGATAAGGATATTCAAAGAATGGCAGTAAAAAGATGTACAATTACTTAAGTACCATTTATACTATATAGTTTTATATGATTAGAAATTTCGCAAAGTTTGCTTTATATAAATATTTACCTACTATAATTACTTTAAAAGGGCCGAAACACCAACACCTAAACCTCATTTTTGTAGGAATTAGTTAAATAACATGGTATTTTATTTGAACAAAATTTTAATTTCTATTTTTTATTTATTTTGTTTCGAAGCAATATAATCAGGCATGTATTTAGACACTTTATTTTTTAAAATATATTTTTTTATAAAAGTGGATGCAATAGCATGATGATTTAACGGAAATCATGCACGCCCATGAATAATGTTGCCAGCCGAAAATAATATCTGTGTTTTTTCCATTTTTTTCCCGACAATTGTCCGTAATCGGATACTCGCGCGGGTCCGTGGAGGTCTGAGTAAGTCCCAGTTGTTTTGGGGGTCTTGGGGTCCCCAAGCATGACGATGTGACCTATGTGTCTTTGTTCCCCCATTTTCATGACCTTTACCTTCGATGTTTGGATTGTTTCCAGTATTTTATTGATGGTACTGTTATAAATATATCTTTTGAGTCACGAAGTCGTAGTCGCAATAAAAAATTTGGTGCAATATGACTAGAAATATTACTCAAAAAGTAAACTGTTATAAATGAAAAAGCTATACCTTATTCAGTATGTAGAAAGATATACCAATTCTTAATTTTATTATCCATAATTAAGAAATACGACACATTTTTAAACTATTTCTTGTCAATATATTCAATATTTTGTAATACTCCGTACTTTAATGAATAAAGTATAGATTAGATATGTTCAAAATCATCTTTTCTATAATATCGGTATTTATAACAGCTACCCATGGATGTGTTGTGGTCTTGTAAAGTAGTACCTGACATTGCAAGTGGCTCCATCTACCGAGCTCACCCCTCATTCACCCCTCCCCCCGTAGTTAGCTACCCCCTCTGTGATTTCTTTCAACTTGACAAAGCACGTTCTCTTCTTTTAAATTTTTTTTGTGTAAAAGTGACTTCACTTCGCTCTCTGAATTTATTTCTCTTTACTTACGTTTTATAGCGAAATGGTGTCAGAATGTTTTTTTAATGACGGATTGATGGTTTATGAACAAGATTGAGTTTTTTAATTTCCTTATTTCTTTTCTAATTTTCGGAGATGGTGGCGTTGGACTTTAAAATTTGTATTACAAATACTTTTCGACACATTCGTTCCATAAGACTTATAGGGTTTGAAAAAAAAAAATTTATAAATGCTGAATGATTTTTACAAGTCAATGTTTTGTTAACTAGATGGCGCTAAAGGACTGTCAAGCAGCTGCAGACTGTCTGACTTAAAAACTGACTGACTGTTTTATTTTTACATTGAATCATTTATTTATTAATTCCCGGTATTTGGTTTTTGTATCAATGTTTGACGTAACCATCTCCTACACTATTTTTTTTTTTCAAAAATCTTCACTGTATTAGAATGCTTTTTGATACAAATTTTGGAATTTATTTTGCGAAATTAAAGCGATCACGTCGGTTTTTTTTAGAAGAGCTTTTTCAATTAGTGAGCTGATGTTTTTAATTTGATTTTTTTTTTTAGTTATATCGATATTTGGAATATTGTTGTGGTGTTTTCAAAGGCAGTATTCACTAATGCCCTGAAATCTTGTAATTCTGTTGTATACACATAGCATAATAAAGATGCATTTGCGTGCGTGTATGCTGCAATTTCGCAGGACTCTTGAGGACAAATCTCTCATCTGCTGACGCCCTGGTCCTTATTCATTTTTGGGTTATCCTGATAAAAACTAAACGAAAGCTCGTAATTTATTACTAAGTTGAATAAAAAAAAATACCACAATAATATTCCAACCGCCGTCCAACACAGCAACCGGCCTAACCTACGTTTTGCGTTTTTACAGCACTGAAACATTCTCCGTCGAAGAGGAAGAGCATCGCCAAGCCGGCGAGACCCCAGGAAGAGATCGACACACCAGGTATGATCGAAAATATCTTAATAAGTATTTTTTGTGTATATTTCCTTTTTGAAGTGAGTTGACGAATATTCCTTTTGTAATTATACCAAACTTAACATGTTAGTTCTGCGTCAAATTCTAGAATGTTGCATAAAAGCGCGTGGTGTTGCCAGATAATAGATTTTTGAACAATTGGCAACATTAGTTACACGTCAACTCCCTTCATGTGAATGCTCAAAAAACTAATATTAGTTTATTATTAACCACTTCAATTATTTTGAACAAAAGTAGTAAACCCCAACTTATCCTAACATTGAATGCGAATTTCGTTGGTACCTATATATTATTATACATTTCAGTTTATTTTATCCCCCTCCTTTTCCCTTCCGGTGTTTGTTATCCAATCGCTGTTGTGAACCGTCCTATTTTTCGTTTCCTTTTACTTGTAGACGTTTTTTCCAATTTTTTCGCGTGTCGTTTTACAAAAAAAAAAAAACAATTTGTGATGTGTTTTTTCATTGTGCTAACGGTGTTGGTGCTCAACATGTTCAAAGCATGGTTTGCCGACGGGGGAGCGAAATAAACTGAAATGTACCAAAAACGTCAAAATCAAAGTTACCACCATTTTGACAATGACGTTTGTTATCCAGGACGTATCTACATCGGCAGACCGATTAAAGATTACAACCCTGATCTTTTGAGGCAGTCCAGACTATCGCCTAGATCTTCAATAAGATCGAGCATGAGCGATTTTACTGACACCACTATATCTACTTGGAATCAAAGGCATCCGACCGTCCAACACCCTACCGAGTACCCCTCCGTACTGTCTGACAGATTGAAGATAGATAGAGATAGACTAGGAACGTTCCCGAGACGCATAGAGTTCGATACAGCGAATATAAATCGCGATCCATGCACATCCTACTCAAATAATGTATATAGGAATTCCATTCAAGATAGAATGGAATCTCTATCGGATCAGTTGACGAAAGTCTTGAGTACGGGAGCAGGCAGTTCTCATATAAACGGTAGCCTGGCTGACAGCGGGATTCAAACCGACAATACCAGCACAAGCGTACCACAGATATTCGTAGAAGCTCACACCAACTTCCCGAAGAAAAAGGACGCGGCTGTAGACACGAGAAACGAGAACAACCTTCAAGATATACCCTTCATAGACGACGAAGACGAAGACACAAGATGGAAAAGGCGATCGAATATTTTAGAGAAACATAAAAGCACCTCAAACATACCAGAAAGAATTGACGAAGTCAGTTCCGAGTATTCGAATGAGAGACTAACTAACAGTCTAAATAGGGCTAAATCGCCGACGTTCGTCGAGAAATTCAAGAAATTCTTCGCCGATATCGGCCTTGTGAAGGCGGACAGTACTATGAACGCTGAAACATCGAATACGTTACCGAAAAGCCTCAATTCTAGCTATAGACGAAGTGCCACGCCTAGCTTAGAAGCCAGGGAAACAGCTACTTTGCCTAAGGACATGAGATTCCGCAAAGTCCGCTCCACACAAACAGTTTATATCCGACCAGAATCTCCCATGATGAAATCTAAGAATCTTCAAATCACAGAACACGTCTCCGTAGTACAATTAAACGGAGATGAACATATGAAAGATTCCAAATCAGAATCGTTCATCAAGGAAGTTGTGTACGTAAGAAGTATCGATAAAGCCGAAATATATTCTGGAAAAGATAGCGGCAGTACCATAATTATTGTACCACCAGCCGATTGAAGAAGAAATTTCTAAATGTTAGAGTCATATCAAAATCGATAGATTTGTGAATGTCTCAAGATAAAGTCACATTACTTATCTATCGATTCAGTTATCGATATATCGATAAATTGTTAGTATGTATATATTGGAAATTAACTAGATAATTCTATGTCTTATGTTAGTGAAAGGCGTGTTTTATCAATCGATATTAGAAGTGTTAGACGATAAATGTGTATGTATCGATAGTTCTTGACTAGCCAAGTAGTTCAATAAAAGACTTAGTTTAAGCTTAGTACATATACTGCTGTAATTATCAATTGCTTTATATGTTACTAGCCTAAACCCTAACTAGGACGATATTTGTAAGCTGCTTCAATTTTAATCAAGTGTCGATAATTATTATCGATAAAATTCATTCTATGAATTAGCCTTGTGAAACTTAATATATCGTTACTAGTAGCATCAAAAATAATGTCAATGTACATAAAATCGATAACAAGGCTGAATCTATAATATCGATAAAACAGACGATATTACGAGACAATTTTTCGATAAAATTGAATGCACTATTTTATCAAAGACACTTGCATATTACCTAGTTAAGGATTAGAACACTTTTTTTGGTATATAACTATTAAAACAAGTTATTTACATAATCGATTACATATTATACAAGTTTATTTGATCATGAATACACAATGATCGAATAAAATCCTTTTATCGACTTACTGTATTCGACTAAAACCTAAAAGACTATTTGAAATAGTTGATTGTTACCTAATCTACTTATTTCAGAGGAATATTTAATGTAAAGAGATTTAATATATGCAGTATTTTATTTTCGAACGAACCTATGTACGTTTGCGTTCTTTTACGATGTCTTAGCATGTTCCATGAGTAGTTTCTGTTGTACTGCCAAACTGATACTATTTATTTAAAACAAATGAATACGAAGGCATGGGTATCACTGCTACTTTTAATTAATTTTCATACGATATATTTTTTCATTCAACGCGATTTCACCCATGAAATTTCACAGCAATGATATTATAATTTGGCCTTCACTATGGCAGTAGCAAGCGTGATCATATATCATATTAATTTTTACGCCGTGAAATATTCAATGCCTAAATATTAGTGCTGATAATATCACTAGCAAATGCCGATTCCTCGTCGAAAATTCGAAACAACTAACGACTTTCGCCTTTGCTTTTGATTGATTTGAGCGACTCGAAAATTGCTTTATAATTTTGAAAAGACTATAATAATATAAAACTATATTACTTGTTTTAACTGTGCTTATTTCACAAGAGTTTTACATTATATCGACCCACTGCTTGGCACGGGTCTCTTAGAACGATAACGATTAGGCTATAGTCCACCAGGCTGGTCTCATACGGGATAAGAATATCTCTCAAGCTTCCTCACGAGAATTATCCACATAAAATTAGAGCTCTTGTTAAATAAGAATGCAGATATTCGCAGTGATCACTTAGTACCATTACTGTTTATCCATAAATTATACATATAAACAAAAATATTTCAAAAGCAGTCTTTCGAAACTACACATCTATATGTAGTTTCGAAAACTGCAGTATGTAGTTGAATTGAACTGAATTAAGATGGTATTTGGATATGAGATTGTTTGTATGGTATTAATTATTTATTATTGAGATGTTATTTTTATTATTATATTGTTGTGGTGCCTGTTTTTTTTCGGGTGTACTGTATAAGGGTGTCTTTGCTGGATTGGCAAATTTTGGTGGGTTATATTTCTGGATTTAGTTCATTAAAGGGGTAATAATCACCGTTGGGTATCAAATGGGTTTTCTGGCAATAAATTAGCAAAAAGCAAAAAAAAGTTTCGATTATGAACGATTGTTTGAGTTGTTATAGAAAATGTTCGTGAGTGATATCACAAAGAATAGAATTGATCTTAGAAAAGAGGTCTTAAAAAAAATGTTATATTTTATTTGTAATGTTTGTAATTAATAATTATGTATTATTTTATATCATTCTAAATTACCAAATAGTCAAATACCCTATCTATGATTGATTGAAAACGATAGACATTCTTCAATTAGTTGCATTCCCCAGATAGACTAATATCTCTTTCTTCGAGCGAGACATCTCGAAAGTTGCGAGTTTTATGAACAGTTGTGAAAGATTTTCTTACAAAACACCTAATTGTGAGCGTTTTCCTCACTAAAATAATCTTTTGCACAATTGGGAGTATAAGTCCCTAATCAAAGAGTATTGTTTATGTCACAATTTTATTTAATTTTTTATATAAATTAATTACTATTTAATTCATTTTCATTGTACAGTTACATACCTAATTGTTAATATATAATTATGTGTAAAGCTAAATTTAATTCACAATAAGTTATGATACAGACTCCTTTCACAACACTTGAGATTAATTGAAAGAATGTTAATTTAATTAAATATTGAATTTTAAGGACTGACTTTGCTATTGTGTACGACTGTACATGCATATTTTACGTAAAATTTTACTGTTAGGCATAATATTTTGATGTTACTGATATGGACAATATCCAGCTTAGAAAAAAAATGCATAAAAAGTTTGGATTTGCTTTCACGAAAGTACAGTCGCTCACAGAAGTTTTGTGGTTCATTAAAACGAATCCAGTTAAGTTATAATGTACTTGTGTGGTAGACTTAAGTATATTGTTTATTGCTTGAGCTGTTTGACCAAAATTTTATGTATATACTATGGTAATAAATGAGAATATTGTTGGCTGGGTAAAACATGTTTTTTTTTTCTTAACTTAACCAAAAAAAAACTCCCAATTTTCTCGCTTTTACATAAATGACACGATATAAAAAAGTATTTTCATTAAGGCCCACTTGCACCAACTTCTTAAATGTGTTTAAATTGTATTTAAGCACGAAATTTCTATGAAAAATTGCGTTTAAATATTGCTTAAACACATTTAAGAATTTGGTGCAAGTGGGCCTAAGTCTGCAATATTTTAAAACTACTGGATTCCAGAAGATCGAAGTCATAGTAATATTTATCCAACGACCAAAGAAAAGACAAGCATTCCTTATTTTATTATTATAAAGTTACCTTGCGCACGAAATATTTTTTTCCGTTAAGTCTGTGTTATTTAAAACCGTACTGAATTCTTACAGGTAATGTATTTAATTAAATCGATTTTAATGGAAGTTAAACTAATCTTTATACAATGACAGACCAAAAGACATTCATTAATTCGAAGACTATTAACACAGACTTGTTTGACAACAATTTGTTTTCCATTGTGCCTGCTCATTGATTCTTGAACAGTAGCGTTCATAAAGCTTGTAAAAGTAGTACCAATAAAAAACCGGAAGCGGTAAGACATAGCGCTCCTCATTGTTAACACCATCTTAAAATGTATCTATGCTCTACAAATAAAAATATTTGAATTTGAATTTGAAGCACGGTAGTGCACCAGCCAAGTTCTTAATTTCTTGCGCTATTCTTTCTTGTTAAATAAACTTGCTGACAGATATCACGTAATATTTTCACGCTATCTAATGGATAGGAGCGGGATCGAGCGGGGTGGCCAGCGTCAAAGCAGGTGAGACTGAATGTCATATATGTTTGTGCTGTAAATTGTTCCACGAAAGTTGTCGTAAAAATGACCTTCATATGTTCTATAACTTATATAAGTACTATAAAAAAAATTTTAGTAATTATGAAAAAAAAATAGTACATTAAATTAGATTTTTTGAATATACTATCCAGACAATAATAATAGACGCTAAGCTATAGCAGAGCAATATCATCCCTCAAGAAAACAAAGAGCAATTACGATATGTCCTATCCTTTCTCGATCTTTCTCTGGGTTAGAAAAACGGCCCCATTTAAAAAGAAATTGTAGTTCTGTCCTTTATTAATAAACGATCAAAAAGTGCTGAGTTTTGGAAGTAGAGATTTTGATAAAAAAAAATTATAAATAGAAAAGTGTAGCAAGGACGTACACCTTATTGAAATTAATAGATATTATAATAAAAGAAAAAATATTTAAAACTAAATTAGTAAATAATCGTACACATTATGAAATTAATAGATATTATAATAAAAGAAAAAATATTTAAAACTAAATTAGTAAATAATGCTCATCTTACCCACTCATTCGATTGCATAAATAATGTACAGATACATATAATTGTATTGCCAGATGTTTTAAATTACAAATAAGTATTAAAAATTTAATCATTTTCCAATACATCTTAAATTATATTTTTTGACAGTTCTGGTTCATGAATAAATAAAGTAGCTTCATATTATGGTATTTCCGAGTAGTTGCAGATATTATCCTATTTTTATTCAATCTTTTTATTTCTCAATTAATTAGTATAGTTTTCAGTCCACTATATTGGTCTAGCGGTCGACGCGACTGTCTCGTCTAGCATAGTTTTGTTGGTTTTTTCTATGAAATTACTGTGATTTCTAATGACCTAAAAATATGGGCGAATTATATTAGTAACTAATTCTAAAATCCCTCCGTTAATATAGGATAGAAGACAGAACAGTAACTATGTATTTTATTTATAATTAACCTTCGTTTGTTAATATTCTTTCGTAATTTGAAATGTCAAAAAATTATAAAGGTTGAAAACAAACTTAGGCCCACTTGCACCAACTTCTTAAATGTGTTGAGATTGTATTTAAACACGAGATTTCTATGTAAAATTGTGTTTAAATAGAATTTAAACATATAAGTTGGTGCAAGTGGCCCTTAGTGTTGTTTAAAGAGAAGGTTTATTATAATATCAGGAAATTAAAATAACTGGCGATACATTAAATCAATTGGCTAATTAATGTAGTATTAAATTCCGTTGCTGCTTTACGGTCATTAGCAAATTTAAATATAATATTTTGTCACTGTTGCTTTTGCTTTTAACTATGGAATAAATTATTGGCTTAAATAAATATTGACAAGAATTTTACTCAAAAGGCATTCGCATCTTCTAAAATTTCTATAATTTTTGTCAAATTAACTTCATGACCTGTACGAGTGCAGGTTTTTAAATCCCTTGCTACGCTTTTTGCTTTGTAAATGATACGGGGTTATGTTATGACACCGGCCAAAATGTATGTAAGTACCTACTTCCATGGTATATCATGAAACTCTAGTATTACAAACTTTTTTTAAACGAATCTTCAAAACCACCATACAAAATTGTATTGTGGTTGATTTTATATGGAAGGTACGAAATTGATACGTACGATTTAGTTTCAGAGGATTATAAAGGTTTGTTTTCCTTATTACAACCTGTGTTTTTAGAAAAAGTTGTTCAGAAGCATATAAGACTAATTAACGAAATTTTGGCCAGTGTTAACAGTATCCCAGTTTATCAAATCTATAAATAAATAAACAAACTTATGATCATGTTATCTCTCCTTTTTTCATGCTGCTGTGACCTTATTGGAACTCTTTTCTTATTGGGTATACCATCAATCTTGGCTTTTATTTTTCTCCCTAAATCTGCATGCTGTAATTTATTTTTAATGTCTAATACATAAACTTGATGCACCAATAAAAAATACGTTACTTAAACGGTCAAGCTCCATCTAAAAAATATAAATACAAACATGCTATTTTGGACATGTAAAAATCCCGTCTGTAACTACGCTTCCATTGAAACACAAATCTTTTAATATTTTTATTGTTGTGATCGTTTTTTTAATGTGCCAAATTTTCTTTTACTTATACATTTTATTATTGTGATTAATATTAATAAAACTATACAAAATTTTGAGCGTTTTTGTCGATCGCCAGTATCTTTATCGGATGTGACAGCCCATATAACGCCGATATCGGTGACTTCCCCGGTATCGACTGCCGCTAAAGTCACTACGTCATCGGCTAAGACGACTACTGCTGCGTCAGAACCCGACATCGCGTTCCCTGCAGTGTTGAAAGGCTCTCAAAAGCAGAGAGTCCCTCCTCCGGTCCCCCCGAGAGGGTCTCCTAAAGCTAAACGGGGAGGTGCCACTTCCCAAGCGTCAAGCATCGACACGAAAGGTGATTATCCGAATTTAAGCATTTCTGTGAGTGATATCCCTCCGCAGACACCTATCACTAGCAGTGATGACGATTTCTGTTTTTATGGGCATGATTTTAAAATTAAAGAAGTCACTGCATGCCGCATCCCACCGTCTGTATCCAACAGTTCTGTTAAGATCACGAAATTAGTTGCTTCAAACTCTTTCTTAGAATTTGTTGAAGAAGGTGACAGCATCACGGAGAGATCACATCTTGGTAAAGATTTGATTGCCCAAACTTCAATGATGGCTAAATTCAACATTGATAAAGTCCTTAGAGAACATTTGGACTCGGGAGATTACGACAATACATCTCTCACTGAATCTAGTAGTGAAGAGAGGATCGTAATACAAGAAATTCACGAAATCGTTGAAGATGAAAGAGCAAAACAATCCAAAAGTCCGTCACAATTTGTTAAAGAAGTTGTTACCCAGATAGGTGATAGATTAACCAGAAAATCTCCAACTAACTTGGATTCTTCAACTGAAAAAGTTAGCGTTCATAACATCAAATCGTCGGATCTTATATCGGCTGCTAGAACTTTGAAAAAAGTAGCTCCTGCTGAAAAATATAAAATAGAACCGAGTTCAAAAGCAGATATGGAAGCTAAAGTAGAAAAGAACGGTTCAAAACCTGGAATAATATCCGGTATTACTAAAAAACTAAACTTCAATCAATCTAAAAGAGATAAAAACCGTTCGCAAGATAAGAAGCCTAAACCAAAAGTCGAAATAAGAACTTACACGCAAGGAATGACGAAGGACGAAGTGATTTGCCATAAAAAAGCAAAAACTAAAATCGATATGTTTCAAAAACATATTTACAGAGCCCAAACAGATTCTGATAGCTCGAGACGAAGTTCTATATCTTCATCGCAAGAAAGTAAACAATCAGAAAAATATAAGGATACTCGAAAATTAGTAAAAGAAACTAAGAAATTATTTGAACCTATTGAATATACACACGGCAGCTTAACTTCGATTGATAAAACGCATTTCTCCTTATCAACCACTGCCTTAAATCCGGTTGTTTCAAAATCAATAAGTGGCAACGTACACGAGAAAATTAAACAATTCTCCTCCTCCGAAACACCATTGGCGAAAACACCAAACAAAATACCTAGACAGAAGAAGAAAGCCAGTTTCAAAAAGAAATCTGATAAGAAAAAGATTATAATCAAAATGAAAAAGGATATTGAGGAAATGCTGTAACCAAGTATTTTGAAGTTGCTGTAGAAGATACGATGGACAAAATTACAAAAAGAATTAACATGATCATGAGATGATAGTTCTACAAATTTAATAGAAGATATTTTTCTTGAGGCTCAAAGTCGAAGCCGTCAATGATATTTAGTGTAGCATGTAAATGTTTTAGATTGTGTTGTGATTCGTAATGACTGCCATTTTTCTATATTCGTCAGTATCTATGTTTGCTCGGTCGTTGATTTTCCTCTTCAACTCTCCTGTAACCTTGATATTCAATGCATCCTTTTTGATATATCACCTCCTTTAGATATAGTAACTTTTAATGACGTCATGTATGTATTTTTGTATGTATTGTTGCATTTTTATCAATTAATATAGTATTTCTATGTAGTAGTAGTATCTAGTATTTTTTCTCTTTATAAATAGTTGATCGTTTATTTTCCTTCTCTAAGATATTGTTAAAACAAAACTCTTTATTAAATGCGATTATTCGTAAATTTGAATGAATTATCAATTATTGAACTATCAAGTAAATGTCGATAACTTTGCAACATTAGCTGGACGTAGCCTCAGATGATATCTAACTAGTAGATATTCTCAGTCATTGAAGCTATGTTAATGATTGTGACAGAAATTTGAATTATTATTTATTCAATTCGTTAATTTCAAATAATACGATATCTGCTGTTTACTGCCTTCGTACTACTTACTTATTTTAAAATAGATGCCCTGACAGCATATGAAAGCATTTGTTGTATTACTTGCGTAGCTAGAACAATTTATTTTTATTTACACTTAATTGCTAGAATGTTACACTACAATCAATTTGCATTCCCTTGATACTAGTAATATCATAATAGACTTACAAAAATAAGTACCTGTAGTTTATCGGCGTAGCTAGGTAATTCGGTTTCAGACAGCTTTAAATTAATCAAAAATATATCAAGAAATTTTCAAAAAGAACCAATACCTCGCTACGTCTCAAAAACATACTTTTCTTACCAACACCTTCATTGTATCTGCATTTTATTTATTTATTCACCCTTTTAGTTGGCCAAGAAAGTATTAAAACAGTTTTGACAGTAATTGGAACAGACGAAATTGACCTCGTTAATTTATTAAATACAAGATATTTACACAAATGGCATATCTTCACAAGTATCTGCCGGTGTGCGTCATTTGGCTGCAGACAAATCTATTGTGTTTATTTAAAACATATATTTTGTCTTATCCAAACAACGGATTTATATTTTGTGTAAATATGAAGTGCTGGATTTAAGAGAGCAAATCTATATCTTGGCTAACTATCGACATTAATTCTGCATAGCGAACCTTTAGCCAAATATTTTTAGAAAACCTTTTTGTGTTCTTTCCTTCTCCAACCAAGCTAGTTCAAGTAGTAACGCTAGTTAACCCCCAGCCGGCGCGCCGCTGTCGTGTTGTTCGACGCCTCCGCCCCCCTTCGAAGAAGCCCCTCCACCTCGGACGAGCCGTACTAATTCGTCGTCAACGACGTCATCAAGTGCGTCAGGCAGACGCCGAGGCGCGTCAAGTGCTGCCAGTGTGATGACCACATCTTCAGCGTCATCATTGGCATTAACGCCGGCAGCTTTGAGTAGCGCACGCAGTAATGATGCAAGGTATGTGATTTTTATTGGTATTCGTTTTTTTTGGGATGACTTGGCGGATTCTCTGCCGTGCTCCCGCCGTATTCATTAGCTCTGGAACTATATAAAATTTAATTGGTATTCTATAATTTTTATTTAATTATACAAACAAATTATAAAAAATGTCAACATTTTTATGCTTTTGGGGTTTATTGGCATTAATTTTTTTCGTATATTCTAAAATTGACAATCAAGTATTAAGAATTTAGTTTTGTCGTCTATTTCTGTCAGTCCTAACCTAACGTTAATGTCAATGATTTAACAGTGTGTGCTGGACTCCCCCGGCGTCAGTCGAGGGTTCGACTCCCACGTGGACGGAAGGCACGCCCAGCTTCACCGAATCCAGTAGTAGTGAACAAGGTATTTAAAAAACCACTGTATTATAATAACAATTCCTAGTATTATGATCACTTTTCTACGATTTTTTTTTTCTATTTAAAAACACCTATAGAAATGTTACCTCAGTGTACAAGAAAGAATCAAATTTAGGTATATTAATTAATAGATAGCTGCATCTTGGAATATAGCTTAACTAGCTTTTGTCCGCGACTTCGTCCGCGTAGGCATTTGTATTATAAGCCTATATGTTATTCTGATGTATGAGCTATATTACTATAAAGCATCATTAAAATCCATACAGTAGTTTTTGCGTGAAAGAGTAAACACCCTAACAAACTTTCACGTCAATAATGATAAAGTAGGTAGTATAGGTTTATAATATTTGTAGAATGTCTACAAACAAAGCCATCGGCTGATTCGGCTTAATATTTTTAGTCTTTTTAGAACCGGAATCCATTAACGAATTGGTACTTGACAACTAGAAGAGCATATTTTTATAGTGTTTTATTTATAGTAAGATTTGACTCCGTGTTTCGATTCTTAGGCTACCCCATAACTCCAGCCCGCGGCGCGACGCCGTGTGACGGGCGCGAAGGTCGCCGCTCGCCGCGCCCTCCGCCGCCGCCCGCACGCGCCCTCCCGCCCACCACCATCAACTGTCTTACCAGCGAAGTGGTGAGTTGAAACCTTCAATGGATTTTCAACACGTTGGCTCCTTACTTGAGATATCCAAATCACTTAACGCCAACGTGTGTGGCTCGATCTTTCGGGCCAACATGTCAAGATGATATCAAAGCTGGAGAGATGGTTGAATATGAATTGTAATCGATTTCACTACGCATCAAGATTTTTTTTAAAGCATTTAACTTATTTTACAATCATTATTGCAACCCTCTCTCCAAAATTTAGTACCTTGTAGAGGAAGGCATAAGATTAAAACGTTAACAAAATACTACTTACTAATAGTTATTCGCTAATGTAATTTCATATCGTAAAGAGCATTGTTTACGTTTTGTCTTTAGCTTTGCTGAATAAGATATTATAGTGCTAATAACTATACAAAGAATGTGGTAAGTATATTGTCACATTTATGGTGAAGGATTTTGTTCACTAACCTCACTAACACGCATTGAACACGCTGCAGCCTTTCAAAATATGTCGAAATGAGCCGTAAAAATATATTATCTTACATGAACTTGGTGGGTAGCACTACTGTGCACCCTGAGTTTACATGTAGTTATTAGAAAAAGAATTATCATTTTCATATCATTCATATCAATTCATCATAAGAGGAATTATTATTTCCGTTTTCTTTTTAAAATTACAAATGCTACTTACTTATTTATTTATTTATTTATTTAATCTTGAATAAGAATCTCCTTTGTTACCACTCATTTCAACTCAAAATGTTACCAGAAATTGTGGCTTAACTTTAAAAATGTGTTGCCAGAAGTTGACGCTTATATCAGGATAACATAAAAATATTGTCGTGCTAACAATTTCTGAAACAATACTTATCGCATACAGGCCTACATAATACTTCATATTTTTACAAATACCATGCATAAATTATTTATTATATTTAGCGCATAAGCCATATTAATGAATGCCTGTTTATTTTTGGACGCTGCTTACGGTGGGTTAATTTCCTAGTTGCATCTAAAAGAAAGAGTAGAAAAGGATTATAAATGATTAAATATCAAACAAACATACTTATACTTAAAGCTTAACAATCTGTTTACGACGCTAGCTTTTTAGGAACATTTATCGTCATGGCAATCTCAATATTAATAACACAAAATTGGGTGCTTCCATTGTGAGGAACGCGAAAAAACGCTTTTCGAAAAAAAAATGTTGCAGGAATGTCTTAATTATTAATAAACTTTAGCAATAACTGAAGCGTAATCTCGTCTCGTATAAATTAAAACTAAGTGTTACCATTGTTGAAAAAAATATCGTAAAATGAAACGCTAGGTAATGAATGAATGTTGTACGCCGTTTTCGAAATATTTAAAATTGCCAAAAAAACGGACCCATTTTTTAAAACAAAAGAAATGTTTTTAGACTATTGTAACTTTAGCTAATGTGTAGTAAATAATAATTTTAATATATTTTTTGTACTTTAGGACTTATTTAATAGTAATTAATCGAATCGACCACAATACCATTTTTTTAAACTTTATTATCTTCGCAATATCTAATAAGTTATTTTGATTTTCGGTTATAGACATAAATATGTTATATACTATATTTTATTATTTATTTTAATAATTAAATACCTACTAAATAAGTCCTAAAATAAACTTTTCGACTGACTTCATCTAATCATATTCAGCAACCGACTGATCTCGTCACATATTAGTGGAGTTAAAGTCTTAAACAGGGTGATATGGTGAAAAAAGTATGTGTGAATTACGTGAATTTACGAATATCTATTTAACACAACTTATCGCACCCTGTTTCCAATACCGGCTCACTGGGTATCTGGTTTACGAAAAGACCTTGTTTAATCACTTGTCGTATATCATATCGGCTTACGACAATCGGTTAAACTCGTTAAACGCACGTAAGAATCATGGGGATAAAATTGTTTTGAAATGTAATTCTATTTTATTCAGAATAAGACTAAAATTATTTTAATGACAAGTTAATGAATTCAATAATCACTTATATAGCCGGTAATACCCGTTAATATTTCAATAAATGAGGTACCTAGTTTAAACAGTTCAGTATCTTTATAACTGCAAATTAGAATGCTCGTCCATTTGTATTTAAGCATTTATATCAATTCGTTTTTATAGTACAAAAAGATAATTCAAATCAGAACGTTTTTATTTCAATACAATCATTACGAGATCCAGTGTCGCCAACACAAAGTCGACTGAAACTACCACTTTCGTATTTATTACTTCGTTTAATGTATTGCTAATAATTAAAAAATGAAGGTTGTCAGTTAACAAAAGCAATTCGTTGTCCGCTTTTGAAATACATATAATCCGCTTTCATGTGAGTGTAAATTTATGAAACTATATAGGATCTGTAAGTATTTTTACTAACAAAAATCTAAAAAAATGTCGGAATTATTTAAAAAACTACCGTTTTCAAAAGAATCATTGTATACATTAGATTTAGCTAAATACGTGCTTTTCCTATATTAACAAAAACATTATAAATTAAACAAAATGATCATTAATAAAACAGACAATTTTAAAATATATAGAGTAGAATTATTACAATATTCAGATTTTGTAAAAGTACTTACAGATCAAAAACAAAATTAAAATCTTTTTGTAAGCGGGTGACCATTCATTGATAGTAAATTATAAATAAAATTTTAATGTGTTCATTGTAGAAGCACTGGTAGAGTACAAATTGTATATCGATTCGAATAGTGTAATGTATATCAATTAATACACTAAAGTTAGGTAAAATTTTCCGTCTATACATCACGATTTAAAGTTGTATGCTATAAGTACGTTAATTTTCAAACCTTAACTCTCCGTTAAGTTTTCTTTTTTAATTTAAAAGTACAGTTTTCGTATTATATTAGGGAGAAAGAAATGTGTCAAGAAGGGGAGAAGAGGCTTAAAAAACATATATATGCAGACTACAAAAATACTTGTGGGCTACAAATATTGTTCTCGAATTGGAAGATAGACACTCGCTACAACAAAAATGCAGTCTAAAAGTTCATCATTTTCAAGTAAGCTGGTTCTTGTACATGGTACACGTGCATCTGTGAAATGTTGAGATGTAATTGTTTTAATTAATTTAACCAAAGTACAAATAATTTAAACCGGTGCGTTGGGCCTAATTAAGAACAGCGCCATAGGTCACGTTCACACATTAATGAAAATATTCGAAAATGATACGAAAGTATATAATAGGGAAACGCATATTAAATACTGGAATAATTTTTGTATTTTTATTGCAACATTTTACATCTATGTAAGTATTGTTATGGGTAGATACATTAATTATCACTCAAAACATTATTATTGCAAATGATTGCTCAAAAACATAAGATTCCTAGTTCAATATTAAGCCTAATTGGGCGAGGCAAAACAAAATTGGGGAAAAAAAATAGTACTATAATATTTTTTCTGCATTGGTCACCCTTACAAAAACGTAGTCTGGTGTGTATAAACTGTTACGTTTCTCGTCGTTGTTACTATATATCAATAATGTATATTTTGTTGTTGTTAACTATTTAAAACGACCGACATGTAGAATAAAACATTTGAAAAAAAAACGGAATATTCATATTTTGAACCCATTTTATTCCAGTTTAGTTAACGTTGCCGATAATAAACGCAATCCTAAAATATTTTGTGTCCAATATTATAAAACAGAAAAGCGTCATTGAAAATTTTAAAATCCATCATTACCTTCCTGCCCTTGTCCCAATGTATTTGTGGTCGGCGCAGCATGTCCTTTTCTTCTATTCATCCCTGTCAGCCGTCACTTTTTACTCCCTTTCCATTCATCTTTTCTTCGGTCTCCCTCTACCTCTCCCTCTGTCCCTGCACATTCATATTCACCACTATTTTAGTCACATGCATTTGATGCCTCCTCATCACATGCCCATACCAAGACAAACGATTCCCTTACAACTTAACTTTAAAAAAAGCATTAATATGATTATAATAATTATACCGAGTACAAATTATTATCATAAAGGTCACTCAGTCACTCACTCAAACTCAGTCATTTCTGTTGTGATATTATGCATAAAATCATTGATATACTTACAAATAAATTTATTTAAACATATTATACTGCATTGTATGCCTACCGCTAAGATCTCCGTTCATTAGTACTCGTCGGACTTGTAAGAATTATTTATTTAGTTCTACATTTCGCCGCCTACCAAACATAGTAAATGTAGAAAATACACTGACTCACTTGAGAGACAGATAATAACATACACTGTGTATCTATATGGTATTCTAAGAGACGCGGTTTAAAACGGTTAAACTGATCTTGTCGAATTTTCCTCTCCTGCTAACTAATCTCATTCAAGTCTTACCATCATTAAAAAATACTAGATAAGTAGAAACTATGCTTATAGCTTACCTATGGCTGGCTTAAAGCGGATAAAAATTAGTTGGATAACTGCTTGAAAAAGGTAAGAATTTTATAATGTATGATAGATATAAGTTTAGTTTTTAATTTGTTGGGAAATCATAAAATCTGTCTTATTTTTTAGTGAGCAATTCTGACAAGATTTCCACAATGATCTGTAAAAATTCAATCTGGTATGTGGTTTTATGATTTTCTTAATACACTATTAACAGGGATATTAACATTAGTTTACATTAATTTAGTATTATCTGAAACATTTCTAAAATAGTGTTAAAAGGCAAAGATGCTCTGAATATTTGATGACTTGTAGTTCTTGCAGGTAGTCTAGATTTATTTTTTACAAAATCAGCTAAAGTCGTGTGTGTGGCTCACACTCACACTAGTCACCACTGTTCTTATTTTGAAATCAATAAACTTTGATTCATCAATATTATTACAAGCTAATATGAGTACAGGTCCAAAGAAATCCTTGGAGTGGTTCAAAAATACTATTTGTATATATAATTTATAATAGTTTTCTGAGGTCATATAGACATGTTTTACTTAAAGCTATGTAACATTTTCAGTATAATCTGATCTCTCATTGTACGAAAAGCCTCAATGGGAAGTCAGCTTACAATGGAAATTATAGCTTGATATGTAGCTATGTGTAGGTATGTATTTAAGTGACATAGGTACAATTGCACTCAATATGTATATTAGAAACCAAACTGATGATAGTTTTTCATAACAGGTGGAAATAACGCATTTAAGATCTGAAACGTCAAGAATTACTATATCAAGTTATGAAATACACACAGACGCGCACAGTGAAGAGGAACCATGCTAGTTGATAGTTAAGCAGCTATATTTTTGTGTATTTATTGCAATATATTTAGATAAAGAATATTATGAAATAAAAAAATATTTCATTGACCAATTTTATTATGGTTTAGGATTTTCGAGTAACTCTCAAACGCTCAATATTTAACTTGATTCAACTAATTTGAGTCTGTCATTCTTACAAATAAGTGTGTATTCTTGATTAACCTTGAGTGCCATGTAAGTTTCAGTCTTTTGAACTATTCTAAATGATTGAGGTGGAGAGTCACTCTAAAATTCCGACATAGAAGGAAACTTTCTAAACTATATTGCAATAATTAAGTACAAATAACTATAGGTATCCGCCGCTATTTATATGTAATTGTTACGAAGCTTGTGAACCTTGAAATCAGTATTTAATGTCCGGTGCTTTACCAACGAAGGATGGCTTTATTGGAGATCAATTCAAACTATGGTATATGTACTTAATGATAAACTTTTATTACAAATGAAATGTTGCTGCAACAAATGTAACTGAAACATAAGCCTTAATCAATCAATCAATTTTACTTATGAGCAAGTTTAAAATATGAATAAAACTCCGTTTTCATTGAAACAAACCTTTCAACATTATTTGAATTGAGAAGGCAATAGACACCTTTTTAGATAAAATACCTGTGTAGTTTATGATTAAGGAAGTAAACCTGAACTTAATAGAAAAAAATATATATGACTTACTGATCTCCAGATTTTGATAGGTTTGAATTAATTCTAATTAAAATCCTATTCAACTAAAAGTTCAGAAAATATAATGTTGCCATCTTTATAGCGATATTACTATATACACTATATTACTCGATATATTATATTTAAGATAAGATTCTACCCACTGCCATTGTTGTTAATTTTAAAATTACTAAGAACTACGACTGACACCTTTATAAAAAAAATAATGATGTAGACAGCCCATTTATTAAAAGTATTAACGTAATGTCGTATAGCAATATGACAGTTCGTTAATGTACTACAATGCATGACATCAAAACTTATTTTATTACAATCTTTATGACAGTCCGTATATTAATGAACTGTAATATATACAGACAATACGACAGTGTTGATTACTACACTGAATAAATTCGTTCCTAATTCAAAATTATTGAACAGTGATTAGGTAAAATGTGGCAGCTTATAATAAGTAAAATGGTGTCAGTTATGGAGGGATGGCATTTCTAGATCGTCTAGTATTAAGGAGTCTTTCAATGCTCGGTTTCAAATCCATTTTTATATTCCGTCTCGCCATCCCTCTTAATACCCGTCCGCGATAAGTTGAGACTCGCGAGGAATGTGACTCCGCCCGCCTGCTCCGTGTCGTGCAGTAGGCAGGGCAACTTTATTACTACGAGTATCGTAATATTACGTAATCATGTATCCTTATTTCTCTAATTCAAACTAAGAATGGCTATTGCATTAACAGTGTTTAAGTATAATATAAAGCTGTTCTGTTTCCGTGTGCAACATAGCCAAATTAAAAATAAAACGTAGATGAAAGAACTCGCGGGCGGAAGCTTGTTGAGATATTTTTTGTGCTCTCTATACAAGCACCCATCTGTGATGTCACTGCGCTCAGTTCTCAACTTATGGCGCACGGGTACTACTTAATTTAAGTTTGAAAAAGAAACAAAATATTCAAATAAGTAGTTATAATTTTGTATTTTTTGCTCCAAAGTAGTATTTTTAACTTTTTTTTTATATACCTAAACGAATATTTTATTAGTAGGTGCCCAAAATGTTTAAATCACAAGGAACATTAATTTCGTTTCGTCTTTTGCTCACTTGGTATTTTTTTTGTAAGATATTATTTATTTGCCTGTTATCACATAAAAAAAAAAAAATTACTATACAACTGTTTGGATATAAGGATATATTTTATAGATCGTATAATCGCCTAAAGAAATAAATTCAATTATAGCGAATATTTTTATTACGGATAGAGTTGTGCAAAACTTAACCACATAAATCTCTTGTTTCTCAACCGATTGTCAATTTTATTAACCGATTGGTTCGATTTTATTTTTAACGTACTGCAAAAATGTTGACAGCTATGTATAACAAATATGAAACTGATTATTAAGTTTTAACTACATACCTTTAATTCAAAAATATTTTTTTACCAATTGAATAAATATAATAGGTAATATTATATTTATTCAATTGGTAAAAAAATATTTTACAAAAAAGTATTTAATACAGTCTCATACCTACATGAGATTTTTGCGTCTCTTTCCGTATTACGTAGACTTGTTATCTAGACTGATTACTTTAGATCTGATTTTTTAACTTATACACGTGAACGTCGGTATTACAAAATCTGTACTTTATTTAAAAAAATCATTAATCTCTATTTTATTTTAATTTGTAAGTAGGACAATCTTACTGATTTCTGACACTTACGCGAATATTAGACATTGAGATAAAACTACTTTTTACGGAGTTATTTTAGTGAAGGAAAAATTCGACTCGCAGGCAGGATTCGAACCTGCGTCTTCTGGTTTGATACACCAGACGCTATGACCACTAAGCCACCGCGAGACGCAGGTTCGAATCCTGCCTGCGAGTCGAATTTTTCCTTCACTAAAATAACTTTATAATCTTAGCATGAAAAATGCAAAAATAAAAATCACAAAAAGATACTTTTTACGGATTTTATCGCGTTGAATTGATATTATTTAATAAATAAAAATATTATACAAATAAATAGGAATATTATTTAATTAAAAATCCAAGGTTGTTGGCTGTTAATAATTTTAATATTAAGAGGTTCAACACCTCAGATACCCGTGACCATGAAATGGATCTGAAACGGGAATTAAATAATGTCAACGCGATGAAATCCGTAAAAAGTAGGCCAATTTTATATGTTTAGTACACGTCACCTGCCAAATTAAAGATTTTTGGTTCTATCACGCAAAAACTACTGCATGAAATTTGATGCAGTTTACAGTCTTATTGTTGGACGAAAATTTCGAAATCAGTAAAGACACTAATCACGAATGCGAACAATTTACGACCCAATTATCTTTACACCGAGTTTTTATATAAAAACAAGCTGCTGCCCGCGGTTTCACTCGCATCTTAAAAATATTTATTGTAACCCGGCTTCCAGTCGGCGTACCAAATTTTATGAGTTAGGTCGTGGTCAACTTTGGAAACTGATAGAGAAGTAATAAAATTAATGAGCAAAATCATCAATAACTGACAAGATATTTTAAATCTGACCTTTTTTACATAAATTCTTGATCTAATGCAAATTGTAATGTATATTTCACGCGTCTAACTTGCAACTTTAATGAGGCATTCATGTGAAAATAATTTTAATTTATGATTTTGTAAGTTGTAGCAGCTTTTTATAAAAAAAGTGATTTCTTTTTATTTTTTTATATTCCGTTTTTAAATTATAAAGCGAAGAATGTATATTTTCTGTCATTTTAGCATTAAAATGAATAATTCGTGTATATTTATGCAAAAGATTTCAGTAAGTTTTTATTTATTATCTGGTCCATTTCAATTACTCCACCGATGTATACATTGTTAGGTAGAGATAGTAAAGATTGTATCATAATTAATTCTGGCTAGTGTCACAGTCGGTAACAGAAGCAACAACATGACGTGTTATTGTGATTAAACACCAGCTTTGTGTAATCTGGTGAAATAAATATCTGGTAAATAACACGTCATGCGAAGGCCTCTGGGTCACAACGAATTGTGGTAGAACTGTGTGTCACATGTAAACCGTATTAATTTTTTATTTAATCATGTCTCAATTGACGTTAAAAATAATAAATAAATTGTTACATGCCCCTGCCAGCCTCGCGAAAAAATCTAGCCCTCATTGATACAGTCTTAATTGTTGTGTAATGTATAATTAATAATTAAGTATGTATACAATTTTGTAACTTGTTAAACTTTGCTAGAGCTGGGCCCGTACTACGTGTTAACATTTTTAGTTTGTGTGAGAGATACACTACAGACATACAATTGCTAGGCTGATGATGATTAATATAATGAGAGAGACACTAGAGACAGTGCTATTACCTGTAAAGCAGCATCTCTCTTTGGCAACCTACAAATAATGACGTTAGCACAGTATCGGCCCATTATTGTATGATGTATCGTAAACAATGTATTACCCATGTACTTATCTGTATATCGCGAGGTATTTGAATTAAATGCGTATCCAATTAGTTTTTTGTTTAATTATAAAAACACCTAAGAAAGAATTATCCCAGCTATAAACAGATTTTTTCGTTAAAATGTATTAATTCTGTTTTTGTTTTTTTTTCTGGTTTTGGTAATTTTAGCCAATGTTGCTAGTAACAGAAGTTCATTTCTGATACCTACAAAAATGAAAATTACATTTGTTTGTTCATCCAGCGTTCTTATACCGTTCATCCGATTATGATTAAATTGTTAAGTTGTTGTATGCACTCTCGCGAAAGTATTTTAAAAAGTATACAATGAATAGAAAAAAAATAATTGTAATGCGGGTACAGTTAGGAATAAATGCAAGCATAGGGCATAGAATATTGGGCTCAAATAAAACATAACTGAACTGATATCCTATATTTGCACTTTTGAGATTTGACTGTTCACAAATAAAATTGCAGATTAGAGAAACACTCCTTTTATTGTTTCTAAACCTGTGTTTTCGTGTGCTAATCATTGGTGTGTGGTAATCAAGGTAAGCCGGGTGTGTATATGTTGCATGTTTTTATGTTTTCCAATATAGGCACATTTTTTAGTTGTTTTATGACAATATTAGTTCAAACTTAAACATAATAAATCACATAATTTCTTGTAATGATTTAAATAAAATTTACAGGTCAATTTTTTTTATAAAAAATTGTTTTCATACATTAGTATACATCAAAATAATTATTTTCCATTTAATTTTCAGACACGGCTTTAAGAAGATCTACTTTAAGGAAACTTTATACCAAAGGAAATTATCTCTTACTTATAAAAGCATTCCTAAAATGCAGTTCCTTGTATACATTGCATTTATTTTAGCTCAATTTTACAATTAGGTACCTACTAACTTTACAATAATAATGGCCGTCACGCAGATTTACGTGTTTATAACACATTTTAATTGATTTAGTCGCAAAGAAACTTAGTTTTTTTATTGTCTTGATTAATTAATGCCGGAATCATTATTATTTACTTAACATAATTGAAAATATGAAAGTAAACATATACATCTTAAGACATAATATACATTACCTGGGCCTGTGTGTCACGGCCTTAACTAGGTACCAAAAAAAGAATCTGAAGACTTATTTATATTTTTTTAATTGTGAGTATTACGAGCCTGTTTTATAATATGTGCAGCTTTGTTTTTATCTTTTTAAATAAGATGTAGTTGTTACGAAAAGCTAACTTGGGACGTGTGTATATCACCGTGAGATAGTAAAACCGTGCCTGATATAATTATACTTACCCCTAGTACTTATATCTCATTGTATTATGATGTCAACCTCTGCTAATATTATAATAATAAAGGCCTCCCACAAAGAATTCCACAAGGACCGTATGATAGTACCATAACTATAAAACGGTGAACGTCAGTAGCTCGAAGTTTGGATTTGTGCCTGGTTAATGGCAAAAGGCTCGCCCCGTATTAAATTGGATCTACACATACCGTCGAACTGTGAACAGTTTTCGTAAACATCTGTCTAACCCTGATTTTTATGTTATACGTTCATAAGGATAAGGTGCCTTATCTTAAACTGTCTTAAGCCTAACGTAACGTAACTTGTTATAGAGTAAGCATTCGTATCTATAGTCTGTATTATGAGCGAACCAAGTCACTCAGCTGTATATTTTGACATTTTCGCTACGATTATAACGTTACGTTAAGATTAAAAGGATCGTCTATCGCCAGCTTTACATTTTCTAGATAATTTTCTACAACATTATTTTTAAATATTTTTATTCCGATTTGTATTGTGTATCTAATTAAATAATTTTAAAAAGATGCGTTTGTAATCTCATTTTGAATTAGCCGTGTTTTTAATTAACCCAAACTCGTTGTTCCCATTCTCGTGACAGTTTCCGATATCCTTTCTTAGATGATACTGAGGGACTGGCTTTGGATTAATAGTTTCAAAGATTTGATGAAGTGATAATTCACTTGTATCATACTAGTCCCCGTCCGCTTCCTTCATGTCGATATGATCGCAATAAAATATACGCTCAGTGATACTGTGGCTTTCTATCAGTGAAAGACGTTTCCGAATCGGATCAGTAGTTCCAGAGATTATCTGTTACAAATCTACAAAGTAGTTGAATCCGATATTGCATAGTCGATTTGGGTAGGTAAATATCAGATTATTTTCTGCAGAATATGGATAGCTTAAGTTTCAATAACAATCGGACAGCAAAATGTGAAAAAGAAAATCGGGTAGGATTCGAACCTTCGTCTTCCGGTTTAGTACACAGGCCACTTTAGCCAACTAAGCTGTCCTGTAATATCGAGCTTTTCTTCCATTTAGTCCAATTTTTCTTTAACACAAGTCCAGGTAGTCCTTTGCTCAAAAATGAAACAAGAAAAATAGAAAATGTACTGTATATTTATAAAAAAAATATCAACCAAAACAATCCACACAGTTTCCGATAAAAGACACATGAATACTTAAGATTTGCAACAACTATCTGTTAATTGCCATCATAACAATATTCCTCTTACAAACTGCTTTGTAAGTATTCGTCGCCATAGCTTCGTAATTCATCTGAATTTCGTTTTCTCTGTCATAAACAAACTTCGGTAGTTTCGCTACCAAATGTTCTCCTTCATCAGATACAGTTTTCTCTGTATAAATTTCCAAAACAGCTTTTTTAGTTTCGTACGACTGCAGAATGTCTGACGCGCGTAACATATTCATTGGATTTTTACATTCCTTTTTCTTGTCTTTTGATTTGTTGCAGTCTGCATGAATATGTTTATCACTAAGTAATACTATTTTGTCTTCATCTGATATGCTTAAAATCGTGTTTCTATTAAGTTTCTTTAAATCACATTCCCTCATGTGGTTCACTTGCGGAGAATATGGCCTCCTCATAGGATTATAATGTCTGTCATCTACATTGATTACTCCAGAATCTGTTTTCACATCATTACTCATATTGATGCTGCCAAGAATACTAGATCTCATACTTTTATGTATCGATAAATTGGTGCTGTTAATCTTACTCGTCAAATATCTGGAATTTTGTGTTTCTACATCGACATATTCTGTAGTTTTGTAATCGAATTGGAAGTAATCTGATTCCCTTTTCAAATCACAAGAGGTTTCCTCGTTTTTCTTGGTGTTCTTCTTTGCACTGCAGCAACATCCACCACAGTCGCCGATCCTCGAAGCCATTTTTAATCTTGCAGCTACAGTGCTACACATACATCCTCTAGTAGCAGATTCATTCTCAGACGAAAATACATCGCTTGCGTTACTATTGCTGCATTCGCTATTTTTCTCTTCCGTAGGGTATACTACTTTTCTGTTTATTTCTCCTTCTGAAATCGCTGCATTACTTTCTGTTCTGTAATAATTGTTCATGCTGTCACTGTTTCTAAAATAATTGGGTTTCAACGAAGCGTAAGTGACATCTTTGGCTAATTCATTATTCAATAATTTAGTGTCGTCGTGGTCGCTGCTGTCTGAAGTCAATATAGCTTTGAGCATATCTCGTAGCTTTCTCATTCGGTTTTTATCCTTAGTTTTTGTTTCGTGTGCTTTTTCAAACACTTGTTTTAGCATTTCCTTCTTTTCGTCTTTAGTGTGAGGCTTGACGATCACTTCTATGCTTTTTGATTTGGTATATGTGTCGTGTTCTGGTATAGTGTCAGGTTCATCTGTGTCTGTGGACATGAATGTATCATATTTTGGTCGTTTATCTGTATCGGTTTCCTCCGTATCATACTTAGGCTCAATTTGCCTGTCCGTATCGGTTCCTTCAGTATCATACTTAATAGGTCTTTCATTGTCAGTTTCTTCTGTATACTCATATTTATGATCTGTCAATTTCTCTGTATCTGTTTCTTCAAGGTTATCTTGAGTATCTCTGGTAAGACTATACTTTTGACTTGGAGCCGACTTCAGTTCGGTATCTTCACTCTTTCCTCCAGACATATCAGTTATGCATCTACCGATGGACGGCTCAGACGATCCCATCAGAATTCCTCTTCCATGGTCGGTTAATGCCTCGCTCATAATTTCTTCGCTTTTGTTGCTGTGTGTTTTAGATTTGTCAACTGAGGAAGTCAGATCTACAGTTGCTCTGTGAACTGAAAAAACGTTATCATCATGTAAGACGTCACTATACCCGGTTGAAACTGTGTGAAACTTGGCAGAGATCTTTTTAGAAAATTCTTTATTGTAGTCATCGTGCTTTACCGTTACGGATTTCCCTGATTTTGGTTTAAAATTCTTTATAACTATGCGTATGTTTATATCATTCTTTTGGTCGGAATGCTCTACAGGTCGTTCGCCTTTGTCCTTCATTACAAAAACCTCTTGTGGAATTGTATTAATGGGCTCCTTCTTATCAATTTTCTCTAGTATTTCAGTTTCTTTATCACCATCGTTCGCAATATTTATTTCAGTTGTTTTTTCCCCTTGTGTAACTTTGAGCTTAAATTGTATTTCAATTAGGTTTGCAATGCTAGCCTCACTTCTACCATCTACCATTTCCCTTCGGCAATCATTATCAATGATGGCTTGAACTGAGTTATTTGTGGTGACTCTCCGCACTTCTGATGCTTTATACATATCGCCTAGCACGGAGGGTCTTTGCATGCCTGCATGATGTAGCCTGTAGTCTTTCCTCTCAAACAAAGTCATTCCATCTTCATCTTGCACTTTTATATTCAAACCTTCTCTAATCTCTTCTGTGCTAGGCGTTTCTTTTTTCAAACGTATAGTAATTTTCTCTTCAGAATTGAGACTTATACAGCCATCTTCACGATGTCCTGTATCCCATGCTAAACAATCCTTAGAGCATGTTTTCTTTTTACTGGGCTTCATTTTAAGATAGAGCCCGGACACTTTTGAATTGTTTCTGCATTTGACTTCTTCTGGCGGTGATCTCACGGGTTCTGCAGGGGGTGATGGAGGCCTAGGCGGGGGACACTGCATCTCAGGTAAACAAGGTGATCGTGGTGACCCTTTGCGATTTGGGCAACTCATTTTGCATTCCTTCTTCGGTGAAGGTATAGTTTCACATGATAGTTTAGGCATCATAGGACAATTTTTCTTACATTGTCCATGTGAAGCCTCTGTCGTGTGAGCTTGATATAGTGACGTTACCGACGATTGATTGGACACTTGATTTTTCGTTGGCCAAGGGAAGTCATCAGTTGATGTGCGGCACTGATCGCAATGCTGCTCCGGATATTGTAACTGTTGCTGAGAGTCTTTGCATTCAAAGGGGGTCGGTTTATAATTAGGATGTCGTAAGCTACAAGGTGGCGTATTGCATGGTGATATATTTTTCTTAGGTTTCTCAAGTTCTGGTGGGCAGGGATGAACTGGAGAGTAAGAGTAAGGTGCCTCTGGCGTCTTATGAAGTGAGCCATAGGAACATGACGTCGTCGAAAACTTTTTACAAGGGGACGGCATACATGGAGGTGGCAATTGACAAGGTGACGGCTGGCATGACATTTTTTTACAATAATCTTGTTTACACGGCATTGGTTTGCAAGGGGACGAAGCTGGGCAGGTCTTTTTCTTGAAAAAAGGCGAAAACTTTTTACAGAAATTATTTGATGCTTTTTTGCAAGGCGCGGGAATCGCTGGGCATTGGTCTGGATCCACTGAACAACACGATGGTGGTGATGCAGGGCAAGATGGAGTAGCAGCAGGGCAAGGTTTACCTATATAATAACACGATGGGGGTGGTGGGGTACACGATGGGGTGTGCGGACATGATGGTGGTTTTGAACGACAAGGTGGTGGTAGAGAGTGGTAACATGGCGGCGGAGAATGTGGACAGGGTGGAGGAGAATGTGGACAGGGTGGAGGAGAATGTGGACAGGGTGGAGGAGAATGAGGGCATGGAGGAGGGGAATAAGGACAAGGTGGTTGGGGGGGAGGACACGTTGGAATATGCGGACATGACGGTGGCGAATGAGGACAACGTGATGGTTTTTTACAGGGAGGGGGCGAAGGTGGGCAGGATGGCGGTCTTCTACAAGGTGGCGGGGATGGAGGACGAGGCTTTCTACATGGCGGTGGAGACGGAGGACAGGGTGGTGATGCCTTCCTGCACGGCGGCGTAGGACAGGGTGGTGATAGCTTTCTGCAAGGCGGAGTAGAACAGGGTGGTGATAGGTTTCTGCAAGGCGGAGTAGAACAAGGAGTATGTTTCCTACACGGTGGAGAGGAAGGCGGACATGGAGCTGGTTTCTTGCATGGTGGTGGGGATGGAGGGCATGGAAGGGGTTTCTTGCATGGCGGTGGGGAAGGTGGGCATGGAGGTTGTTTCCTGCATGGTGGGGGGGATGGAGGGCACGGAGGTGGAGGTGAAGGCTTTCTCTTACATGGAGATGGTGATTTTTTACATGGCGGTGGACTAGAGGGACGAGTTGGAGACCTCGTGCATGGTGGAGGTGAGGGTGGACAAGTAGATCTTTTCTTACAAGGCGAAGGGCTTGGAGGGCAAGACGGAGGCTTTTTACAAGGAGGAGGCAACGAAGGACAAGTAGAGGACTTCTTCTTACAAGGTGGAGGAGTAGGTGGACAAGATGGGGGCGTTGGAGGGCATGAACGAGGCTTCTGACATGGTGGGGGAGATGGCGGACAAGATGACGATGACGATCTTTTGCAATGCGGGGGCGTTGGAGGACATGATGGGGGCTTTTTGCACGGAGGAGGACTAGGAGGACATGATGACTTTTTGCACGGTGGTGGCGTTGGAGGACAGGATGGCGACGCAGGGCACGATGGTGGCTTTTCGCAAGATACTTTTGATGCTGAACAGGGCGGTTTCTTCATCTGCTCACAAGAATCTCTGCATGGTGCCCGTGGGATCTCACACGATGGTTTTGGATTCACTTTCGCATGTTTAGGACAAGTCCCTTTCTTTTTACACTGTTCGCAACCAGACTGGCCTTTGAATGCCAGAATGCCTTCAGGTACAGATTCTCCTAACTGCTTTAATCGCAACTCGTTCATTGCATCACAATCGGGCAGCGATACATGCTTTTTACACTTACGTTTCCTTGGTCTCGGTTCAGTGGGCTTGCAGCAGGATTTCTTCAGCTTCGGGCATTCAACTAGCGTGTTCTGTGCTCCTTTACTCTCAATACTCGGCACAGAGTATGGTTGCTCATAGCAAGGATCTGGACAAGTGGCTGCCCATTTAGCTTTGTCACTAGCTGCATATATCTTCCTTCTCTTAAAAACTTCAACTGAATCTTTGGGCAGGACTCTTCTGTTCACGTCTTTCTTATTAGAATCTTTAGACTTTTTCTTGAATTTCCCAAACCATGTGCATTTCTCGCTTTTTTTGTCAGCGTTTTCGTGGACATGACAGTGGCTACATGACGACGCGCCACAAGAAGAGACAATAGTGGACGTTTGAAAATCATCGAAAATGTTGGGGCAGGATTTGCTTCCGTCTCCTTGGTTGTTAAAGCTTGCTCTGGAAGTTTCAGAACAGCACCTAAGACGAGAGTCGCTGACGCACCAGGAGTACAAGTCGATGCCCAAAGGAGTCCAATGGCGGTAGTAATCTTGTAGATAACTCTCGGCAAATTCGCATTTCTTTTGGTTAAACCTCAGGAGATTGTGTTCTGACTCATCATCGGAAAAGTCATCCTGGATTTTCAAGCTGTAATATAGATTTTTTTGTTTAATGACAGAAAAGAAAGACACATTTGTTGTTATTTTGAGTAGTTTCTTTCGGACATAAAATGTAAATAAGTTGCCATTGAAATATAGAATACCTACCAAATATCTTACAGAATTAATATACGTAAAAGAATAAAGTATTAGATATGGTATTTTCAGCCGTCCTTAAAACCAAAATAGGTACCTACTTTTCAAATATAACTGAGACGGGATAGCCTTCTCTTTATATAACTAATAGCACTTATGGAAAAAAAAAGATGCCTATTCAAACTAAATATTGTAATATGATTAATGCCTGACGTTTACTTACATTGGTTTCCGTATATCCCTTATGTCTCTTTGCGTGATAATTCCTACTCCAATGACATCACATCTCTTCGGTATATACACATTGCTTCCTTGAATCACCACATCTCGATGGACCGGTGGTGTTTTTATCATCGTCTCTAAAATTTTCAAATCGCAATCTTTACTTTCCTTAACACTAACAGTTACCTTGATATTATTTGGTTTGTGATCTCCTATATCGAAATTACGGATAGGTTGATTTTTTTTCAAGTCTTTCAAATCACTCCCAGTTTCATACTCCACAATTTTATATACTTCCTCGTCACTAGAGTTGTTAGGATGTTTATTGTTGTCATCACTGCTAGAATCTAAGAAAAATCCTTTTGGTATGTCAATTCTTAGATATTCTGAACTTTCTTCTTTATTAAGTTTTCTGAAATTTTTTGAGTGTAAAACAACTTCTATTCTATGTGAGAATGCTTTAGATTTGTCTATAAACCATTTTTGATCTGAAATTCTTACTTCCATATTGTCTTTTCTGTCTTCGTCTGATTTACATTTCAATTTTACAGGTAGCAACCTTGGTCGGTCTGTTAAAGTTTTCGGGATCATCCAAGCTTCTATATTTTGCATAAAATTCACATGGTGTTTTGTATACGATTTGTAGGATGAATGTACTGTCACTTGGCTTTTTGATCTGAATATTATGCCGGTGTCTTTGTAAACATTGTCCATGAGTTCAAAGACAGTGCTGCTGCTTGGGGCATAAGTGTCATTGTTCCATCTTACCTGGACACTTTGTCGTGATTCAATCGCCTGTGACAAGTATTTTTTCAGCCACGTTTTTCTGACAATATCTTCATAATTTTCAGGTTCAATTTCAATTTCTGGTTGTTTTGCAATCTCTTCTGGGACATATACATTACCACCACCACCTATTTTTATCACCAATCCATCTTTTACTTCACAACGTCCAGCAGTGACCCCTTTCTTAGCTTTGTAAGGCTTCTCTGCTTTTTCTTTATGTTTCTTTTTAAAGAAAAAGAATTTTCTACCTTCTTTCTTCTCTTCTCTTTTCTCTTCCCTACTTTCTTCTGATTTTATTACTACTGGAGTTTCTGTGAGTTTCTTTTCGCTAACTTTCTTTGAGGGGGCGTATGATGGTTTTGGAGTAGGGCGTCTCTTGTAGTGATCTTCTTCCAGGTTGAACTTCTTACCCCATAACTTAAACATACCCTTGACCCCCTGACACTCACTATCATCGTCATCAGCTCTCGACGACCACTGTGAGCTATTTCTTTCTTTCTTGCTAGTAACAGACCGTCTATATTGGGATAGTCTAGGATTATACATAGACTTGTCTCTACTATAGGAATGTGGAAATGGGTTGTATTTTTTCGTGTTGGAATAAGATCTTCCTTCTAATGATGGCGGATCAGAATTTATAGAAACGTCTTTACGACTCGGTGCACTATTTTGGCTGGATACTTTATTTACAATAACGGAATTCCTTTTGGAATCTTCCTTTTTAGCTAAACCTCGTCTTAAAGCTTCAAACCTGCGCTTTAATGTTGACGTACTTTTTAAATCAGGCATTGGTTTTTCACTGCTTGATCTTGCATCTCTTGATTTTGATTTAGCCGCAAATATTCTTCTATATTCCCTCTCAAGTTTGTTCTCCATAGGATCTTCGGTTTCCGCTGAAAATTGGCTTTGTTTATCATCGCTAGGATTCTCAAGATTATGAACATGTTGCACTAAAGAATCTGAAGAAAAATCTTTCTTTGCCTCTTTATTGTTTCTATCTAGAATTTTGCTTGAATCTGCTGTTTTACTTCTCATATCTTTGATATCTTCCTGAACGATTAATACAGGTTTGATTTCTTCAATTTTTACTTCAGGCTTAATTATATTTTCTTGTTTGAGTATATCATCAACTTGTGTCGTGATATTTGCTAAGCTTTTTACAACTGTGTTGCTCCCGATTTCAATGTTTCTATTCAACGCAGATTCTCTTGGGCTCGTGGATCCCGATATAGTTTGTACTATAGGGGAGAGCTTCTCATTCATAACGCAACCTATGTTATATTCTAAAATTCCTCCGACGCACTTGGATGATGTCCTTTTATTTTCATAATAACTGTTAACGCGATGTTGTCTGTTTCTTCCTTAAAAAAAAGATTATGTGAAATATATCAGTTTCTTAACAATTTTATGTTATCATAATTATCATTCAGCCGTGCTGAATAAAGGCCGTCCTAGACTTTCACAAGGACTGATTATATGCCGCCTGCTTTTAACGCTACCAGCGACCTTTAACATGTCGGCTGTGCATCTTGTTGCAGGCGGCCCTACGCTGCGTTACCGATACATGGTTTCTAATCGAAATCCTTTCAAACCATGCTAAGGTCAAACGACGCTCGTAAATACTAATATTGCTTGTTATCTAGCACACAAACGAACAAAAATAAACTGTAGTAAGTTCAGGTACTCAGTTAACTTTCCATGAGAGAGATTTTAGTTGGGCACTTATTATACATAAACAAATATTTTCTAACTTACGTAACACGAACGAAGACAAATCCGAACTGCCGACTCCCCTGTCGTCTGTCTCTGGTAAATAGATCTTTCGTACTTTCTTTCTTTGTAACGCCTTCACACTACCAACCCCGATATCAGTAAAACTTCTCGATCCGTGATAAGCGTAAATTTGTTTGGGCAACCGAAAGTATCTCACTTCTTGTTTTTTTTTCAGTGTTGCCAGGTTTTTACAAGTGCATATTAGGTTATCCCGTTTAGAATCGAACTGGCAACCCACTTCTTGGGTGTTCTGATCATATCTTATTGAGCCAGGCGAAAGTTCCCCGTCTCGTATGATCTTGTTGGGGTAGAATTGATAATCTCTGCTTAATTCAACTTTTAAATTCCGTTTTGTGACATAAACAGCTTTGCTCTCTTTCATTTCTTCTTAGTTATCATTATTTGTTTTGTGAGCTTGCATTTTTTTCGGTTTTCACTCGATTTACTATTATTCGATTTTCTATTACTCGTTTCGCTATTGAATTACAGCTGCAATATCGTGAAATGTTGTTATTTCTTAAAATGTATTCTACAACTGTTGCTATGGGAATTTATTTGCAATTTTAAAACTACACACATTTATAGCAATTATTATTCTCTCACCAGCTATAAGGTTTAGACTTTCGAATTTTTATATCAGTTTTGAAATTATTCTCAATTATTACTTTGAATTTAATTTTTTTCAGAAGAATTTTTTTCAAATCTGTCAGTTCATTGGATTTTATTGACATACAGATTGTTTTCACTTTGACAGTTTTCGCGGCATCCATTATTTTGTGAAAGAGGAAAGATTAACAATCTAATTCTCAATCCTCTTTTTAATGCACCCATTAAAAACAGGATTGAGAATTGAGAACACGGCCACGTAGCTGAAGCGTTTTTCCTATTACCACTCTTTACACGATTTTTGTAGTGAAACTGAATACCTCGACGTATTTATAGGTGTACTCACTGCGTCTGAGAACCTTCATTATTTTATTTCCTGATAGGTTAACGCTTGACGGCTAGTTCACCTGATGTTAAGTGATACTGCGATTTAAAGAAAATTCACCGTGATTTAAAGACACTCAGATTATATATATCGCAGAAGACTCACCCGGGAACCTCATTCTACAAAAGTGGACTTAGCGTGCCGTGAGGGTTTTTGGAAAAATTGTTTTGGGCTATTTTTCGACCGTTTCAAGATAGATTTTTACGTCCTACGCCATTGTCATAGTGGTTGACAACTGTTCACCTTTATTATTTACTACCTGTTGCTAGCGGTTACACATTTGCGACTCCTCGAGTGTTGCGGATGTCCATGGGCGGCGATAATCGCTTACCATCAGGCGATCCGTCTGCTCGTTTGCCCCCTATACCATAAAAAGGGTATGAAAGACTTGACGTTGCAAAATTCTCTCAAGCTTGCAGATTGGCTAAGGATGCAAATTATTTCACGTATATGATTTCTCAACGTCCAAAGCGTGGTTTGGATTCGCACCTATTTATGGCTTCGCATTCCATACCTATCACTATTTTTAGAAAACATCAACTTAATTCAATGTTTCTTCAGCTATTTTTGATCAGGTCTATTATTTCTATTTTGATACAATTGATGATCTGTCATACCTACATCTAGCACTGTATATTCATAAGATCACAGATAATAAGTAAATTTACAGCATTATTTTCAATTTGTACAGTCACAAACAACCCAACAACTAACGAAAGTGAATGTATCTACTATAGATAAACCACAGAACTTCTTTAGTTAACACAAGTAGATAAGATAGATTATTTTATCGCAGTGAAGTAAGACAATTACAAATATTCTTCTGTCAAATTCAAATATTTCTTTTGACATTAGCATTAATATATTTTTACTATTTTTTACAGATATTTCTGTGTATTTTATTGATTTTTGATGTTGTTTTATTAAACACTTGCTAGGACGAAATATGAAAAAGAATAAATTTGTCTACATTGATAGAGTAAGAATCTGTACTCATAATAAATTTATAGTATTGTCTGAGAGGCTGCTTAATCTTTGTTGGATGGACTAGTATCAGGGGATACATATACCATTGTAACAACAATATAACATTGAGGGAGGCCTTGTTTTAGCAGTGTTCATCAGCTGACATGATAAAATAAGTTACAATTTTACACCGCTTGAATATCGTCTGTTTGCCGAGTTATCTACTACAGACTTTTCTTGTTATCGTCTGTACTTTCGATAAGTAATAAATAATAAGTTTGTTTCTTTATATTGCACTACATTTCGATTTCAGAACGTCATATGAAATCAGGCGCTCACAGAAAAAAGATTTCTATACACATTACTACATACATGCGAGACAGATTAAACGAAGGAAAAGAAATGGATGACAAAGGTAACAAAAGATGTGGAAAAGGTAACAAATATCTGTGCTCTATATGCCTCAACTCCAAATCAGAAGATATCGATAGCGAATGCTGTAAAAAAGTAACAAAATGTTGTCCAATTTGCCAGAAAAGCCGCGATTACTGTGGAACTGCAAAGAAAGAAAAAGATAGACATACAATTGATAAAGAAAGGTCTGTTCATAAAGATCCAAATGTTAAAACTGTTCAGACATCAGAAACAAACGTTGCGCAAGGCTTGAGTCTTCTCAATGAAGTTCTAACAGTGTTTCAGAATAAAAAAGTTGATATCAATAAAGAAAAAGTAAAAAGTGGTCTTTTTAAAGATGCAGCTGTGTCTACAGAGGGAAGAAATGAAGACAAAAGTTTACGAAACAGGTCGAGACTCACAGTCAGCAGCTTTCAATATTCAATTGATGACAACAAAAAGGCTGAAAATGGGAAATTTACAATTGTTAACTGTTGCCAACCAGATTTCCTTAGAAATCAGAATTCAATAGATCTAATCAAACATAAATCGTGTTCTATACCTCAAATGAAGCTAGAAGAATTGAAGTACTCCTTAAAAGAAAAGTCCAGGTCGAAAGACGCCATTGAAGAAGTAAATAGAATGTTTGCCACTGTAAGAAAATCTGGCAAACATATGGAAAATTCCAATCGTCCTATGGTCAGAAATGGTCCAAGAGTTTTACCTGTAGTCAAGACTATTGTACAACAGGAAAATAAAAAGGAATTCGGTGTGGAATGCAACAAAAAACACAGCTGTAAGTGTTGCCAGACTTGCATGTCCAGTGGAGACTCTTTCATGAAGCCTGAGTGTTGCCACGACACAGATAAGGAGAAGTGTGACAAATGCGTATATATGCTATGTTGCCATTATGAAAATAAACGCAAAAGGCAGACTGGGCTGTTGATTTGCGAACACTGTAGGAATTTGAATGAAGAACATTATTGCCATGAAAGCTATGTTGATGACAGTTGCTAGTACTTATTTTTGTTTATATTTTTTCCTTGTTTTTAATAAATCATAAATACTTATTTTGTGCAAGCACTTGGCCGTTTATTTGAATAAAAGAGGTTTTATTCGCGCGGAAATAAAAATAACTACACTAATTTCTAGGCTGTGTTGGGTAATTAATTATTATAAATGATAGTGGTCAGGCGTACCCTGGGCAGACAGAAGTAGTGAGGCTCCGAGGGTCGGGTCTGTTTTGTTACGTTCTCACGCCTAAATCACTAAACTAATTTTGACTGATTTTGGTATAGAGATATATATAAGACGTTGAAGAGGAACATAGGCTATTTTTGCCCCACATAGTTCGTTGGGTAGCGACTGAAACAACTGGCAATAGCTATTAATCGTGGAGTTCTTGTTTAGAAAGCAAGCTAAAGAAACAATTTTCGACACTTGACGCCCTGAGAATTGGGTAACTGCCTACTAAAATATACATAAAGTGCCTGTTTATTGGGGTAACTAGGCAGTTACCTTTCTATTTTAGTAGGTAGTAAAAAATTAGGGTAGGTATACCCAGTAAAAAAATAGGGTAACTACCTACTAAAAATAGAGTGTCTACATAAAAATAAGTTTCAATAAAGAACATGTGATTATAAAATAAGAAATAGTTTAACTTTAATGTTAAAGTATCTTAAAACTGTTCACAAATTATTATAAATTAGAAGTAAAAACTCTCCGATGAAAACTTCTTGTCGTTTCTGAAACAATAATTTATAAATGAATTCATGTGGGAAACATGCGGTGCATGTTCAATTGGAGCCTAAACCAATAGTTATTGACGTATTGGGTTCCAATCGGTACCTTCATCTCCGTATTTTTTCGGAAAACGAGTGTTAAGGGTATAAGTACCTAATGGATTTATATGAAACTTAAAATTCCAAGTGTCTCACCTATTATTATTACTTTCGCCATACTTGCTTTTAGTTCTCTCCATCTGTTCGCTGTGGGCTCGGTCCCACACCCGAGACGAAGTTCGACTGCTTGATAAAAACATTATGTCGTAATTATCATAATAGATGTATTACAAGGTGAAAAAAAGGTAGTACTCGTAACCGAGGCGTTCGTATCAAACAATGAAAGTTGATAAAGCAAGAGGTACCTACCCCTATTGGTAAAAGGCGTAGAAATGTGTATTTTTTCATGGGATAAGGGGGAAAACGAGCAGACTGATCGCTCGATGGTAAGCGATGCCGCCGCCCATGGACACTCGCAACACGTGCGTTTCCCGCCTTTTCAAAGGGTTTGGGTCTCCGGTATCCTCACCCACACGACGAAACACGTTCTTTCACGCCGGTTTTCTGTGAGGTGTAATCACTTCGGTTGAGCCGATCCATTCGTGCCGAAACATGGCTCTCCCACGGTTATAGGTACTAAAGTCCTCGAACTATTTTGTAGTGATCCTTGCGTCTAAATTTGCAATAAATATATAACTAACTAATCAATAATACCTATTTGATTTGATTCTTACCGGATCGCCGATTTTTTGGGTAACAGAGTGGTATTACTCCAGAAGCTCTTTATGAAAAAGTTCTACAATTTAAGATAAAAAATCTAAATAAGGGAAATATACAGATTTTAAAGAATGATCACTTTCGTCGTTCCATTCTCTTAGTCCATCCAAAGAAGCTGGTGCAAGTGGCTCTAAGTTAAAAGAAGAAATAAAGATAAATAAAAGAAAATACTTACTCTCCTAAACACAGATCGAAGAACGGCTGATCCAAATTTAAATGATCACGAACACTGTGCTTTGCATCAAACTCTTTGGTTAAAACCTTCTTCAAAGTGTTGGACGAATCAACGAATTTACACATACATTCATTGAGTGTCTGCATTTTGACCAGAAATTCATCTTTATCACAGTTTTCAATCGGATATTTAATGAGCTTTTCCAGCTCTTTGGTAATCATTCGACAATTATCTTTCAGGTCAGGGATGTCCGTCCATTTGATATCAGTGTTAGTTGAAGCGTGTTTAAGGATCTTGATTTTTGGAGTAACAGTTTCTATGATGAATTCTCCTTCTTCTATTATTTCGTCTGGAGGTTTGTAGTAAGGCTGTCGGATGCCGTAAATAGTGTGAGGAGTCTCTTCTGAAAGGCCATCTTTAGTCTTAGCCATGACTAGTTTGAGAAGATTCTCAAGGCCAATTTTGTGGTCGTTTAGAAGATGTCGATCTAGAACTGTTATTCTGTGGAAAAAAAAAATCTAAAGCACAAGCAAAAGCTCTAAAGAAAAGAAGATTTTTTTATTATTATTAAGGTTATATGTATCTATAGTTTTTACATTATTTCTTTTTTAGCAGGCCTTGTTGGTCTACTGGTCCTAAACGGTACTGCTACGCTAGAAGTCCCATCTTAAGATTTCCATCTTAAGTAAGTGTTATTGGGTTTTTCTATGAAATTCATAATAGAAAGAAGAAGAAGAAAGAAAGAAAGAAAAAGCTTTTATTTTCGTCGGTATGGCGCACAACAAACCAAAAAAACAAAACACAAAAATAAAAATAGCTACTAGCCTAGCTACTGGCATATTGCCAGTAGCTAGGCACAAGTTCAAACTGTTCGCCCTCTATTTCATGGGACGTGCACATACCCATGAACTGTTGGTGTACATTAGTACACTTCTCCCTAACCCATCTGACAGTATAGCCATGATAGTATGATAGCCTAGTGATATAGTCATTGGACTGGCAAGTCAAGGGTCCTAAGTTTAAATCCAAGGCACACATCTCTGACTTTTTGCAATCATGGGCAAATTAATAATATAATTATCACTCGTTAATACGGTGAAGGAAAACAGTGAAGGAACCTGCATGCTGGAGATTTTTTCAATGGCGTGTGAAGCCTGCCAACCCACATTAGGCTAGCGTGGTGGACCAGCGTCTCATTATGAGAGTAGACCCATGTCCAGCAGTGGTACGGTTATGTACAACTACTGTGGGAGAGCCATGCTAAGTAATGGGGTCGACCGGATTGATACCACGGCCTCACAGAAAACCGGCCAGAAACAACGCTTACGTTATGTTTCGCCGTGTGAGTGTGGATACGAGGCCTAAACCCTTTTGAAAGACCAGCAAAGCACTTGTGACTCCTCTGGTGTTGCGGGTGTCCATGGGTGGCGGTGATCTCTTACCAAAAAAACTATTGTTTTTTAACTTTAACTATTACAGAAGCGGCGGTAGCCTAATGGCTAGGGCGCCGGACTTGCAATCATGTGGTTGCCGGTTCGAAAGCCTCCCATTGCACTACCGACGTAAACCCACTCGTAACAAGCATTTTAGCTTAGCACGAGGGGTTAACAAGAATAGGTTTATTTTAAAAAAAATTGTAGGTATCAGGTACTTTATTGTTTTACCTATCAGCGTCAAATGAACAGAGATGACAGCCGAAAGACTCCTTGGTTTCCCTCAGCGTTGTGATACCAGTGGTGCGAGACACTGATGGTTCCACTTTCAAACGTTTTGACGTGCAGTCACTACCAATAATTGATGTATCCTGATGTGGAAAAGAAAGTAAACGTTTTAAGATAGCGGCTGGTTGAAATAGCAACAAAAATGAACTGAAATAAAACTGGATAGCGGATTTTATCACGTTACATTACAGATAGTTCAACTCAGTTGTGCGCGCGGCCCTATGTGTGCGTGGGCTTGTAAATATACAACTTTCATTCGTGTGGCAATGACGCGGCAGTCGTCGTCCACTGCCACACGAATGAAAGTTGTATATTTACAAGCCCACGCACACATAGGGCCGCGCGCACAACTGAGTTGAACTATCTATACAACGTTTACACACAAGTGCCTTCCACTGCCAATAAATACAACGACAAGACGCACACAACCTTAGTCTATACGTGACCATGGACGCTACAAAGGATCCGAAAAGTCAGTTAAGTTTATATTGTTAATATAACGCAATAAACTGCCTCATTAGCCAAGTGGTCCTGAGCGCGACTGCTACGCTAGAGGTCCTGGGTTCGATTCCCAGGTCGAGCAAAGTGTAATTGGGTTTTTATATGAAATTCCCAGTAGCAGCTCGGAGTTAGGAATTTGTGCCCGGTTAATGGCAATAGGCTCGCCCCCTATTACATGGGACCTAAACACACCGGTGAACTGTGGGTGTACATTAGTACGCCTCTGCCTAACCCTTCGGGTAATACAGGCGTGATGGTATGTCACGCAATAAGGTCCGTTTAGTATTTTAATTTCAATATTTGCGAAGTCTCAGAAATCAGTAAAAAATATCCCACCAAAAGCATTTTAATGTAAAATGTTGCCGAGACCATATGGCTTGCACTGTCAAAATGATTTCAGATTGCTTGTAGAGCCTAACTTCTAACTCTTCACGCCCTGACTAAAAGCTCTAACTTTACAAACTACCTACACCTTATCTTTTTGTGATTTTTTTGCATTTTTCATGCTAAGATTATAAAGTTATTTTAGTGAAGGAAAACTATCTTTACGATCTTAGCATGAAAAATGCAAAAAAATCACAAAATGATAGTTGGTAGGTATGGTAGCATCATACGACATAGAACTAACCGTAAGGTAAGTCATGTCGGTTGAGAATGTGAAGGCAAATTTCGACATGGCAGGTGGGACTCGCGGTGGCTTACGGGTCATAGCGTCTGGTGTACCTAACCAGAAGATGCAGGTTCGAATCCTGCCTGCGAGTCGAATTTTTCCTACACTAAAATAAATCTACACCTTAGTCAAAATACGTGGCTTGGCCGTTTCGTTACTACAAGAACTATTGTATAACAGTAAAGTACCTACCTATGTAATGAATTGAATAACATACCATCACGCCTGTATTCCCCGAAGGGCTAGGCAGAGGCGTACTAATGTACACCCACAGTTCGCTGGTATGTTTAGGTGCCATGTAATAGGGGGCGAGCCTATTGCCATTAACCGGGCACAAATTCCAAACTCCGAGCTGCTACTAGGAATTTCATAGAAAAACCCAATAACATTTTGCTCGACCTGAGAATCGAACCCAGGACCTCTAGCGTAGCAGTCTCGCTCAGGACCACTAGGCTAATGAGGCAGTTGAATAAATGAATGTGAATGAATTGAATAAATGTTTCACATTTCGCTCATGTCCATTACCATCACCAGCAAGAAAGTATCTATCTATACTAATATATAATCTATACTAATATATAAAGCTGAAGAGTTTGTTTGTTTGTTTGTTTGTTTGTTTGCTTGCTTGAACGCACTAATCTCAGGAACTACTGGTTCGATTTGAAAAATTCTTTCAGTGATAGATAGCTCATTTATCGAGGAAGGCTATAGGCTATATATCATCACGCTAAGACCAATAGGAGCGAAGCACCAATGAAAAATGTTTCAAAATCGGGGTTTTTTTAAACGGTTTCAGTTTCGCAAAAATCATATATGACAGAATTGTTCCTCTTTAAAAGTTCTAAAAAAAAGTCCGCGACAGCATATGTCTATCTTTTAAGGTTGGCTCACTATAACCTTTTTTATGCTAACTTTGTTCTAAAATTCCAAATGCATTATTTGCGAAGGTGTTTTTATAAACATGATATTAATCCTTATCCAAATAAATACGTTATTCATCAGAAGTATTTAATTTAAAACAAAAGTGCCTTTTACATCATTAGATTTCAATGAATATCTTAGGAGATATCGCAGTTTTAAAATAACATCTCAGCAAAATAATGATCAAGTACCGCGCGCGCATTTATTCGGATTGAAAAATTCTTTCAGTGTTAGATAGCCTGAAGGGAAGTTGTATAATTGAAACAACTGTCGCAGTCGACTGTTCTTTAATTACTGACTAATTATATCACTAAGTACATAATATATTAGATCTATGCTACTACACCTCACCACGGGGGTAAGAGAAAGAAAAAAAAAATGGTTACAATTTTTTTTTTTTTATATATGGATAAAATACAATATAATTTATGTAGAAAATGGTTTCGTCCTATTCTTATGAATAATATAATTTTTATTACTAATTAAAATTTTTACGTTAACTCCTAAATCCTCTAAAACTACAAATGGGCCATCCCATTGAGTTTCTAATTTACTAACATTTTCTTTTTTAATTAATACAAGCTGTCCCTTATTATAAGTTACATTGTTTAAGTATTTATCATAGGAACACTTACGATTATATTTATTCAAAAGTAAATTATTACGAGCATCCTGATGTGCTACTTGTAACTTATACTTAAGATCTAAAGGATAACTATCTGGGTTATACAAGGGTTCTATATTCTGACTTACTCTAGATGGGATTTCACTAGATCTACCAAATACTAACTCATATGGTGTGTACTTGGTTTCTGTATGAACAGTATTGTTATAACTGTAACACCAAAATGGTAACCATTGGCTCCATGTTTCTTTTTTACCATCACAATATATTCGCAAGAAGGCATTCAAATTTTTATGCGAATTCTCAAGCGCACCTATCGATTGATGGTGATATGCTGTGGATGTTATTTTTTCTATTCCTAATAATGTACATACCTGTTCCATCACTGAAGAGACAAATTCCGTCCCACGGTCGGTCGCTATAGCCTTCGGCACTCCAAATCTTAAGATAAAATTATTAACTAATGTTCTAGCTACACTTACCGTTTCCTTAGTCTTTAGTGGATATGCTTCGACAAATTTCGAAAGCTCACACTGCAGTGTTAAGACGTAGGAATTACCTTCACAATCTTTTTCTAAAGGACCTACGATGTCTAGAAATATTTTTTCAAATGCGTATGAAGCCGTTGTAGTTATCTCCATGGGTGCCTTGACATATCTACAATGCTTCATTTTTTGGCATTTAACGCATTTTTTAACAAATTCTTGTACGTCTTTGTCTAAGCCTGGCCAATAAAATTTTCTCTTTATATTATTAGTCATTCTACGCACACCTGCATGACCTGCGGTGGGTAGTACATGGAAATCATGTAAAATATAGTTTCTTTCCTCCTTATCATAAATTTTTCTAACTCCTCTTAATATGTAAATACGTGGACCGGTCCAATCCTTATTATCTTATATCTCTTTTAATAAATCTTTTATAAATTGTTCATATTCTTTACTCTTTACTATGCATAGTTCATTAATATTATTAGCTTTACAAAACATCTCCAACTTAGTCACAAATTCGACTCGCGTAAATTGTGCCCTAAAGTTAAGATTAATATATAATATTTTTCTACAATTACTGTAAATAAAACATTCATTTTCTTTATCTATAACATTTAGTCTCCTTAATTTATTTAATTCGTTATTTTCTATAAAAGTCATTTCCACTGAATTATTTGGTAATTTTAGTACCTCAACTACTTGTGGTTGATCAGGCCACACCTCGTCAGGTTTACTAAAAATGGGTGTTTCTAATTGATTTTCTAAGCTACGCTTCTGTGCTCTAGTCAAAACTAACATAATTTCATCATTCATTTCCTTAAGATTATCTGATGTTATACAAATTCTAGATAAAGCATCTGCAACGCTATTTTCTTTCCCTTTCACATACACAATTTTAAAATTATATTCTTCCAATGCTAATCTAAATTTTAGAAGTCTGCTGGAAGGATCTTTTAATGAAAATAAATATATTAAAGGTCTATGGTCAGTCATAATTTTAAATAATTTACCATATACGTACGGTCGAAAGTACTTAACAGCCCAAACAATAGCTAGTAATTCTTTTTGAATGGTGGGGTAATTAAGTTCAGCTTTATTAAGCGGTCTGCTAGCATATGCTACAGGTTTCATATTTTTATTACACAAAACTGCGCCTATAGCTGTACCTGAGGCATCAGTTTGTATGACAAATTCATTATTCTCCGAAAAATCTGGAAATTCTAGTACTGGTGGACTTACTAAAGCATGTTTTAATAATTCGAATGCATTTTGACACTCATCCAGATCTGATCAGTCCAGACAAAAGGTTCATATTTTCTAGTCAATTTGTTTAATGGATACGTTATTTCTGCAAAATTCCTGATAAACTTCCTATAATAATTACAAAAGGCAACAAATCTTTTTACTTCATCTAAATTACTTGGTATGGGATATTTTTCCAAAATTTCGATTTTTGCAGGGTCGGGTAAAACTCCATTTTCCGACACTAGATGTCCCAAATAAAGAATTTCTTTCTTTAAGAAGTTACATTTTTCTGGGTTCAATTTTAAATTAATTTTTCTCAATCTTTCTAAAACATCTATCAAATTTTTGTTATGTATGTCTAAATTTCTGCCAAAAACCACCAAATCATCTAAATAAATAAAACATTTATCATAGGTTAATCCAGACATAGCTACAGACATTATTCTACTGAAAGCACTTGGACTTGTCTTCAGTCCCATCGGTAATCTTTTCATTTGGTACTGTCCCGTATTTGTAGTAAACGCAGTGTATTCTCTACTCTGTTTATCTAAAGATACTTGATAATATCCTTGATTAAGGTCTAAATGTGAAAAATAAACTGATCCAGAAAGCGAGTCCAAAATTTCAGTAATATTCGGTAACGGGAATTTATCATCAACAATGCAATCATTAAGTTTCCGGTAATCGACAACAAGTCGCCATTTTTTATCTTTACCTTTTTTCGGTACTAGTAAAATAGGGCTAGACCACTCACTTTTCGCTTCCTCTATAATATCATTGTCAATCATGTTACGAATTTGATTATTAACTTCAGTTTTTAAAGAATGAGGTAGCCTATACGGTTTAGTATAAACCGGACATGTATTAGGTTTTAGAGTAATTGACTGTTGATAAATATTTGTAGTTGTTAATTTATCACCAGGTAAAAAGAAAACATCTGAATATTTCGCACATAATTGTTCAATAGATATTCGTTCTTCCGAGTTTAAATGATTTAAATTTAAAGTATTTAATAAAATGTTTGCCCGCTCTAAACTGTTACAATTGGCTTTAAAATCGCATAAATCATAATCATGAATCGAATAAATTTCAGGTTTAAACGTTGGTAATACAATATCATGTTCACTAGTGTTTAAAATTTTCACCGGTAATCTATTATTTTTTATTCTACTTATACACCCCGCTAGAAAAACATTTTCAGCTAATTGCTTACTATAAATAACACAATCATCCTTTAAGTCAATATCCAATATTAAATAGTGAATTGATTCACTTCGCGCCGGAATGTGCAATACTTCATTTGAATAATCTATTGTGTCACAAAGAGCTAAAGAATATTCCACTCCATATTTAGATAAAGTTATCTTATTAGTCCCCAAATTGATATTCGACGCGTAATGACACAGAAAGTCTAAACCTAAAATTCCATCAGCCTTTAACGGTATGTTATCAAATACATGAAGCCTAGTATTAAACTCAATACAACAATTGTCATCACGATGAGTCAAGTTAAGACAAATATAGCCAGTTGAACGAATCTGACCTCCAATGCCATTTATGATAGTCTCATTCCTAATTAAGCAACTATTTCTAGGCAATGCATCACTTTTTATAACGGATAATGACGCTCCCGTATCTATCAACCAAAAATATTTTTTGTTGTCAATGTAAAAAGATAAAAATTTTGCTTTTCCATATAGCGCCAAAATATTATGTTTCAGATCGAAAAAACTGCATTCCATTTACGTTTGAATTTAAGGCTTCATTTCTATCGGAGTCATTAGTACATAGCACTCGATGGTTATTACCGCTACTACGAGCTTCATAACTCGATCGGTTTCCGCTCGACCTCTGGAAATTTCGTCCACGATTTGAGTTATTAAATGAAGTCAGTCGGACTTCAGACGGACATTTATTATGATAATAATATGATGATCTACCACGCGAATTATTAAAATTCGGTCTGCCAAAATTATTAGGATAATAATTGTAATTACCACGTCTGAAATTAAATGTTTTACCTCGTTCGCCAGGTTGCTGTTGATAAGAGAGCTGCCGTTGGTAGGGGTTATTATATGATGACTTACCTCTACCACGACGTGATAACTGCATGACATTATCACCTGTCGAAGTTGATGCCGCTGACAACTCCTCGTCTTTAGCTGCTTGGATTGCGTCTTTTAAACTATCGTAGTTACGCGCAGCAATAATTGTACTGAGCCGGGAATTACTCAAGCCATCTGCAAACCGTTTAATACATTCATTCAGTTTCTTCATTTTTTTTCTTCATTTCAGTTTTTTCATTTAAAGGTTTTAATACAGCATAGTTTTGGGAATTTCCATCTGCTTGCGAAATTGTCAGATTGGTAAATAATTTTTCTATCTCTGTACCATACTGATCTATGGTACGCCAGCCTTGTGTTGTGTTCTGTAAGCGCGATTGTATGGCAGTAAAAGATTTTTTAGGTAAAAGAGTGTTTTTTAAATCTCTGACAAGATCGTTTGTGGATGAATATTCATTACACATACGCAATTTCGCATTTTCAGATAACCTACTTTTCAATACGAATTTTATAAGAAGCTTTTTCCCTGCTTCTGACAACATTTCCGCATACATTTCCACAGAGTCAATGATACCCTTGATGTTATTTTCATTACTGTTCATGACAGGAATCAAACTACATGCTGTTTTTAAATCAAACTCCATGTTTAGTTCTGGATATGAGCTCGTATCAGAATAATCACTCTCACTATTACTACTTTCTACAGGTTTTGAACATAAATTAATAATATTTGTATAACAAGATTCTATTTCACTCTTTAATATATTTAAAGATTCCAAAAATTCTAACTTTAATCCCTTTTTTGCAGTAAAGTACTCAATTAAATCTGTACTTTTCTTATATATTATTTCAGTATCTGTTAATTTATTTTTAATAACATTACCCTTAAATCTCGATTTCCCTTTCTTAATTAAGTATCGTCTGATTAATTTAAGTTCATCTAAGCATTTAAACAACTCATCTTCCATACCCTTTTAAAATCAATAAATTCTTAACAATAAATTACATACCACATTCTTATAGTGAGTTACCGTAGTAGGGGCCACGGATCGTAATTTGATACATCGGAATCCGATCGCTCGACTTAGTTAATTCACAACAATGATTTTATAACAAGATCATAATAAAAGATTATTTCTAATAACCTATTCTAAAATTAGGAGTTTATTTAGTTAGTACATTATTATTGCCTTTTCTTTTTTTTTTTTTTATAAAATTACGATACACGCACGTTTTTATGATTACCGCACTTTTCATTCAATCATTTAAAAACTTTTATTTACGTATAACCACACTATGTTATTGTTACGCACAGTATACACACACACAGAATACACCTTTCTTCCAGTCCAGCTATCCTCCACTAATTCATTGGTACATGAACATCCTGCTCGCCTTCACGATTATTTCTGGAACGGCTGAATGAACGTCGTAAGTTGTTCTGTATAATCTGATCCCTGATCCAGGAATGGTGGCATTTTTTATATTGTCTCCATACAAAGTAAATCACTCCAAGGCCCAATATCAAGCAAATTACCAATAGAACGATGCTGATATTTGACATATGCCATTTCATCTCTTCGACATGCGCATTATTCGATCCTGCAGAATTCTGGTTTAAAAAGACCGTCTCCTTTTCTATATTAGAACGACACATCTTTATGCACAATACTTTTTTTTTTTTTTTTTAGATGAAATAGTATTAAAATTTTATACGGCAAACGTTTTTCAGTTCATAGTAGTGTGTTTAATCATGGTCCGAATATTTTATATTGGAGCCGTAACATTATATGATAGAAGTCGCGTCACGCGCCCCAAATATGGCAAGGGTCGCCATGAAGGGAAGTTGTATAATTGAAACAACTGTCGCAGTCGACTGTTCTTTAATTACTGACTAATTATATCACTAAGTACATAATATATTAGATCTATGCTACTACACCTCAAGCCCATTTAGTGAGGAAGGCTATAGGTTATATATCATTACGCTACGCGGACGAAGTCGCGGGCAGAAGCTAGTACTAATATATAAAGCTGAAGAGTTTGTTTGTTTGTTTGCTTGAACGCGCCAATCTCAGGAACTACTGGTCCGATTTGAAAAATTATTTCAGTGTTAGATAGCCCATTTACTGAGGAAGGCTATAGGCTATATATCATCACGCTACGCGGACGACGTCGCAGGCAGAAGCTAGTCAAAGATAGGACATATGAAAGTAAGAAAAGTATTTTTGGCATTTTACTTCGGGAATTTTCACCGGTTGTTAGCTTACATAAGAAATTTCAGGATATTATAAAAATATTATAGTATACTCACAGCCGCGTTGACATCGTTGACCGGGATATCGATGGTCTCCTCAGGATGTGAGAACAGTGTTCTGCTGCGACAGATGCGTGCGCGCAGCTTGTCGAGCAACCGCGTCGCTGACGATGTACGACCGATCACTGTGTATGTGAATTATAGCATTAATATTATGGCTAATCAAGATACCTAAGCCTGTCAAATTCTTTTTTTTTAATTTTTCATAAATTGTGAGTCTAAAAAACATACCAAGGTACTACAATACAATAATTACTGGTGAGAGATAAAAACAGCTTAAAAATCCGTGTCGAGCTTAAATCTTGCCAAAATCATGCTGCAATTACGATTTTTAACCACTCTTACGTTGAACTCTGTTGTAAAGATGTAAAAATACCCAGCACATGCTGAGTTGGTAACCCATTCGGTACGGACATGACGACAATGTTCTTTCTTTTGTTTTTCATTGTTACTTGAATCTTTCAAAATTTGATGTGTATGTATGTAACTTGGTGATTGTTTCGTCTTTTCCGCGTTCAGCCTAAGCACGAAGAACTATCGAATTCGTATCGTAAACGAATGAGTTTTTTCGGCTACAAATCTCATACATACATACATATCTTCACATCTGTCTCCCATTGGGGTAGGCTGAGACTACACTTGCTACGATCCTGGCACACCACTTTCCCTTCATCTATTCATCTGCGTTTACTAACCTCCTTCTTCTCGATTTCGATACGAAAACATTTTCGAAAGTGTTCGAGCTTGGCCTACTGATCGCCCCTCTCGTTGCTGCGGCTCGGGCAGTCCGTAGAAGCTCTTAAGGCTCGGAAACGCATCAGCATCGCCTCTGGTATTGCAGGTGTCCAGGGCGGCGACGGCTTGTTACTTACCATCAGGTGGTATGTCTGCTCGTTAGCCGACATTACTAGTATTCTATTATCGGTGCTGATATAAAAAGAAACTCATACGTTGCGTTTTCCGCAGGCGTTTATCGTTGTTATCCAAAGCTAAACCTACTTACATTTATTTCCTTTGTTCTTGGTGGCATTTGTGAAAGTTGAGTCTAGTGATGTTCCTCTGGGGACTGTGTTAGACTTCTCCTGGAAATAAGAGTGATATCAAAATTATGAAATCAAGATATATTCTTCAGTGGGTCGGCCTCGGTCATATTTAAAACGACAATCGTTGCGGAAGACGTGTTCTCGAATGTAGATGTAAATAGTATTTACAGCTAAGTTGGTTTCGTCTATTTTTTTTTATGACATAGGGGCGCAAACGAGCATATGGATCGCCTGATGGTAAGCGATTACCGCTGCCCATTGACACCCGCAACACCTGAGGAGTCACAGGTGCGTTGCCGGCCTTTCAAATGGGATTTTGATAGTCGGTTTTCAATATCATTTAGTTTTTTTATCGGAAGGTTTATATCTACCTACATACTTATAATAAAATTGACAGGCCGATGTCTGTACATTATAGATATTGAAGAAAAACTAATATAGTGTCTTTATTAGAGCAACAGAAGTCAAAAACAATTATATTTAAAATTTTTGACAGTCTGTATGTTTGTACACGCATCACGCAAAAACTACTGTATGCAATTGAATGCAGTTCTTCACCGATTTATTGCTAGAGATCTTAATTAAATTAAATAATAAAGTTAATTTATTTTCGCAGACCAAAGCTAGTGTATTATAGTAGGAGGAAAACCGAGAATTTCCATTGTACGAGAAAGCAGCTGCAGGGTTGCTAGTGAATAAAAAAACTACTCTTAAGTCTTACTGCAATAACTCTAGGACTCTTGTTAAGCTCTGGGAACTCCTCATTACTCGCATGGTGGAGCTGACGATGCATCATGAGTGCGCTTTCAAATTGCGCCGTAAATGCACACTGTGAGCAACTGAAACAAATATATACATTATATATATAATCAACCCACTATATGTCCCACTGCTGGGCACGGGTCTCCTCTAAGAATGAGAGGGATTAGGCTATTATCCACCACGCTAGCCTAGTGCGGGTTGGCAGACATATACATTAGTCCGGTCAAAATAGACATTCAACCTTGCATATACATTCCCAAGAAGCCGAAAATTTACATGAACGTTAGACCATTATAATGACATTGTGAAAAGTGCCCATAAATACCATGTGTGCCAAAAAAAAACAATGTCAACGAGCGCAAAAATGGGTTTCTTGGAAATTTTAGTTTAGTAAAAATTGTAGATTATGCAATTATCTACAAAAATTGTCCTTACACTTTTTTCCCTAAGATTTACCATTCCTGAGAAAATGCGATTCTAGAATTGCTCCTATTTTAAGTGCCTTGCGGGCTTTTTATAAGGGTGTACTTACAGAATTAACTTACTGTGTTCAAATACAGGTCTTATTATCTCAGCAGTTGTGCCTAAAACTTATCTGCGTTATATAGGTACTTAGGTATTCTATATTCCCCTCATCTAACGTATGCATCATATTCATGATTATGAGCATAACAATAGGTACAGATAATATCTATGTACCTATTTATTGTTTTATTTATTTGCTATTTCACATGAATTTATCACTTACCAATGTGTCATTATGAAAATCAAATCGTAAAATGTTTGTAAATGTTCAAAATTACGCTTTCGATATTGACATTAATGTCGGTTGTTATGACAGCTCAAGAGATAGCATTAAAAAAATATTGACGGACCTCAAAAAGGTTTGAACTACTTATTAATTTAAAAATATCGTCGGTGATATTGCAATACCGCGTAACTAACACTGCTGTACCTAAGGTTAAATTTTCAATGTTATATTATTGAAAATTTTACCTTAAAAGTTAAAACCTTGGACCTAAAGCCTAGTTATCGATGAAATATCATAGAAAATTTAACCTCATAGCCTGTTTTGAGGCCTGATTATCAATTAATTAAATAGATAACATTAAAAATTACGCGGTATTGCACTATCTCCGAAGATATGTCTTAAAGTGCGATATGTAAGTAAAAAGGTTGGTATGTAGGTACTTAATATTTTTTATAAGACTCATTGTAGCATTACTGCTTCATTAGTTTAGTCGCCGCTAAGCTAAGATCCCTGTGTTCGGTTCCCAGGTCGAGCAGTGTTATTGGGTTTTTCTACGAAAGTCTCAGTATCAGATCGGCGTTTGAGATTTGATTGAGAGATTTTAGATGGAAACTAAACATACTGGGAACTGTGGGTGTAGAAACTACAGAACCCTACTTGCTACGATGGGTATTTTTTTCCCTGTAATTTCTTTTATCTGTTGCCATTGAGGTATAAGCTAGGAAGATTGGGTTAAATCGTCGGAGAATTAAATAATATCAATACCTAAAACGCGATAAAATAATTATTTTACATCATCAGACTGGAACCCAATTGGTTCTATCCGGAAAAAATTGGTTACTTAGGTACCAAGCTACTCAGATTACCGAGCTAGCAACTAATTTGCACGAGTAACGTTAGTGCTATGATAAAATGCGGGTACAAATCGGTATTTCGTTTAAACCGTATCTGTTACAAGTTCAGTATTTATGCAATGTAACAGGGAACGAAGCTACCTGCGCGGGTCACCGTTTACCACCTGTTTGCGGTGTTACCACCTTATTTTATTTACGGGTTTCTTGGGTAATATTTATTATTCAGGTCTAAATGCATTTTGAATTGCTTCTGTTTTGTTTTTTTTTCCCTTTATTGTGTCCAAGGTAAAATTGTTGTGATGCGCTTTTTTTAATATGTTTAATGTTAAGCCTATTTAATTCTTCTCTAAATAATGTACAAACCTTCCTTCTCCCTATGACTGCATCTGCGCGGACCTCGGAATTGGATTCAGCTTAGATAAAGAATATCCTTTGTGTTCCAGGTTAACCACTATCTGTATACCTACCAAATTTCATCAAAATATTCGTGGAACAGGTATTGTGGTAGAGCAAAAGAAACAACTGCATACATTCACTGAAACAGTGTTTGAGCTCAACTTAATGCTGACTGATTGACAATCTTACGACTTTTATAAATGCGAAATTTTGGATGGATATATGTTTGTTACTCAATCTCTTAAGAACGGCTGAACAGGTTTTAACAGAATAGCACATAGGCTACTTTTTATCCAAGCCGGACCTGATTCTAAAATACCACGCACGTTAGCTAGTTTTACTTCTTACTTCAGCATGTTACTTCTTACTGGGTAGTTTATCACCAAACAAGCAAAAAGCATACCTACACGTTATGATTCATATGTTTCTAGGTAGTACCTACTAATGTTTTTATTATCGGAGCATCGTCTTAAATAATTGTTTTGTAATAATACTTACCAGTAGTTACAAGAATTGTAAATAAGGAAAAGAAAAGTATATATTATATTAGCCTAGTGGTCCTGAGCGTGACTGCTACGCTACGAGGTCTGGGGTTCGATTCCCAGGTCGAGCAGTGTTATTGGGTTTTTCTATGAAATTCCCAGTAGCAACTCGGAGTTTGGAAGTTGTGCCCGGTTAGTGGCAATAGGCTCGCCCCCTATTACATGGGACCTAAACATACCGGCGAACGTACGCCTCTGCCTAACGCTTCGGGGAATACAGGCGTGATGGTATGTATGTATGTTAACATACCATCACGCTTTTATTAATAGGGGACGAGCCTATTGCCATTAACTTCCAAACTCCGAATTGTATGTTATGTTTATGTTATATTGCCATTTTATGTTGTATGAAGTTGTATGAAGCGGCAGTAGCCTAATGGCTAGGGCGTCGGATTTGCGATCATGTGGTTGCTGGTTCGAAACCCACCCATTGCACTATCGACGTGAACACACTCGTAACACAAGCATTTAGCTTAAAAAATATATTGCAAAAAAACAATAGGCGCTTTTTTCATAACTAGTCTTTAAAGTTATTTACGTCGTGCAATCAATAAGTAGGTATTTTATTTTCATCGAAGCTATAAAACTATACATAATTAATAGCTGAATTACTATTTGAAAGCTCGCAATCAAAATGGCAAAAACATGTTTTGATAACATCGAGATAATTATCTTTTTTGCATTTGAATCATAACAAAATGGCAATTAGAATCGTTCTAAGTTATTATTATCAACAACAAGTACCAATTCAGTGTACGTCAAGAAAATAATGAATAATAATTAATCTATCAACACATAAAACCATTCATAGAACGTATGAAATCTTCATATTTTTTCTTTCTTTAATGTCATTCAATTATGTATTTTTTATTCGTTTTCAAAACTATAAAATACTCTTTGTACGCGTTCTATCACGATTACGATTAAAACAATATTTTCGATGCTGATAAAATATAAGGGTGCAGTTGATATTCAGCTCTATGTATATTAGGATAAGGAATGGATAGACATTTCAAATTGAGTCTAGGTTGGTTTTAAAGCAAAACCTTCTTCGTGCACTGGTAACACTGCGACTGCTTAAGCTTGAAGTTAGTTGTGTGCGGGGGGTCATTGCGATCGCGCGTAGTAAACCTTTCTCCATTTTCATTTCGACACGACATCAAAAATCTCATTGTTTAACAAATAAATAATATTGACATCCTAATTATAGAAGTAAACAAACGTAACTGTGAGTTTCGCTTATTGTATTCGCATCTTAAAACTCGTAAAAACCGGTTGTAACTATAGGAAGTTAGTAACAGTTATATAAAAGTTAGTTTTCTTTTGCAAGTATACCGTTTACGCCGAGTTTTTGTTCGTGATTTTTATAAAATAGTTCTTTTATAGTTGTTTTTGAAGTGTTTTTGAGACGTTTTCTCTGTGAAATCAACACCAAGTGATACAGGTGAGGTTTTTATCTAGAGCAATGTTCTGAGCGCTTTCTCTTATGTTACAGGGTTGAATAACTATGATTTACTTATGAATCCATTATAGAATGCTTAGATATTTTGTTGGAACGCACTGTTTACTATATTTAACCTGTAGATTAAGTAATGCCTTGCGTAATTTACCGGTTTTTAATGTAATCAAATATTGCTAAATGTTTTCGCTTATAGATTGGCGTATGAAATTTTATGTAAAGTTCATACTTACTTACCTATCGATTTATTTATTTACAAAGCTAACTTCCGCCTAAATGGGGCCCACTACGGCTATAAACGCACAAAAACAACAAGACGATCGTTTTATCTTGACACAAAAAAGTAACCATTAAAAATTCATACGTGGTTAGTCATTCTTCAATAAGTGAAGTTACAATACTTTACATTGTTCTGAGTGAAACGAAAGAAGAATAAATTACTTGGTGCGTGTAACCCTTTTATTAATTATGTTTGCTCGATCAATGAAAAAAGAAATGGTGTTAACAAAAGAGTAACACTCAATAAATAGTAAAACACTCTTGCACTCAATATAAAGATGACCGAAAAATCCGTTACAATCAAAATAATCATAAAATAAAAGATATGAATAACATTGAATTTTTATTCAGAAACAGGATCGAGATAGTATCATAACAGTATTAATAGGTACAGTTATTTTATCTTTAAGTTACCTATATATTCTAATGTTTATGTTAAGTAGTGTGATGGAATACTGTGGTGAAATAATTTATACCCTCATAAAACTTATTAAAAAAAAATTACCATTGGTTTTTTCTGGAAATGTTTCTATGGTACGATGTTTTACATTCAAACATTTGGCATTTTAGAAACCACCTATTACTTTTCACGTGCAAAAATTGTTCCTTTTTCAAATTACGCGCCATTCTAAAGATTTTATTTTCGTCGTCGCCATTTTCTGAGTCATGCCGTCATTTGCGGTGAAAACTTAAATAGGCATTGCAGTGTAATGGCGGGTTGCTTACCCATCGCTTACTGGCCCTGCGGTTACTTTTACCTGGAGATTTATGATTGACATAGAATTATAAATAGCTTGGTAAAGTCTACCTGTTCCAATTAGATTGCAATATAACCAGGTATGAAAATCCTAAGTATCTGAAATGTTACGCATTCATAGATATTTATGCAAAAAAAAAAGAGAATTTACCTGCACGGCCGTTAGGAACGGCTAACTTCGGATGTGCACACTTATTTCGATCATACTGACTGTATGTCCAGTAAGGATGAACACCAAGTGTTGGCGGGAATGCTCTACGCATTCCCGCCAACAAGAGATAAAAAAAGTCATGTATTTTAATTTTAGAGAATTTTAATCCTCCAAACTGTACGTCAGTTTCAAATCGTGAGCATGACGATTCAGGTCGATTTTGACGATTCGTTCCGGGTCATTTCAAGTGTACGGTAAACAGTGTATAGTGTATGTATGTGCTCTTAGAAATTAGCCTTAAAGTGTAGAAATTCGCTTTATTAAAATAGACATAGTACTTACTGTAGCGCGTAGATACACATTATGTTAAAAATCCAATTCGATCTGAAAGAGGCATATAAAACTACGTTAGGTACCAGAAGAAAGACACAACAAACATGAAATATTAATGACGTTTAAATGAATGATTGTTGTGTTTGCCGCAATTTCCCCAAAACCTAGCAAAATTTTAAAATATGACAACACTATCGTTAGCGTACGGCCAGAGATTTGCTTACTAAAGGTAGGATTCATTAGTGGTTTGACTGTATTGCTAAAAGCTTCCTTTATTAAATTTTATTCGGAGTTTTCTTTTACCGTTATGATAAATGTTAAAAATAGAATCATTTGGGTTTTCTTAACATTATTGTATAGTGTACTTCAGAAGTAAATATTATGTAGTGTAGGTAGAGAAGTATAACAATCTTAGCATCTAAGTATTTATATTTTAGTAAACAACCATTGATGCACGAGTATTAGTAGTGCGTTGTATAAATCATCATAATCATGTACCTATCGCCTTTTAAAACACATGTCCTTAGAAGAAAAAGAAGATAATATGTTTCTCAAAGAGTGATGAATGAATATAAATGACCAAACTGGTAGAAAACCGAAGACAGAATTGATAATACAGAAGTAACCTCAACCCGAGGGATGAATGGAGGAAGCATTGTTGTTGAATAAAACAAAAAAATAAGTGGCGGTGTAGCCTAATGGCTAGGGCGTTTGATTTGCTTGGTTGCCATTTTGAAACCAATCCATTGCACTACCGACGTGAACCCACTCGTAACACAAGCATTTCTAGAAATGTGCGTCACACATTGCTAGTGTGTTTTATTTGAAAAATAAAACCACAAATGATGGAAATTCATTGGATTTGACAAAAAGATTTGGAAGAGGTCCTCGTAACTGACTCATTATTCTGGTGGTCCTAAGCGCGACTACTAGGATAGAGGTCCTGGGTTCTATTTCTTGGTTGAGCAAATTCTCAGTAACCGCTCGGGCTTTGGATTTGTGGCTGGTTAATGACAAAAAGCACACGGAGAAAAAGAAGAATTACTTACTGGTTGATTCATCTGGATGGGTGCTAGAAAAATCCCTGGGTAACGCTGTTATATGCTATGACAGTAGGCGGAAGGATTTTAAAATTGACAGCAATCGTATAATTAATTGACAGTGTCAAAAATGAAATATCAAACAATTCAATAGGTGTACCGGGTGTACCTTGCCTCATCGACACACCAGCTTGAATGGAATCAGCTGTATGTAACCCCACAATAACAAATAGCAAGAATTCTGTTAACGGTAAACACCATTTACCGCGAACGAGCGAGCGAGACAACAATATACTTCCAACTAGAAGGAAAGAGACAATAGCATAGCCGAGTCGGCATGGAATTAGCTAAAATTGTCATCTCCGGTCACTTTTTGCTGATGTCATTTATCTTCACTGTTCAGGGTAGAAAATATACAGTCAAAGGATAGAAACCATTGAATTTTGTTGTCATTATTACTCTGAGCTAGAAACGAGGTAGAAACGGTATTGAACTGTTTTAGAATTATTGTTAAGCACCTTTTTCGATATTTTTACCTGATCCAGTGGCCCAAGCGCGAACACTTTCGAAAACGTATTCGTTTCGAAATCGAGAATAATTTGTATGAGAAGGAGGATAATGAACGTAGATGAAGCGAAAGTGGTGTGCCAGGATCGTAGCAAGTTTAGTCCCTGCCTAACCCAATGGGAGACAGAGGTTTTTTCTGCTACGAGATTTGTTGCAGAAAAAAACTCATTCGTTTACGATACGAATTCGATAGTTCCTCGTGCTTACGCTACAGATCAGAACATAGGTTAGGCCGTAAAACACAAGGAGGAACGCGCGTTTTCGGGGCCTATTTTTCGCTGCACAGGTTACAAGTTGTTGAATTCAAATCCCGTTTGAACCGCGTATCCACGAGTCATCTGCGCGTCGTCTGCGCATTTATAATACGCTTATGTTTTGTCGGGAAATGTTTTGTCTACCAATGAAGTGATAACCGAGTGATATGACCATTGGACTGCCAAGTCAAAGGTTTCCAGATCGCATCTAAGCCACGCACTCTGACTTTTTGAAGTCATGTGCGTATTAATAGTTAATTATCGCACGCTTAAACGTTGAAGGAAACATCGTGAGGAAACTTGCAAGCCTGAGAGATTATCTTGATGGCATGCAAGTCTGCCTCATTGGGCCGCATTGGGCTAGCGTCGTGCCTAGACCCATGCACAGCAGTGGGATAATGTAATGGATTGATAATGTATACAGTATGTATTATACTATGTATTATACATACTGCCGACAAACTGCGCTGCAGTTTGGCAGATGTAAATGTATGCAAAGCCTGTAAATGTTTTTCGTATTAAATAAATTAAAAAAAATGTGGATGAAGATGCATATGGAACCGCGGCCAACAGATAAAAATTTTAAAAATATTTAATTTGTAAACGAGAGTACCATGCAGGCTACATAGTACCTACATGATAATCCTGTATGGTCGTGCGATAGGTCGTTGAGCTCCCTAAATTATGGTTGAGCTACACGATGATTGACGCGTGCCGTCAGTTAGGACTGGTCTACTCAAAGCTGCTATGGTTCTTACCTCAAAAGGCCGTTTCAGACATAGGCCTGCAGTTTTTTACTATGTCTCTGGACTTGAAAAGAGACCATGATTCTCTCGGTTTGTTTCGGTATTTCTTTTCAGAGGTCGACAGTTAGGACATCTATCTATAAAAAAAAACTAAAACCATAGAGTAGTAAAAGTATCTCTAAAGATTTACTTACAGAAATAAATATAATTTAATTTTGTAAAAGATTATTAAAAATGGAACACAATCTCAATAACAAAGTATGTAGTCAGTGGATGTGCTTATTATATGTAGATAGTTTGTTGACATAAAATTCATACAGATAATGTCAAAATCCTACCTTTAGTAAGCAAATCTATCGACGGATTTTGTAATGGGAACTGGCCGTTAGACTGAGCATGACCTACAAATCCGCAGAGGTTCACATTCCTGATTTCGATTATTTTAGAATTAAAACATTTAGACCCAGTTTCACCATACTATGTTTGTTAATTTAACAGCCTGTTAATATTTTAACACACTGTTAAGGCTTGTGAGTGTCCCACCACATGCTAATAGCTTGTTAAATTGCTTAATCAGCTGTTAAATCTAATCACTGCTCTGCGGGTCTGTTAAATTTTTAACAGAGTGTTACTATGACTTGTGTACTGTCAAAATCGTTTTGAAAGAACAAAGGAGATCCTTTCATGAAGGTCTAATTAAGGCGAATCATTTTATTTTGGATTGTTTTAGAAAATTTGGATGAATAGAGAGCTACTTAGCTTTTTGCCATTAACCGGGCACAAATCCAAACTCTGAGCTGCTTCTGCGAATTACATAGAAAAAACCAATAAGGCAATAACATTTTATTTGACCTGGGAATCGAAGTCATAGCCTGTAGCATAGCGATCGTGCTTAGGACCTACTAACTTAGCTCAACACTTAGCCTAAACAGGAAGTTTTGCCTAAGGCCTATTGGTGTGTAGGATACTAGTTTTAAATACTATACATTTTGTAGGTACTTATTATTTTTATAGTTTGGTAAAGATATAATTACTATATAAAATAAATAAAACTGCATAATTATGTTATTAACCAGCCATTTTCGACTTTATTTCGAATTAATTTGGAGTAGATATTTCCTTCGTCATTTTCCGTTGTGTTGATTTTTCTTATAGCTACTGTGTCATCGCTGCCTCAGCCTCACCATGTTTTTTAGTGATTTTTCATCATAAGTAATTCAGTTTGTTCTGCACCAATTCGACATTTATCGAAGTTTGAAATTTGATCTGAAAAAGTTGCAATAACATTTTACCTCAGTAATAAACACTGAAATAAAATAGTAACAAACATTTCGTTCATATAGATAACTCAAAACTAGTTCCTACCTGTTGAGAATATTATATTGTATAATATCCCCACATGATTGAATTGTTCCATGACACTGAGTACCATTGGCATTGAAAAAGCTCGAAGAAGTGATTGTGGTTTGCTCCAATCTTCGTTTTTATTTGCAGTTGCATCATATTTTATTCTTCATAACATCTTTGTAGATATACAAAAATTTTGTTCTCGTTCGAAGAAAAATTCAGCGTGAATGTTTTTTAGATATTTCTCATGGTGAGGGCTAAGGGTGAAGGTACTTTTCACAGAGATTATAATTTAAAAATATGAAACAAATCCGCACAACAGAACACAAAAATGATTATTGACAATTTACCTATCAAATTATTGTTGACGTTTTACCTATCAAAATTATAAATACCCCGGTTGCTTTTGAATTAGAGAAAAAGAACGATGTAATAAATTCGGCCGTATAACATTATTATACGACTAGTTACAATATTTGACATATCAGTATCATTGATATACGTTGCTATGACTTACTGTTTTGGTCGTACTAGAATGTGAGTGAATGCTTTGTGTATCATTCAATAAATGCTTGATTTAGTAACGCACTGTTACATTTTCTTCGTGGGACATATCTTATTTTAACAGCTTTGTTAATTTTAAATGCTGATTAGTTAATGCCTTGTTAAATAGAAATTGGTGAAACTGGGTCTTATTTTAGCTTTCAAAACGGCTAACTTCTGCGACGCAAAGTTATTTTGACTGAACTCTACAAGTCTATAGTCGTTTAATACAGTAAGAATGACTTTTCTAAAGCTGCTCGACAACTTGCTGACGTCACCACGACCTGCACTTACATACTTGTCTTATGAGTCACGTAAAGCCTTTGTTGCTTTGGCATGGTATCAATAAAATATAAACTTTAAAGCTCTCGGTTTTAAAGTATATACCTATCATAGTAGGAATGTAACAATTTGAATTAAATATTAAGAATATCTTTTTGTAGACCAATCGTTCCACTGATCTTTGTATCGTCGTGCGACGAGTTGTTGGGCTCCCTAAATTATATTCGAGCTAAAAATGACTGATGCATGCGTGCCGTCTACTATCAGGTTTTGCCATCATGAACTATAAAAAAATCATTATCTCTCGCATTCAAATCGTGTTTGTATCCTGACCCCCTTTAAATATGATCGGTTAAGCAAGGTTGCTGCAACCTAGATTGTGGTAGATGCGCCGAGGCATTGACCTGTGGCTATTATTGTTTATTACAAACTACCTACGTGACTTCACTTGTAAAGTGTATTATTTTACTTAGGTACGTACTAGAGATAGAATTTTGACATTACTTGAATGGACCATAGGTCAAATTCCTATCTTTAGTAAGCAAATCTAGGGGCTTTAAACATTTTTACAGCCGGTTTCTATAACAAATATTTCACTAGATTTGTTTACTAGCACTGTTCTCTAAATTTCTGCTATAGAGAGATAAAATGTTGACATCCTGTCCATAAAATTAATTTCAAAATCTACTGACAGATTTGTTATAGAAACCAGCCGTAAAAATATTTAAAGCCCCCTAGATTAGCTTACTGAATATAGGATTTCGGCCGGATCTACTGACAAACTGTATTTCGGAAAAATGGTTGAACATACAAATTTACATTTCATAATAAGTTGAACTCTCATTGTACGACGACCTTATACATTGCGAGGCCAGGTTATACTGGTGAAACTGTTCCATTTTGACTAGGATTTTCTCCTCGATCGTGGTTGCGTTTACAAATACTAATTATCTCATACACAAACACGCAGGCCCGGTCGTGTAGTTTAGTAAGCCGGTCGCTCAGACACTTTGCCAAGCGCATCAAATTTTGGCAACCCAAAACGGCCACACTCTTTGCCTCCTAGGCTGTCTGCACTTCATTGTCTCATAATAGGGATCAGCATGAAAAAACGCATAGCAAGATCACACCTTAGGCACACGTTAGGATACAAAGATGAAATAACATCATATTTATCCTTCTGTAGTAAAAAAATGATTAGAATTACTGCCTGAACTGCCTCCTTAGTCTAGTGGTCCCAAGTGCGACTGTTAAGCTAGAGGTCCTGGGTTCGATTCCCAGGTCGAGCATAGTGTTCTTGAGGTTTTCTATGAAATTCTCAGTAGCAGCTCGGAGTTTGGAATTACAGTACATGGGACCTAAACATACCGGCGAACTGTGGGTGTAGCTTAGTACAACTCTGCCTAACCCTTCGGGGAATACAGGCGTGATGTTATGTCATTAACATAACATCACGCCTGTATTCCCCGAAGTTATGTTTAGAATTACTGGAAATTTTATTGAAAATGAAGTTATTCAATAATGTCATGCAGATGCTTGTAAATTGTTAATCTAGTAGGTACATGACCTACTCAACACTGCATCTAATGTATACCTATTTTTTATTCAAACAATGCATAATAATTATAGCATATGGCAATTCTATGTCGCGACTTATTTTAATTTAAGTAAGCATAAACCGCAATCTAATTTAGGCTGCATGACAATTCTATATTTATAAACTGTTTAGAAAACAAAAAACCTAGCGAAATCAGCGAAAGTCATAGACAATTAGAGAAAGCAAACGATTGTCGTACGCCATTACGCTCTGACCAATTACGGGTCATAGTATTAGTTTGTTAAGCCAATCACGTGCGTCGAAAGTGAGTAGCGCCAATTTGGGCGGCTGCTGATTGGCTGACGCGTTTCAAATTTGAATTTCTATTCTTTTTCTGTTGTTAGTGTTGCAACGTGTTTTTATTTAGTCACCTTGATTTAGAAGCTTGTTGCAAGCAAAACATCGTGTGTGGTCTCAAGATAATTCTTAGCAAGAAAGAATACTCAGCAGCTGTACTCATAATTTCCTAACATATATGTTCAATTATATGAGAATCGAACCCAGGCTGGACCCTTGTAATAATTCTTTTTCAGTGTTGTTTACATTGGCATGCTGCCGCGTCAAGACTAATGTTCTCATAGGTACCTGCTGCCAAGATGAGTTGTAAGTATAGCAACTCAAAGAATAAAAATGGCCGCCTCTATGAATAAAAAATACAATTTACTTAAATTGTTATATAACTAGGTGCTTAACATACTGTTGAATTGATCATATTTCCGTAGTTAGAAAAATAAGTACGTAGGTAGTTACTGCCGTAACAAATATTTTATTTATTTGCAACTAAGAAACAAAAGTTGAAAATTTATGTAAAATCTTTAAAGTTATCTAACTTAAAACTGAAAATTGTACTTACATACTTAGGAGGGTATCGATGGCAAAACTGAGTGAAATCTTGTTAGTTGATATGTGCCATAGACAATATAATGGTACGTGAGCAACCTCTATGCGCTATGATGGACACTTGATATCTATGACGGAAAGTGTATACTTAATCTAATAATCTATCATCGCATTATAGCCAAGATTTCGAAATCGTCGGAAAGATTGCGTCGTGTGCCGTTCACAAGCTTATTAACTCTAGATATCTAGGTATCCTGTAATTTGTCTTAATCAAATGGAAACTATTTTTTTTTAAGACAACCTTTCCCAACACTGATTTTGTCCTGTGGATGTGTTCACGGCCATTCTAAGTGGAACAGACGTAAAGTAATCGTAACTGGACGATTTCCGTACGTAGGAAATAGTGGGGTCTTTAAAAAAGCAATACAAGTCAAAGATTCTATAGATATTTAAAAATAATAATACTAGAATTAAAATTTCTGAAACTTATAATATCTAACATATCAAAACGCGTATTTTCGAAAATGATTGTTTAAAGTCTATTTCTTTATTTATTTTTTATACTAACAATTTAATTATTAATTGAGTAGTCCTGAGTTCCTAACCGTAGTGCCAGATTAGCCCTATCCCCTGCAACGTTAGACGCGTATGTAGATAATTTCGTGGTAAGGGACGTGTGTCATATTTGACAGATGTCAACAGGAAAACAATATTTTGCACCTACACAGATACGGCACCTTAGAAAGAAGGTTCGTTAGACATAATTTGTAAATTTTCACGTCTGACTGGCTTTGTCCTAAACCTAAAAATAAACTAACAATGATAACAGCACAACTGTTTGACGGCAGTATTCTTCCAACTCGTAAATAACATTCTATCCAATATTAGCAGATAATTCACGCGCTAATTAGTATGACAGACAGAATTATTAATACTTCGCCTTGCCCTGACTTTTTTAACTTTTTTCCCAATCCGATAAGGGAATGGTTGGAACAGCAGTGGCTTTTCCGTTATCGTTTATTTTCAAAACTAGAATCTTGCGTTATTAATTTTAATGCAGGTTTAATACTTAATCATCTTATTATATAAAGCTGTTTCATAACGATATTTAACGATCTCTGTGGTTTAGTGGTTTGAGTACCGGACTGCTGACCACGAGGTCGTGGGTTCCATTCCCACAGGACACAAATATTTATGTGATGCATGAGAATATTAGAGTTTGTGTTCGTCTGGGTGTTTCTTATGCATTAAAACTATGTACTTAAAAAAACTCTATTACATGAGACCTAAACATACCGGCGAACTTTGGGTGTACATTAGTACACCTCTGCCTAACCCTTCGGGGAATACAGGCGTGACATTACAAAAAAAGAGTATATAAGTATTATATCCATTGTCTAGTACCCATAGTACAAGCTCTGCTTAGTTTGAGACTAGATGGTGCTGTGTAAAATGTCGCAGAATATTTATTTATTCATAGGCGTCTATTTCATGGGTTCCCCCGTCGGGGAAGTGTTAGGTTTTTCATTAGAAATATCTCAGTTGCAGCTTGGAGTTTGGAAATACTAATAGACAGAAAAATGTAGTATATACCTATGTTACACCCACAACAACATTTAAGTAAAATAAAGATAATAGGTACGTGTATGTACAATCGCCAGCTCATCAAGTTACGACAAACTGTCAAATTTTCCCAATGGATAGTCTTTAAGTATTTTGAAGTGAAAATTTAAAATCGATTGAAGAATTTTGACAGTAGTAATCACTGACGTTTTGACATATTGACGTTTCTTCTTCCTAGGACTCACTTTTTGGACCTGGTTTTTGACCGTTTTTGACTATTCAAAAGTACCCGCAATAAACAAAAATTTATTGTTCATCTAACGGTTCTAACCGAAATAAAACATTTATGTTATTTTAACTATAAAGTAAGTACTTACATGCCTAGTCGTACGAACATCCTCTGTTTGATAATCGAGTAAAAGTGGGTAGACATTAGATAATAATCATTTGTTTGCGTACAATGGTCCATCAGGTTACAAGGAATTCTAAAAATACGCCCCCAGATTAGAAGTACTGGGAATTGTTTTGCGCGGGTATATCCGAAAACGCGGGTGACACCGCTTGGTACAATACTTGATGGATCCGTGACGTAAAGGATCAGGCTAAGCGCGATATAGCCAAGATTTTTTAATATTTTTTTTTTCTTGTTAAAATTCGTAGCAAATGCATAAGGCATTAACACCTCTGTATGTGCATAAATAAATAAAATGGTTTACTTTTTAATGAAATAAACAGTTTCTTCCTGTGACACTGTTGCCGACTGCCCTCGTTAGTGTAGTGGTTCGATTCTCAGGTTGAGCGAATGTTTCTCTTTTTATTTATTTGGGATTAACAAACTGTTACACCACATCAAAGTTAATTAAGTATAATTTCAAAGATTAAGTAAATGTGCAATTCACACAGTTATCCACTAATGTCATGTTCGGACATATTATCGCAATTACGGAAGTTTTTAGAACTCAGGTTTTCATATATGTATGTTTACAACATATCTTTTGAATAATGCTTACCACAGATAATAGAATACTATGCTTACTAAAAAAATGTGGGAATGTGCGTATCCATAAACCAAAGTAAATCATGAAGTAAGAAAAAAAACATTTTTTTACATGTCTTTAGATATGCAGGAATCGTCGCCATTTTTCTCTAAAATTTGCTGCATATTGAGAAGAGGAATATTTATTTATGATTGAGAGGAATACAGACAATATCATCTATACTCTATATACTAATATATAAAGCTGAAGAGTTTGTTTGTTTGTTTGTTTGCTTGAACGCGCTAATCTCAGGAACTACTGGTTCGATTTGAAAAATTCTTTCAGTGTTAGATAGCTCATTTATCGAGGAAGGATATAGGTTAATATCATCACGCTAAGACCAATAGGAGCGGAGCATAAATGAAGAATGTTTCAAAATCGGGGTCTTTCCTTTTGAGAGCTTCCGATGCATGCGCTGCGTAAACGATTAAAGTTACGCAAAAATCATATATGACAGAATTGTTCCTCTTTAAAAGTTCTACCCGGACCGAGCTTGGGTCCGCTCGGACCCAACCAACGCTCTGAAGGACATATCCTCATTTAGCGTTCTTTTATTATTCCTGTTCCCGTGACATATTTTACTAAAGTTCCGCTCGGATACTCAATACTCAATTATCAACTAACAATATTGGCTATATCTTGAAGTGAGCTTCAATCAAAACATACTACAAGCCGCTGAAGGGGATCATCATCTTCTTACCACCTGTCAAGTGCCACCTGCCAAGTTTGCTTGAACGCGATAATCTCAGAAACTATTGGTCCGATTAGAAAAAATCTTTCGGTGTTAGATAGTCCATTTATTGAGGAAGGCTATAGGCTATCATCCCGCTAAGACTAAGTAACTATTCCACGCGGACGAAGTCGCGGGCGGAAGCTAGTTCCAATATAAAATAGATATGAGCATTTCCTGTTATTTTTAAATAGCTTTAGTTTACATTGTTTAAAGATTAGCTACAGGAAAATAAATCGAAAATAGGTAATAAATCATATCCATAGGATAAAATTTTATAACTCAGTAGCAATTTTAAATAATGAACTATATAAAATGAAGAATTACAATTACACTGATCTAAAAGATCACTGATATCTAAAAGGACTTTTGTGCTTGTCGCGTTCAGTCTATGCATGGGCCATTATTTTTAACATCGAAAATCAAGAAGCCCCATTGAAGATGACAACCGGGGTCTTGAACAAATGTCATAGGGACGTACCGGTTGTCATTATCATCTTGTTGACATTTGTTAGTTCGGCCAGAAATACGAAAAGCCCGAGGAATTGAGCTGAGATGGAGTGATGAATTTAAAATAGTTGAACTAGAAGTCGAGTCTTAGATGGAAAAGTCTACATTACATACCATCACGCCTGTATTCCCCAAAGGGTTAGGCAGAGGCGTATTAATGTACACCCACAGTTCGCCGGTATGTTTAGGTCCCATGTAATAGGGGGCGAGCCTATTGCCATTTATCGGGCACAAATTCCAAACTCCGAGCTGCTACTGGGAATTGGAAAAGTCTAGGATGATAATAATGATTTTTCATGATCAACACATTTACTGTCCAACTGCTGATCTACTGACGTTGATGAATGAAAGAACTTTGGCTGTTCTTCACCACGCTAGTGATATTCCTCGATATAAAATTGTTATCAACACATCATATTCTTACTACTCTGTTAACGATTGCGCTGTTATTATAATACTTTTAATTACGTCATTAAGATTATTATTAAAATGTTTGCCAAGTAAATTAAAAACACGGGCAGGTGTCTTGAGAAATAAAATTGGGTGAATCAGCATTGAGGTAATATGCATGTGAGTAAGACTTACTCAAGGAAACTTTTCAGATCCAATCATGCGGATTGTAGAACATGGTATGCACAGCAATTCCTGTGAAGAGTATAAGTATTGACATGTAACAAAGGCAATATCTAATTATTTATTAATTACTCAATAAGTACACTTTAAATTATAAGAGGTGGGAATGTTGAATCTTCTAAACGAAGCATAACATACCATTACGTCTGAATTCCCCGAAGGGCTAGGCAGAGGTGTACTAATGTACACTCACAGTTCATCGTTATGTTTAGATCCTATGTAATAGGGGGGAGCCTAACTGGCACTTACCTACTCCGTATCTTGAGTACGGCAACTAACTGTAACGTTAGCAGCAATGTAATGATCTAATTGATATTAATGAATCCCAAATGAATAAACAATAAGATTGTAATAAGACTGCCTACGCGCCGTCAGCTGCTTAAAATGATTTTATTTTTAGCATAAGAATCGCGCGCAGGTTTTTAATGTCACTTTCCTTTTTTTGAGCGTGCATATTTTATAAATAGTAAATTATACTAGAGTATAAAAAGCTCATAATGTACCTCAATATTAGAATAATTCTATCAATTCCCCGTGGCCCTAATCAAGTTTTGACAAATTAGCCAAACCTTGAGACGGTAAAGTTAAATTGTGACAGCGAGCCCCTGAAAGTTTTTATTAAAGATAAATAAAGATGAATAAGGTTTTCCAGTGCAATGAATCATAAAAGATTTCACAAAACAATCTGCCGACAACGTCGAAAGAGGTCGCCCCAAAAAGATACGCACCGATTTCTTGGCGAGGTCCTTCAAAACTCGCAACCGGTGTATGTGTATGAGAAGATGTATGATTGTGGAAGAAGCAAAAGTAGTATGCAAGAATCGTAGCATGTGGTGGTCGGTAGTTTCTGCCTACCCCTGTGCGAGAAAGGCGTGAGTGAATGTATGTTTATTTTTGTATCAACATAATATAGATTGCTGAATCGCATTGCGTAGAGAAAAAGGCAACAGCGATGACTGATGGCACTTTTGTCGTGTGCAAGCAAGCAATGTCCGTAAATAAAAACATGTATGTATAAACGAAACAATGCAATACTTTATTGTCGCTTGTAACTGAATGGCCTATAATGTTGTTATTAAGGACAGAATGATTTAAAGGCATAAATTCGGCTTTTATACAAATTCTCCTTAGGCTTCTAGTATATTTTGGCTGACGGTTACCAATATGATTACGTGTTTCTATTAAATTCTAAGTAGCAGCTCAAAGTTGGATCTTTGTACCAGGTTGAACGCAATAGACTCGCCCTTTTAAATTGGCTCTAAACATATTAGTGAAATGTGGATGTAAACATCAGGAAACCTTTTTTTGATCCTTCAAGGAATACAGGTGAACTGGTTAATATGGATAACTATGGTTAATATGGATATGAAAGTAGTAAATTCATTGTCTATGAGGTTCTAAGACTTTGTAGTAGAATTTTATTAGAGTACTGATTATGAGTATATTTCCAAGTATCGTATTGTAACCACTAGTAAGGAGAACGACGTGTCGCCGAGCGATATCACCGAATTGTTATGTTTTATTCGCGACTCTGTCGCGGTTCAGATTATGTTCAGCTGCCTTTGTATAGCCATGAATTGCCTTATCAGTAAGGACAATAAATCCCAGTTAGTGAAATATTCGTTAAGAGTGTTATATCATCGGTTAACCGAACTATGCTTCAAGGAGGCTTGCTAATATTATAAATACTGCTTGAAAATTAATAATAATAACATGTGCGCCAGCTGACAGTAGCAATGAATAAATTAATAAGTACCCCAAACAATGATGTGAATTCTATTTTGTATAACGCCTTAATAATGTTACGCCGAGAAGCTATTAGAATGACGTGGATGGGTCACGAAGGTTCTGGATAAATCGTAGAAGCATGTAGAATATTCGAAAGAAAGTACTCGAATACGTACTCACGTAATAACAATAGATCAAGGTCAGGTTCAAAGGTCAATGCCCGTAAACAATAGACGATCTATGTACCTACCTGTAATGCAAGTACCTACTCGCATTTTGTAGGCTTTTCACGATTGTTCGATTCCAGAATCTTCGTGACTGATATAAATAGCCGTCGTGAGGGTCGGCTAGGGCAGTTTAGTTTTGGACAAGGTGAAGTGAACATCAAAGTGAAGACAAGTGATTCTCAGTGTGACAGTACAGTGCGACAAGTAATAGTGTAGTGACTTTATTTGTGATTTCTGTTGTGTGTTGTCAAGTTTATTAAAGTATTTGTTTATTTCGGTAAAATTAGCGTTAATTAATTTATCCCGAACCCCAGCTCGTAACATTTGGTGTCAGAAGTACTGGGATAAATTATGCCGGTTTTGCCAAAGGACGATACGGAAGGTATCCGTACTAGAAGTCAGCGGCAGCAAGAAATGGACCAGAGACGATTTGGAGATTCTCCAGCACTTCCTGCGGGTCATCTACAACCAACAACAGACCCCGTCGCTGGTCCATCTGGAACTTCTTCGGTACCAGCTGTTGATCTAGCGGCCTTAATGGCAATGATGCAGGATCAGGCTCGCCGTCAGGAAGAGCAGGCCCGCCGTCAGGAAGAGCAGGCCCGCCGTCAGGAAGAGCAGGCCCGCCGTCAGGAAGAGCAGGCTCGCTTACTGCGGGAGCAGCTACAGAGTGACAAAGAGGAGCAGGCACGCTTACTACGGGAGCAGCTACAGCAAGACAAACAGGAGCAGGCCCGCCGTCAAGACGAACAGATGCTCCTCATAAAAGACCTCCACGGGACTCTGGGCAAACAGCTCGGTGCAGTAAAGGAGAAAGTAGAACAGCACGAGACTTGGATTTCCGAAACCAGAGTTGAGATGGCCGATATGAAGAAGGCTCTAGGTGACCTAAAGGCAGGAAAAGGATTTGAGGCTGCTGTGGCTGCTGCACCTACGACCTCTTCATTACGCGGATTTAAAGTGCCGCCATTTGACGGAACCTCCTCATGGTCGGCATACAAAATGCAGTTTGAAGCCTTTATGGAGTCGAATGGATGGGACAAAGGCCAGGCTAAGACCGCGCTTACTCTAAGCCTCCGCGATCAGGCTTTGACAGTACTGGAGGCCCTCGGCAAGGAGATGTCCTACGATCAGCTGATTGACGCATTGGACTCGAGATATGGTGACGCCCATCTTGAATACGTATTCCGTGCACAGCTGAAGGATCGGGTACAGCGTGGCTCAGAGACCCTGCAGCAGTGGGCCGTAGAAGTTGAAAAGCTGGTCCGAAAAGCCTACCAGTCCACACCTGCACTTATCGACGGTAACCTGGTCCAGGCTTTCGTTGATGGAGTTCGTGACCTAGAAGTCAGAGCTGCTGTGAGGCTTGGGCACCACAAGACCTTAAAAGACGCCTTAGCCCATGCCTTAGAAGTGGAGGCAGTCAGACAAGACCATCGGGCACACCGCATTCGTGAGGTCGTTTTACCGACATGTCACCTCTGTGGGGAGAAGGGCCACTTCCAGGCGGGTTGCCCGAAGCGCAGCGAGGGTCGAAGGGTTGGTGCAGCATCGCCTAGATGCTACATTTGTGGAGAGAAGGGCCACCTCCGAGCTAATTGTCCAAAGGGAATCTCGTGGCGAGAAAAGACTCAAGGTGATAAAGTAAGGGTGATGAACGTCACCACCGAGGAGCAGCAGGGAAACGAGTAAAAGCCAGGACTGCGGGGCGGGTGCTGGCTAGTGTGAAAGGAGCCCCAAGGATTTCGATCTCACAAATCCATGACGGGAACAGCCTGATCATCAGAGGCGAAGTCAACAGAACACCCTGTAAGCTGACATTAGATACTGGAGCTTCTCGCACGGTAGTTAATTCCCAGCTGGCACGTCGGGTCCTTGGGGACTGCGTCAGTGATCGCGAGTGCATACAATTGGTAACAGCTACTGGCCAGCACATATCCGTCCGAGGCGAGAAGGAGGTGGAATTGAAGTTTGGTAACAGAATATATCGGCATAATGTCATCGTTGCCGATATAGTAGATGATTGCATTCTGGGATTGGACTTTATGCGAAAGCATTGTTGTGAGATCGACGTTAATCAAGGAGTGTTGAAGTGCGGGTCGGAAGAAATTTTCATGGAAGGTGCAACAACAGGGAAGGTGTACTGTCTGAAGAAAATAGTTCTTCCTCCTAAGTCGGAAACAATCGTCCCAGTCGCTCTGCCACAGAATGCCGGGCAGAAAAATCGATGTGTTCTCATAGAGAGGTTGGACGATGACTTACCGTGGAAGATGGCACGAACGTTGGTGAGAGCTAGCAATGTATCAGCGGTACGCATACTCAATCCAGGCGATAAAGAGAAAGTTATCAAGAAGGGCACATTGATAGGTACTTGCGAAGAAGTAGCTTGGATGCGACGTTGCAGTGATCAGTATACTGATAATAACGTTCGAAATCCAAAGTTTAACGTTGAAACTCTTTTAGAAGACTGTCGAAATGATCTGTCTGATGAAGAAGCGATCAAGGCTAAGAAGATATTGCTCCAGTACGCTGGTATTTTCTCTACAAATGATGCCGACATTGGAAAGACAGGACTGGTGCAGCACAAAATTAATACTGGCAACGAGTCACCAATACGTCAGCGACCTAGAAGATTGCCAGTTGCGCGAGAGAAAGAAGTTGAGACCATGATTGAGGGAATGGTGAAGGATGGTGTGATAGAGCCTTCATCTAGCCCATGGTGTTCTCCGGTGGTCCTGGTGAAAAAGAAAGATGGCAGTATGCGCTTTTGCGTGGACTATCGAAGATTGAACGACGTTACGAAGAAAGACAGTTACCCATTGCCAAGGATCGATGACACGCTGGATACCCTGACGGGTATGAAGTGGTTTACAACCCTAGACCTAAAAAGTGGTTACTGGCAAGTGGAAATTGACCCCAATGACAAAGAGAAGACTGCTTTCTCTACGGGAAAGGGTCTGTGGCAGTTTAAAGTCATGCCGTTTGGTTTATGCAATGCTCCTGCTACGTTTGAGAGACTTATGGAACTAGTGCTCACTGGTCTGATTGGAGACGCCTGTCTGGTCTACTTGGATGACATTATCATCGTGGGCCGTACGTTTGATGACCACGTTCAAAACCTCGAACGTGTGCTATCAAAAATCCGAGGAGCCAATTTAAAGTTAAGTCCGAAGAAGTGTTCATTCTTCAAACGTCAAGTAAGTTTTTTGGGGCACGTAGTGTCAGAAAAAGGTGTCGAAACGGATCCAGAGAAGATTGTTGCTGTGAAAGACTGGCCAGTTCCGAAGGATAAGACGCAAGTCAGAGCATTTTTGGGTTTGTGCTCGTACTATCGACGGTTTGTGAAGAATTTTTCGGACATTGCGAAGCCTTTACACAAACTGACCGAGGAAAAGACACAGTTCTGCTGGGACGCAAACTGCGAAAGTGCGTTTCAAGAGCTAAAGACACGTTTGTGCAATACACCTATTTTAGGCTACCCTGACACTGAAAATGAATTTATCGTGGACACAGACGCAAGTAATACTGGAATTGGTGGAGTTTTGTCACAGCGAAAAGGAGATCAGGAAGTTGTCATAGCCTACTTCAGTAAATCATTGTCAAAACCGGAAAGAAACTATTGCGTCACGAGGAGAGAACTGCTCGCTATAGTAAAGACGTTGCAACATTTTAACAAATATTTATTGGGACGGAAGTTTCACCTGCGAACAGACCATGCTGCACTGAAGTGGTTATTGCAGTTTAAGAACCCGGAAGGACAAGTAGCGAGGTGGATTGAGCTTCTACAGGAATTCGATTTCATAATTGAACACCGCAGTGGCAGATCTCACGGTAACGCAGATGCGTTGTCACGAAGACCTTGTCTGGAAATATGCAAGCACTGTTCCAGACAAGAGGCTAAGGAAGCTGTTCCCGTGAAAATGCTGAAAACTGACCTTAGTGACGAATGGAAAGAAACCCTGCAGCAAGCACAGGAGACTGACTCAGATGTTAAACCGATTCTCGACTGGATGAAAGCTGGTGCCTCCAAGCCGAAATGGAGTGTTGTTGCGGCATTGAGCACAGTCTCAAAAAGTTATTGGGCACAGTGGGACAGTCTGTTGATGCATAACGGTGTCTTGTGCCGGAAATGGGAAAATGCTAAGGGAGACAAGAGTCATCTGCAGATGGTAGTCCCTAAAGCTAAGGTGCCAGATATCCTACGATTATACCATGACGGATGTTCAGGAGGTCATCTAGGAGTAAAAAGGACTTTATTGAAGATTAGAGAGCGTTTCTATTGGATCCACTGTCGGGACGATGTTGAAGACTGGTGTCGTAAATGCACTAGCTGTGCAGCTGTAAAAGGGCCCCATACGCGCAGCAGAGGTGCATTGAAAGTCTACAATGTTGGTGCGCCCTGGGAACGAATAGCTCTTGATGTAGCAGGACCATTTCCGGAGAGTGAAGGCGGGAACAAATATTTCATGGTTGTGATGGATTATTTCACAAAGTGGCCGGAAGTGTTCGCCATTCCTAACCAAGAGGCTTCGACGGTCGCAGATAAATTGGTTCATGAAGTCTTCTGTCGTTTTGGAGTACCCTTGGAGATTCACAGTGACCAAGGAAGGAATTTCGAGTCTCAAATATTCCAGGAGACGTGTCGAGTAATGGGTACTCATAAAACCAGAACTACCTCTTACCACCCCCAGTCTGATGGAATGGTTGAACGGTTTAATCAGACCTTAGAGAGATATCTAGCAAAAGTTGTGGGGAGTAGGCAGAGAGATTGGGATAAGCACATTCAGCCATTCCTTCTATCGTATCGGAGTGCAGTTCATGAAAGTACGACGGTGACACCAGCCTTCGCGAACTTCGGAAGAGAGCTACGGTTGCCTGCAGATCTCATCACCGGTATACCCCCAGATACTCCCCAATGTGTGACTGATTATGCGAACGACTTGCGAACCAGAATGAATGACATATATGAGCATGTCAGGCAGTCGGGCCAACAAACTTCTGAGAAAATGAAGACGCGTTATGACCGAAAGATGAACAACAGAGGCTTCGATGAGGGCTCACTAGTGTGGCTACATAACCCGGTGCGTAGTAAAGGAAAGTCACCCAAATTACAGGCCAAATGGGACGGCCCCTATCGAGTCGTGACTAAGATCAACGATGTCACCTACAGGATACAGAAAGGAACAAGAGGTGCACCGAAGATCGTTCATGTGGATCGTTTAGCGCGTTATTACGGATCAAATGATGCTCGGGACGAGCATGTCTTAGGAGGGGGCAGTGTTACGCCGAGAAGCTATTAGAATGACGTGGATGGGTCACGAAGGTTCTGGATAAATCGTAGAAGCATGTAGAATATTCGAAAGAAAGTACTCGAATACGTACTCACGTAATAACAATAGATCAAGGTCAGGTTCAAAGGTCAATGCCCGTAAACAATAGACGATCTATGTACCTACCTGTAATGCAAGTACCTACTCGCATTTTGTAGGCTTTTCACGATTGTTCGATTCCAGAATCTTCGTGACTGATATAAATAGCCGTCGTGAGGGTCGGCTAGGGCAGTTTAGTTTTGGACAAGGTGAAGTGAACATCAAAGTGAAGACAAGTGATTCTCAGTGTGACAGTACAGTGCGACAAGTAATAGTGTAGTGACTTTATTTGTGATTTCTGTTGTGTGTTGTCAAGTTTATTAAAGTATTTGTTTATTTCGGTAAAATTAGCGTTAATTAATTTATCCCGAACCCCAGCTCGTAACAATAACTTAACAGACAGAAATGTGTTTACTGGGGAGTTTGTTGCGCCGCTTCTTCTTCCCAGCGAAAACACTAGGAAGCGGGTGAAGGCCGGGCGTTTTGGGGGCTGTCTATACTTATTGTAAAAATGACGTTCAAAAAGTACTACCTAGTAGTCTATAGTGAATAAATGATTTTGACTTTGACTTTGACTATGCTGGCAATCATCACCAAATTTACTGGGTACGGGTATGGGTTAGGACATAGTCCACCACGTAGTTTTACCAGTCTTAATTCCAGCTGCTTCTAAATATCTGTATTTTCCATGAAGTTGACCACCATCTGAACTTCCATAGGCATTAGCTATCAGACTTTTGGGGATTCTAATTATAACTAACAATAATTGTCACAGACATGCCTCATTAGCCAAGTGATCCTGAGCGCGACTGCTACGCTAGAGGTCCTGGGTTCGATTCCCAGGTCGAGCAAAGTGTTATTGGGTTTTTCTATGAAATTCCCAGTAACAGCTCGGAGTTAGGAATTTGTGCCCGGTTAATGGCAATAGGCTCGCCCCCTATTACATGGGACCTAAACATACCGGCGAACAGTGGGTGTACATTAGTACGCCTCTTCCTAACCCTTCGGGGAATACAGGCGTGATGTTATGTTATTGTTTGACAAGGACAATAATAACCGAAGAATCTATATTGGTCTCGAAAGCTAAAAACTGACCTTGTTAATTCAGGATGTGCAAATGACATTCAACTTTAGGGTGATAAACCAGTTTTATAATCGGCTGTAGGTACTTAAAACCTTACCTACCTCAATAATATGCAAGCGACTGCCCCGGGAAAACCTGCAATTGACTTTTAAAGTAGTAAAGCTAGCGAGGGAGATGGGGAACAATTATTTATTCATCTTTATTGGCCGAAACCCACAGCTACACTTTAACATAACATAACATACCATCACGCCTGTATTCCCCGAAGGGTTAGGCAGAGGCGTACTAATATACACCCACAGTTCGCCGGTATGTTTAGGTCCCAAGTAATAGGTGGCGAGCCTATTACCATTAACCGGGCACAAATTCCTAACTCCGAGCTGCTACTGGGAATTTCATAGAAAAACCCAATAACACTTTGCTCGACCTGGGAATCGAACCCAGGACCTCTAGCGTAGCAGTCGCGCTCAGGATAACTTGGCTAATGAGGCAGTTTAGGTACTCATAATATTGGGAAATCAAAAAATGTTATAACTTCTAGTAAGTGAATACCTGCGCACCAGAAAATTAGAATCACTTGCTTTGATAGTTAAAAAAACACCCATCATGAGAAAATCAAAACCCCTTTGTGAACCTTGGAAACTCCTAACTTGGAAAGTAGGTATGTTAATTAGTCGGTATCGGTTGTTTTAATCAGAAGCCCAAGAAGCCATATAATCAGTTTACGAGTATCCTTAGGATATCGTGTTGTGTGTTCCCCCGAAATTACCTAACAGATATTTAACTAACCCGATGCGATTAAACTGCTTCTGTTTCAACTGGAAGTCAACCCTAATATAGTTAGGAAAAGCCTAGCTTCTGCTATCAATGAAGTTTACATTCTCAAAATAACTGTCTATTCAGTACGAGCAATTGTTAAGAACTTAGATAAATCTGTTTTCTTTCTTTCTTTCAAATCAATCGTTTGTCATACGATGTAGAAATATCCACTCAGAAATACTTAAAAACTCATCTCCTTAGAGAGTCGACGGAGCAAAACGAAAACACGGGCTGCGGAGCGAGTCAATCAATCCGGAAATACGCATTACATGTGTATGTCTGCGTCATTACGTGAACGGATCACTTATTTAAATACGACCAGCTTATTTGGTGGGTCCGGTTAAGTAATGGGGATAAGTGGGCCAAAGTAGTGGGTGGGTTAGACAAACAAGAAATCGAGACCGTACTTCATTCGATTATACTAATGCTCTTCATAACAGATTAGCAGTATATTTTTGTAGATGAAAATGTTGGAAATATTAGTAATGGGCCACAATATAAATTATGTGTTTTCATTGGTATCTTTAGAGTTTAAGTTTTTTGTTAGTAGAAAAATGCTTACATTATAAATAATATTTTACGTAAGTACATAATTAATAATTACGTAACTTTTTAAATTTTATTTAAGAACATTTCAATGTTTAACAAAAAAATGCATTATTATCTTTTAAATTTTATTTAAGAACATAGCAAAATGTTTCATTTAACATAGCTCCTGCATAATCTATCTTAGCAATGATATTACGGAGGAAAAGTAACGTGTTCTAGATGACGTCAAATAGTAATATAAGTTACAACAAACAAAGAAATTAATAGCGAAAACAAATGTAAATAATATGAAGAAATATGATAATAAATATTTGATGATCACTGCATGCGTCAGCTTTGCATAAACCGATCCAATTATCAGTGCCACAACAACGTCCAACCACACATGTTATCTGTCCGAACGTCCATCATTATATTAACATCAATAAAATAATCGTAGACCAGCTCAGTGCATCGCCGAACGCGACGAGAACGAGTCGTGCGCGCAAAAATCTTACGTATTTACTTCAACAAAAAGTAATTTCGTGATTTTGTAGTGTTCATTTCGAAAAAATTAAAAAATGGCGGAAGGCGATGTGCCTTTGGTTACAAGTTTTGGCGGCAGTGAAATTGAATTTGGCGGGAATGGAATGAAAACGTCAAAGGCTAATTCGAGGTTTGTTTTTTTTTGGCTATGGAAATTTGTGCTCAGTCTCTAGTGTCATTGTTTTTGTTTTGAGAACAGGTAATAATTATTATGTCTCTTCTCGGTTTTCCCAATACAAATATAAATGAGTCGTGTTTATACAATTATGTTGAATAAAAATACAACGTAAGCAAAAACCTTGAATGTTAATCATAAGTTGACTTAGCAAATCTTTATGCTGTCTTTGCGGTCAATGTTAAATCTCTGTTGTTTCTTCAGTACACCATAATTTTTCGTACGATTTTCGACTTTGAAGACATCAGAAACTGAGATGGATCTATATTGACATAGATTCTCATGGCAAGTTTTGTAAATATGAGAACATCGTACGTGCACAATCATTTTAAAATAAAAGGACAATGTAGTCGTATCAAAACAAAGGCTGCACAATCAAAACGGCTAGCGACAGTAAATAAACAGTTTGTAAGTTCGTACATCCAGACAATGGATTTTAGTAACTGATACTTATTATTTATTACTTTACTCAACTTTAACCTTATTAGTTCTTTGTCCTTCTCAAAATGGACCGATATAAAAAAAATAACGTTTTATTAAATTCGAATCTCAAAGGAATCAACAAAAAAACAAGTCGCATCATTAAATTAAGTATTTAAAATATTATTTACGGACTCTCTTGCATTGAATGAAGGACCCATTATGCGGAACTAGTATTTGATAATTTTCAAAACTACCCGCATTAATGGTCTAAGTGAAATAGGACATTTGACTTTAAAACAAAAAAGTACGTTTGTACTTTACGCTAATTATTATATTGCAACCTTAAATAAATAATTATTATAAGATTTGGTAACAGCTGATCGCTAATTAAAAAAAGTTATACTTACTACTTAGGTAATATACTGCCATAGTGTTGTGTTTAACCATATATGTTTCATTGTGTACTATGTACATACATAACAAGTATTATAATAATGGTCTTAAGTTATCAGTATTATAAATATGTGTATTATGTTATGTTTTGGTATAAAATCCGAGTGCGAATATTATTCTTAATTGAGATAATTTGCCGTAATTAACAATCGATTTCGTCTACCCTGTTCATGTTCTTAAACAATATTTTTAAGTAAAACGAACACTAAATAAAATTAACAAAAGGTCATGTCAAAAAGTTTGGTAACTTTTTGGAAATTACGCCAATATTTCATTTGAGTATTGTCCTTTGAAATAATGCAAAAAAATACATAAAGAGATCGTTGACAACTGTATAAGACAACTGTAGTGGTAGGTTGACAACCCCTGATAATAGGAGTCAACAACCATCGCTAGTATATCTTTATAAATTGTAGGAATCATAACCAGTTGAACTTGTATTCATTTTTCAATCATATGAGGGTAGAAACACACTAAGACTTAAAAAGTCTTCAATACTTACTTGAAAAATTATTAAGTTTACCCTTGCCAAAAACAACTGATATTCAGCCCCAACTTATCTATATATTTAGATAAAGCAGATGTTTATAATGACATTGGGAAAGCTCATTTTTGCCTAAAACACCCAGTTGGCCCATGTTTGCCCAAAACAACTGATATTTACCAGCAAATCTATATTTTTACCCGTGTTGAGACGGGATAGACAGTTCTTCACTCCCATTCAGATAGATATCTCGTAAAAGGCGAGAAAATTCTGACTAGCTCGGTGGTCGGACCTCTTGGGGTCTGACTTGTAAAGCATCTTGTACCACTTTTGCCAGGGGGCCAATTCCCCCTCTGCTTCTGCTGCTCAGGTCCCCAGTCTCAATACTTTATTGCTTTCCATAATGTTAATACAGATGTCTTGAATATAAAAGGAACAATTATAGACACTGCCGGACACTCCGCGCTCTATTTACAGATATAAATATAATTTCTTATTTATCCATGAGGATTTTCCACACATTTAAATAGATCATGAGTCAACATCAACTTATTTTCGGCATCACTCGCATATAACATGAACAATTTCTAGAAGGACGAATATATTAGAATAATAAATATATTTTTCCGTTTTTTAACGGTAACGTTTATTGACAAACTGCGCAACACAAGGAATTCTTAGCTATTGAATACCGGTTTGGACATTTGCATGTAAGGTCGTGGTCGACGCAATCAGCCATGTTATTGAGAAATAATCGATTTTTGCTGATTTTATCATCATTTTTGCTGATATGATGACGATTTTGCAAGTTTTTTTTTATCTGTGCAGCGACGAAATATTTTAAAATTGCGAAAGTGGTGCATTTAAATTTGAAGCATTTAAAAATACTTGGTTAGTTTACAATCTGATTCTTCTGATTCTAGTGATGCATTTTTCGGGGCTTTATTATATTTTGTATCTTAGATAAAATATCGGACATAAATACAGAAGTCAAAACTTATCTAACACCCTCTCACTTAAAATTATCTCACATGGTCATAAAACGAATGCCAATTTTTTTAGTTTTATCGATCTAGCGAGACCTTTTCATTTGTGATTGTGATCTAGTTTACTTGACTGTGTTGTCTGTGGTTTCGTTTTGGCGCCAAATGTGACAGTTCTGTATAAAAAAATGTTTAGGCACAGATGTTCTGCCGTGTCTGGGCTATGTGCTCCAAGGATGAGGTGAGTGAGGATCGTTGGTACATACTTAATATTGTTTATTTTAGTGGTAGGTGTTTTTATTAAAGACGTTTTTTATAAAATGCAACTATGAAATTGATTAGGCTCCTGCGTAGATTTTTTTTCGGTAATTTGTTTGGTCTCTTGCAATGGGTCAGGTAGCGAGGCCCATTGTGTATTCGTTTTTTGTAATTACCTGCAATATCATTGCATAATATTTTAATGAAATTTAAATCACGATATAATAATAGACACCTATTATTAATTTAGTTGCAAAACTGGATATTATTTAAAGTGGATTTAAAACTGTGATTCATTAATGTATAATACCGTAAGATGGGGTTATTTAAAACTCACGAGGCTATTTGAAATTTACGAAAAAAAAGTTTTGATCATGTGGATATTTATATCTGAGAACAGTAGGAATTATATTTTAACATCTGACAATACAGTGACAACTAATGTCAATGTCACAAAGAAATTTTGACAGATAACGGCTTTTTAAGTGGTTCAACTCGTACTTCTAAAAAGTGTTGTGTTTTGGTGTATTTCGTGTCTGGATAACTTTCGTCTGATACACAAATACTAGACAGTTACGTAAGAAATTGAATAAACTAAGTAATAGTGTGTTTTATGCGCTTTTCAGTGTTTTTATTTGCTCGTTTCTACCTTTTTCGAGCTGGCATATATTTAGATTTTTCTAAATGGGGCTATTTGGTTTCTGTTTTGGGGTTAATTGGAACGAAGTTTCAAATAGCCCCTTTAAAGCGTGTTATATATTGCCAAGGAATTTAATCATAGTTCCAAATAGTCCCAATTGCGCATTTTGAGCATGTTAAGGGCAAGATATATATTTTGGACTTATACCTAAGTCCAAAATGTAAGATTTTTATATAAATTCGAAACCAGTGTGAATGTACCGACATACCTTAATTTGTAGAAGAAGAATAAATATTGTGATTGACTAAAGTTGTTTTATTTAAATACATAATTTAAAACTCGTTGTTTTATTTAAATAGGTAGGTACATAATTTAATCATTTCATAAAATAATCAAGTCACTGTATGTGCACAGCTAACTCGTTTTGCTCAATACATTTTTATTTGAAACTCGCTGTTCTGCGCGGCTTCACCCACGTAATTTTGCTTGCAACTTTCTTATAATTTTCTTTCATAAAACCCTTTTCGTGACAAGAAAAAACGCAAAAAAAATGCGAAATCGGTTCAGCCTTTCTCAAGTTTTGATCTTAGCAACACATTTAGCGATTAATTTTTATTCACATACATAGATCATGCTTGCCCTTAAATATTCCAAATATAGCTTCACTTTCATTTAGAATACCTTTGTTATATTAACATTACATTCCAAATAACCCCAAAGAAGTAATAGATCTCTTAGTGAATAAATATTCAAATGTAATTTTTGGCTTGTATGTGGCATATAGAGAGTGAAATTACGGTGAAACGAAGGCCACTTCTAAACATTTAAGTTTTCCAAATATAGCTTACTGACTTTTATTTGACACAGCTAAAAAAAATAAGAAAAACCAAGGCAAAAAAATGAGATTACAAATAACCCCATTGATGCGATATTTGGAATAGCAACGGTAAAGTAATATATCTTAAAATATATTAACAGAAGTTATACTACGATCGTTACTATTTAAAGTTTATGGTGTAATCTACTAAAAAAATAATATTCCATATAATTTGAGTTATTAAAATTTGTATAAACACCTGTTTTACGAAAAAAGTGTTTTAATTAGCCCCATTTTACGGTAATATAAAACTTTTATAAACGTTTGTCATTAGCAATTTTTTATGTTATGGAAGTGCCTACCTACATTTACCCTCACATTATTCTGTCTATGGAGTAAATAAGAACCAATCCAAAAGTATACTAATATTTTTGTGGTTTAAAGGAAATAATAATTCAGTCAGTATTTTTAACATTTAAATTTAAAATTATAGGTATCGAACCGTCGCAGCATCGTCTGCGTAAATGTTCCCGACGTTTATGGTGAATTAAAAAACATACAAGCTTTTTTTTGGTGGTCCATCAAATCAATTTGGTGCAGTTGATCGGAAGTTATGCTAGTATATACATTTCGACGATTCATTTTTATTTCTAAAGACTGATTGAAAAAAAAAACATTATTGTTTAAAAAAACACACAATATATTGAAGCACAGTCGCGATTTTAACACTTCTCGCGTGTAACAAACGATCTATTAGACATGAAGGTTACTTAAGTAAAACTAAGGTTAAGTCGAATTCAAATTGTTCAAGGATTCCGTATGAAATATATAAAAAAAACGTTTGAAAAATTAATTTATTATTAACGAGTTGTCCCCCTGGTATGCGTTGCAGGGCCAGGATTTCGCTTTATTTTTAGCACAACTACTCGCCAAAGTTTCATCGCAATCGGATGAATAGTAAAAAAATATATTTTAAATTTAGCTGGTTTATTGGTGCACCGGACATGACGACAATGTTCTTTCTTTTGTTTTTACTTGTACCTATCAAAATTTAATGTGTATGTATTTGTATTGTATCCGTCTGTTCGTCTGAATAAAAATATTTCTATTCTATTCTATTCTATCCCCATTCACAGAATTTTTAATAAAATTACAGTTACCAAAAAAATAGCCATTTTCTTGCTAGCTTGTAAAAAAAAATCAGTTAGCAAGAAAATAGCCATTCGACCCTTACTGCCCCGCTGAAATTTTCCACCCTGTATACTTTTTTAAACTTAATGAAACTTAACACTAACTTCATGAAAGACTGGAGCGAACTGGACGTATTTAGAAATATAAAAAACCACAGGAGTTATTTTAACGGAATTATACTCTAATTATATTCTAGATAGATAATACCTCTTTCTGTTGTTAAAAACTAAAATGGTTAGTAGGTAGCTTTAGGTAGTTTTGTTTTTTTCATCCATAGTTAAATTTTCCATATTATTTAACCGCACTGAACCCTTTTCTGTAATTAAAAACTGGTGCGTTCATTTAACTGTTAACACGTTCGCATATATTTCGGATAATTGCACACGAGAATATTTAAACTTGTACAATTTTTGAGGTAATTTTCGAACATTACAAGGTTATTCTTAAATAATACATATGCAGGTCAAATATATTGGATTGATTGAGGATTAACATGAAGATTGGCGGAAATAATAGAAGGACCAAGCTTAGCAATTATATCTAGGTCATGCGCGTCTGGGTCACGGAAGTGAAAATTGATTTCTATTGTTCATGCATGTGGAACACAAGCTTGATCATTTAGAATTTAATTTGTCAGAAGGCAGTTTTGAATGGATTTTTGTTCTTTTTTTGGTGAAGATCTGATCACAAAATTAAGAAAAAAAATGACTATAACATATAGGTACTGACCCTCAGTACTGACCGAATAAATGACAAAGTCATCGACGTAGGTACATCAGATTCTAATCGCCACTCAAAATATTAAAATAAAATAAAAACATTTAACAATAATTAAAACCGTTTTCGGAAGTACGAAGCAGTTTCGGAAGTCGATGGCGAAAACAAAAGATCCGACCACACCTACTTACTTACTTCGAAACTGTTTCTCACATACCATTTTTTTTTGTAAGTCATATTTATCACGTAACATCCCAGTAAATAGCCTAAAAGGATATTTCTAAAAGTAACCATACCTGGATCAAGAAATCCAAAAAAGTTTATGGCATGTAAATGTTGTAGGTACGCAATTGAGCTCAAGTGATATAAACGTAAACACCCCAGCAAACATTCAGTGATGTAATTGAATATGTTTTATACTTGAAGCTACCTGGGGTCACACGTCGCGCAGATAAAGTTCAAGACCATTTAGCGCATACATTTGTTTGTAGACCACAATTATAGTGGCCATGATTGCTATTTTTTTACTTCCGATACTGGGTGACGGATCGGTTGTTGCTGGGTGACGAAGTTCTCTGTTGGTAATTCTATTGCCATAGTGTAGTGGCTCTGTCTCACATACACAAGTATTAGCGGACAACTTGTCTTGACAGCTGTCAGTTACGAAGTTTGGCAGTTAGACCATGCCTATATAATGTTCCAAGAGATATACCCGGTAGTCTGTGGACGGGACGAAGGCGGTGCTTGGTGTATTTGTGATGGTGAGCCAGTGTAATAAACATATTATATTAGGACCCTACACATAGTATACCGTGTAACTGATTAAGCGCAAGCCCTCAAACACGTAAATTAGAATATCGAATCATTATTACAATAACGAAACCCCTATATCATTTTGAGACACGTAAACATATTTTCAAAGTCAAAGTCAAAATGCTTTATTTCAAAGACCATTATAGAAGGTACTTACTTTTGAAAAGTCAAAACTAGTTGCACGGTTCCAAAAAGTGGGTCTTATGGACTGAGCCGGCAAGAAACTCGATACATACTCTTTTTAAAATAAAATAATCACAATTACAACATTAGCTTTACAACTTTGTTTTAATTTAAGCGGCGGTAGTCATTAGGCTAGGGCGTCGCACTTGCGATCATGTGGTTGCCGGTTCGAACACCACCCATTGCACTAGCGACGTAAACCCACTCGTAACACAAGCATTTTAGCTTAGCACGAGGGGTTAACAGGAATACTAGCGATGTGCAAGTGCAACCCACATTGCTAGTAATCTTTAAAAAAAATAGTTGCTGAGAATTATGCAGTTTAATGTGTAGATTTTTTTCAGGAAGTTACTTATACCAGCTAAACGCAAATTCGTTGCTATACTACAGTTGTACTTACCCACAACGATGACGATATCGGCGCGCACACGCTCACAACAATTTTTGCAAATAGAATTCCGTTTTCCGTAACTCGAGCCACTGATAAATAAGGGGGCCATAGCTTCAGGCAATAATGTAATTATCATCTCGGACAACATTTTCGGACAAAATTAAACCATTAAAAACATAGTCAATTCTGAACAAACGACTCACGTCTTGCACTTATTCTGTTAAACGTTACTTAAAGATATGACGACCTCTGTGGTTTAGTGGTTCGAGTACCGGACTGCTGACCATGAGGTCGTGGGTTCGATTACCACAGAACACAAAAATTTATGTGATGAATATAAGTGTTTGTGTTTGTCTGGGTGTTTCTTATGTATTATAAGTATGTATTTACAAAATAAAGTATATAAGTATTATATCCACTGTCTAGTACCCATAGTACAAGCTTTGCTTAGTTTGGGACTAGATGGTGCTGTGTAAAAATGTCCCAGAATATTATATCTTTTGTTTTACTAACAGATGGCCTTTTGCAGTAACAAACATTAATAGAAAAATCGTTAAAAACCAATTTTGACCGAGAGTCATATAGTGTTCATACACTTTAGCCTATGTTAGTAATCTCAATAACTTAAAAATACCATAATTATAAATACATTAATAGGCTACATGAACGTGTGCATGCACATTTTTGCCAGCCTAGAGGCTGATAAATGGTCCATCTACCTTTTCTGCCGGTGTAGCTAAAATACTATTAGGGCCACCACTGTCTGGGTAGATCTTTTAAGAGGGCACAGTGCTGATTGTGGCCACCAGGGTGGTTTTAGTGGGTAAAAATCCCACACTCCCTATCCCTGAAGACCGGCAGCCTTTTGAATGTTTCCCCCCGTAAACAAAAAATGGTCACCCCTGAATCGCTGAAACATCGATGCTCGCCTTTTGCGCATGATGATATAATAGTGATCTGTTTGCGCATCCGTAAACATGCCTGATGAAATGCAAAAGGCAGGCACTCCAACAGTATCCTCGGTGTATATAAATCATATATATTTATGACCAGCGTCGATGCGATTCGTCGTAATCGGCATTATGCTGAGACAGAACCGTTTTGTGAAGCATATTTGGGTTCACAGAAGACCTAGGACCTAATATTGGTTAATGTTTATTAAATTTATTAGTTAATATTTTATTTTCTGTGTACGTAGGTGTTCTTTTACAAATAAATTTAGTTTCTTTCTTTCTTTATTTTAAAGACACTTATAAGTTGATTTACTTTTTTTAATTAGATGGCGCCGGGATATGTTCAATACGTCTCATTCGCCTTGATTCGAATGCATTGTCTTAATAAAATATCAGACTGTGCAGCGTTCGTTACTCAGTTGTTTAAACATAGGAGTGGATACAGTTATAGAGCAAGAATATAAAAAAAAAATTAATATGACTAACATATAACTAACCTACATTATGCATATAAATATGGTTCAATGTAAAAAGTGTAGATATAATATGTTTGTGAGTGCTTTTATTTTTTCTGTGTGTTCGTTTCAGTTTAGCAGGTATCCCCCGTGGAATAAACGGATATAACTATATTTTATTGCCTGAGCACAGCATTCATTTTTTTTTGGACTAGGGGGCACTATCAGACGGATCGCCCATGGACACCCGCAACACCAGAGGTGTCACTAGTGCCTGGCCGACAAGGCACCGGTGACATGTGAATTTTAAAAAGGTTTGGGCCTCCGGTATCCTCACTCACTCTGCGAAACACAACGTAAACGTAGTTTCACGCCGGTTTTCTATGAGGCCGTGGTATCATTCCGGTCGAGCCGGCCCATTCGTACCGAAGCATGGCTCTCCCACGGTAATCATTACCAGGAGAATCTTATAAATGGCTCTTTTTCTGTCCCATGAATAATGTACTTCGTCTAGTAGTCTAGTAGTCCGAGGCGAGTCCGAATCCGAGGATTGGCAGTCTGCCTCTCGGTAACAACCAATCACATTTATGTGGTTTTATTAAAGGTATATTATGTAGTATGATTCATTTCAGCGAATTCCCACCCAGAAATATCTACTATTGTTTAATTTGACGTAGCTATAGCAACAGTCTGATTCATAAAAACAATTTATATAAGTACGTAAAAGATGCTCTTCACGAGATAATCTGACCAAAAAAAAAAGAAATATTAATCCCATTTACCGTGATTCCGGTAATTTTATTCAAAATTATAATTAAATATCTACTAAATGAGTAGGAAGGTCAACTGAAAAGCGAAAGTACATCCTACTGGGTGACGTAACCCAATGTCGAGTATCTAAGAAACTTAGTGCGGAGGCATTGTTTGCTTATTTTAATTTAATCTTTACTACTTTGAAGATATAGTTCAAAGTTCAATAAGTTTTCCAGCAGCATTGGACTCGGACTTCGTTTATATTTATTTAAGTAAATTGTACCCTACTGCTCAAAGTTCAAAGTTTAAAATGCTATTTCAAATAAGCATTGATGTATAACATAAAGCATATCATCACGCCTATATTCCCTGAAGCGTTTAGGTCAGAGGCGTACTAATGTACACATACAGTTCGCTAGTATGTTTAGGTCTCATGTAATAGGGGGCGAGCCTATTGCCATTAGCCGGGAAGAAAATCCCAAACTCCGAACTGCTACTGAGAATTTCATAGAAAAACATATAAGTTAAGATTCCTTATCAATCTCAAGTTTTACAAGACAATAATCACTTAAGTACTTAGTGCAACTGCATAATTAATTTAATAATTATCCCTACTTCCCTACTAATATTAAAAAATAAAACTTACTGTCCTCTGAAATGATAACTTTTTTCCAGACAAAAGTTGACTGCCTGTCAAATCCATGCGAAAGAAGATAAACAAACAAAAATAGTTTTATTTGATCGAACATATTATAATTTAATGATAAAAAAATCGATTTAAATCTATTTTACGAATGTATTTGTAGGGGAAGGTATTTTATGAGCGGAATTGGGTTCAGGACAGGCCACCGTGATGATAAAATAACACTTTGTAATTATTTTTTTTGGTATATTTGTGGGTAGAAATCAATGTTTTTTTTTGCCAAGGTAGAGAAGTACTTACGTTGTTGAGAAAAAATATATAAAATAAAAAATCAGCACATTGCACTACCGTTCTCAGGTTTGCCGTGTATTTTTTTGCTTGCGCAATTCACCCTTATACATTTTTAGAATTACATATCTTAACATTTTGTAATTTGTAATCAGATTCATCTGTTTCACTTCCATTTTGTTTTGTCTGTAATAAATATCTGTCACTTCGAGTGTACCTACTTAAATAATTACGTAAGACGTTATTTCAAACTGATTTGAAGGATACATTATATACATTAAACAAATATCGAAATATGTATATAGGAATATAGAGTAATATAGAAATTGTTTGATATTGTTAAATAATTAAATTAATAATTAAAACCCGACTCATTAAGCGAATAATTGGATCGGACTATGTATTTTGTTTGATAAACAATTTACAAACACCAATTAAATTATAGTTAATAAGCGAGGTAGTTTTTTTATTGGTTACATCGGGAAACGCAGACGAGTCACGTGATGATATATGACGTCATCGTTGCTCATGGACACCTGCAATACTTGAGCCTTAAAGAAACCCTACCTGGTATGAACCGCGGGGAAGTTCAAGTTCAAGTTCAAATGTTTTTATTTGAAATAATCTTTTACAAGCGTTTATGAAACGTTATGATTTTATTTGCACCAAAAGGTTGGTCTAAAGGTCCAGGTTGGTTGGTCCAAAAGGTTGATCCCATGGAGAAGAATCCGGCAAGAAACGCCATGGAGTTTTAAACTAACAATCTTCACTGGTATAGTTCGCGCAAATTAACTTGACGCAAAATTAACGGAGAGGGGGAAAGTTTGCGCAATGAATTTGCTTGCTAAATGTACTAAAAAACGACTACTGCGCATCCACCATTTTGGTTCAAGTTATTTTGCGCCAACTGGACAATATTGCGACACAGGAAACTGGCTCATTCACAGACTAAAGTCGAAACACTCATCAAGTTGCTTTACGCCGCTTTTAGTCAAACCATGACGTCATAACACTGAGAAAATCAGATATGTTTCCGCCTCTTACCTACGAGATGCCTATCCAAACTATAGATTCTGTCCAAAATTTTCGAGATTGGTAAGGAAAATTTACTAATCCATCAAGTTACCCCTGCAAAAACACATGCGGACAACGTTAGACCTACAATTATTTCCACCGTATTTTAAATTGAATACCGTTATTCGTCACTCGAATAAAGTGCGCTTGCAGAAATTACTTGCGCACCATTCTGGAATACAAGCCATAATACAATTTCATACACAATTGTGGTTCCAGCTAGATTGAGCAACAAACTTTCTAGTTTATGGCCATAATCGTACTATAGCCCACTTTACTTTATAGCTCAATGTGTTTGGGTTTTAATATTTACCTATATCCTGCGGTTTCGCCCGATATGCCTCATTCCTTAGGGTCGTAGTGTGTTCTTAAATAGCCTAGCCTCATGAATCACTCTGTCCCATGAAACTTCGTCCGGTAGCTTTTAAGTTTGTCGCGATCAGAGTTTCAGACAGGCACACCGACGCGGCGAGGGAACTTCGTTTTATATTATGTAAGTACTTAGCGATGTAATTCATCTGTCTGTGTCTCTCCTCATTCCAAATAATGTTTAAAATGATATTGTCTCGCACAAAATGGCGGACAGTTTGACAGCTGTCAGATGGGATGTTATAGTGTGACCATGACTTTATTTAATGTTCTTAAATGCTTACCGCGCAAAGGAACTGCAAAATTATTTAAACTACTTAAGTATAATGTGTCTATCCAGTAAACGAGTTTACTAGAGAAATGGAAGAGAATATTTGCTTTTACAATATCGTTAGTTCTTCTTCTTAGTAACTGTTTTCGTTACTGAAGGTCGTGTCAAGGATGAAGCTTTTTTTGGCTCTCCAACAATTGTATACCTACACCGGTACAAACAAAAGAAACAGGAGCAACAAATGAGAACTAAGTGTTATAATCACTTAAAGTTAAAATCTGTACGCACACAAAGCATAGTTGCACTAGGTTAAACTTAATAAATTAAATAATTTTAAGTAAATAAAAGTAGGCGAAATGTATACCTACTTACGTAACTACTATATATAGCCTCAATATTGGTGTATTGAGGCCTATATAGCCTCAATACACTAACCCAGACAGATATTGCAGGGCTAAGAGCTTTGCTTGGCTTTCAAACTATGAAAATAGAGGTGGATCTGATTTGATCGCTCAATAAACATTGCTTTGGTTATTGGCAGGCTAGTGAGCATCTTTACTTGGTCAACCGTTGACCTGACCAACAACCATCCGCTATTCTAAGCTATCAGGATTTCTACGAGCGACGTATCCAAAGTATTTGAATTTGCGATTTATTTATTATATATTATAATAATACCTAAAAATTATAACGATACAGAAGGTCTTATACATACTGGGATATAATAATGGATCCATACTTATAAATTAACAGATACACACACATACACACACACACACACACACACACACATACTTCAAAATACTGTTTGTGTATTGTACATCAACCATACTACTGTAAGCATCACTAATTAAAACTTTTTATTTATTTCTTTTTCTTGTGCAGTGTTACATACGCACAATATCGTTAGAGGAAGAGACTGAACCCCACGACACAGGGAATCCTAGTGTGGGGTCCAGAGAACTATGTAATTACCACCTAAGTACGTAATACTTTGTTAAATCTAAGTTTTGTTTCTCACTGTACTTGTGCTTTTGTAACTGAATAAATTATTTGTAAAAATATTTATATCACACATTTAGCCATCGCTGTTTTGGACTGGTCTTTCTTTTCTAGACTAACATTCCATGATGTTTTAAAATATGATTATTATTATTATCGTATTCGCTTGTGTGATACATTCACTCATTCACCTACAATTGTGCACAGATAACCTAAAAGGTCAAATTGCAACTTCCATAGTGTGTTCTTATTCTATTTTTAAAGCTACCCATTCACGCCTTTCTAATTTGAATTCGCTACAGAATATCAAGACGGAGTTTTGACAAACTTAAATATGTCTCCGGTACATTTTTTGCTCTTTACAGTTTTATTTTGAATAAAGAATACTGGTCTTTTGACAACAGCAAAAGTTTGTAAACTGAATGCTGTAATGATTCACTTTCAAAAATAGCGGATGAAAAAGTTTAATTTGTGTTTGTAAAGGAAGAGTTTTTATTATTGCTGCCACCGGAAACATATTAAGGATGTGTTTTTTTGTATAGAGCTGCAAAACTGCAATTATCTAAGTCCAACTGATAAGCTTAAATATATTATAAACAGTTACCTGCAGTTTCACCTGTACTCCGAGGACTTTTTGAGACAAAAGGTAGCCTATGGGTCAATTTATCTGCATTATCTATGTGTCTGTGCTGAAATAAAATATTTTCTTTCTTTCTTTCTCTATTAAGTATAAAAACTCATCAAAATTAGTTAGACTTGGAAATTATGACGCGATATTATCTAGTCTGGATAGAGGTATTGTTTAAGACACATGTCATAAAGTAGAGACGAAAGGTCAGAATGACACTACCCTAAGTTCCGTGTAGCCTGTAGTTTTCCAATTAATATTTGGAAATCTTTAAGAGCTATGAACGCATCTCATCTCATATAACCAAGTAGCAGTACCTACAAACTTACTTGCTAATTCTGCATAAGTCCTACTGGTTTAACCCAGTAGGACTTATACAGAACTGTAATCGGTATTTTAACCAGCTCAATTAAAACCTTGATCTAATCTCTGCTTTTCAAAAGTAGGAGATAAAAATCTCCAACCCGATATAATACGTGTAGTTCTTGAATTTATATAACTAGTATAACAAATGGGTGAAAAAGAGTTTAATTTATCTTGGACATTGTTTTTAAAGAAAGGAACGGAACAGTCATCATAATTCGGTAGCCTTCATTAAAATTGAATGTTTTTACTTCTTAATGTATTGCGTAACTGACAATTAAAAGTTTATATTCTTTAAAATCATTCCATTATTTCTTTCGCAATATGAAGACAATATATATAGCTTATAAAAAATAATATTTCAGATATTTCCAGCTCAAATATCAGTCTGAAACCGTTATAAGTCACTGCTGGTAGCAAGGTACCCTTGACTGTCTATCAATTTCAAACTCCGTTCACTTTTATTTTGAAAGTAGTATTTATTATACACTACCAATGTAATACTAAATATCATATTTTCTGTGATTAGCTTGACTGTCTATTTTGTCTAGTAGTCCCAGTCGAGACTTAATAAATAAATAAATATTCTGGGACGTTTTTACACAGCACCACCTAGTCCCAAACTAAGCAGAGCTTGTACTATGGGTACTAGACAATGGATACTTATATACTTTTTTTTTGTTGTAAATACATACTTATAATACATAAGAAACACTCAGACGAACACAAACACTTCTATTCATCACATATTTTTTTGTGTCCTGTGGGAATCGAACCCACGACCTCATGGTCAGCAGTCCGGTACTCGAACCACTAAACCACAGAGGTCGTCAAACGTCGACTTGAGGTTCCGGTTTAGATTTTATGGACTTTTTCATGTTTTCATTCTCACTAACGACTCGGAGTTTGGGTTTTGTGGCCCTATAAAGGCAATAGGCTCGCCTATATCATGGGACGTTAACCATACCAATGAATTTTGGCCTTACATCACGACTCTGCCTAACCCTTCCGGAAATACATGCGTTACTATAATCGTTCTTCTAAGGACTTACATAATATGGACTTAAACAAATTATGATTTTTTTGGTTATAATTAATACTAGAAATTTCACGAAAGATTATGACGAAATCTAAAAATATTATTTCTGGCAAACCCAATCAGTTTTACTAGGAGACTCCATATATTCTTAAAAATATTAGCTTTACCAAATCACTACTCCTTGGCCTTGACTTCGTCCCCTTCATCTGCTCAGCAGTCAAATTGGATTATGGATGGGTCCATAACACTAAATACTCCTTATACTTACTTAGTCATAAAGATTTTTCCAAAGCCTTTACAAATATTTAGTACTTAAAAGGCTCTTAAAATAAGAAAAAGGTTGGTGTTGGATCGTTGATAAGATTAAAAAGGATTCCTACCTATAGGTATGCTTTTTTGTTTGTAACCTTCAAAGTATGCAATTTTTTACTACACTTAAATTCCACTGCTGCCCGAGCCGGGAACCATTTTATTCTCCCAGAACCATTTCTACGCTAGACTTATAAATATCTTAAAACTGCAGACAATGCCTTATGTCGCAATTGCTATCTGAATCCAAATATTTTGCAATTCATATTGCAAATGAAACTGGGTAACGTAATATTTATGAATGCGTCTGCATTTGATTCTACTGTTAATTAGTGTCTTTGTATTATATACTGTTTACTTTGCTCTTACATATTATAATTAAGACTTGATACGTTATTTAAGTGATCATTATTTAATAAGACTCCGTTTTTAATAATGAGGAAATCGAATGTGTCTACCTCTACATATAATGTGTCTGATTACATCTGATCCATTGATTATTTAGATATTTAAGCAATAATAGAATAAACACAAAGACAAAAACGTAAAGAGTTGTCATACATCGGTTAGTGCTTATTGCAATGGACTTATTATTACCAGTTAATCAATAGTAAGCAATGCAGCACTTTAAATGAATAAATATTCCTAAGTATTCTTTCTTCCAGCAACCGTAAGGTGACTAAATTTTAAACAGAATGTCATTAATTATACTGCATTTTGATGGTCCAATTGAGTTAATTGCCAAGCGTCCGCCTTGAATCCTTCTGGGTCGAATTCAATTCAGAGAGCGACCGAAACAAATATTTGTAAGACCTAATTGATGTTTGTTCTGGTTCTGTTTGCGATATGCATTAGATCATTGTGGGGTTTTTAATAGATTCCAGGACGTGTTGAAATATTATCATAAAAATTGATACCGTAAATAAACACTATTAACGCTTTATTTTAATTAAAGATTACATGAGAACGATTACTTTATGGTCTACATATTGATTTATTTAAGTACCATCTGTTTCCTGCAATATTAAATCTCATTTCTCTTCATAAGCGGAGATTCAAAGAATAACAACGATAAACTGTGAAATTTTTCCCGGAATTCCGCTTAAAAAATAAAATTCCCCTTTATTGCCTTGTTCAAAATAAACGACGACTTTGACATTGCCCATTTTTCCACAAAACATTAACTTCACGGAGGTTATAACACCAATTTGTTGTTCTTGTGAGCGCATTGAGCAATCCTCATGAGTATGCACAGTTCTAATTGTTACGAAGTTGCTTATGCAACGCATTATACAAAGAACCGCAACAGATATTTAAATCACAAAGAAATTCGCTAAGCATATATTTATTCTGCTGTGTTGTGACCAAATCTATGACTGCATAGAGTTTACAAATGTATTTTGAAGTATGCATGAGTAGTGCAAAATATCTGGTGCATGACACAAATATACAGTAATAAATTGCAACTGCTACTCATCCCCACTCTAGCGTTCGCTTCATCGTGGAATACAAAGACTAAACAAATATTATATTCTCTTCTTACAAACATTTTTGCAATGCGGACGTAACATGTTCCTCGTCAACGTTTTCCTCAATGCTAAGGGTCATAATCCGCATTAAATCCTTCTCTGGGTGTCAAAGCGCCATTTTTTCATTATTAGCCTTTCGGATGACAGAATGTTTTTTTTAGTTTAGGCTAGTCTAGAACTCAAAATGAATAGATAAGTACCTAAGATAAAAATAATTAAAAAAAAAAACAAATTTTCTTTTCCTTGAATTTCTTACCCTCTAGAATCTCACTCACAGTATTTTTTACGTAAGTATGTATATTCATTATTTGTTGAAACTCCAGAACACGTATTCAGATTTGTGGTTAAAAATCTAGTAATATTTAGAATCCTATATGGATATGTACTAATGTTCAATTTGGAGTCCATGTTATATGGAGAATTATATTATATTTCTCCAGCGTCGCTTTTAAAAACATCAATGCTGGTTTGCCTCTGGGTCCAACAGACTAAAACGCATTCGCTAAGTAATAAAGACACCCATATTATTATGATACTCGCATAGTTCTCAGACAGTTCGGTAACAGCGGGACACCTATTACGAAGAGCTTTGTTTTATCCCTCTTATAACATGCGAATACGATTTACAATACTATTGTAATTCCTTTATCATATAAAGAAGCGCATAGATAAACAGCATGGGCAAACGAAGATTGTTATAACCAAGACAAATCGCCTTTGTTGACGGCATTACGCGGAAGTCTGCTCGTTCCGGAACTGTACGTGAATGGGCCGCTTTATGTCTTCAATTTGAATTGATGCTCTAGGAATTCGTTGATGACAATGGCGCTAGTGTGGCGGCCGCAGTATTGATAGAATGGCCTGGTTTTGGAGGCTAAGTTTGTTTATTTTCGCGCGCATTTTCCTGCATGGCATCGATCAAGTAATTAAAAACGTTTACGGCGCGAAAGGATTTGATATGCAATATCAAGTGAAGCGGTCACCAACCCGCTGCACTGTGACTGTTTATTTATTAAAGTTTATTACCTACCTCAAAGTGAAATAAGTTTCTATTAAATAGGTAGGTTGTCACTCTCAAAGAAAAACCACAAACTTTGATGGCGTTATCATATCATCACAAAAGGCATAAAACATCATCACAACTATACCATTATTCTAAGGATAGACTGGAAATCCTTTACGGGCTTCGAGGGCTTCTGTCTACCGGACTAAACCCAACCAATAGGGTATTACACCTTTTTTTGAAAACTGTTTTAAATTAATCCTTAGATCGTAATGTACCAGTAGAATTTTTATTTCAGTTTTATAAAACCGAAAAATGCCTTAAATACAATTTTTAATTTATGATTTTGAAATTTCGCGCGGAAACGCTAGCCGCCATGCTACTTCTGGTCGTGACGTCACTTCGTTAGTAAACAATACAACTGCAAAAGACCAAGTAACGTCAAGTTACTATCGGAGTGACATCACGTCGGAATCCAATATGGCGGATGGCGTTTTAAAACAGATTAAAAAAGACTATTTTTGAAACTGCCTCATTAGCCCAGTGGTCCTGAGTGCGACTGCTACGCTAGAGGTCCTGGGTTCGATTCCCAGGTCGAGCAAAGTGTTATTGGGTTTTTCTATGAAATTCCCAGTAGCAGCTCGGAGTTAGGAATTTGTGCCCGGTTAATGGCAATAGGCTCGCTCCCTATTACATGGGACCTAAACATACCGGCGAACTGTGGGTGTACATTAGTACGCCTCTGCCTAACCCTCGGGGGAATACAGGCGTGATGGTATGTTAATGTTATTTTTGAAATTGAATTATAAAATTTACATTGCATTTTTATAAATAAATACTAACGTTTCTCGGTTACTTTTTAAAAAATCTATCATAAACATGCATTTTTATATTTTTTCTTACATGGTGTAAAATACCCTATTGTCATAAATATTCGATAACCGGCACCTAGCATCCATAGACAACTCGCGGCAGTAAACGTGCAGATCGATTGAAGCGTACTTATTACATAACAGAGCAGCGTAACTTTTTTTATAGAACTCTGGTGTTGCGGGTGTCCATGGGCGGCGGTTATCGCTTACCATCAGGTGATCCGTCTGCTCGTTAGCTCCCCTATCCCATAAAAAAAAACTGAGGTGGCAAAGAAGTTAACGATCCGCCTGATGGTAAGACCAGGGGCTGTATTACGACGTGTAATCGCCATCATTTTTAGGTTGTGAGAATGGGATAGCGATATTTAATCTGTATGGCGGCATCCCTCTCTTTCAATCGGAAAATGATAGCATTAACACGTCTTAAGGCTGATCGTTTCGCTGAGCCCGCCAAATTCAAATTACAATTGGTTTTTCGCAATTTGTAGGTCTATAACACATTGTAGATTCCTAGCTGTAGTAATTGCGCCTTTAGCTATACAATAATCACAACTGAGAATTAAAACCTTTGCTTGTAAATCGATAGATATTGTAGCTAAAAGTAGTGTCAATCGTCAATTTTGGCCAAAATTGACGATTTTGGCCAAAATTGACGATTAACCCTACTTTTAGTTTCTTTAACGTTTATTAAGCAATTTTAATGCTCAGTTGTGAATATTGTATAGCTAATGTCGCAATTACTACAACTAGGTTTCTAGAATGTATTATAGACCTTCAAATTGCGAAAAACCAATTGAAATTTGAATTTGGCGGGCTGAGCGAAACGATCAGCCTTAATACGGCCTCAGACGTGTCCCTCGCGCGTTGCTGACTTTAACAAGTCTTCCTCCCCTCTTACATAATCATCACAAATCATTCGCGTCCTTCGTAAGGAGTAGTAAATTCCTCGTCAGGTAATCTTAACCCGGTACATTGTTAACGTGATCAAGAAATGTAATTATTTTACGTACACTGTGATAACGTTTAATTAAAATTTTAATTTTTATGTAATATTAGCCTTATCTTTACGCTACTTGTATTCGCGAGGTCGACAGATTAAAGGGTTACCCAATAATAGTAGTTCTCTTTATACCTCCTATGGAAACCTATTTAACCAATTTAAAAAAGGGAGGTTCTTAATCACAATTTTTGTTTAAACCTAATAAAGTGTATATTTTCGAGAAGAAATACACGTAATCCATGTTGGTTCTGATTTCTGTTTCTGCCTGTTTTCCCCGAAGGGTTAGGGCGAGGCGTACTAATGTACACCCACAGTTCGCGCGTATGTTTAGGTCCCATGTAACATGGGGCGAGCCTATTGTCATTAACCGGGCACAACTCCCATAACTCCAAGCTGGTACTGAGAATGTCATAGAAAAACTCAATAACACTTAAGGCTGGTTTTTCAGCGCCTAAAGTCAGCGTGACTCAAAAACCAGCCTTACTCGACCTGGGAATCGAACCCAGGACCTCTAGCGTAGCAGTCGCGCTCAGGACCACTAGTTTAATGAGGCAGTTTTACGTCTTGTCCTAAAAAGGACGCCTGTGACCAGTTTAGAACAATAGGGGGACCTAAGGAAGTATTTCTCGCATCAAACAACAAACGATTTCACTGTAAAATTCTTGGACCATAATGTTATCGTCAATTATAAATTTATCTCATTAGCTTCACGACCTAATTATTTGCTCCCATTTGTCGTTATTATAGCGACCAAATGTGTAATGATAACATACTGACCCTCATTTCATCTAGTTTAACTCAGGATGATTGTATTTTATATTTAAAAAAGCAGTAAGTAACCCAAAGGCCAAGCAAAGAGTAAATGTGTGATATAAACTGATTAGAAACAAATTGACCGATGATTCTAAAATAGGCCGAACTTTTTGTGTTTGAAATTGACATATTTTTGACATTTAAAATTAAGTTAACTACTTATTTAATCTATGGTCGTATTTACAGCAGAGATATATGTACCTACTGAGCATTCTGTTTTATGACTTTAGTTTTAAACAATTCTGAAAAATTTTAAAAAGCCGTCTTAAATTGCGATTTCCAGTGCTACAACATGGTCGTCAGATTCGTTATCAGCGCTTTGTAAATCAAACAAACACCATGTTTGAAAATAGAACTACCTGACCCATATAAATGGCTACCGTTAGTGCTTAGCAAATGTGCAGATTTGCGTTTGAATTAAATACGGTCAGGTATTGTTCTGTCAAAAGGGCGTTGACCCTTGCGGTGCGCCATCTTGTAAACATCTGCGTTCGAAAATTGAATAGGCAGTTGTGACATCTTGATTTTCATACAAAGAAGGATAAACTAGATAAATAATTATGTTTATACTGTGACTAACATTTTCGGTTATTTCACGGATACAGTTGTGTTCCTGGCAAAAGAAATTCTTGATAAGTCACCTAATTCAAATGTTGTCCAGGTTTATAAACCAACTAGCTTCCGCCCACGACTTTGTCCGCGTGGAATAGTTACTTAGTCTTAGTGTGATGATATATAGCCTATATAGCTTATAGCCTTCCTTAATAAATGGGCTATCTAACACTGAAAGAATTTTTCAAATCGGACCAGAAGTTCCTGAGATTAGCGCGTTCAAGCAAACAAACAAACAAACGAACTCTTCAGCTTTATATATTAGCGTAGATATCATAACTTACAACTTGTCAAGTCGACATTCACCAAATTTTCATAATACTGAACGGTCTACCTGGTTGCTGATTATAACCATTAAGTTATTAAGCACTAGGTACCTACCGCCTTTTCTATAATAATTATATAAATTGGAGTTGCCAGAGGGATTATCTTGACTTTATCATTTTCTGTACATCTCTTAACAGTTTTTGAAACAAAATCGATGTATTACCCTAGTCTGGTAACCATTTACGACTCGATCAGTTGTGGCAATTACTCCACAATAATTATGGAGCTACCATTCCCTTCACAGAACAACAACTCAATGCTCATGTCCCCGCTATCTTTGTAGATGATTCATGCTATTCGTTCGAATAAGGATGTGGTTCCCGTAATAAAGACGGTAGGTAGTCAAGAAATGATAAGGCTGTTTCTGACAGGTTACTAGACACGTGTCATTATTTTCTTTAACATCATCAGATTATATATAAAGTCTGTAGCGACATCTACCGTGCTACATACGAAAACAATGACGGACAAATCCTGAATCGCGCAAGTGAAGTTTGCAACGCAGCCTGGGTATATACAATCGCCCGACATCAACCGTTGGGCCGTGGCCCGCCAGGCAAAACTCCCGCCTGGTCGGACGGTCGGACTGCTGGACGTAGGCCTTCCTTAAAGTGCACCATTTAACTCTGTCCTCGGATTGTCACGTCCAGCTTCCGCCAGCAACCTTTCGGAAAATCATCTCTCCATCTTGCTTCCGGCAAGATGGCGTTCTACACTGGGTTTGCCGAGGCGCGGTCTCAACTCTGGAACATTGCTACTCCAGCGGTTGTTATTTTCTGTATACATTCCAGCTATGGTCATACCCATTAGGTACAAGGCAAAAGCCTATGTACCATTTTGCTAGGGAGTTTGTTGCGCCGCTACTTCTTCCCAGCTAAAACACTAGGAGGCAGTGAAGGGTGGGCGTTTTGGGGGCTATCTGTAATGTAAAAATGACGTTCAATAAGTACTACATATTAGTCTATACATTGAATAAATGATTTTGACTTTTACTTTTATCGTAATAAGATGATAAACAATCACTTAGGCCTCAGACGCCATATTTAAAATTTACTTAAGCAGATAGCGTTCCTTATTAAAGGATTTCGGGAAATTCCCATAGGATTGGGAAACACAGGGTCAATTTAGATAAAAAAATATTTATTCGTATATTTGTCCTCAATGCGTTCTTAAACTATCTACCCGATTGCGATTAAACTTCCATGAAAAAAGAAGCATTGCAATGCAACGCACGTCGGGAGCACAGCTAAGTTATTATACCTAAATGCTTTGTTACAAGCGGATAACACTATCAGCTATATATATCCTTTGAGTCATACTAGTACTACTTGCGTAAGATAACCTGCGGTTGTATTAATCTCAGTTTATGTTAGTTTAAATTAGCGGCAAACTGGCAACGAGTGTTCGGACTCAGAGGACGTTGTTAGGGTTGCCAGAAAATAAATAGAAAAGGATTAAGGACACAGGTTTATATTTACCCGGACATTTTACCCTGATTGAATTGAACATTGGTTTGAAAAGTAGTAATTATTATTTATTTATTATTTATAAAATAATGCAATGTCCTGCTAGACTGCTAAGTCCTGGATCTTTTTTTTAATTATTTTGATGGACTTACGCTTGAACGCCAGATAGCTATTACAATATTCACAACTGAGAATTAAAACCTTTGCTTAAATGTTGTGAATATTGTATAGCTAATGGCGCAATTACTACAGCTAGGAATCTAGAATGTGTTATAGACCTACAAATTGCGAAAAACCAATTATGATTTGAATTTGGCGGGCTCAGGTGAACGATCCGCCTTAAGCTACACTGCGATCTAAGATGGAGCGCGCTTGCCTAGAAGAAACCTATTCACTCGTGATTTAATGACACCCAGATTATATCTATCGGGGAAGACTTGATTTCGGCAGTGGACTTAAAGCGTTTCGTTTAGGTTTTCGGAACGTCCACCATGAATCGATGTGGCTTTTTTATGCTTCTGTTCAAGTCTCGAGTTCAAATCCAACGCACGCAACTCTCTACGAAGTTAATTATGACGCGCCATCGTGAGGAAACCTGCATGCCTGAGAGATGTTCTAGGCTAGCGTGGTGGACTGTAGCCTAATCCCTCTCATTGTGAGAGGAGACCCGTGCCCAGCAGTGAGACATTATAAATGGGTTGATTATGTTCTGTATTTATGTGTTTTAAATTGTTTACTATGCGTTGATGGCAAGTAACATAACGTTGCATAGATTTCTACGTAAAATGCGTATTTCTTCCACTTACATTATATTTTATTACAACGTATTTACAACGAAACAGATTTATGTCTTAGAAGTAGATACAAATGCGTAATATCTTCACGCATCGGTGTTTATTACGAAAGAGGAAGAAACTTTACCAAGCATGTTTACGATATGTGGACGGCAATTTATCGAGTATTAGTTTGAATATTAGCAGCTAGAATTATTACTTGTCGACTCTTCGCGGCATCAGAGGGCTGGTTTATTCTTTGGTCAAAGGATTAGCATGACCATTCAACGTGGCAATGCAGCCAGTCTTCTGGGTACGTTACCCGATGACAGTGATGTGGAGGATTACTTTGACGCCTAGGCGTGTCTATTTTTCTTTGTCTTTTTTAGGTTATATTTTTATAGATCTTAATTATAGTTGAAATTACCTCCTTACTAAACTGCTAAGTTAATTTGAATAAATACTTACATCTAGAATTATTATTGTGAACATCGATTAATAGGCGACTGGGGAAGTACCTACTAGTCTCATTAATAGTGGTCCTTAACGCGACTGCTATGCTAGAGGTATTGGATTCGATTCCCAGGTAGAGCAAACTGTTATTGGGTTTTTTCTATGAAATTCTCAGTAGCAGCTCGGAGTTTAAATTAATGCTTGTTTTATTGGGAAAAAAGGTTTGCCTCCTATTACATGGGACCTAAACATACTGCTGTGTGTGTACATTAGTACAGTCACGATCACAGATGTGTATACACTTCGCAAAATACAAAAGAGATTCTCTCATAAAGTATTAATTAAAATTTTATGATGTCATGAACATAGTATTTTCGAACCAACGCTTTAATAATATTGCTCAAAGTTTGCAATCGTCATTCCACGAAAAAACTCGCTTTCGAATTGTAGTGAGTGTATACATATTTATGTTCGTGATTGTACACCTCTGCCTAACCCTTTGGGGAATACAGGCGTGATTGTATGTAATGTTTTTTTAGTAATCTGACTCGATACCCCCTGAAATAGGCTTGCAGTGTCAGCGGTATAGTCGCCATTTTCTGCATTTTTTTCTGTAAAAATATGTTGAGCGCCCATGGCCGCAGGCAGGGAGGGAGACGCAACATCCTCAAAATATCTTAGTGTGTGCGTGTAGGCTAGTTTTAAATCTATATTTACGTTTTCTGACAGTTTTGAGTATTTTACATGACCTACGCAAATGTCTTGCTGATCTGGTATTGTCGTGCTACAGGTCGTTGAGCTCCCTAAATAATGGTTGAGCTACACGATGCCTGATGTATGCGTGCAGGTCAACTCAAAGCTGCTATGCCTCTTTCTTCAAAAGGCCTGACCAGATATTACGCTACATATGTAACACTCACATAATATCTAATAATATTATTACTGTCTGGACTTTAAGAGACCATGATTCGGAGTTTGTTTCGGCGTTTCTTCTCAGAGGTCGTAAAAATGTAAAACATTTACTTGTTAAACTGTCTTTAAAAGATCTATTTACAGAAATAAATATCATTTATCATAAATTTATCATTAGCCAACGTCATTAGTGTCTCGAAAAATCGGCAAAATGTGTTAAGTTCTTATAGGTTTTTTCCTGTAATTCAACTGTATTTTAATGGAGTTTTTATTTGTAAATTGCACTTTTTTAAGTTGTTTTTTTTTGTTTCCAGGTAATTCCGTCTACTACGTTTGTTTACCTGCCTAAGGATTTCTGAAGGTAACCTATATTGGGACATTTACATTACCATAAAAGCTGTTTAAATAATACTCATATTCTGTTGAATATGTATCATGAAGGGTTTTAAGTAATTGAATATTCTGAATTATTGAATAAAATATTCCTCTTTATCCTCAAATGCTAACTTTAAAATTACTCGTCATTTAAAAGATCGATAAGAAACAAATCATTTGTTCCATAGTTTCCTACTTTGTTCTGTGTCGGATTCATACTATGGAATCAGTATAAATTTAGAACATAGGTAAGTACCTACTAAAGTGTGCCTGCCTTGTTGGTACATAATAAAAAAGATCGGATATTTACTTTGAAATCAAAGAATCGGTTGCTAAAAAACTTATACTTAAAACATTTCGGTGTTTTCTTTAATCTATCGATTTCTTGTACGAATTATGAAGATATCACGGCACAAGTATGTGGTAATGGTACACTATACGTTCCTAATTCAAACAAGGTAAATTTGTATTATTTTTAAAATTCCTACTATTTTTATTATGGACTACTTCATAACTGCCAGTACAGCGCTTTAAATAAGTAATTACTTAATTCAGCCAAATTGAATATCGAACGCGTTACACTTTTTAAACGACCACAATGTCATCATGCTACATGTTCATTCGATTCAATTGATACCTACATATCGATATTGTTTTGTATGTATGACTAATCGAACGAATCGCTTCATTGTGAACGATGTTGTAATAATATCGATTATTGGAACTATATATTGTTATATTTGTTTGTGTGTTATGTCATAACGTTATAGTGAATTATTCATAGATCACTTAGTTTAGAAATAGGCCACAGAAGTAAGCTTATTTAAGCAGGTTCAATAAACAAAGACGCAAAATTAGGGGTTAAGTACTAAAAATCCTTTCCTACTACTAATATAAACGTAAAAGTTTGTGAGGGTGTTTGTACCTTGTTCACGCCAGAACGGCTGAACGGCTCTGGATAAAATTTGGCACAGAGATAGATTATAGTCTGTTATATCATATAGGCTACTTTTTATCTCTTTTGTATATAGTCTCGGTTGTAACGTCGTTAGCGCGGCTGCTGAGATCCGTTTTTCTATAAAATTCCCAATAGCAGCTTGGAGTTTGGATATGTGCCCGATTAATGACAATAGGTTCGCCCTCAATATTATGGTATCGAAACATTAGATTCGAACTGTAGATTTTACGGTAAATTCATCTCTGAATGTTAGCCTAAATTCACCATTATTTTATTAAACATAAAGTTCTCACGCATTTTAAAAACGGATTTGCTAATACTATTACATATTCGCGCAGTTACGTATAGTATATATATATTTGTACGAATCACCGACCTAGTTGTCCGTCCGTCTGTCCCTAGAAAGAAAGTTGGTCGTGCGTTACGTTAAATACATTTTCTATTCTGGCTTCGTGTCATTTGCGTGTGCGCATATTGTAGGTATATTCTCGATTTCTAGTTTAACCATATCATCATTACCTTCAACCCATTTGCAACCCACAGCTAAGTACGAGTCTCGGGAGAAGATCCTATCCCCTTTAACCAGGCACAAATCCGAACTCCCGAGCTGCTACTGAGAATTTAATTGAAACATCCAATAATAGGTCTCGACCTGGGAATTGAAACTAGGACCTCTAGCGTAGCATTCGCGCCTGGGACTACTAGACTAACGAGACAGTTAAAAATATACCTAAGTAGATACCTACTTATAATCTTTTTGGAGGAGCTAATGGCTCACCCCTCCGACGTAACGCCCATTTTGCGTAATATGACAATTCTGTAGCGAATCTGTTGCAACTACGTGGGTGGTCCGGCGCGGGTGATTAAAATGAGGATATCTCTAAACTGTTGTACAAGCACTGTATATAAACTGTATATCGTTGAAATCGCCATTAAATAAGTTATCTTACTCAACTAAAATCAGTTTCTAAAAAGATACAAAAAAAAGTGAAAAAATGCCGGAAAAAGCTTGAGAACCAGTCTATCCTCCGAATATCGGTATTGCCCAGAAATTGGGTTGCAGAGGTCTTCTGGGTAGACTGGAAGCCGAGAATAGCTCGGAAGATGATGTGTATTATCTTTTTACTGGCTATGTCAGGAAAAAACTAATTGTAGGTATTATTACTGAAATTCACCTGACGTGGCTTTAAGGCCGTTAGGTATATTAATATCTCCTCATCTCAACAAAAAAGATAAATAAAATCTATTCGTTCGCAAATTACGGTTTATTTAGATTCTAATCTATACTTTTTAACCGACTTAAAAAAGAAGGAAGTTTCTTAATTCGTCTGTATATTTTTCAATGTATATTCGTGTTTAATTGTGTTGGTTAAAAACAGTTTGATATAAAGTCATGAGCATATTAATCTATATACTAATATATAAAGCTGAAGAGTTTGTTTGTTTGTTTGCTTGATCGCGCTAATCTCAGGAACCACTGGTCCGATTTGAATAATTCTTTCAGTGTTAGATAGCCCATTTACTGAGGAAGGCTATAGGCTATAAATCATCACGCTACGCGGACGACGTCGCGGGCAGAAGCTAGTAGATAATATTAGTTTATCACTTGCTTAAACGGTAGCTTGAGGTTAATAATATTTCTTTGCTAAACAAAATTATATTTAAATAAAATCATTATACATTAGTACACCTCTGCCTAACGCTTCAGGGAATACAAGCGTGATGGTATGTTATGTTATCGCATAGTAATTTATTTTAAAATTATTGTGAAAGGATATGACGCATTACTGCGTAGGTAAACTGCTAAAACCATAATCTCGTTAGGATGTCCACACGGAAACCATGATTTCCTGAAATATGAGGAAGTTCATAGTGCGTAGCATGCATCATAATAAATACCATAATGTAATCATCAAATAACTGCTTCATTAAGCTAGTGATTCTGAGCGTTACTGCTACGCTAGAGGTCCTAGGTTCGATTCCCAGACCAAGCAAAGTTTTGTTGGGGTTTTATATGAAATTCCTAGTAGCAACTCGGAGTTTGGGAATGGGTGTAAATTAGTACGCCTCTGCCTAACCCTTCGGGGAGTACAGGCGTGATGGTATGTATGTATGTAATCATCAAAGGCTAAAGCAAACGAGTTCTCGAGTGGAGTCCGCGACTAGGCAAATGTAGTGTAGGGCCCGCCGGCCAAGTGGAGTGACGATTTGGCTTTCCTCATCCAGTCACTGCCAGCTGCCTTCCGCAGCTGGCAGTGACTGGATGAGGAAAGCCGAAGATCGGGCTTTGTGACCTTCACTAGGAGTGGCCTACGTCCAGCAGTGACGGAATATAGGCTGACGATGATGACAAAGGGTAAGACAGTTTCTGTCATATCAATTTAAGTACATAAAGTCTTCAGCTCTCCGAAAATCTAATATTTCTTGAAACTCCATTATCGGAATGCGACGTAGCAAAGGGCCTAGATAACGCGTAGCCTGTTTGTAGCCAACGCGTAGCCAATAAACATACACCGCATAGATGCCGCGTAGACACCACGTAGTCATACGTAGCTGCCGCGTAGAGACCGCGTAGCCGAGCGATGCGAAGACTGTGCGTAGACACCGTGTAGTCATACGTAGCTGCCGCGTAGACACCGCGTAGCCGATACTTAGCTGCCACGTACACTACACACTTCGTAGCACCGAACGTGTAGTGCAGGGTGGACCAACAACACTCAATAATTACTGATATACGTCACAAAACTTAGCATCATGCTAAATGCTTACCTGGCTGCCAAAGTTGCGAAGTGCAATTACAAAGTGATTGATCTATATTACATTATGTAGAGTATATAGTGCATATTTAAGTTAGTTAATTTAATACCTTTTTTGTACCTTTTAGGTACAATTTTATCCTGCACGTTTTTGTACTTGGACGCTAAGTATTAAGTATAGTAATCTAACACTGAAGCGATTAGTAAGCAAATATTGTTTTCATTACTCCGCAACACCAAGAAGACCCTCCATTTTAAACCCTTAAAACCACAGAATAAAGTTCAAATCATATTATGGAAAAAGTACGATGAAGACCTAGAAACTCATATTATTTTCGACTCTGAAAACGGATATCTAAGGTTGAAATTATTTTGTAGTTGATCTCCTTATAGTTTTGCTTACTCAGTCTTGAAGACATTGGATACAAGACATTTAATACTTAATGCGTTTATAGTGTTTCATTACTTTCATTAAAGGTAATAAGATGCGGGAATAAGTATTGAATTATATGTTTCTCTTTTAGAAAATTGATAACAGTGTTCACAGCTATTATATGTTTTTTCAGTGAAAGCACTGAGTAAAGCAAGAGTATTTGATATGGTAAAGTTTTTAAATGTTGTTGTTAATTTCTCCCCATTTTTCTTATTTTAGGCGACTGAGTCTACCTAAGTAATTATTGTTGCATCGCCCGCCCTAATTATTAGATTTTTTTTCTCATGATGTGAATCTGATTCTTAATTCGTTTGGATGGGCAATTCAGTCCGTCGAACCCTTTATGAAAACATAGTTTTCAAGAACCATTTGTTTATACTGATTATTTTATTTACCTACTTTTAATTTTATTTTATAACTAGCTGTTTCCCGCGTTTTCACTCGCATCGTAAAGGCCATAAACAAAAGTAGGTACTGATTTTGAGACCAAAGGTAGCCTATGTCTTATTTCAAAGCCCAATCTATCTTTATACTAAACTGCATCTAAATTGGTTCAATGGTTTGCAGAGAAATTGTAACATGCAGGCAGACTTAATTTCATACCTATTTATGATATTAATATGGATAATATGGATTATTAATAAATATATTTCCTTTAACATAACTGGTTACTGGGTTTTTCTATTAAATTCTCAGTAGCAGCTCGGAGTTTGGACTTGTGCTGTGCACAGATAATGACAATAGGCTCGCTCTCTGTTACATGGGATGATGGGACCTAAATGATATTTATTTCTGTAAAAGTCAATGTTTTACATTATTTCAACTAGGTGGCGCCAGCATTTTCTATCTGACGACCTCAGAGAAAGAAATCGCTGAAACAAACTCAGAGAATCATGGTCTCTTTTAAAGTTGGAGACAGTAATAGTAGTATTATCAATATCTGAATAGGCCTTTTGAAGAAAGAGCCAAAGCAGCCTTAAGTTGACCTATCCTAACAGACGGCACGCATCAGTCATAGTGTAAATCAAGATTATTTAGGGAACCCAACGTCCCGTCGCAGTACAATAAGTACCAGATCAGCAAAAACATAACATAAACACATACCGGCGAACTGTGGGTGTACGGTGTCCGAAGGGTTGCCAACCCTACTATATAATATAGTATTCTACTATATTAGAGGCCCGACTCAAAAAATAAAAAAACTTTATTTCTGAAAAAAGTATATACCTAAGTAGTAGGCGAAACTACTATATTTTAAGGGATCAAACTAAAAACAATAATATTCGTATCCTAATGTGCGTTTGTAAAACGAAACGACATTATGTACTTATTAATTCTCTTTATGAATGTCAACTTGACAGTTAAGTGCACTTTGAGAATGACAAATTGGCAATTTCACTCGCGGTAATTCCGAATTCGTTTAATTTTTACGCAATTTTCGGTGGAACCTACTATTTTTTTTTCATCTTTTCGTTAACTACTATTTTTTTATGGAAAATAATTTTAGAACCACTATTTTTGACCGACAAAGAATTGGCACCCCTAGTTGTACGTGTACAATGTTATATTTTATGTTTATAACAGAACTTACGATCTATTTTATAACCTTTCCATCGAGGTAATTGAACAAGAATGTCTCACAGACAATTTTATTCTCACGTTAACAATGGGAGGGCGTGATCTCTTTCACTTTTAACCTCAAACGCTTGCCATTTTCGCGCCAATCCGCCATCTTAGATTACGTGACCTTTTTGCCGCGTTTCGGGATATTGTTGTTTTATAATCTGTATTGATGATCTAAATTTTTTCTCGATGAATTCCTAGACATTTTGCCGTAAAGATAAATAAGTGTTATATACGTGCTTTTTTATTGCAATCTTTTAGTACTGTTAATGAATCAGTAGCCTGTACTAAAATATTCCAATAAAAAGCACGTAAATAGTAGTCCTAGTAGTATTCTGGTAGTTTTATTACTTAAAAAGTATTTGAACACAAATACTACCTACCACACACCAGAGTGGGCTTCCAGTGAGTGTCACCAGATACAGCTGAATATCGGTATTTTATACGAAGTGACTGCCCTCTGTCTTACAGATATTAGTAGCATTAAAATTTTTTTAAGCCATTCCTGTTTTTTTTTAAATAGTGTTAGATATTAATGTAAGCTGAAATGTATAGTTTGGTAGATACACATTCAGGAATATTGTCTAAACCTAGCACTAAATTGCAATTTAATTACAACAAAGTAATCGTTATGAGAAACCAGAAATAATTTTGCGTTTGTATGTAAAATTCAAACTGATAACAATAGGTAAATTTTGATGGGAATATTACATGACGACACGTTAGAAAATCCGTACTAATAGGTATGATCGTAACCTTGTCCGTCTATTTGTTTGTTGGTTACATTTTCACGGCTAAACCGCTGAACCAATTTTGATGAATGGAATAGACATAAGTTTTTAGGAAACATCTTATCCGTCCAATATTGGACTATTATGGGCTGACTATGTGTGTGTAGACAGGACAACAGCTGTCGATTTATCTAATTACCCATAAAACGTGTTATAAGCGTTATGCTAACAATAAAATTCAACCACTTTGCATCAATAAAAGGTTATGGCATTAAAATCATATACGTGCACGCGAGACTTTAGTATTTATACTTCATATTAGCGCCTCAACACATTAGCGAATAGTGTGCAATGACCTAGACACACTTTGTGATGCGTACTACGCCTTAATGCATTAAACGTATAAACGCAATAAGCCAATGCCGGTCGAATGTTTAAGAAAAATAAAATGTTTATGGTTCCTACTTTTTTAAATCGAATGATCTGAGAGATTTGGATTCGAATTTAAATTTTGAATATCTATGTTTGTTCTTTTATTTTACATCTAAAAAGAAAAACAAAACCGTTGCATAATATTTGCATTTATTTAAACATTTTTTTGTTAGTCGATTCGAATTTAGATACTTCTTAATAATGTTTTTGTTTATCAATGTGGTGTAAATTACTATAAATCACTGTGTTTTGGTAGGTAGTAGGTAATTAGCAATAATTACATGTTTGCATGTCTCACGGCCCGGCTGGTTCAAATAGGTGCATAGATCAGTTTAATGTAAAGCACCAGGCTTTCTGGACGCTGGTTTTCATCTGAAAAAGCCCCTGGGGTGCCCATAGTGGATTCGATTACTAACGACATGAACACATATTTTTTTACCTAATCCAGAGGTAATCGCTTTGAGTCTGGAGAATTCAATGTCATTATTGACTTATTAAAACTCTGCCTTCGGGTAATACGGCCTTGATGGTCATCTTGAGTTGGTTATTATTATTTGCAGATTGTTTATTGTAGCGAGATCTCAAAAAATTAAGCCAACCAATGGTAGGTAGGTATATCTAGCAGAAACCCAATACAATGATGTTTGTTGCAAAAAACTACATGACAAAGTGTTAGTAGCATTTGACAATGGACAAGAATGGGTGTTCCAAGGCCGACAGGTAAAATGGCCGAACGAGCCACAACAAAAACAAAATAGATTGTGAGTATAGTGCGACCAGTATACCGTAGCTCTGCACAGTGGCGCTGCTCGTGAAGATAATTGTTCATAAGATTTAGTTCCAGATTTTACCGCATATCAAGATATGTTGGAGCGATAATATCCGATGTTTAGTCTTTAAATGTATCTAATGAAGGATTATTAAGTAATTAGAAGTCATTGTTATAAAGCGTAGCAAAGCAGAACCACGTTTAATACTAATATAAACATATGTAAAGGATCCGAAAAGTCGGGATGTCAATTCGCGATAAAGTCCGAGAAAAGCGATTTCCTTCAGTACCTACCTACTACGTAATCCTATTTCTGGACGGTACCGATATTTTAAATACCTATAATTTGAAATAGATCGTTTACAAATTACATAATTAAATAAAGTCAATTACTTATAATGGGACAAGATCCTACTTCATACTAATATCATAAACGGCTGAAGAGATCACTTGAAGCTATAGTAGGATTATTACGTGAAGGGAAACGAGACTGCGAGTCGAATTTTTCCTTCACCTAATAACTTTATAAAATTAGCATGAAAAATGCAAAAAAATCACAAAAATTTAATTAAAGTAGGATTATAAATGGTTTCCAAAAATAATTTAATAAAACCAAGGGTGATGATCTCTTCCTTGTATGGGCCTCTATACATCAGAGAGGTCAAGCTGTATCTCAGGATCCGATTAATTAATTGTGATAAGAAGTTCACCAGTTTTTAAGTTGGAGCATATAATTGAAAAAGCATTGCTTTCTAACAGTGATACCAAAATTAAAGTCTATTCAGTAGTTTTTGTTCCAACCCGTTACAAACATAGCTTTTTTACAATTTTATAATATTAGAAGAGAAGAGAAGAAGAAAGAAGAGAAGAAAAGAAGAAAGAAGATGAAGTAGAAGAGATAACGAAAATATATTTCCAACTGTTTCTTTTACAAAATAAGTTTGCTTTCGAAGAAGCACAATAGAGTTAGTCGATGCCAAAATAACAATATTTTGACGGATTATCAAGAACTCGAGACCTTGACCTGCGCAGTGGACTTTATCTAAATAAAACATAAAATTCTTTGAATGACTTTAATATTATTTGAATGATTATTATTTGAATGACTTTATTCTAAACAAAACATAATTTTATCTAAACAAACATTTAAGTAGGTATTATGTTTTTAATCTGTCAGTATCTTACTAGGTAGGTAATCTATAGCTAAATAGTTGACTCGACAGACGTGTTCCTCTCTTAACTATGAATTATAAAAGGAGAAAAGGTAAAAAAAGTTTATATGAAGGTTAATATGGTCGTTAAGTTTTTTAAAGATCCGCGCAATTTTATTAGTTTTTTCTTTCATGAGAATCTTCTTCTTACAAAACAAACACAACAAAAAAAGAATTAGCGAAATTATAATAGGGAATATAAATAGGGATTCATTTTTATACATAACGATGTATAACGATTGAATATTTCGTGTCCAAGGCGAATTTGATATCTCTACGCTTCTGCGTAAAGGGTCAGTAAACTGTTATTTTTTAACAACGACATCTTTGCGGGTTACTCCGCTATCAACTAGTTTATAACAAGGATAAGATTATTTTGTCATATAGTTATAAAGAAAATTAAATATATACCATCACGCTTGTATTCCCCGCAGGATTAGGCAGGGTATCCTAATGTAGGTACACTCACCGTTCGCTGGTATGTTTTAGGTCCCATATTATGTTATAAAGGGCGAGCCTATTGCCATTAACCGAGCGCAAATCCAAACTCCGAACTGTTACTGAGTATTTCATATAAAAAATGCAATGTACAATCTCTGTATGTTTTAATTTTCTACATTGAAACCTGAATACAAAAATCAAACTACGGTCAGACAAATATTATTACTCTGTACTCATACACCGACACTGATCAAATGAACTTCGACCTTCTCAGCGAAACCGGTACTGCCTAGAACGGAACTGTACTCTTAATAAATTGTCCCTGTAATATTTGGACAGAGCTGACCCGAGAGTGACCTTAATGGCCCTGATAACACCTCGAGGGGACAAAATTGGATCAGTAGATTCACATTACTTATAAGTTACTCGGTTACTATGTTAAATAACGCGTAGTTTTTTAATGTCCAACAATATAAACACGCTGGTTCAGGGAGAAACATCACATGGATATATTATTTGGAACTGTACTTGGGTCAAATTTGACCCTCTCACCTAAAGTTTTGGACGGTTGGAATTCGTTAGTGGGACAAAAGTTTGGGTTTCGACTGTGTCTTCAAGAAATTATGATTTTTATTCATTTCAATTTTGGTTATCTAAAAGCTCCAAATAACTTTAAGTACTTATTCCTTTGTCTATTGTTTTTTAAATCTCTAGGATTTTATGGTGAACCTCTGTACCTATAAATAAATAAATAAATAAATAAATATTTTGGGACATTTTTACACAGCACCATCTAGTCCCAAACTAAGCAGAGCTTGTACTATGGGTACTAGACAATGGATATAATACTTATATACTTTTTTTTTTTTGTAAATACATACTTATAATACATAAGAAACACCCAGACGAACACAAACACTTATATTAATCACATAAATTTTTGTGTTCTGTGGGAATCGAACCCACGACCTCATGGTCGGCAATCCGGTACTTGAACCACTAAACCACAGAGGTCGTCAAGTACTAGTATTCTGTTATCTGTGCTATAAGTATAGAATTCCTTGCACCATCTAGAAGAATATTCTAGTGAAAAGAAACAAAAGAACGATCCCATGACGAAGTATGAGAGATTTATTTTCCAAAGATATTTGACGTCATAATAGCACAAAAATTAAAACCGAATTTATTTGACCTACTGAAAACAAAAAAGAGGTTGCGTAAATGTTTTTTTTTCGCCGTAGCAATGAGAACAGTTGTCTTTGCTTCAGACACTGACTAATCGTGGGAACACCATTCTCATTCTTATTCATTTTAATTGGCGCCAACACTATTGTTTGCAAGGAGAGAATATTGTTCCTACCTACATAGGTATTATTTTTATAGTGAAGAATTCTAGAACAAATTCAAAAAATCTTAGGCCGCATTTTGTGAATCATACTTAATTAATATATAATACATACATATTAATTAACTAGATTCTGCCCGCGGCTTCGCTCACGTGAAGCTATATCAGGAGTAAAAATGGAAAAATGATGATGATCTCTTTGTATGGGCCTCTATACATCAGGGAGGTCAAGCTGTATATCAGGATTCGTTTCATTAATTGAGATAAGAAGTTCACCAGTTTTTAAGTTGGAGCATATACTTTCTAACAGTGAAAATAAAATTAAAATCTATTCAGTAGTTTTTGCTCCAACCCGTAACAAACAGACAAAAAGACAAGAATTTTAAAACTCACATTTTCGGATTCGGAGACGTTTAAATACCATAGCCCATATGTTTTTTTTAAAATATCTTTAATGTACAGACACAGCTTTTTTACAATTTTATAATAGTAGAGATATTTTCTGAAAGAATCATGCATAATAATTATGTATGATTCTTTCAGAAAACATCTAATGATTATTGCAAAATGTGGCCTTTTGTAGTAATTGGTAATTATATGAATAATGTTTTGCCATAATGTTTGAATGAAATAATTTATTTTTTAATTCAATGGAGAACCGACTGCCCCTGAACATTTATAGATAGGATAGATTTCGAAACGAAGCCAAAACACAATGCGAAAGTGAAAGGATTGAAGGAGACTGAATGTATCAGTACTTACTTACATTTTAAATATCAAACATTTAGGGTCACTTGCACCAATTTCTTAAATATGTTTAAATTGTATTTAAACACAAAATTTCTATGAAAATCGTCCTTAAATGCAATTTTGAAGTTGGTGCCAGTGGCCCTTAGCTCTTTATTGACATTAAGGGCCACTTGCACGAACTTTCTAAATGTGTTTAAAACACAATTTTTCACAGAAATTTTGTGTTTTAATACAATTTAAACACATTTAAGAAGTTGGTGCAAGTGGCCCTAAATATCTATTAATTAATACTGCTTTATTAATTAGCGTTATTTTATTTGTCTAATAGAGAAAGTAACGTAGAATCTGTAACGTTCAATTCTACCGACTTCCCATTTGAACACTATTACATAACAATAATAACCTCACGCCTGTATTCCGCGAAGAGTTAGGCAGAGTTGTACTAATATACACCCACAGTTCGCCGGTATGTTTTGAGTCGGTTTAGTAGCCTATTACCATGACCCCATTTTTCTACATACACACATATAAGTAGGCACAAACCCTCTTAAAAGGCGGGCAACGCACTTAAGACTCCTGTGGTGTAATGTTGCACTTAGGTACATCAGGCGATCCTTCTGCTCGTTTGCCCCTATCCCATAAAAAAAAACAAATACATAGACAGTCAACCCACAATGCTTTGCAGTAATTGTGTAGCTAGGTACTAGGTATATAAAAAAACAATGATTTAAACAAAATAGAAAAAAATTGTGAACAGAAGAAGAAAACTTATTTAAAAGAGAATCTTCTTATTGATTGCTTCTCCATAAGACCTATTTGAAAATAAAGAAAACCGCTTTTGTTTTTTTAAATACTTATTCAGATACTTACTGGATTTCCCACTTTATGAAGTGAAGTCGTTATTGCATTGTTTTTTTTACAGTATTTGTCGCCAACGTAATTGCGGGGAAACCCAATCAGTTGTCATTTATCGACTACGTTCAATTCACACACATATATCTTCTTTAAATTCATTATAATAAATCATACAGGTATGTGTAAAGGTACCTACTGGCTAATTACATAATCACATGCATTATTTATTTATACTGTTTCGTGTCAACACGTGTAAATATTCGATATTCAATTTCAATATCGATAATGATTGTAGAAACATCACTATTGCGCAGTGTATGCCCAGCTGTCTCGTATTTAATTATTTCCATTGAATAATTATTACTCTAAGATTATTTCTATGTAGTTGCCCGCGGTTTCACTCGTATCTCCAAGGAGGTTTTGAAAGAAAAGGCTGGTTGTATATAACCTTCTTCAATGCCCAATTTATATATATCAAATTTCGTCAAAATTGGTTTACATTCTGTTAAAAGTTATTAAACTTCAACAATTTTAGTGGCTAGTAGAAACTAGAGTAAATTTGACACGTGATACTTATGTTGTAACAGGGAGACTAAGATATTTTTTTTTAATGTTTTATATTTTTAAGAATAAGTATAAGTTTTCTTAAAAACTGTACTCTTGTCTTAACAGAAGCATGTCAGTTATCTAACAAAGGTATTAACAAGTCCAGAATTAGGCCACTAGCTACTAATTTTGTTTCGCGAAATTCATCTCGACACATTGAATTTTAAATTCTAAGTTTTTATAAATAAAGTTTGATTTTGTGTGTGTGCGAACTCTGATTTGGTTTTGCAATGTCTTTTGCGATTTCCACCGAATTAAATCTTAGCATGTTTGGAAATTTTAAAAGAGTTCTGTAACAAAATCTATGTTTGATGGAATTCTAAATTTAAATTCTCTAGCCAGTGAATGAGCTCTGTATCAAAATGGATGTTAGATGAAATGGCTCGGTGTGATAAGAACGGCCACCCGTCATAAACTCACCGCTAGAAGAGCTGCTTAACCTTACCTATCGAAAGATCCGCGTAGGCACTTTACAACGAGGCCCTCCGATCACCGATGAAAAAACCATCAAGTTTGCAACGATCGTGAAATGTCAAATTATGTAGGTACAGCTGTTCTAGCTGAAAAAAATAATAAACAATTTATACCTAGGGTGCTAAGACCCAGTTTCACCATACTATGTTTGTTAATTTAACAGCCTGTTAATATTTTAACACACTGTTAAGGCTTGTGAGTGTCCCACCACATGCTAATAGCTTGTTAAATTGCTTAATCAGCTGTTAAATCTAATCACTGCTCTGCGGGTCTGTTAAATTTTTAACAGAGTGTTACTATGACTTGTGTACTGTCAAAATCGTTTTGAAAGAACAAAGGAGATCCTGTCATGAAGGTCTAATTAAGGCGAATCATTTTATTTTGGATTGTTTTAGAAAATTTGGATGAATAGAGAGCTACTTAGCTTTTTGCCATTAACCGGGCACAAATCCAAACTCTGAGCTGCTTCTGCGAATTTCATAGAAAAAACCAATAAGGCAATAACATTTTATTTGACCTGGGAATCGAAGTCATAGCCTGTAGCATAGCGATCGTGCTTAGGCCCTACTAACTTAGCTCAACACTTAGCCTAAACAGGAAGTTTTGCCTAAGGCCTATTGGTGTGTAGGATACTAGTTTTAAATACTATACATTTTGTAGGTACTTATTATTTTTATAGTTTGGTAAAGATATAATTACTATATAAAATAAATAAAACTGCATAATTATGTTATTAACCAGCCATTTTCGACTTTATTTCGAATTAATTTGGAGTAGATATTTCCTTCTTCATTTTCCGTTGTGTTGATTTTTCTTATAGCTACTGTGTCATCGCTGCCTCAGCCTCACCATGTTTTTTAGTGATTTGTCATCATAAGTAATTCAGTTTGCTCTGCACCAATTCGTCATTTATCGAAGTTTGAAATCTGATCTGAAAAAGGTGCAATAACATTTTACCTCAGTAATAAACACTGAAATAAAATAGTAACAAACATTTAGTTCATATAGATAACTCAAAATTAGTTCCTACCTGTTGAGAATATTATATTGTATAATATCCCCACATGATTGAATTGTTCCATGACTCTGAGTACCATGGCATTGAAAAAGCTCGAAGAAGTGATTGTGGTTTGCTCCAATCTTCGTTTTTATTTGCAGTTGCATCATATTTTATTCTTCATAACATCTTTGTAGATATACAAAAATTTAGTTCTCGTTCGAAGAAAAATTCAGCGTGAATGTTTTTTAGATATTTCTCATGGTGAGGGCTAAGGGTGAAGGTACTTTTCACAGAGATTATAATTTAAAAATATGAAAAAAATCCGCACAACAGAACACAAAAATGATTATTGACAATTTACCTATCAAATTATTGTTGACGTTTTACCTATCAAAATTATAAATACCCCGGTTGCTTTTGAATTAGAGAAAAAGAACGATGTAATAAATTCGGCCGTATAACATTATTATACGACTAGTTACAATATTTGACATATCAGTATCATTGATATACGTTGCTATGACTTACTGTTTTGGTCGTATTAGAATGTGAGTGAATGCTTTGTGTATCATTCAATAAATGCTTGATTTAGTAACGCACTGTTACATTTTCTTCGTGGGACATATCTTATTTTAACAGCTTTGTTAATTTTAAATGCTGATTAGTTAATGCCTTGTTAAATAGAAATTGGTGAAACTGGGTCTAAAGGTCAAATTGAGCAATTCATATTTAGAACACATAGCCGGGCTCGAATAACCGTTATTGAGGAATTATAATAATATGATTCAGATTAAAAAAATTGGATTCTAAATATGAATTCATATCAGATGCATTTTTAAATTTAGAATAGAATAGAATATCCTATAATGTAAGTACACCAAAAACTAATGTCAAGTATAAATTATCAATCATAGAATAGCAGTTTTTTATTTATTTAAAATGCTCTTGTTCTTGACTTCAATCTTGCCATAAGGGGATAGTCGATGGTGGAGGGAGCACACCCAGAAGATACCTGTTCACAGTGTTCACCCTACTTTGGAATAGATTCGGGTTGTACGTACTCGGAAATACCTACTACAGATACAGGAAGAGAGTACCACTAGCCAATGCTGACAGCATACGAGCAGACGAATCACCTGATGGTAAGCGATTACCGCCGCCCATGGACACCCGCAACACCAAAGACGAAGTACGGTGCCGTCCTTTTAAGATGCTATATCTAGTGGGAATGACTTACCATATATTGATAGCCTTGGGGTATGACCACTGGACTGCCATGTCGTAGGTCTCGAGTTCAAACCCAAGGCACGCACCTCTGACTATTTGTAATCATGTGCGTATTAATAATTATTCATCACTCGCTTACAACGGTGAAGGAAAACATCGTGAGGAAATCTGCATGCCTGAGAGATTTTCTCGATGGCGTGTGAAGGTCTGCCAACCCGCATTAGGCAAGCGTGGTGGACTATAGCCTAATCCCTCTAATTCTGAGAGGAGACCCGTGCCCAGCAGTGAGATAGTATATGGGTTGATTATGTTATGTCATCCATCAGTTCGTTTGCCCCCTTATCCCATAAAAAAAATCTTATCCCTTCGGGATATTTCTAATACTTTTTGTTACAATTCGCGCAAAATAACTTGACCCAAAACTAACGGAGAGGGGGAAAGTTTGCGCAATGCATTTGCGTGCAAAATGTACTAAAAATAGAATACTGCGCATCCACCATTTTGGTTCAAGTTATTTTGCGCCAACTGTACATTTCTTAGTACCCTGCGTTTCTTTAAAACGGAAACGCTAACAAGTCTAACGACAGATTACGTATCAATAATTTTACTAACGTAACTAAGAATTATGTAAGAACACGTAACCGCAGCAGTTAAACTTAACTGATATTTATAATAACCGTGACTGCCTCATTAGCTAAATGGTCCTGAGCGCGAATGCTACGCTAGAGGTCGGGTTCGATTCCCTGGTCGAGCAGTGTTATTGGGTTATTCTATGAAATTCCCAGTAGCAGCTCGGAGTAAGGATTTTTTGCCCGGTAAATGGCAATAGGCTCGCCCCCTATTACTTGGGACCTAAACATACCGGCGAACTGTAGTTGTACATTTGTGCGCCTCTGCCTAACCCTTCGGGGAATACAGGCGTGATGGTATGTTATAATAACCGTTCATATTTTTTATACACTGAAGGGGCTCTTGTCTAAGTAATGTCTAAGCTGATCAACTGATCTACGAGGTTACACCTCTGGCTAACCTTACGGAAAATACAAGCGTGACACACGAACAGTACTGCCACCTAAAACAGCTGACCTAGACACCATCATCAACAACAACACCGCAACCGACACATTCATGACACACCTCACGCACATAATAGAAACACTCAAGAAATTCAATAACACTAAACACACACCTAAAACAAATGCACCGCCTAGCCACACAAAATTAAACAATTTAAAATAATTAATATACTAGTATATCAGCCTTAAACTTGTATCAAATAGCAAGGTGTATCACACCGCAATAAACTACCTTTCGGGGCGGATTTACCCCTGAGAGAAAATTGTAAAAAGCGTGATAGTATAGTAAGTTTTTATAGAGACATCAATATCTATATTTTAATAGATTTGTAGTAAATTGATTATCTTCGTTCAGAACCGAATGGTACCTACCATTTCAAAAACAGTCACATAAAAAAGTTCAGCAAATATGCTTTCGCGGTTATTTCCACAAACTACTTCCAAATCATAATAGTATTTGGAAAAACCATAATTCAACATGTTTCACGTACTCTGACGTATGCAAGAGTACTTACGGCACAATAAATTATCTTTATAAATACAACATTTTAAATATATCACGCCGATGAAATCCTGTACATAGCAATTTGAATATTATGCACACGTTCCTTAATATATTATTCATGAACATATGAAGTTTTCTTACCCGTGGGATAGCCATGCTTCGGCACGAATGGGCCGGCTAGACCGGAGTTAAACCGCTTTCATTGTTTCGCCGAGTGAGTGAGGATACCGGAGGCCCAAACCCTTTTAAATGGCCGGCAAGGCATCGCACTTGAGACTCCTCTGGTGATGCGGGTGTGTGTTGCGGAGTGAGTTACGGGGTGTGTTTCGGGGTTTGTTGCGAGTGTCCATGGGCGATTACCGCCGCCAAGGGACATCCGCAACACCACCTTGTTTCCTTGCATAAATTGTTTAAATACAATACAAAATAATGAATATCGAGTGCAACCACAAGCGAAAAATAGCTAACAAAACAGCACAACGGAGTGCAATCGATTACCTAATCCCCTAGTTCTAAATATCACTTCTTAAGTGTACACGCAAACCGCATTACCCTCCTTTTGCTGATGTCGGTGATTGAGAAAAAAATGTGGAAAAGAGAGCTCGATATACTAGATTAGATCCCATGCCCACTCCACTTGATGGTTAGAAAACCATAAATACGTTATGACGACAGGCTAAGCGATCGGCTGCTGCGGCTGCGCGGCTGCTGCGTTGTGGGTTCGATACCCACACGGAGAAAATATTTAAAGTAAAAGTAAATAAAGTAAATTTATTACCAGAACAATAATTTTACATAGTTTTACGAACATTGTGTTATCTTAACATATTGTATTATCTACAGGTAGTTGTTCCGGGTCTGGGCGTAATTTTGTGTTTGTAAACGCACTCAAGATACAGCTGAAAATCCTAATGTGGGGCAACGTTTAAATAAAAAAAACCGGCCAAGTGCGAGTCGGACTCGCGCACCGAGGGTTTCGTACTTAAAAATATTCTTATTATATGATGTAACTAAAAATGTATGCATTTCGCAATTTTTTCTTTATCTATGCTATAAGACGTTGCTTCGTACCACATTTCAACATTCTGAGTTCACGGGAAGTACCTTGTAGGTTTTGATTCCCTTGCGAGTGTCGAATATTTGCGGAAATTTGCGGCATAAACGGTTGTATCTTTTGATTGCGTTGGCTTAGAAGTTTGATTTTTTCGCAGCTCCAAGGGACAGTAGACATGAGTATTTGATATAAATTCCAGCTTGATACCTCCACGCGTTCCTGAGAAAAAGGGTCTTGACAGACAAACAGACGGACGGAGGGACAACAAAGTGTTCCTATATGGGTTCCGTTTTTTTCCTTTCGAGGTACGGAACCCTAAAAACCAAACTCCGAACTGAGAATTTCTCAGTCTCTGTTTCTAGAAACACCAGCGTAGCAGTCGCGCTCAGGACCACTAGATTTCTTCCTGTTGCGGCAATTATCATTTCTATCAAAAATAAACATACACCTAAACAAAAATACACCTTTCGTATTTATCTTATATCAACTCAATCGTTGCGGTTACCTCACCTCATCGTTTTTGCACATTAAGGAACTAAAAAGGCTTGAATCCAAAACTATCGTCACGAATAAAAACATGTCCGACCAGTTCTATTTATAGAATTGCAAGAATTAGTTTTTAGACTTAGTCTGTTTGGATTCAAACTTAGTTTATGTTATGCAATTGTATTTATAACTGCTGTGTTACTCGGGATTATCCGCATACTGTGGGAATAATGAAAAATTCCTTTTTCCTAGAAAAAAATGAATGACAGTTTAATATGACAGTGACAACTGACAAGACAAAATAAAAAATCACTAGCTTTCACATACCAAACACACTTATATCTTTCTGGCGTCGCGTCGGCGGTCTTACGTGTGATGTAGATAGCTAGCCACTAGGTGTTAGCTTCTAGCTCCTAGTTCTGATCCTATACCTTGACTTTATGACCTCTATAGAAGCTTTTCTTCAACAAACCCAGGACCTGCAGTATTGGTGATGACTAAAAGATCAATGTATCGATTAACGACGTAACACATTATTATGTGATTACGTAATAAACACATAATATTTCATTGTGCAATAGCCATATTGTAATGATTAAAATTACATTTGTATTTATGTAATACAATATAACATTAAATACTACCTTCCAGCTGCGGTATTATTATCATTTAATACTTCTATTTACTATGAGTCGTGCTATCTGCTATCTTAAGACCAGAGCGGAAAATTATGAGGAAAAAAGGATTATGAAATGTAAATAAGAACTCATTTTTAATGTTAAAGTGAATTTTATAAGGTTAAGTTTAGAATCTATAAACTAAGCTTTTGTTTTTCCGGAATAAAATAGTAGTCAAACTAGTTTTTTTTATTGACAACACCGGCACTAAGTAACAACTCCTTTGTCGAGTTTGTTTATGATTGAGCGTAATTTCTATGTTCGTCTAGGTATATGTGTTTTTTACGTGTGTTTACCCACCGATATTTTCGTCAATTGTGAACTGATTTCAATAATTAGTTTTTTTTTATATGAAAGAGTTTATGCACTCCTGAGGTGGTCCCGTCCCATTCACATTTTGTGAAGATCCGATCACAAAATTTAGAACAAAATACCACGTACCAACCAAGTTAACGATGACATCTCCGAGATGCGTCAAATTCTTGTCGCCACTTTTGAACTGTTAACTAAATCAATAACCGCCTTCAAAAAATAAAAATTAAAAATAGATTCGGAAGTCGAAGGCACCGACTTCCGTAACTCTTTTACACAAAACATTATTTTAGATTACAATAATAATTGTACGAAATGTATTAGTACTTAACATGTTTTTAAATAATTTCTAACCGAAACATTTCGTCCAAAAGAAATGTTGAAATTTAGGTAAATTAGCGGCACCTATTCTGATCACTGGTAATGGCAATCCATCCATGTCGAAAAGAGCCTTCGCTTTATTCATATAAAAAAAAGAATGGCGAATTAGGTATTCAGACTATGCGGAATTATAACTGACAAGCTAACTAAGGCGGTATTCTAATTAAAAATATTGTTTTAAAACGGCTTTTTATTAAGACCCAGTTTCACCAATTTCTATTTAACAAGGCATTAACTAATCAGCATTTAAAATTAACAAAGCTGTTAAAATAAGATATGTCCCACGAAGAAAATGTAACAGTGCGTTACTAAATCAAGCATTTATTGAATGATACACAAAGCATTCACTCACATTCTAATACGACCAAAACAGTAAGTCATAGCAACGTATATCAATGATACTGATATGTCAAATATTGTAACTAGTCGTATAATAATGTTATACGTCCGAATTTATTACATCGTTCTTTTTCTCTAATTCAAAAGCAACCGGGGTATTTATAATTTTGATAGGTAAAACGTCAACAATAATTTGATAGGTAAATTGTCAATAATCATTTTTGTGTTCTGTTGTGCGGATTTTTTTCATATTTTTAAATTATAATCTCTGTGAAAAGTACCTTCACCCTTAGCCCTCACCATGAGAAATATCAAAAAAACATTCACGCTGAATTTTTCTTCGAACGAGAACTAAATTTTTGTATATCTACAAAGATGTTATGAAGAATAAAATATGATGCAACTGCAAATAAAAACGAAGATTGGAGCAAACCACAATCACTTCTTCGAGCTTTTTCAATGCCATGGTACTCAGTGTCATGGAACAATTCAATCATGTGGGGATATTATACAATATAATATTCTCAACAGGTAGGAACTAATTTTGAGTTATCTATATGAACTAAATGTTTGTTACTATTTTATTTCAGTGTTTATTACTGAGGTAAAATGTTATTGCACCTTTTTCAGATCAGATTTCAAACTTCGATAAATGACAAATTGGTACAGAGCAAACTGAATTACTTATGATGACAAATCACTAAAAAACATGGTGAGGCTGAGGCAGCGAGGACACAGTAGCTATAAGAAAAATCAACACAACGAAAAATGAAGAAGGAAATATCTACTCCAAATTAATTCGAAATAAAGTCGAAAATGGCTGGCTAATAACATAATTATGCAGTTTTATTTATTTTATATAGTAATTATATCTTTACCAAACTATAAAAATAATAAGTACCTACAAAATGTATAGTATTTAAAACTAGTATCCTACACACCAATAGGCCTTAGGCAAAACTTCCTGTTTAGGCTAAGTGTTGAGCTAAGTTAGTAGGGCCTAAGCACGATCGCTATGCTACAGGCTATGACTTCGATTCCCAGGTCAAATAAAATGTTATTGCCTTATTGGTTTTTTCTATGAAATTCGCAGAAGCAGCTCAGAGTTTGGATTTGTGCCCGGTTAATGGCAAAAAGCTAAGTAGCTCTCTATTCATCCAAATTTTCTAAAACAATCCAAAATAAAATGATTCGCCTTAATTAGACCTTCATGAAAGGATCTCCTTTGTTCTTTCAAAACGATTTTGACAGTACACAAGTCATAGTAACACTCTGTTAAAAATTTAACAGACCCGCAGAGCAGTGATTAGATTTAACAGCTGATTAAGCAATTTAACAAGCTATTAGCATGTGGTGGGACACTCACAAGCCTTAACAGTGTGTTAAAATATTAACAGGCTGTTAAATTAACAAACATAGTATGGTGAAACTGGGTCTTAGAATAACTAAAATACTGGCTGGTTTCTACGCGGATATGATGCAACAACTGTAGTTGATCTAGATTTCAGCTCATTTATTATAGGCTTATTTAGAGAATAACCTCCTTTTGAGTCATTCTGCAGCTCAATCAACCCTAATACCGGCAAATTGTTGATCTCCTAATTCCGGTAAAGGCATAAAGCTCAAACAGCCATGTCGCAAGCCTGCTCTAGCCGCAACATGCATTTGTTTTATCTCACGATCCTAAGACCCAGTTTCACCAATTTCTATTTAACAAGGCATTAACTAATCAGCATTTAAAATTAACAAAGCTGTTAAAATAAGATATGTCCCACGAAGAAAATGTAACAGTGCGTTACTAAATCAAGCATTTATTGAATGATACACAAAGCATTCACTCACATTCTAATACGACCAAAACAGTAAGTCATAGCAACGTATATCAATGATACTGATATGTCAAATATTGTAACTAGTCGTATATTAATGTTATACGGCCGAATTTATTACATCGTTCTTTTTCTCTAATTCAAAAGCAACCGGGGTATTTATAATTTTGATAGGTAAAACGTCAACAATAATTTGATAGGTAAATTGTCAATAATCATTTTTGTGTTCTGTTGTGCGGATTTTTTTCATATTTTTAAATTATAATCTCTGTGAAAAGTACCTTCACCCTTAGCCCTCACCATGAGAAATATCTAAAAAACATTCACGCTGAATTTTTCTTCGAACGAGAATTAAATTTTTGTATATCTACAAAGATGTTATGAAGAATAAAATATGATGCAACTGCAAATAAAAACGAAGATTGGAGCAAACCACAATCACTTCTTCGAGCTTTTTCAATGCCATGGTACTCAGTGTCATGGAACAATTCAATCATGTGGGGATATTATACAATATAATATTCTCAACAGGTAGGAACTAATTTTGAGTTATCTATATGAACTAAATGTTTGTTACTATTTTATTTCAGTGTTTATTACTGAGGTAAAATGTTATTGCACCTTTTTCAGATCAGATTTCAAACTTCGATAAATGACGAATTTGTGCAGAGCAAACTGAATTACTTATGATGACAAATCACTAAAAAACATGGTGAGGCTGAGGCAGCGATGACACAGTAGCTATAAGAAAAATCAACACAACGGAAAATGCAGAAGGAAATATCTACTCCAAATTAATTCGAAATAAAGTCGAAAATGGCTGGTTAATAACATAATTATGCAGTTTTATTTATTTTATATAGTAATTATCTTTACCAAACTATAAAAATAATAAGTACCTACAAAATGTATAGTATTTAAAACTAGTATCCTACACACCAACAGGCCTTAGGCAAAACTTCCTGTTTAGGCTAAGTGTTGAGCTAAGTTAGTAGGGCCGAAGCACGATCGCTATGTTACAGGCTATGACTTCGATTCCCAGGTCAAATAAAATGTTATTGCCTTATTGGTTTTTTCTATGAAATTCGCAGAAGCAGCTCAGAGTTTGGATTTGTGCCCGGTTAATGGCAAAAAGCTAAGTAGCTCTCTATTCATCCAAATTTTCTAAAACAATCCAAAATAAAATGATTCGCCTTAATTAGACCTTCATGAAAGGATCTCCTTTGTTCTTTCAAAACGATTTTGACAGTACACAAGTCATAGTAACACTCTGTTAAAAATTTAACAGACCCGCAGAGCAGTGATTAGATTTAACAGCTGATTAAGCAATTTAACAAGCTATTAGCATGTGGTGGGACACTCACAAGCCTTAACACTGTGTTAAAATATTAACAGGCTGTTAAATTAACAAACATAGTATGGTGAAACTGGGTCTAAGCGTTCCGTGCATATTTAACGACTGAGTCACTGTGTCAACATACCTTTTCACTAAACCACGTTTGGCCACCTCTGTAACATATACAACGCTGTTTTAGTATTACAATAGCAATCTGACTTGGAAATATATGAAGCAATGTATGTAGAATACGGTGTTTTAATATGCCTTTTGTGGTGTTACTAGTTTCGCGCTATAATTGTGCATTCGAATTTAGAATTTAAATTTCAACAGGATTTTGTTTTGTATGCAATCATGCTGAATTTGAATTCGTTATTTGTTCTTTATTTAAATGTTTCTTAGAAATGTTTTACTTTTTTTTTAATTTCTAGTTTAACAATGAATTTATACCTCGTAAAATTATCCTCATTGTGGCGTTTAGGCATGCAAAAACAAACAATTGATACTTTATGATAATTCAGAGACAATTACATTTTTAGAAACCGGTCTGTTGTTCTGATTCTTGTTTACAAAACGTTCTCACAAAAGAGTTTGTATGTAATTGATTGGAGTTGATCCGTCATATTACGTATGACGGATCAACTCCAATCAATTATATATAGCTTTTATTACTGTTTTGACCCTGTGTAGTCTAATAAAATCTGCTGTTCGGTTAGGCTGCCCACTGTCATGACATATTACTAATTACTTTTATCTCTGATTGTATTAATTACCCATACCACGCTTTAATTTTATTATTTAAACTAACTTCTGCCCGCGACTTCATCTGCGTAGAATTCAGTATTGGGTCCGACCTAAATAAAAAGTACCTAGGTCATGTGTTATTCCAGACTATAATCTATCTCTGTGCCAAATTTTATCCAGGTCCGTCCTGCCGTTCTAGCGTAAAAGAGTAACAAACATCCGATGTTTTTTACTCTTCATCCATCCATCGTCCATCCATCCACCCTCACAAACTATCGCATTTATAGATAATATTAGTAGGACTGTATCTACTTGCCTACTTTGTTCCTTTGGTCGAAGATGCTGGCGATAGGAAGCGAGCCTATTGCGTTAATCCGGGCATAAACTTAAACTCCGAGCTGCTACTTACTTTTAATTTTGTAGCAAAATAGTTTTCTCGACCTGGAAATCGAACCTAAGCCTTACATAGTAGTCGCGGCTCCGACCATTAATATATTATTATTATGCCGTTGAATGCCAAATGTTATTTTCTCTGAAACAGGTTTTAAATAGTTTTAATTACCTATATTAATTAATAAAACCTGCTGACCTAATTAGAAGTTAATTAAAAAACACATAATAATATGATATAATAATTATTTATATCAACCAATCTATTTCAATTTTATCTCAAAATATAAATTATCAACCAATCTTAGTAATATTTTACAAATAAATTAGTAGGCATCTACCTAGAATATTAACTAAAGTATATCTACTTAGGTACTAAAATAAAGCTACCTCTTCTCAGCCTTTTCGCTCTTGGCAAAGTTGTCGTGGCTGTCATGTAGTAGAGATGTCAGTTGAGGGCACAGACTACTTAGAGATATAATATATATACTAGTATGTTGGATTCAGCCAATTACGAAGTGAAATAGAAAAACGTATGTACTTACCTATTTCCAAACATAAATTTAAACACGAATAATAAGAAATCAATTAAAAGAAAATCTTAATAGAATGATATTAGTGCTCAATGAGGGTAGATTCTAAAGTTTGATGTTGTTGCTACGAATGACGATCAGAAAATCTTAATAAAATGATATTAGTGCTCAGTGTGGGTAGATTCTAAAGTTTAAATGTTGTTGCTATTAATGAAGATCATCAACATCAAGGACTCAAGTATTTTGGGGGAGGTATAGGTCAAATGCCAACTCGCTGTTGGCCGTCGTCCTGGTACCTACACTCAAATAAGGGGCTACCCACTGCATTCTTAATTTGGTCAGTCCTTCGCAATGGTGACCGACTGTTCATGCAGTAGTTTTTGCGTGAAACATTACCAAACATCCTCACAAACTTTCATGTTTTAAATAATATTAGTAGGAAAATCTCGAAAGGCGATCTAGAAAAGTCAGTAAATCTATTAGTTTACTGACTTTATCGCGTTATTTATTGATATCGTTAAAAAAAACAATCCTTTTGCGTCAATCGGATTATAAATAAATTAACAACAAAAACCCAGTAATATTACAACGAGACACCCCGTGCTCGTAAGGATACGAAACGTCGTTGGGAACGTGATAAAAACCATAAACAATAGTGTTTATTTTCTGTTTCTTGAGGAAAACAATTGCTGTCACTAGGGTTGCCAACTTTTTTTGGACCCAATATAGTAGTTTTGAATTCAGTACCCATAAAAATATAGTAGTTGGGGAATTCATAATAAAAAAAATAGTATGTGAAAAAATATATATAATTATTGATTTCTGACACTTACGCGAATATTAGACATTGAAATGAAACTACTTTTTACGGCGTAAAAGAACACATTGCCGATGTCAAACACCGCGTTCCAGAAAGTCAGCAGTTTGTGAACATACCCTAGACAAGACCCAGCACTACATCAGATTTGATAAACCACAAGTCCTCGCAAAAGAAAACCGATTCCTACCCAGGATGATTCGTGAGGCTATTGAAATCAAAAAACACCCAGATGGTTGGGTCTTACCAGCTGCTTGGAATCCCATTATAGAATCTATAAAATCTAAATCCAAGCCCAAAACTGCAAGACCAAAGGATACGGTGAGCTCGTTCTGCGTGAATCGGATCGCTAATAATTAACAAAAATGTAAGGTAGCTGTTAGTAATTTTAACATCAAGACGTCAGTCTGCCCGTGACCATGGATGCTGTAAAGGATCCGAAACGTCGGGAACTAAATAATATCAATATACCGCGATAAAATCCGTAAAAAGTAGTTTCATTTCAATATAATTATAATTATTTCTTAAATACATATTTCCTGCTGCTTTGAGCTTTAAAACTGTTATTTCTGTTAGAAAATAAAATAGATTACGACTAGAGAACTTTAGGCGGCAACGGCAAATCGTTTGTTTTGACTTTTGAAGCTTAGTAAATAAACGTCAATGTCAGTTGACTCAACTGTCAAGCCGCGCGCTTTCCGAATCGAACTACAAACTGCGTGTCGTAGCATTCATCGTTCAGAAATATTCTGAAAGATATAGTGATAATATGGGCGTGTTTCGTTTTAAATAATGAAGACCAATTTTAGCGACCTTGATGATAAAAAATATAGTAGTTTGGCCTACTATATTTTATTTAAAAAAATATAGTAGTTGGACCCCTAAAATAGTAGGATACTATATTATATAGCAGGGTTGGCAACCCTAGCTGTCACTGACCTACCTAATTTTAGAACACAGAACGGGCGTTTTGACAAAATATTTGTAATTCTGACGCCGTGTTTGGTGTTTCCTTAAAACCTCGATTTGGAAACGCAAACAAAATTTGGTAAAGCACTTTTGAACGTCAACGACGGTAAAGATTTGCATATAAAACAGTTGTATCTTAAAGAACTGCTTATCTCTAGTTTTCCCGACTAAAGGATAGTTCGCAATAACCTAGTCTACGCGGCGTCCGGTGTCTGTGTGTGTTTGCGTGTGTTATGCAAGATTTAGTGATGGGAGTTATCGATTATCACGGATAACTTGAGATGGAATCGACAATTACGAGATAATTATCCACATTGACAAGGTCGACAAGTATTGAGAACTTAGATCTTAGCTTCCATTTATTAAGGTTTAACCCTTCGAAATTCTGCAAGAGATCAATTTAGAGGATTTCAAAATTTTCAAGACAAGTTTTTTTTTCTTCGAGACGCGTATATATGCTACTCCAAACTCCTAAATATATGCTAAATGGTAACCTGTTCTTCTTCAGTCCACTTTATCTCGGTACCAAAATTCATCAAAGTTTAATCAGTGGTTTAAGCGTAGACAGACAGAGCTACTTTCGCAATTATAATAGCATTGATGTGTAACACAAATAGGCATCAATCAAATGTTTTACGAAATACATAGTGATATAAATACCTACGTAATTACATATAATATTAAATTCTTGATTGCGATAATTGCAATCATATTATTTTATTACCAACCACCTCTTTCCAAATTTATTAGACGAAGCAGCATCTCATTCAGTATAAATATACCAAACTGCACTAGGCCAGCGTCCTACGCGACAGAATAACGCCTCTAACTATCTATTTATTAAAAAAAATGTCTTATGCCCAGATAACACTTCGAGTACCCACTCGAAGGTAACAGTAACAGTGAGAAAGATAGATATAATCTGGGTGTCTTTAAATCACGAGTGAATCGGTTTCTTCTGGAGAAGTGTACGCCATCGAAGTGTCGTTTAATATCGGGCGAACTGGCGATCAAGCCTAAGCCTATCAAGAATAAAAAAAAACTAACAACATTCTAAGAGACTTGTCGACTCTTCGCGGGATCAGAGGGCTGGTTTATTCTTCGGTCAAATGATAAGCGTTGCCATTCAACGTGGCAATGCAGCCAGTCTTCTGGGTACGTTACCCCATGACAGTGATGTGGAAGAGTACTTCGACGCCTAGGCGTGTCTATTTTTCTTTGACTTTTTAGGTAATATTTTTATAAATCTTAATTATAGTTGAATTTTAGTAGTTATTATACTAAAAAAGAAAAAAATAACAACATTCATTCTACCTTAGCTAGGTATAAAAACAATAATGATTGAACCTCAAAGGTATGATCTCATTCCTTAATTTCCAACACAGAACAAGAATCAGAATTATTCTCACAAGTTCAATAAAACAGATCCAATAAATCTCTAATATTGTTGCATCCGACGATAGGTATAAATCATAAGATATATCCGATGAAACATGGTGCAGTATGTAACTCTTGGGTAATAAAACAAAGTTAATTGCCTATTATTTTTATTGAATGACAGTAATTACTGTTTTGATTGAATGTTTTGATGATTGTAATGTTCAATATTAATTTTCATTTTTCTATTATGATAATTAAGAGCAAAGCGTTGATTATATTTTTTGTATTATATTGAAAACAATGATGGCTTGTAGCTATAAATATTATATGTTTTTACAGTTTTATTAGTGTATGTATTATTTATGCAATTTCAATTAGACCATTCGTTTCTGTAAGCATATAGAAATAATCGATTAACTTGTTAACCACAACAAGTCCCGCATCTAAAATTCTATCGATCCATCTTCCGAGCATCGCTCATCACTACGCTTGACAAGTGTGAATGAACGGCCACTGTGTTTGTGTGCGTGCGCGCCGTATCAGTCCGTACTAAGTACGGAACTTCGACGCCATCCGCATTACTGTAACGTAACAACTGCCATTCCATCATCATCTGAATGTAGACTTTAAATTACAAGACACAAAGTTGTATTTAGATTAGGTATTACAAAGAAACAATGACTGAAACTCTTTTGAGTGTTTCATCTTTATTTTAGATAGGTTAAGGTTGATTATCGCTTGTGTGATGTAGGCTATAGGCTAATGATAGATGGGTAAAGGAGTGTGGAATCTATTTTTATGTCATTAAAGTAGAGTTCAGGTTGTGATTGTCTCGATAAAACCAGATCCCTCAAGTAAGAACGCAAATGTACGAAGTATGGTATCGTTAACAACTTCATAGTTAGTTTTCGGGGTTATTGCAATGAGGATATTACATATCATTATCATCCTGACCTTTTCCCGCACGGCATACACTCACGCCTTTTTCCAATAAGGGGTAGGCAGAAACTACAAAATGATGATTACTGATTTAAAATCTTTCCTTTCATCAGGGACCCAAGTCTTCGTTTTCAGTTGTATCAGAATGGTACCTACGAAATGACATACGAACTGTCAGATTTCGTAGCAAGAACTGTCAAAAAACAACAATTCTGAAGCATACTTCGGACAGTGGTCTTCTGCTCTTGTCTCAATTTATTTCGGTTCTTCCTGGTTCTTCATTTAATCCCTGTTATGTCACATCTTGAGGTATCTACTTTTTTTTTTTAATAACACGTATGGCTGTGGCCTTGTCTCTGCCCTCTCTCTCCCAAAAAAAAAATAATGGCACTCTCTCCCTCCAGCTCTTAAGATAATTAATTGTTTAGAAAAATCTCAATTTTGGTGCCCCCTGGATCCGGGTCTGCCTTGCCTAAAATCACAAAATAACTAGGTACCTAATAATTCTACGTATAAAACGTCCTTATGTCCTAATTATTTATTTTAAGAAACATATTCCTTATCTAATTACACAAAATTATTCATTAATTGGTGTGTTTACCGCCATTATCTCAAAATCTTTTTATTGTCAGTGTTGGCGTCATAATAATTAAATGTAATTTTAGCTGTGGCAACCCCGATTAGTCGGTAGGACACGCGGAAATGGTTGCTTAATGGCATTGTGTTATGTGAATATTTTATACACATGCTAAATCCCTTAGGAGGTAGGCAGTGATGTACAGGGATTTATTTTATACATACCTACAGCGGTGCTGGCGTGAAAACTTACACGTTCATAATATTATTTTAATACGATTACCTACTATTCCAAAAAGTTCCAAATGAACAAATAGTATAAGTCGAATGTGTAGGTCCTTCGAAGTATAAAATATACACATTAATGTAGGTTGCTTTTTAAATAATTTATCGTCTTTTTTCTTTATAATTACTCTCCGAAGCAACCATCCTAACGCATAAGGAACCTGAAAATATTTATAAATTACCTATAAAAAACAATACCTATAGCTACCTATTTTCCTCTATTAACTTGTAAAGATAGGTATGCAAATAACTGATACTGATTTTTTTTCCTTAAAAATGGCTGTATGGATATTCTCAATGTCATTTTATAATTACCGCTTTTTTATCGTCTGCCAAAACATTGAACTAAGTAGGTACGAGGAAAACATTACAATTCCTCATCTCATTTTAGGGTTCCGTACAATATTATAATAACTGACGTCTACTTTAAAAGAGACCATGAACTCTGAGTTGGTATCTGCGTTTCTTCTTAGAAATTATCTGTTAAGAAAATTCCGGCATCAACTAGTTTAAAATAAAAATGTAAGATTTTTTTATTGAGCTGACGAGCCACCTGGTTGTAGTCATATCACCCATAGAAACCTGCGACACCAGAGGAGTTATAATCAAATATTCTGGGACATTTATACACAGCACCATCTAGTCCCCGTCTAAGCAGAGCTTGTACTATGGGATACTAGGGAGCTTGTACTAGTTGCTGATACGTTGCTCTTAAGAGCTTCTACGGACTGCAGACTGCCAGAGCCGCAGCACCCGAGGGGGAACTGGCTCATACGCGCTAAAGTCGAAACACACACCAAGATGCTTTACGACAGACTCCGACGTAAGGGTGGTCGCCAGCCAGTCAGACCCCAAGAGGACCAACCACCGAGCAAGTCAGATATTTTCTCGCCTCTTACGAGATGCCTATCTGAGTGGACTAGCAGTGAGGAACAGTATTCTAACGAACCAGTCGGACACGGGGAAAAATTTACATGTAAAAATGAAACCTACTTACAAAAATAATAATTTAATCTTATACATATTTAAAAAACTTTAGGGTGAAGTGGACAACGAGTCCGCGGTGGACTTTTAGTCCTCTAAAATGACACAACATGAACGACATGAACAACAACACAAACATGAACAACGTAATCGAAAGTCCGTCAGAATTAAATCAATAAGAAATAATATTTCTGATGGATTACTTTATTTATTTTTGTATACAAATAGTCGTGATAGCCTAGTGATATGACCATTGGACTGCCAAGTCAAAGGTCTCGAGTCCAAATCCAAGGCACGCACCTCTGACTTTTCGAAATTATGTGCGTATTAGTAATTAATTATCACGCGCTTAAACGGTGAAGGAAAACATCGTGAGGAAACCTGCACGTCTGAGAGATTTTCTCGACGGCCGCGGCCGTGTGAAGTCTTCCAACCCGCATTAGGCTAGCGTGGTGGACTATAGCCTAATCCCTCTCATTGTGAGAAGAGAAGAGACCTTTGTCCAGCAGTGGGACATATAATGGGTTGATTATGTTATGTATACAAAGGATGGTAAGTAGTATCTAAGGAGATATTTTTTTTACTAGCTTTACACCAGTTTTACCCACTTTGTCCCGTTCCTAAGGGTCTATAACCTTTCTCACACGGCAGTGGGAGGACATTACTTTATACTTTTTAGTAAGCGTTTTGCTCCATCAAGGTCCTTCATCAAGTTGTCTTGGAATCTTATTTACTTAGGCTTGTATCTAGAATTTATGCGTTGAATATAATCAGTCGCTAACAAAAATGATTCCGCCATGTTGATTCGCATCACTTTAAAATATGTTGGTAAACATTGACGATTGTGACGCTCGTGTGAGGTCATCTTAAAATCCTTGACTTGTAACTCTGTTTCATAGTGATATCACGTATGTTTAATGTCCGGTTCCGTTAGTTCCGTAGAAGATTTTTAAATATTATTTTATAGTATTACTAGCTTCTGCCCGCGGCTTCGCTCACTTGAAGCTCAAAAACCAACAGTGATGATCTCTTCTTTGTATGGGTCTCTATACATTAAAAAGGTCAAGCTGTATCTCAGGTTCCGTTTAATTATTTGATATAATAGTAGAGAAGATTCTTAGATACTGTCGCACAGCCCTGAACTCTGCTTTATGCCATCGCTGAGTACGGGTTAGAAATTAGAAATTAGAATACTACCTAGTAGAGCGCTCGCGCACTTGTGATTTTTAATCGGGCGATAGTTTGATCGTTCTGGGATTCACTATGGAGTTATATGGCAGTGCGCGCATTTGACGATTAGAATTCGAAATGAAATTATACACGACTACTACAGCGACTAAACTATCGGTAGACTAAAAATCACAAGTGCGCGTTAGCCCTTACTCACTGCCTTTTAGATATTAGGCATCTCGTAAGAGGCGAGATAATATCTGACTTGCTCGGTGAACGCCAGCAACCAGTAGTACCCACAGGTGTTGCTGGCGTCGCTGGTTATTGCTCACTACCTCATTAGCCTAGTGTTCCTGAACGTGACTGCTACGCTAGAGATCCTGGGCTCGATTCCCAGGTCGAGCAAAGAGTTATTGGGTTTTTCTATGAAATTCTCAGTAGCAGCTCGATTTGTGCCCGGTTAATGGCAATAGGCTCGAATTCTATTACCTACCTTAGGTCTACCTTAGTAACTTCTGCCCAACCCTTCAGAGAATACAGGCATGATGGTATGTTATGTTATCTTATATACTAGGAAAATGAGATTTATCAACAGAGGTCTCAAGATGACAAAGTGTGAGTAATACCGCTGGTGTTGATGTCTGGAGTTGCTACTTACCATCAAGCCGGCTGTATGTTCGCTTGCCATCTCAGTAGTACTAAGAAACACTTTAGTTAATTATAATTATAAAAATAAGTTATACAAGAGACCTACCTATCCAATTAGTTTTAAACAGAACATTTTATGCTCAAACAAACAACAGCTCAAACAGCTCAACAGTGACGTCAATTTCCTACGCAGTTTCGTCATTATCCGCGATTGAGAACTGACCGAATGTCAGGCGCGTTTTATTCACTAGTAATATCTATTTTAAAGGAAGCCATCAATCGGACTTACTACAGTTTACATTCACTTAAAAGCAGTGTTTCTCAAAGTGTGCGATAATGCCCCCTTTGTGGGCGCTGACGCTGACACTTTTTGTGGGGGAAGACTTCCTCGTCTCTCGTTTTCTCATCTAGTAGTAACCGTATGTGAGGGCTCGTAAGTTTTCTTCTATCATGTGAATTCGTGTAATAAAATATACTCCCCGATATTCCCCGAAGAGTAAGGCAGAGGTGTACAAATATACACCCAAAAATCACCTGTATATTTACCTGCTTCCTACAATACTAGTTAGGTAGTAATAGACCACCTAAGTTGGTCTATTACTACTTAAAGGAGGAGATAAAGGACTGAACAGAATACTGTATAGAAGGGACAATACATGTAAGTTCCGGCAAAGACGTATTGGAAGCCACTTGAGTTTTTTACGAAAATCCGATATATGATCATACTTGCGCAAGCCAAATATAAATCTAATGCAGAAGTTCTGCAGACGCTCAAGTTTATTTAGCTGTATTTCAGTGAGATCTAGATAGCTGACATCGGCGTAATCCAGGATAGGAAGAAGAAGGGATTGTGCTAACGCAGTTTTGGTGGCAGTTGGTAAAAAGTTGCGCAGTCTCCTCAGCGACCCAGATGATGCAAATAATTTACGACTAACTTCCTGTAAGTGAGGATCCCAAGAAAGATTTTTATCCATCAGAATTCCCAAGTTTTTGACCGTCTCACTGATTGATATAATTGTCCCATCTAAAGTCACTTGGGGAATCTGAGACCAGTCTATTCTTGCAGACAGTCTAGGACTGCCAACAACTATGACCTGGGTCTTCGTAGGAATTTATCTCAAGTCCGTGCGCCTTACTCCAATTGTGTATAGAAACTAAATCCCTATTAATAACCTCAAATGCGTTTGGCAGCTCCAAAGGGGAAGCCTGACTATAAATTTGCAAATCATCTGCATATAGGTGATAGGAAGAAATAAGTTTATGAGAAATGGAATTAATAAATATTGCGAAGAGTAGAGGAGATAAAACGCCACCCTGCGGTACACCAACACAAGTATTACACCAAGACGAAGAAGTATCTTCTATGGATATACGTTGACGGCGACCAGACAGGTAGCTTCGAAACAGTCAATCACCGTTGGAGATATGTTAAGCGAGCTAAGTATTGCCAGTAGAATGTCAAAATCAACAGTGTTAAATGCATTGCTAAAGTCAAGTAAGCATAGAACCGTTAAATTTCCACTTTCCATACCTGACCTTATATCTTCCGTGATTTTAGTTAGAGCTGTAGTAGTGCTGTGACCAGGACGAAAACCGGATTGGAATGGATTAAGGAGACTATTATTACAAAGAAAAGTGTTTAGCTGATTATGGACAAGACGTTCTAGGATTTTGGAAAGGAAAGGAAGAACAGATATTGGACGATATTCAGAGAAAGAACTGGGATTAGGTTTTTTAGGTAAAGGAGTGATTAGGGCGCCTTTCCATAAAGATGGGAATTCTCTAGAAGATATAGTTTAAGTCAAATATGTTTGAATTACAATTTATTTTGGTATTATATTCGTATTCGAAATTCGGTCCGCTGTACTGTTGTCGTTATTACATATCTAGGAGCCCTTCTTAAATCAGCGATATATAAACAAATTCCATAATACGAACTAACATATTGTACAATTGTAATTACGTCGACAATCATCACTGTATCCTTGGCGTGTCTGATGAGCCGATAACGGCATTAATGTGCAATTAATATGTCCGAGTCGTGTGTTACAATCACGAGTATACTCTATAATATATAATGCCATAATTCTATAAAATTAATATTAGTCTATATTAAGGGGCCGGGGCGGACCGAATTCACCGTACAAACGTAATACGAACATAAATTGTAATTCAAAGAGAATTTAATCTTGGTTATTATTCGGATTCAGATACCTTTAATCTAGGTTCATAATTCCTAATATTCTTTCAAAATACTTCACAGGAAATAATTGTCAGTGAATGTAATTTTTCAGAACTTTACGAAATTTCGACCGATTTTCCGGTGGTTTATTCACAGTGAAGTAGTACTTAGTAGAGGAAATGGTTGGATAGAAACCTAGATCAACGGTATCAGAAATTTTATTAAAGTGTGTTTGAATTACGATTTATTTTGGTATTACGTTTTAACCCTTAATTTTTTATCACTAGACTGTTTACTATTGCCTCCTGAGCGCGACTGCTACGCGCTATGGTAGTCCTGGGTTCGATTCTAGGGTCGAGCAAAGTGTTATTATGTTTTTCTAAGAAATTCTCAGTAGCAGCTCGGAGTTTGGAATTTGTGGCTGGTCAACGGCATATATACCTTTACAGTTGAGAAAAGGATGACTGTGATTATTTGAAATCTTAAGAAGATCTAAGATACTCGTAAGATATAAAATAACTGCAAAATGCTTATTGCGCAAGCGCATGTTATAATGTTTCTCGATTCTGATTATCATGGAAAACTTCAACATAATTAATAGCTAACATTCACATAAGGTGCTATCAACACGATTATATTACAATAATTGTAATTGACGTAGATATTACATAAACCAGGTGTATTAAAAAAAAACATAATTTTTCCATGTGAGAATAATTATTAGTAGCGTCATGTTGTTTTACAGGATGATATTGTTACTGATATATGCTGTTAATTAACTCATTAAAGACACTGACCTTCCACAATTAAGTTCTGCAAATACTTACACCTTCAAAATTTATTTTTACAAGTCAATATTTTTATATTTTGTAATAAAATACGCCGGCGGACCTCTGATAAGTAACACCATTCTGAGTGTCTGTTTTAACCGTAATATTTACAGTTTTATGTCTGTTTGTTTCAGGATGTCAAACCTGCTGTTTTGGCAGGGCAAAGGCAAGGCCAACGGCGCGCCCAACGGTAGGACCTGGATCCACGCGCCAGACGCCCTCGTCAAGGGCCATGTCGCCTACCTGGTCAAGGTATTTAGCATTAATATAGTAAAAATACCATCCTTTAATCTGGTGTTCCTAACCGCGACTTATACGCTGTGTCGAATCCCAGATCGTGCAAAGCGTTATTGGATTTTTCTAATAAATTCTCAGTAGCAGCTCGGAGTTTGAATTTGTGTTCGGTTAATGGCAATGGGCTCGCCCCCTATTATATGGGAGTTAAGTATATCGGTGAAATGTGGGTATACATTAGTACGCCTCTACCTAAGCCATCGTGGAATACAGGCGTGATGGTATATTTATGTTATAAAAAAATCTAGTATGTGAAAAAGATTGTCCTAAACTGTTGGTTCTTGGATCAATCTCCAACTACATATATCCCAACAATCAACAAGTAAACAAAGGCTGCAATATAAAAATAAACAAATAGATATTAGTTATTATCTGTGCACGTGCCACAGATGGCCCGGTATCTCAGGCATGCAGGGGGCGTAGGCGACCCGTCTATGTTGACAATCAGTGGCTTTTATCTATGCAACACAATGTGCCAATTTTTAAGTGCATGTCTGATTAGGTACGTATCAGTTGTGAATATTGTATTCTCAATGCTATTACTACAGGCTTTTGTATAGAATCTTATATAACCGTAAAAATATTATTTTTTGGCTAAGTCAGCTTTAAGCCATACACGAACAATAACCCGTCAAAGATACTGTCATACAACAATATTATTGAATGTCAAATTTCCCACGGCCCTTCCATGACCCGCTTAGTTTGTTTTATTAATAATTAAATAAATAACAGATATGAATGATTATTATCAGACCTTATTCGTATTGGTTTTCGTCGCAATGTAAATTATATAATTATCTAAATAATAGCGGTCACATTACCGTTCTTTTTCAATAAAGATACCTAACAGTTTGAGAAACGGTTTTCTTTTCAAAGGTAATGAAACAGTTTATTTAATCGTTTTCTCCAATACTACTTATTAACGTTTTTGAGAATTTATCTTTTTCTTCAATAACGTTATGTTAAATAATGTTAAATTAAATTAATCTTTACAATTGAAATATCTATTTCTACGGATTTTATTGTATTATGTTTGTATTGATATTATTTAAATCCCGACGTTTCGGATCCACCCATGATAAAATCCTTAAAAAGTAGATGTTTTATTTCAATGTCTAATATTCGCGTACATAAGAGTCCAAAATCTCCACCTAAACTACAAGTAAAAAAAAATTCGTGCACAAATTGTCTGGTTAGATTTTAAACTCACTGACTTTATTCTCTTCAAACCTTCCAGTTCTTGGGCTGCACGCAAGTAGACCAGCCCAAAGGCATCGAAGTGGTGAAGGATGCTATCAAGAAGCTTCAGTTCACGCAGCAGCTAAAGAAGTCAGAGGCCAAGGACGGCGCCAAGTGCAAGAAGGTGGAAATCACCATATCCGTCGATGGAGTTGCGATACAGGTGAGATTTTTATCCGATTATTATAGAGTGGGAGCTAATGGGCCGGCTCAACCGGAGTGATACCACGGCCTCACAGAAAACCGACGAGAAACAACACTTTTAAAATGCGGGCACCGCACTTGCGACTCCTCTGATGTTGCAGGTGTAAATGGGTGGCGGTAATCGCTAACCATCAGGTGATCCGTCTGCCCGTTTGCCCCCCTATCACATAAAAAGTGGGTAACAACCTATTAGTAGGTTTGCGAGAACAAATTCATCTTTGATATTCTGAATTTCGAAGTGATGTAAGAATCCGCCCGCGGATTTGCGCGCGCGATATTGTTTCCCATTTTTGCAAAATTTTTCATTGATGCTCCACTCTTATTAGTCGTAGCATGATATTATAGACAGCCTATAACCTTCCTCTACTAAACTACCAAAAACAAATATAAAAAAACACACAAACAACCATGGCATTCATTTACTTTAAACCATGCCGCTATGGAAATGTTCCCATCCCACGAAACCACGAAAAATTGCCACGAAATCAATTAAATTCATCACTTTTACTTTCAAAATTCAACATCTGTGTAACTCAGTACTATTGTACGCACGCAAGAGCACTGTAATCTTTGATTTCACTTTTAACCGCCTACTTAGTAATCATTGTTTACATAGAATTTATACGTAACCGTCACGCTTCTTAACTGAAAAGGGAGGAACAGAGATCTATTGTAAACTGAATTTATACGCTTTAGTCAAAGAAGAATATATGGAACCACAGGAACGATATTGCGATGAAATTAAATTACATACACAGTTTGTCGGTATTTTTCCGTCCCAAAAAAACGGGGCGAGCGGGTACAAATCGGAGAATTTTATAGATAAACCCAATTAACATTGCTCGACCTAGGAATCGTACCGAAGACCTCTAGCTTAACAGTCGCGCTTGGGACCAGTAGACTAATGAAGCAGGTCATTGATCCAAGTCAAAAGTAAAATCTAATCTAAAAGACATTCTAGGAACCTTAGTCCATCCATTGTATTCAGAATGGTAGTTATAGTTCGCGCAAAATAACTTGACCCAAAACTAACGGAGAGGGGGAAAGTTCGCGCAGTACATTTGCGTGCAAAATGTACTAAAATCGACTACTGCGCATCCGCCATTTTGGTTCAAGTTATTTTGCGCCAACTATAAATGACAGATGGATAAACTGTCAAAAAACCACAATTCAATTAAATTTTTAGGAATGGCAATGTGCCGATTTCGAGTATTCTGCCGATGTCAGCTGATGTACGTTGAAAACACGTAGGTAGGGGAAATTATAATCTTTACTATTATAAAATTGTAAAAAAGCTATGTCTGTACATTAGGATATTAAAAATGTGATTTTTTAAATTCTTGTCTGTTTGTTACGGGTTGGCGCAAAAACTACTGAATAGGTTTTAATTTTGTTATCACTGTTAGAAAGTATGTACCTACACCAACTTAAAAACTAGTATACCTACTTCTTATCTCAAATAATTAAACGGAACCTGAGATACAGCTGGACCTCTCTAATGTATAGAGACCCATAGGTACAAAGAAGAGATCATGACTGTTGGATTTTAAGCTTCAAATGCGCGAAGCCGCGGGCAAAACCTAGTTAGGTATACATAAAATTCATGTGAATGACGATGTTGTCACAATAAAATAGCAAACTGAGGCATGGGAGAAAAGTTAATGATTTTCAATGACGTGTAAGATAGGTACTTCTCTCAAAGTCAGGCGTGTCCAGATGTCGACACTCGATAAAACAATTAAAAGTTAAAACTGTCAATGCTGTCACTTATTTCCTGTCATTGTTAATGACACGAAGGCAACGAGGTTTCCGTGGAATTGCGCCGGCGACGATTTTCTTATGCGCATGCGTGAAAGGTCAGTGCAATTGCGCCGTCCCAAATAATAACCCCGAGGATCAGATAAGACACTATAGGGAAAACTGTTTGTGGGAAGACTGATGAAATGAAATTATATTTAATTCTGTACCTACCGTGGGAGAGCCATGCTTCGGGCTGGCTCAACCGGAGGGATACACCACCACGCTCACGTCGGTTTTCTGTAAGGCCGGGGGATACACCGGCCTTACAGAAAACCGACGTGAAAAAACACTTATGTTGTGTTCCGCCGCGTGAGTGAGGATACCGGAGGCCAAAACCATTTTAACAAGCGAGCAAAACGCACTTGCCTCGCCTCTGGTGTTGCGGATGTCCGTAGGCGGCGGTAATCGCTTCATCAGGTGATAAGTCTACTCGTTTGCCCCCCTATCCCATAAAAAAAACCTAATTTGATCTTCTAAAGACACTAAAACAAGTCAATGTTTTAAATTTTAAAGTAATAAATGACGCCGGCATTTCCTAGCTGACGATCTCTGAGAAGAAACCTAGAAACAAACGCAGAGAATCATGATCTCTCTTGAAGAGTACAGTTGGCGCAAAATAACTTGAACCAAAATGGTGGATAGTAGTAGTTTTTTGGTACATTTTGCACGCAATGCACTACAGCACTACGCAAACTTTCCCCCTCTCCGTTAGTTTTGGGTAAGGTTATTTTGCGCGAACTAAGTATATAAGTAAGTAAATCGATAAAATATGAGCCACAATGCAAGACAAAGTTTGAAATGGCCTTTTGAAGAAAAGCCACAGCCACAACAGCTTTGAGTAGACCACTTCCAACCGATTGCCATTCAGATAGGCATCTCGTAAGAGGCGAGAAAATTTCTGACTTGCTTGGTGGTAGGAGCTCTTGCGGTTCGACTGGCTGGCGACGTTTTTCGTCGTCGGAATCAATCGTAGAACACTTTCGCATGTTTCCACTTTTGCGTGTAAGAATCATGTCTCTCGCGTTTGCTGCAGTTGTCTGGTCCTCTGGTTTTGCCGTTGTCCATGGGCGACAACTACTGATTACCATCTAATAACTCACCTGCTTGACGAATTAACCAATAAAAAATTGTTGTACCATAATTCCTTGCTTCATTTTAGACTCAGTTTAAATAGTGCTTGCCCGATTGTCCTATGAAACTGAAAAACTAAGGTGTACGTACTATTACGCGCTAGTCATATACCAGTGTTGCTAGCGTCTATAAACCTTGACTTTAGGCACTATAGGTAAGCATTTACCATTATTTCCAAGGGAATTACTAATAATTAGAAATAGTAAATACCCGTACCAATGTATAAACTAAACATATAATCAATGGTGGCAGTCGAGTGCGTTCGGTTGAACTCGGCTGTTTCCGCCGCTTTCACGTCACGCTGCGCGCGCGCAAGGTCACGAGCGAAATGAGCGTCTCTCTATTGTCATAGCGGTCAAAGCCTGCAATTGCTTAGCTAATTTAGCACAAATCAGCTGGTTTTTTTTAAACTATGTAGTTATGACCCGCGGTTTCGCCCGCTTCGCTCCTTTGATTTACATAAGTAGCTCAGGGTGGTTTTATGCTTTATTACATGGGTGAACTGTGAGTGTACTTCAGTACACCTCTGCCTAATCCTTCAAGCATGCAGGCGCGATATCTTGTTAAATTATCTGAATATTTACATTAAGGTTTAGGTACTTGTCCGTAACTACCTATAGTATTATCAGACACTAGTCAGTGTTGCCAACAGTAATAGTCATAGTATTTTTTTCTTTTATTTCGTGTTGCGTCTTATTTTAATTTTTTTAAATAATTTTCTAAGTACTTTTTTTTAATTCCAGGAGCCGAGATCAAACAATATAATGTACCAGTTCCCTCTCCACCGGATATCCTATTGCGCTGACGACAAGGGCGCGAAAAAGTACTTCTCGTTCATCGCTAAAGGGGGCAGCACTGTCAATGGGGTCAACGGACACGACGGGCCAATCGAGAAACATGAGTGCTTCGTGTTTATATCTACGAAATTGGCTTCGGAGATCACGCTTACCATCGGGCAGGCGTTTGATTTGGCCTACAGGTAAGATTTCATATTTATTTTTCATTTTTAATAATTATATAATTGTTATGTACCCCAAACAAAGATTTGAATTATATTTTATGTACATAACGCCTTAGTAACGAAATGTGTTGTTGGGGAGTTTGTTGCGCCGCTTCTTCTTCCCAGCGAAAACACTAGGAGGCGGAGAAGGGCGGGTGTTTTAAGGTGTCTATAATGTAAAAATGACGTTCAAAAAGTACTACCTAGTAGTCTATATTGAATATAGAATTTTGACTTTGACTTTGTTACAGATTTTGCCTTAGAATACAGTAGTACCGCCTTTTTTCGAATAACGAACGCAAATTACCTAAACCTTTTTTTATATATTACGCTCATTTGTTCCAGACGGTTCCTGAACGACAATGGCAAGTACATTGAAATGCAGAAGATGCAGCTCCAAAATAAGAAGTTAGAACTACAGATGAACGCTTACAAAAACCGTTTACAGGTATTTTTTTACTGAAATCTCAAATTACACTTATTTTTTTAATATTTTTTTTATTCATGACCATAGATACAAGTCTTTCAGTCGGAAACATAGATAGGTTCTAGTTCTTGGACAAACTTACCACTCTCTAGAGTTGGTACATCTCAGTGATAAAATTACACTTATTGTATTTGAGTGTTGCCATTCGACCAGATTTCCCAGGATTTGTCCTAGCTTATAGGGCGTCGGGGAGGCTGGTAGTTTAACAGGGACAATTTATTATATCAATTATTATAATCGATATTAGCTGTTGAAATGAAATTAAATCACCGAATGTTGACATTTTGGTTCGGTGTGCATAGTAGCCACAGCTCCGCGAGGAAGCGTTATGTTGGCAAGGCAGGTGACCGGTGGTGTTTAAGCATCCCATTTTGTTGAGAAGGTCATACACTAATATTATTTTAGGTAATCGTTTATAAAAGTATACTTATGTAGAGTTTTATCCAGTTTAATGAATAAATAATAAAAAAAATAATAATAATAATAGGCATAGTGCATTCTGTGCCAGTCGTGTCACTCTTTGTGTCTCTGATAATCTTTGGGCCAAAAAAAATACCATTTAAGGACCTACAAAAATATAATCAATCATATTTTCACTTCTACCCATTTTCAAAGTCAAAGTCAAAATGTTTTATTTCAATTAGACCATTATAATAGATACCTACTTTAGAAAAGTCAAACTAGTTGCACGGTTCCAAAAAGTGGGTCATATGGAGAAGAGCCGGCAAGAAACTCCATAGATACTCTTTTAAAAAATATATCAAACTTAACATAACATACCATCACGCCTGTATTCCGCGAAGCGTTCGGCAGAGGCGTACAAATGTACACCCACAGTTCGCCGGTATGTTTAGGTCCCATATAATAGGGGGCGAGCCTATTGCCATTAACCGGGTACAAATTCCAAACTTCGAGCTGCTACTGGGAATTTCATAGAAAAACCTAATAACACTTCGCTCGACCTGGGAATCGAACCCAGTTATCAAATCAGATTACAAAAGCAGCAACTTTGTTTCAAATAGTTGCAGTTGATGCAGTTTGATGTGTAAGATTTATTCATTAGGTACATATAAAAAAATGGATTTTACTCTTTAATTCCAGGAGTTGTCGAAGATAACATACAAAGACGACCTATCTTCATACCTGTCTCGCAACAAGCTGTCAGACATCACGGAGTTCAAGCCGCCCCCTGAGCTTGAGAAGCAGATCGCCTCGCTCACACTCGCCAACGGCTTCGCTAACGGCACCACCAACAACGCCAACAACAATAATAACCACAACAACAGTGAAGGTGAGTAGATATAGAATACGTTGAGAAAAACATCTCCGACGCGTGAAGGTTCATTCTCAGGACGTTAGGTGATAGGTGGGACTCTCCGATCTTGGGGCGATGGATACGACTGCATGCAGTCAAGTAGACGCTCCCTGGGATCGGCCTCCCTAACGCAGCTTAAAATAAGAATATTACTAACACTAGTTTATAAGTTTCTATTGTTACTAACAAAATATGGATGTACTTAATTCCGAAATAAAAATATATTGATTGATTGATTGATTGAAGGTATTGATAGGTATCGAGATCTGCTTCTATTTATACAAATGACATCTTCTCTACTATTATAAAATTGTAAAAAGGCTGTGTCTGTACATTGAAGATATTAAAAAAAAACAAATGGGTTAGAGTATGCATATAAACATCTCCAAATACAAAATATGATTTTTAAAATTCTTGTCTGTTTATTATGGGTTGGAGCAAAAACTATTGAATAAATTTTAATTTTATTATCACTGTTCGAAAGTATATATTTCATCTTAAAAACTGGTGAACTTCTTATCTCGATTAATTATACGGATCCTGAGATACAGCTTGAGCTCTGTGATGTATAAAGGCCCATACAAAGAAGAGATCAGCACTGTTGGTTTATTATTCAATTATTTGTGCAATCCATTTCTTATCCTAATATAGAAGCTATATTAATAACTAGCTCCTGCCCGCGACTTCGTCCGCGTAGCGTGATGATATATAGCCTATAGCCTTCCTCAATAAATGGGCTATCTAACGCTGAAATAATTTTTCAAATCGGACCAGTAGTTTCTGAGATTAGCGCGTTCAAGTAAACAAACAAACAAACTCTTCAGCTTTATATATTAGTATAGATAGGTGAGCGAAGCCGCTGGCAAAAGCTAGTAACATTAGGGATTATCAACCCATTATTATATCCCACTGCTAGGCACGGAACTCCTCTCATAATGAACTAGTCTATAAGGCTATAGTCCACTACGCTAGCCTGAGTTGGTAGACTTCACACGCCATCGAGAAAATCTCTCAGGCATGCAGATTTCCTCACGATGTTTTCCTTTACTTGAATACGCACATAACTTCGAAAAGTCCGAGGTGTGGCTTGGATTCGAGCTTTGACTTAGCAGTCCAATGATCATATCACTAGGATATCACTCCTAAAATACATGATTGTCATGTCCACATTATCGCAATCTCCCCAAATTCTAGCAAATTTTTTATTTGTGAAAACACCTACCTAGCTATTATGTTTGGCACCCTGTATAGTTCGCGCAACGTAACTTGACCCAAAACTAACGGAGAGGGGGAAAGTTTGCGCAGTGCATTTGCGTGCAAAATGTACTAAAAATCGAATACTGCGCATCCACCATTTTGGTTCAAGTTATTTTCCAGCGTCTGTAACCATTATGAATTGTTTTTTTTATCGTCCCAGGCACAGACGCGTTGTCGAACAACTCAACAGACACATTCAACTCCAGCAACGACAACAACTTGTTGTTATCGACGCCGCCGCCGCAACACAACGGCAAACACAGTTTCGGAACTGGGTAAGTTTTTTTTTAAAACATGAACATTACATACCATCACGCCTGTTTTCCCCGAAGGGTTAGGCAGAGGCGTATTAATGTACACCCACATTTCGCCGGTATGTTTAGGTCCCATGTAATAGGGCGCGAGCCTATTGCCATTAACCGGGCACAAATTCCAAACTCCGAGCTGTTACTGGGAATTTCATAGAACAACCCAATAACACTTTGCTCGACCTGGGAATCGAACCCAGGACCTCAAGCATAGCAGTGGCACTCAAGACCACTAAGCTAATTAGGCAGTTTTTTTTGTTTAATCTTAAGAAAACGTTGCCCCACATTAGGATTTTGTCTAATTTCTTTTTTTTTTCATTTTCCAGAAAGCTCTTGGGTGACTTGTCTTCGACCAACAAGAACCCGTCAGTAGGCACGAAGCTTGAAGGACTACTTCTAAACTCCGACTCTGATAGTGGTGAGCTATATTATTAATTTTACTGTATCCATGGGGGCCGCAGGGGAGGAGTTGGGGGTTGAAATTTCATTTAATTAATAATAATGATTACTTTTCATCCGCAAAGAATTTTCATTCAAAATCATATTTATAGCCACACTTACTATTTTGCTACTTAGTTAGTTACAATGAAATTGTGAACAAAATGCGATTTCATTGAAATGCGATTTCATCATAATGCGATTTCATTAAAATGTGATTTCATTGAAATGCGATTTCATTATCAAGGATTATTTCATGTGATTTTTAACTTGCTATGTTCCATGCCTAGTTGAAATCCCAGAAGCAGCTAGTTTCAATGTCAAGTAAAGTTGCTATTGTATCTGGTCCAGAGCTAAAATAACTTAGAACGCTAGCGATAAATGTCAAAAATGTACTCTGTGCTTATCGTCATAGAGTAAGTTTTTGATAAAAGCAGTCAATGTCTTTGAAAAGTGTTCTCCAATATTTGTGGCTCCAGTATTTCTATTTATATTTAATATTTATTGCAGACTTCGATCCTCGCGCGTTCGAGTCGGAGCCAATGTCCCGATTCTCTGCGCCCGCGCACGACAACGCACTCACCACCACGCCGCCACTTTGTAAGTATTTTTATTTTATTTTTTTATTAATTGCAAAACTAGTTATTTCCCACGGTTTCACTCGCATCCCCTTGTTATAACTCGGCTTCTAGTTTGCATATCAAGATGAAAAATGCACCAGATTTTAAGTTAGACCCCCAGCAATACAAGTCCGAGGGGGGAGTCCCCCAAGTGCGAGTCGAGTCTGAAAGTCCGAGCTTCTACTGAAAATTACATAGAAAAACCCATAAACACTGCTCGACCTGGGATTCGAACTCAGGACCTCTAGCGTACTTACGACCTCTAGACTAACGAGGCAATTATTTCAATGACATATTGAAAGTTAACAGCATAAAGATATTACAAAATATATTTTTTTTCACAGTGGCGCCCCCTCCAAAAGCTTCGAAGCGTCACACACCTCAACAGCAGCCAGCCATGAACGGGAGTGACCTGTTCGGGTCAACGCCATTTTCCCTCCCCAGTCAACAGCCCGCCCCACTTCCAACCCAACCCTTCGCTTCCTCCAACAAACCGAATTATGACATCACAGACTTCAACCTCCAAACGTCAGTTTTTAATACAACCTCATTCACGAACGGCCTCAGTGGATACGACCCTTTTGACACTCAAAAAGCTGGCAACATTTTTGGCAATGGATACAATAATACGTTCAACGGTTTTGGAAATCTCAGCGAGAAACAAACTGTGGAGTTGGACAGTAATTTCAATGGGTTCCTAGATAAAACTATTTCGGAAATGAAGGTGCGTATCTACATATAATATTGTTTTAGTTCATGACGGAGTTGTTGTCCTATTTATTTGTCTATTGGGCTAGTGTTCGATATATATATATATATATATATATATATATATACAAAGAAAAGGAAATAAGTTTTTTTTTATTACGAGGAATGACCACAAACTGTTAATAGGACACCAATTCTGGGTTACCTGTTTTTATATTTTCTTTTGATAAAATAAACTCCATAAATTAAGATTTTAAAATATTTTTATTAATTTTTGACAGCTCGATGATCGGTAAGTTAAAAAAGGTTATAAATGTGTGATCGTCCCTGGTTATTGTTTGTCAATGGATAAAGGTTTTGTGTCGTTGTTTTACGTAAAATAACCACGTTTTTTAAGTGTGGGTTGAGGTTGAACTAAATTGGCTTTTATATTCATTTTATTAGGGTACTATACCTACAGAAGCGTGGCAATACTTCGTCAGTGTAATAAAAAGTGACAATATGAAAACAAACCTTTCTAAATTATAGAATTTCATTTTTTGGCATATTTTAAAGGCTGATATAACAATCTGTTTCAGTTTTTAATATTTACGCAAAAATGTTATCACAATCGTAAACTGGCATTGTATTATGATTTATATATTTATATAAAACAAACAATTATTATATATTAGTTTATCATAAATTAATTAAACAACAAAAATATAGTTAGAACTTGGCGCAAATATAAAATTTTGGCCTAAGAAAGGAGGAGTTGTGTTAAATTTAAGTCGGATCGTTCACCTGAGCCCGCCAAATTCAAATTTCAATTGGTTTTTCGCAATTTGTGGTCTATAACACATTTTAGATTCCTAGCTGTAGTAATTGCGGACGATTGTACCTAATTTTAGCTTCTTTAACGTTTATTAAGCAAAGTTTTTAATGCTCAGTTGTGAATATTGTATAGCTAATGCCGCAATTACTACAGCTAGGAATGTAGAATGTGTTATAGACCTACAAATTGCGAAAAACCAATTGAAATTTGAATTTGGCGGGCTCAGGTGAACGATCAGCTTTAAAACAGTTTCTTACGATTAAATTTTAAATAAGAACGGTCCGCCAGTAAACGATATCTTAATAATTATGATATTTATTTATGAAAAGGATTATTTATTTTGTTATTTATTGTAAAGGAACTAATAAATATCTCATCTCTTTTAAAAGTGTGATTTTACATAACTACTATAAAATAAATTTTATTTTCAGGATGGATTCAGCCGAGGTATCTCATTTGGAAACGATGATTTTTCAATAGATAACCTCGACCCTCTGAAGAAAAATTAAAAAACATCATTTTTCATAAAAAATAATAATCGAATAGTTAAAAATTTAGGTAAATGAAATCCCTTATTTTAGTACATACAGCTTAGTATAGATGCAAATACAATAAAATGATTAATTTTGAAAGGAAATAAATGTATTTGTGGATCATAGAAATGTAGTTTTAAGTGCGCTGTGTGCACTGAAATAATGTTTTTATACAAATGTGTTGCCATGTTATTGGTTACAAATATTTTTGATGTGTTGGTGATAATAGTTTAGAAAATAATATAAAATATTCATTCATTTCCTAGTAAATCTTGAATCTCAAAATTCTAACCAGTAATATGACAAAACATTTAAATTATAAATAAATACTAAATTTTCTCGGTGATATAATAATATACCTACATTACGCGCGAAAACGCTCAATGTCATTCCAAAAGTGCCTAAAACAAATGTCTACAATTTTTTAAAGTTTTTAAAGAGATTTTTTTCTCCAATAGATTTTTTTGGACTAAAAATGTATTTTGGTAGAAATTATGACTAAAAATGTATTTAGGTGTATAGGACCAAAATTTTTACAAACCTTTTATTGAAATTTGAAGATCGCCTCATAATATTCTGTGATAATTCTTTTCAAGTTGAGGTTCTTCAAATTGTATTAAAGAAATCGTCCAAGATTCGACTGAAACAAATTATTAAAATTGTCCAACAGGGTGTGTAAATAAACTAATCTAATATAATAAAATAACGTCGTTAATGGAAAGTTGAAACTGGCAACTTATACCGCATTCTTTTTCGAACGAATAATCACTGCCAGGTTGGGCGAAAAGCATAATTGTATTTTTCTGTCAAGAAAAAATCCCAGTTTATTTGTGCCCAGCAGGAATTCCTTTTTGATAGTTCTAATAGAGTTGCCAGTTACAAAATATGAAGAAATCGTATTTTATATGGATGACATTGCAGCTCATAGGGCCTACATTCCAGGATATTATACCTATTATAAAATTAATGATTTTTACTCCTGATTATTATAAATAAAATGATTTATTTTTAAAAGTGTATGATAGTGGTCGTAGAACTGTTGTATTGATATGTTTCATTAGTGTTATTATTTTGTTTTAGTATTGTGTACACTAATGTTACTTTAAGGCCAAAAGATATACATAATTGTGTATTTTCAATAATAAATTTATATTTATAATATTTTGGTCGTTTATGTAATAAACCTCTAACTGCCCCATAAGTCTACTCGCAAATATGAGATCCTGGTTTCGATTTGAGCAGGGTTTTTAAGAAATTCTCAGTTGCAACTCGGAGATTGGGTTTGTACCCGGTTAATGGCAATAGGCTGACCAAGGATTACTTTTAGTATTAGATTCTAAACATACGCGAACTATGGGTATACATTAGTACACTACCTTACCCATCAGGGAATAAAGGCAGTGGTGGCCTTAGGGCGACTGGCCGTCGTGGCAGTCGTGGCTCCGAAATAATCCAAAATAAACAATCAAGTTTTGTATTTGAAGGGGTGCACCGTGCAACTTAACTAGGTAGGACCGCTACTGAATACTATGCTTAGATGAAATGATGAAAAATTCCCATGGAATTGGGAAAAACGAGAAGTAATTCGCTGGTAACACCGCGCATACCACAGACTGGTGATTTTTTTATTGAATCTGACAGTTAAATTATGTTACTGAAATAAAAGCAAGTGGGTATTGAGTAGCATTGAACCGGAGTAAATTATTTAGCTGTTAGTTTATTTAGTCCACATTCTACTGCTCATAATTTACAGCACCTTAAACTACTCAGACTCCAAAAAAAGGAACAAAAGATCCCTTCTCCAACGCGGGCGACATTCTTGTTTTCTTGTAGCTATTAATAACAAACTAATTAAACTCATTCTTTTATTCAAGTAAAACCAAAATATAAAAAACATTGAGTGTGCATTTTATGAAATATTTGTTTATACTTTGTAATTTCTACTAGCTTCCGCCCGAGGCTTCGCACGCGTGGAGTTCGGTCTGGCACTCAATGTCTCTACGACCCATTTCACTTCCTAATCACTAATTAAATAACAATCTTTTTGTTTAACATTGTGACAATAGAAAATTGTGTTTAAATACAATTTTTAAACACATTTAAGGCGGATCGTTTCGGTCAGCCCGCCAAATTCAAATTTCAATTGGTTTTTCGCAATTTGTAGGTCTATAACACATTCCAGATTTCTAGCTGTAAAGTTAGAGAAGCGAAAAGTAGGTACAATCGTCAATTTTGGCCAAAAATGACGATTGACACTACTTTTAGTTACAATATCGATTAGCAAGCAAAGTTTTTAATGCTCAGTTGTGAATATTGTATAGCTAATGCCGCAATTACTACAGCTACGAATCTAGAATGTGTTATAGACCTACAAATTGCGAAAAACGAATTGAAATTTGAAATTGGCGGGCTGAGCGAAACGATCCGCCTTAAGAAGTTGGTGCAAGTGGCCCTAACACTACAAAAGGTATTTTAGTGAAGGATAAATTCGACTGCGGGCAGGATTTGAACCCACGTTTTCTGGTTAGGTACCTATAGCAGACTTTACCAAAAATTCCAAAATGGTAGTTATTAGGTAAGCTAACATCGCACAACATCGATCTAACTGCAAAGTACCTTTTTTTTTATTGATGCGGTTGGAAATGCTTTATGCACTATCCACCACTCCGGGGAGAGCGGTGGGGTGTGTCGAACTCCGCTCTCAAAAGTGCGATCTACCGACTAAAACCAACCTCGGCGTTTCGCGTCACCACTTTGGTGCCGCGAACCACTTTGGTGCTACGGGAGCGCTGTAGCATTCGTCCGCGGGCGCGACTAATCTATGGGCGCGACAGTGGCGGGCCGCCGTTTGCGGCCCCCTACGCGTAAGGGGAGGCAGACGTAGACGTTCACCCTCCCCTTCTTCTACCGATCCGCTGAGCGGGGCGCGGAAACTGCAAACCGCGTCGCAACTGCAAAGTACCAAAGTCATGTCGGTTGAGAAGCAAAGTAACTTGCTTTTTAATAGTTGGAGTCGCGCCCGCGGTGGATTAGTGGTCAATGCGTCTGGTGTATCTAACCAGAACACTCAAATTAGAATGGCATGATTCGAATCATTGACCACTAAACGAGCGAGTCAAATTATTAAAAAGCAGTCGAATTTTTCCGTCGCTATATATAATATTTTATAATGAAGTAAAAGTACTACCTAATATAATAAACCACAACAAAACAATACCTCGCCCCAAACGGCCGTGGTACTAGATCATTATTTCGTTGCGGCTTTATTTTAATGATATTATAATATGGTGTCAAGGGCGATTTTGTTCAAAAAAATACTTGTGATGAATAACGTTTTTATTTGGATATGGATTAATATCATGTTTATAAAAACACCTTCGCAAATAGAAATAATGCAATAGTTTAGAACAAAAAAAGGTTATAATATTAAGTCAACCTTAACACCAAGGTAAACATTATGCCGCCGCGGACTTTTTTAGAACTTGTAAAGGGGAACAATTCCGTGGTAGGTACCTACATAATTTTTAGGTACGTTACGCAGCGCACGCAACGGAAGCTCTCAGAAGAAATAACTTTTACCCGAATTTGCTACATTTTTCATTGATGCTCCGCTCCAATTGGTCCATCGTGATGTTATATGTACCTATAGCCTATAACCTTCCACGATAAATGGGCTATCCACAAAAGAATTTTACAATTCGAACCAGTAGTTGGGATTAGCGCTTTCAACCAACCAAACAAACAAACTCTTCAGCTTTATAATATTATTATAGAATCTATACTAATATTATAAAGCTGAAGAGATAATATAATCTATACTATAGAATATATTATCGTGGGACCGGAGTGATACCACGGCCTCACAGAAAACCGGCGTGAAAAAACAACATTAAATAACGTTATAATAACAACATTAAAACAAATACGTTGTGTTCCGCCAAGTGAGTGAGGTTACCGGTTGCGACCCATCTGGTGTTGAAGGTGTCCATGGGTGGCGGTAATCACTTACCATCAGGTGATCCGTCTGCTCGTTTGCACCCTATCAGATAAAGAAAAGAAAATAATAATAAAAATTTTCACGTAGACATAGGCCTTTTTTTGCATAGTGCAAAATGTTATCTATTGAACTTAAAAGACTAGTACTTGAAATCCGAATCTACAGAAAAAAATATAACTTGTTGTCGTTTGACGTTTCATTTCCAATTCCATTTTCCATTTTCGGGTGTCGGTGTCGGTGTAAGATTTTGATGGAATTTTGCGAAAATTTATCTTAAATGTATTAGAAATGGTGTTTTGAATAATCTGATTGAGTGAATTTATCTATTTTTCATAGTATTAGGAGGTAATATCTCAGTATTATACGACAATGGTGGATCTCAGCGGTGGGTCCGAAGGCCCGTTAGAACACGCATTTTCTAACAGTGTATTTATTATTCCTGGGATCATAGTAATCAGTTTATCAGGTAAGACCATTATTATTTTATTTTCTATGTATTTAGGATCATACAGAAAGAAAAACATACATAACTTTCTCTTCATTGTGACACGATACTGTCGCTTATTTTTTTCCGTAAAAAAACTTCGCGGATTTATCGCGCAGAATCATATTTCACATAAAAATGTATGTTTAAAAAACTCAAATTACTATAGTTATGGTGCCAAGTAGAGCCTTAGTTTCCCAAAATCTCATTACTTACAGCTTATTTTATTTTAAATATATGTATGGTACATATCATAAATATTTGTTCTAAGCAGACTTCACACGAACAGACTTTCCCAGATATAAAGTAGCATAAGTCCTTCACCAAGATCCATCTATATAAATACCAAAATTCACCAAAATTGGTTGTGTAAATCACAATGTCTAATGATTAGTAGTTTAGATGTGAGAAGATAAAAGACGGTTATATCCCCAAAACATCTTTTGAATTACCAATCTTTATCATTATTAATCCAGTCACAAAGTATCTCACTGATAGCATGGCTTTTAGTACCTAGTTACTATAGCGTCCTAGTGTGGATTGGCAGACTTCACATGCCAAGACAAAAATTATTATGTATTAAAATGAACATAACATAACATACTATCACATCTGTTTCCCCGAAGGGTTAGGCAGAGGCGTACTAATGTACACCCACAGTCCGTCGGTATGTTAAGGTCCCATGTAATAGGGGGCGAGCCTATTGCCATTAACCGGGCACAAATTCCAATCTCCGAGCTGTTACTGGGAATTTCAAAGAAAAACCCACTAACACTGCTTGACCTTGGAATCGAACTCAGGACCTCAAGCGTAGCAGTCACGCTCAGGACCACTAGGCTAATGAGGCAGTTATTAAATTGAAAAACATGTAATACAATTTTAGGAGCAGAAGTTTTAAATAGGCATAATTTAAATTAGTGGTTGTCAGTTTGAACCCACCCATTGCACTAATGACGTGAACCCACTCATAACACAAGCATTTAGCTTAGCACAAGGGGACAAAGCACCAACTTATAGTCATGTGCAAAATACTCCGGGGTAAGATTGATGCACCTGATCTTCATGATGAGTTGTGTCGATTTTTTGTTCCCAACAACTACCGTCGCAACCGAAGACACGTTTTGTTTGCCGTGCCCTGGTGTCGCACCATGGCGCGTGCTAAGTCGCCAATACCACGCTCGCTGTCTGCTCTAAACGCTCTCCTGTGCGCCAATCCTGACTGTGACTTGTTTGTGGATGGATGGCCGTTTATACTGTCGGAGTGTCTGCGTTTTTGTGAGAAGGATGTATAATCGTGTTTGCATTTATTTTAGTAAAATGTAGTCGGTATGAGTTGTCTGTGTCTTCAATTATTGTAATTGGTCTGTACCGTTTTAGTTGAAGTAAATAAATAAATTGTGAGCTCTCCAAATTGATAAAAACCGAAAACATTGAATTGTTTAACTATCTTTTATAATATTCATTGAAAACATCCCTTTAAATCGAAAATGCAAACAAATTACATACAAAAAGACACTTGAGTTTTAAAGGATTTATTGAGATTTAGCATGCATTTCCCATAGTACCTACCTATTCAAAATTATTATTTAGGAATAGGATTTTTTTGGAGTATGGAAATTCCTCATATTTTAGAATAGAATACTAAGAATAACTTTATTTCTCAGTACCAATTATGGCACATTGAGGTCTTACATTTAACATTGAGCTTCATTTTCTTATGGGTATAGAAATATTAAATACACTATGCAAGGAAAGCTTAACTACTTTTATTACTTAAATACAATGTATAAATAGCTTTAGCCTGAGGCTTCAATCACATGAAGCGATATTATGATTAAAAATGGATCCCAACAATTTATTTATCTTTTCCATGGTCTTTCTGCTGGCTTTTCCATATTCCCTTCTAATAAAAATATAATAATGGTGGAATATACTATAACAGACTTGGTAATAGCCAAAATTAATGGACTGAATATTTTTTGGTACACCATCATAATTTTATACCCATATATTTCAGAAGATTCAAGCCAGACTAATCTGATCACTAATATCATAGTGCAATCAATACATGTAGGCATACTTAATATTATTTAAAAAAGGTCTAATTGCTTCATTAGCCTTGTGGTCCTGAGTGTGACTGCTATGCTAGAGGTCTTGTGAGTGTGTTTTTGGGTTTTCTATGAAGTACCCAGTAGCAGCTCGGAGTTTGGAATTTGTACCCGGTTAATAGCAATAGTTTCGCACAATATTACATGGGACCTAAACATACCGGCGAACTGTGGGTGTACATTAATACGCCTCTGTCTAACCCTTCGGGGAATACAGGCGTGATGGTATGTTATGTTTATGTCATTTAAAAAAGGTTTGTCTGATCATAGTTTCTAATGGGCCAGTCTTACTCACATATTTCCAAGTGTTTTAGCTGCATATCACATCCAAATACTTTTTAAATAATATTTTTAAATAATATTTTGTTTAAACAATCTGGATGTCAGTTAATCAAATTAATCCGACTTAAATTATGTGGCCTTGAAAATTACAGCACTTGCTTAAATTAACAAGCCATTTAGTACATGAATTATTGTTTTTACATACCTCTCTGCTAGCTCCAGTAAGACTACTGATAACCAAACACTTGTGCACTCATTACCGATAATTTGAAGGCGTAAGTCATAAGCGACTGCGATTTTAAGGCCAAAATTAATGTAAGAGTTTAGTGGACTTGTAAATAAAACAGTGTTTGATGTAACAAGAGTTCTTCTTATTATTTATTACTGGCACTATATTATAAGCATTTTGGATGGACAAGTAGTAGGTACATAAATTCTAAATTATATAGGTACACTAATTATATAAGTCCAGGGGAGTCGCTTGCTCGTTGCCGACCATGTAAAAACCTTTTCACTCCTTTTTTTGAAGAACCCCATGCTTAGTTTTTTTGGAGAACCTCGTTACCTCGGCAGTTAGCTCATTTCACAGCAGATTGTACTTGGGATGAAGTTTCTCTAAGTCCGTACCATACTCCATGATAGTGTTATTAGTGGTTCTAAGATATGATGATGAAGGGCTCTGAGTCGTCGTAGTCACATCGAGCAAGATTAGGATCAGTCTACTTCCATTTGCACATATTGGTTCTGCATCTATCAATCTGGGTACAAAGTCGAATTATAGACTTCTGGAACACATTGACATCTGGAAGTCGTGTCCATGTGGTAATTTTTCCCGAGGAAAAAAGAAACAGTAATTCAAATATCGTCTGTTTGATGCACAGCTAGCCATGATTTCGTGGTATTTTTCAAATACTACATATTATGCGCTGTGACAAAGAACGTAAAAAACACTTCTCTATGGCCATATTTAATAGCCTATCAAATTAACTATCGGTAGCACTGTATGCGCTTATCAGTCCGCTCATATCTTTTGGCACACACCGTGCCTATATTACAACGTGGTCACCACGTTTCACATAAGATACAATGTATTCTGATATCGTTTTAATTTAACGGAATCATTATACGAAGATGGACGCATTAGATAAAGGGACTCTGGACAAACTCCAGGCCTTGATCGATGCTGAACCAGGAAAGACTCCTTCCAGGAAGGCATTAATTGATATGCTGGATACCTTAGAAGTCGCTGATGATGTAAAGGAGAATTTGAAGGCTATGCTTATTGGTGATGTGCCTAAAGTGTTTGGTGGTTACGCTGGTGGGTCGATGTTGGCAATTCTATTCATCCTCCTCGTCTTCGCTTTGTTGAGTAAGTCTTTTGTAAATTTTTTGGCGAGATAATGCCGTTTATTGAAAATTTTGGGAGTTCGATGAAAGATAACGCGTAAAAAATGCATTAAATTGAAAAAAATCATTACACACTACCATGAGTTTGACACATTGACACACACCTTTTTAAATTAATTTATTTATTTATTTGGACAGTCAGCTGTTCATAGATACAAAATATAATGCATATGCTAATACGTAATGCTATATTGATTTCAAATCAGTGAAAGTGATTCTAAAAGGAAAAACAATGTACTGCACCTATCTATGAGAAGTTAACACCTCACAGAAAATGCCAAGACCTTACCTCCTTGATCATACGTAGGATTACAGGACTAACCTCTAAATTTGGCGCTCGGAATGGGGCTTTGGACACATTAATACAAATCTCGTATCAGACCCCACTAAAAAGTTGCCCGTTCTCGACTCGGATCGTAAATCTTGGGCCCGACTGACCCGATTTCGTTCCAACCACGGGAAAACTACCACCACTAAATGGGGATTAAGAGACTCACCGCAGTGCAATTGCTGAGCACCTGATCAGACCCTCCCCTTCCCATGTGGTAAATGAACGCCCACTGTTTTCCTGGACGAACGTCGGATGGGAAGCTATCTAAGAAACTTGGATTTAGGGATTTGATCCAAGCAGGATGAATGCCATACGCAATCATGATCTCTTTTTAAATATGTTGGTATGTAAACTGCCAGTTTGAACAGATGCAATATCAGGATAGTACACGAACGCACTGCCATCAGACCTGGGAAATACCGTTTTCCTAATGGTGATCTAGTTGTCAGGCTTTTGGGACTTCTCCTTTGGGAAAAATAATTCGGGCTTATACCTGAGTATTGCGTCGCTTTTACGTCGTTTTTGGAAATGTTTAGTATGTTAATGCTAATATTTAATTAAAAATAACGTCTAATTACCATTTCGTAGGTGTAAATTATCACCAACCTACTTTTCTTACCTCGACATTTAGGTCAAATAAGCTATCAATATTTTTTCTTTGCACTGATAAGAGAGCAATAACTAATGTTTATTTATCTACACTTGATAAATATTACGTAAATACAATGGAGATTACTTTGTAGTAAGGATTACGTGTAGAATTGCTATTGCTGTGAGAAACTCTAACAGCCTTTGGGGGCTTCTAAACGAAATAGAAAGTTAATTTCGATCTTAATGCTAAGAAAATAATGCCTAATCGCAAAAAAGGCTTTCCCATTTCTATGTCAAATTCACTCGTATTTACTTATAATTATACTAGCTACACGCCCGCGGTTTCACCCGCGTTTCCCCGTTCCTAAGATAGCTTAAAACCTTTCTCATAAATCACTGCGTCTATTAGTGAAAACTGCCTAAAAATCCGTTCTGTACAGACAGAGATTATAATTTTTTTAAGTCAACGGTAATACAAATCTAAAATCCAACGGGATGTTAGAAGCGCGCTTGCATATAAAAATGACAGCAATAATAATAAAATTATTATAATCTCTCCATTCTTCCACAGTTTCAAAACTCAGATAATATATTATCAATATTGAGATAAACAATTTCCAATTACATGTGTACACGTAATACGGACTGACGATAAGCCTTTTGTCCTAAAGATATGTTAGTTAGTGTATCTGTAGGTGTCAAGCTAACTGGTGAGTCAGAATGCCTATGTTTTAAGAAAATCTGAGGCGATCGCAAATTCAAATATCATTTGGTTTTCGAAAATTACAAGTCTGATACCAAATTGTGGTATACGACCGTATAGTCTCCATAACATTATTTTACTCTAGACTATTTTGACAGCTGACACATTTTAGCTGTCAAAATAGTCAATTTTTAAACTATGATGACGGTTATTGTTTTTAAATTTAATACTAATAATTTTACCGATTATTATTCTTGTCACGATTTGAAGGCTTTTTTTGTGTACCATACAAAAATCCTCATGAAAACCAAATAAAATTTGAATTTGGCGGGCTAAACATGCACCTAAGCCTCTGATCTCCGCCATTATAAAATTTGTTACCATTTTTTTTTAATTCCGAATGGCAGACTCTTTCTCCATACAATACATCCTCTAATTTTTTAATAGTGCAGTTTGACTGGCCGATTATTACCTATTATTGATAGCGCAGTTGAACCGTTTTATGCATTGCTTTAAAAGACCCGAAAGTAATATTCATCCCCTATAGTACACATGTCTAATTCAATTTACATTTTATGCGCAATGCTTATACATAATATAGTTTCGATAACCAAGAACCCAAGTTGCATCCAGACTTCTGTTTATTATTCACAAAACCTTTACCCCTTAATATCGTAAACCCAAAGCCGCGCTTATCATCTTAACCAATGAGAAACCTTCTCAAAATAAACTAGAGATAGTACTTATTTTTGGACGATATAGTGAAGGCGGCATGCAGTCGCCATTCGGAATGCATCTGTTCTAGATGCACTTGTCTCTAAAAATACATCAGCAACTATAATTCTTATAACTAAAAAGTTTCAATACCTTTAAACACAAAAACCTTTCCCGCGCAACAGATAATGGCGGAAAACGAAGACCAGGGCATACCCATCGGTGAAGGGGCCAACATCGCCTCAGTTATTGGAGATAAATTGACTGAATCGATTCAAAATATGGACTTGCTTAACGTACTCCAAAAGATGGTTGCTACATCCCCAGAAGATGAGGAATCCGTAGAAATAAGGGATAAACTAAAAGGAGTGTTGGAACAGTTTAAGCATATGAGTTCAGAAGATAAGGAGAGGTTCACAGCTCAAATTAAAGATGGGCTTGCTAATAAATTGAGTATGAGACTCAAAGACAACGCGATGTTAGCCGGCGTTGAGGATGCTATTAAAAGCGCGGTGATGACGAAGCTGTATTTGGTTGCGGCTGGATTTCTGCTTCTCATTTTCTTGTTAGGTATGTTTTTTTGCAGACAATTTAAGACAACATCTCTATAGCGGCAGTCATTGCATTAGTTTGCCAGATTAGCAAGGAGTTTCGAATTTGACGCATGCCTACCTTTAAATTTAATTCTTATTAATATTTCACATAGATCATTAGCTTTTTGTAATAAATCCTGTTCCATCTCGGACCAGTGTGATTTTTAAGCCAGCCTCCTTATTGGTGTGACTTAAAAGCATGCTAATGTCTTATCAAATCATGTATCCTCTTATCAAAAAAATAAGTGACCAAAAATTAACCTGTATAGTGTATAAAGCTAGATATTGCAGCTCTCGGTCTTGGTATTTTGGAAATTAAGGCTTAATTACTGATTTTATTTATTAGTCACTCGAAGCCCAGAATGTGTTTTTTACACCACTTGTGTTTGACAAATCGTCTGCCACTAGGGAAGGTGGTAGGTTATGTTGGTTTCGTACCGAGTAAAAATCACATTTGCCTACCCTTCCGCTATAGTCACGGCCATAGAATTTGTGTATTCGCCCCGACCATGACAAAAATGTCAGTCGGAGCACTGACAACCGCTGGGTAAGACGTTTTCTCGAGTGGAGACAGCGACTCGGCAATCGTAGTGTAGGACGCGCTTCGGCAAGTGATGATCTGCGAAAAGTTGCTGGCGGAAGCTGGAGGCGACAAGCCGAAGACACGGCGAAATAGCGCATATTCGGGGAGGCCTACGTTCAGGAGTGGATCAGTATAGGCTGATGATTGTGATAATGGCAAACCATGGTCCAGTGTTCGCATTCTACTTGAAGGCGCCAACTGGGGCCATTGTCAGGGCCCGAAGTCTATATTTTTTTATTGTGTGAAAATCGTCAATCAATCACATATGATTGGCTGATTTTTGACAGTTGTGTCTTCAAATTCTATCAGTTCTTATGTCATTCCACTCACCACACACCATGATTCTCTGAGTTTGTTTCGGCGTTTCTTCTCAGAGGTCGTCAGACAGGAAATGCCAGCGTCATCTAGTAAAAAAAATATGTAAAACAACTTGTAAAAGTGTCTTTTTAAGATCTATTTACAGAAATAAATATCATTTATCATTCAGAACCGTTAGAGGAGCTCTCTGATACAATGAAACAGAAGACTTAGACCCCTGGTGGACTGATATTACAAAACGGTAAAATTCATTGTAATGGGAGTGATTTTTCTATGTAATAGGTAATACGACTAAAACTATACGAATAATACTACTAAATCCAGTTCTATACAACTGTTTTTAATGAAATTTTGACCAGAGAAAGCCTAAACCCAAAAACAGTGCTGAATACTCCGTCCTGAATAAAAACATAAAATTATAATCGTACGTTTTATTAGTACGAGCGAATAGGTAAGTAGATGCCTACTCTTTATTGAGATTTGGAAAATTGTTTACCAAAAGTCGCAGATTTATCGTAATCATAACGTAGCGATATCAGATATGTTAAATTGGGAATATTATCGTGTTTCGACACTGATTTTAGCATTAAATAGGCTACGTAAACAAATTGTTTTTCACAACGCAGAGGAGATTTTTTAGTAGATAGGTATGTAAATTCTGTACAAGGGCGCAGTTACCGCCATATCTGCCGTATCAGTGATGGGGGGCCCCGACGTGTGTGATCAAAAAATCCTAGTTCGAAAAGGAAATAAATAAATGATCACCAAATTTAGTAAATTAATCACCAAAATGTTTACCAAAATAGATACCTAATTGGTTTAGGTTAGGTTAGAACTGTGACCACAACCATAGTATAAAGAGAGGGGAAGTAGGTTATCTTCATACAAACGCACCGCGCGCGGCTTGTATGTGTGCGCTATTGTATCTATGTGTCGACGCACGCACACTTTAACAAAATCTCGACCCGTTTCTCAGTGCGCCAGTCGGGGCCAGGGGGGGGACACTTAGAACATGCATCACGTCAATAAATACAGACATGCCATCTACTTTGCATAACAGAGAAACACTGCTACCTAATAGTTTCAAGTCTATCGATAGATGTCTCTTCTCTCAAACTGTAATGCAATTAATAAAATAGGTTTAAGGATGATCGTTTAGCTGGGCCCGCCAAATCCAAATTACAATTGGTTTTTCGCAATTTCGCAAAGTTTTTGATGCTCAGTTGTGAATATTGTATAGCTAATGCCGAAATTACTACAACTTTGAATTTAGAATGTGTTATAGACCTATAAATTGCGAAAAACCAATTGTAATTTGAATTTGGCGGGCTCAGCTAAACTATCAGCCTTAATATGTGCGGGAATTTAATTTTGTACTAATAGTATTATTTATAGTATTTATTGTACAGACCATTTATAACATGTTTGGTAAAAAATATTTTTTTTTTTTTTTTTTTTTTTATTTATTAAGGGATAATAAACAGCTACAACATAGTACATAAACAAAAAATAGAATTTAACATAAAGAACAGGTAATGTTGCAGCCCACTACATTATCCACAGATTAACATAAATAATAAATCGAAGGGTGCCACTAGATGAACAATAACATTATGGTAACACTGAAGTAAGTTAGATAACTAATTCTATACTATAGAGCTAGCAGTAACATTTAGCTTTATTTTAAAATGACATAATACATACTCATAATTCATAAACATGTTTTCATAACAATAATATTAAATTTAAAATTAGGACAACTTTTTGATAACATTTGATTTAAATTTGGATTTAGAGCACGCAAATATATCTATATCTATGAAATTTAAGTTGTAGGATTCCAACATTCTATGAATAGGGCAACGTAAACCTGAGTTAGTCCGACAAGAATTAACTGCAAACAGGGCACCTGCACGAACTCTGCGCACATGAACTGTTCGGGGGACTGCATAACACAGCTTGCTCGTGAGATCAATGGCATCAAAGTGGTTGTGGACAATGTCATAAAGTACATTGGCCTCCAGATACTTGCGTCGGTTTTCTAAGCTGACAAGCTTGTACTTATCAAGTAGCTGGGTATATGACAAATATGACTTAGTCCTAAGGCACCTGTAAGACATTGCACGGAGGAACTTGCGCTGAACCTTCTCAATTGCAGCAATATACTTTTGATAGAAAGGGTTCCAAACAGGGACTGCATATTCTAACTGAGAGCGAATAAGGGTTTTATACAAGTAGAGATAGGTCGACGTACGCTTAAATTCCGTTGAAGATCTCATTACAAATCCATACATTTTAAACGCCTTGTTGACTATGCCTTCAACATGCTGATTTAAGGATAGCTTGCAATCAAAGAGCACACCCAGATCCCTAACTATGAGGGTGTTATTTAGCGGGATACTATTTAGATTGTAATTGTAGTTGATTACGGACTTATTTTTAGTAAAATGTACATAGTTACACTTCGGGATACTGAGATGTAATTTGTTGTTAGAACAGTAGTCACTCAGTCTATCTAGATCTTCTTGAAATAATAGGCAATCGCCTATAGTTTGTATCACTTTAAATGCCTTCAAGTCATCAGCGTACATCAGAAAGTTGGAATTTTTAAAACAATTTCTAATATCATTAATGTAGATAATAAATAACAGAGGCCCCAAAATTGAGCCCTGTGGAACTCCAGAAGTGATACCAACAGAAGCAGACTGGTGACCATGAACAACAACCTTTAGCGACCGGTTTTTTATATAAGACTCGAACCATCGTAGCAAATTTCCGCGTATCCCATTATAAGCAATTTTATTTAAAAGAATTTCATGATCGACCTTGTCAAAAGCTTTTTTGAAATCCGTGTATACCGCATCCACTTGCAGGTGCCTGTCAATATTTTCAAAGAGATAATTAGAAAATATTAACAGGTTGGATGTTGTAGATCGGCGCTTAACAAATCCATGTTGTTGAGGCATGATGATATTATGCAACATTGGGTATATTTCATTGTGAACAAGCCTTTCAAATAGCTTTGACAACGTCGACAGAATTGAGATAGGTCTATACTGCTCAACGTCCTGTCTCGAGCCTCCCTTGTGAACAGGCGTTATGTTAGCACGCTTCCACATCTCCGGGAATACTCCTTCCTGCAGGCATCTATTATAAAGAATGTAAATCGGTTCACAAATGCTGACAGCTGTGGCCTTAAAGAAGGCCGCAGGCAGACCATCAGGACCTGGTCCCTTAGCAGGGTCCAGCCGTTTCAACTCGTTGAGTATTTTCGATTTATCTATATATAAATTACACAATAAACCTTCATTATCAATGAAGTCCTGCGGAGGACTCCATGCGGACAATCCTCCATGCGGATAATATCACATTATTTTATTTCAATAGCACTGTAGCTTATGGTAACATTGTTGTGAATACTTTTGATATTATTTAACTGGCAACATTAAACAATATGGTCGCTGAAACTTGTGTTTACGTATGTTAGTGTTTCGTGTTCATTATATGATGAATTATTAGTTTTTTTCAGTGTTTTGTCTGCTTCAAACTTCGAGTTAAGATCTCTTCTTCGTCCTGATATGAGATTATATTTGGAAACCAATATTATTCCACCATTAAACTATAAATAAATGAAAACGTATACCTGTATTATATATATCTATCTACCTACCTATAGCTATCTATAGAGCGTTTGTTTGTTACTATTAGGAAATGCAGATGTCGCTTCATAACTTCAAATCGGGATGCCACAAATTGGCTCAAGAGGGCTCTCTTGTACAACTATATTATTATACTCTTTGGTCGGGGCTAACACTGCACAAGGTTCGCGCGCTCGTCACGGCTTTTCGGCACCGCTAAATGATTTATGAATGAAATTATATTTGCAAAAGTTATTTATAAGGATGCGGATATATTACACATTAAAGTTTAATAACAAGGCGTTTCGTAATAGTCGAAACCGAAGAAAGTATTTTTCTGTAGCTAATTTGTAATTTTGTAATAAATGTGTGATTCAATGTTTGTATTAATTAAAAATAAATGTGGTCCTTTATGTGTAAAAATACTACATTATGCATAATAAAAAAAAATCAAAAAGCTGACTTGTATAAAGCATTAAGCAAATAAATTAAACACAAGCTCTTAGACTATGTTGCCGCCTGTACCATCTAGCGGCGACATGGCGAGTCGTGACCGCGACTTGACGTTGCCGCTGTTCATGCGGTTGCTAGCGAAGCGCGAACAGCCGCGCCTAATATTTAGCTAAAAGTGACAACCCTAAGACAGTAGGCAATTATATCGCGAATTGGGCCGGAGATAGCCTACTCCCTCTTCTTTATACTATGCCACAACGCACGAGCCGAGCGAAGCGAGCGAGTGCTACAGCTGAATTTTACCTAGGTACCTATTATACCTACTTCGTTGGTCAATATATTTCAATTTTTTAATTTTACGCTTAAATGGGGATTTATTTTGGTGATCACTTACCATTTTTGTCAATATAAAGTTATTTTTTGCCGTCCCATTTTACTAAATCTGGTGGTTAGTTAAACAAGCCGTTCGAAAACCCAAAGCTGGGACCCAGGTAGAAACAATAATTATTGATAAAGGGCCCTTGTAGAGCAATACTACGCCATTGCTTCGGTAGCAATGTTTTCCATCGTAAAATCGTTTTGAATTTCAATTATTTATGCCCCAATAGAGAGAGATATTTTGTAAAATTAATAGAGAGATATTTGTTGTTATTACACACTATGTCCCAATGAAAAAAATATTAGGTAATAAATACCCAAAATGGTATACTCGCAATCTAATACGTCTCTTCAAAGAAAAAAATAAATATCGCATCAAAGTAAAAAAATACAATAATCCGCTAGATATTCTACTATTTGAGGAACTGCGTGCGAGATGCAGTAGACTAAGAGACAACTGTTACAGAGATAATGTAGTAAGGATAGAAAAGGCGCTTACAAAGCATCCAAAAATGTTCTGGACATTTATTAAAAATAAAAAGAAAGGTAGTAGTACCTACCCTGCCGAGATGTTCTACAAAAACAAGACGGCATCAAATGGTAGGGATATTTGTAATTTATTCGCCCAGAATTTTGCACAAGACTACAATATCTCGTCCTTGGTTAATATATCAAACCATAATGATACCTATTTAGCCACGTGAGGCATCTCTAAATTAGAATTTAATGTCGAGGAAATATTAGATCCAATACAATTTTTATCAGTGCAGGAAGATCGTAACTATAGGATATTTTTCACGTTTTATAGTGACCAGCTTACGAGGGAGTGTCGATTGAGATAATCGACACTAAATATTGCTTGCTGCGGTCTAACTTGGGGTGCACGACTTAGCTTAGCGCGGCAAGCACTACTTAATATTGCACATAGAACTACGCTGTTGTCACTTAGCCATGAACCCCTCAAACATATTTCTATCATTTCTCAAGAGTCTATCTCTCTCCCAGATCAAGCAGTGTTTTAGTAGAATCTCGGAGTTAAGATTTACGTCTCCTATTATAATTATGGCATCTAATCTAACTCACCACCGAACTATGGGTATCCCTTCGGTGATATAAGCGTTATAATATAATAATAACATTTCTTTTTCTATATATTACAGTATTCTTCGGCTACAAACTATACAAATCGATAAAAGAAAAAGAAAAGAAACGGGAGGAAAAGAAGAAAGCTAAGCAGATGAAGAAGAAGAAATGATGTGACTACCCTACGATAAACGGCGTGAGGCTTTCATGGAGTTGTGTGCTGAAAATTATGTAAATATTAACAAAAAAATGTTTCGCCTTAATGCCAAATTGACTTTGATTCTCTAAGGGTCAATTCATACTATCGAAGCGCAATGGATTCATTTTGTCATGGCATCTTTATTATCATAGGACATCTACTACTAAACAAAGGCCTCACCCACAAGGACTGGGTATATGCCGCCTGCATCTGACTCCCAGAGACATTTAACTAAGTTTTATGTCCATTTCGTTTACACAGCATCATCGTTGACATATCTCCACAAAATAATGCAAATTCGTACCGAGACAATAAATACACTCGAATTATATTAGAATCTGCGCTTGAATAAGCTTCTAAAATTATTTCAAGTAATTTGACGCTTCGCTTCGACTGAACTGCGATAGTGTGAATTGACTCTAACTTTTAATTTAAAAGTCTACCAGTCTACTGTATTCTAAATTGGTTTTGAAAGTGCCTACTAAAATTATTTTCCTTATTTTAAGTAGGTACCCATAGGTATTTTTGATAATATACAAAACGAAATAGAATTCTTATGATAATGTTTGTTTTACTTGATACAATTAAATAAGATTTAGGTAAATACAATGTAAAAATTATCAGTTTCACCTGTGTATGTATACTTACTGTATTCTTAATTGGTTTTCAAATTACACAAAATATGTTACTCATTGGTAGTGAAACATATTTAATTCATATTTAATTACTGAAATTATTGTTTCTGTCGCCAGGCAAATATTATTAGATACTATTATAATAATGATTTATTCAATTATTTATTATATTATTTACTTACAAAAGAAGTTTTAGCTATGGTTGACAAAAAGTATAGGTACAGGCAACTAGAGATAGATGCGTATTGACACAATCTGTGCGTAATATTATAAAGTACTTAAACAATGTAACAATTGTGTATAATTATAGAGAAGTCGATATTAAAGTTTAATTTCGAGGTGGTTGTGGTAGGTAGGTATGCTATGTATATCTCATTTGCTGACTGTATGGTATAGCCAAGAAAGAAATATAATAAACAATAAAAAAAAAATACTTTTCCCGCTTTAAATATAGTGTCAGCATAGCAAAATTCGCATCTACTGGTAAAAATCCCTTGGCTGACCATACATTTATTCAAACACTAGTTTTTTTAATCAGACAAAGGCATATAGAATTATTAGCTAGCTAATTATATTTCTAGCTATTACTATTGTTGAAATTAGGTAGGCATATAACCAACACATAATTTTTAGAACACAACTCACAAACGACTGATTAAAAAATATTTAAGATTAAACATTTTTATTTATTCCTGTTGTATTAATGACGAATTAATGTTGGCAACACATGCGAAATATATAATACTGGCAACCTGTAGTTTTAACATCGCACAAACGAGTTTGTTTCGGTTTTTATTTGAATGTATTGCTCAATAAAATTAATATATATTAAAATAAATTTAGTATTTTTAATTTATCAAATGCATTTAAATAATGTTAATATTTTATAACATTCCAGTGAAGTTTCCCTAGATTGTATAATTATTTTTATATTTTTTGTTACTAAATATGTCTGATAACGATTTAATATTATGTGAGCTCAGTTGATTTTCTGTTGATAATACAGTTTATTTTTACATGATAATAATATGTTTTATTTTTCCTGTTGCATTGTCCACTAAACTATCATTATTATTCACCCATTTACCCAGAGAATAATCTTGACGCTGAATACTGACACGATTGTTGGCATTTCTGTTCAGTTAAAAGCACTGGGTTCTATTTTTCTGTATGCAACTAAGCAGTTCTTCATTACAAAACTGCTGACGACGACAGTAGCTATTGCATGCTCTTCAAGGGTGCTGTGATTAGTTAAATATTCGACGTGAGGTGTGGGTAATTTTAAAATAAATTTTCCAAAAGTACCCTATGCCAAGCAGCAGCGCCATGCTGCAAGAGAGGTCCGCTACAACGAAGTCATTACTTTGCAGTGTACGTTACCCTAGCAGGAAAGTAGCTCCTAGAGTGATATGCTAGTACGATCATTCGTTTAGAATTTTCCTGCTGGAAGAACGTTACTCCAGCAGGAATCGTTTTTCTAGTTTTTTTCCAAAACTACAAAGCGCACAATTTTTTTATGCGGCGCACAATTACAGCAGATTACGCACTAATTATACGTTCCACTCATATCACTCTAGGAGCTACTTTCCTGCTAGGGTAACGTACACTACTTTACACTATGTGAACTTTTGAAATAATACTTCCTATACACTTCAAATTTTATAAATAATACACCCGAATGAGGAAGTATGATAAAGTTCAAAGTTCAAGTTCAAATGTTTTTATTTCAAATAAGCTTTTACAAGCGTTTATGAAACGTTGTGATTCTAGTTGCACGGTTCCAAAAGGTCGATCCTATGGAGAAGAATCCGGCAAGAAACTCCATGGACACTCTTTTAAAATAAATGAATTACAAACTTCACTGGTACAATATTGCGATAACAAGATGTGAGGACGTTGAAGGATGTCCAAGTTTGACCGAGGTCGACTATATTAAACGAAGATTCACGTTATTTGAGAATCCGATGTCATTTCTAAATAAAAAACTATGTGGTAAAAACGCACACCATCAAAGCGACAAATAAAACTAGGTGTCTACTTAGACAAGCCACAACGTACACACATTTACAGTTTCTGTTGTGGTAAACAATACTTTCCATATGAAGACATCTCGATATGTAAATAATATGGAATCTGTTAAAGCTATGTCCATCTACTTATAAGGTTCCTACTATAGCTACTAACTGACCAACTGAAAATTAATAAGCTTATATTAGTCTCTAATAATCAACAGTTTCATTTTGCCAGGGATGCCGCAAATGCATCCGTATCTAACGACCACACATTCTTATCGTTAACATAGTCCTTGGTTTTGTAATAGGCTTTCTTAAGAAGAACAGATTTGACGTGTCTTTTAAATTTCTTGCCAGTGAGATCGGTGACACATTTTGGGAGTTTATTATAGAAACGCACACAATTTCCTAGAAATGATTTATTTGTTTTAGTTAGTCTAGTCTAATAAGAAAAACAAGCCAATCACTGGTAATACTTTTTTTATTTGGTCTAAACATTCAGATCAACAAAATTGTGTAATTACTTTCTTGCTTCTTTCTATACTCCGTTTTTATGTTATTATAAAAAAAAAAGATAGGTCTATGAACAGTTTACAAGACAATATCAATAGCGTCAACAATAAAATTAATTTTGTAATAATGAAACAAAAACAGACTCACTATATTTTTTGATTTATGAATCATAAAAACATAACGAAAATCACGCCTATATTCCCCGAATGGTTAGGTGGAGGCGTATTAATCACCCACAGTATGTTTAGGTCCCATGTAATAGGGGCTCACCCCCCTATTACAGTGAAACCCAATAACACTGCTCAACCTGGGAATCGAACGCAGGGCCTCTAGCGTACCAGTCGCGCTCAGAAACAGTAGGCTAATGGGGTAGTTGAACCATAAAATGTAGAACATTTTATTCTTAAATAACATTTTACTATACTTCATCCATCCAGAATGTAGAAATTACAAGTTTTGGGATTATCTACCTTAAAGCTATTAGACACGGTTCAATTTAAATTGCCACTAAAATAGTTGCGAGACACATTTTCATGTAGGTACATTTGTCGTTCTAAAATACAGATTTTATTCATTAAAAAAATTATATTTAGATAAAGAACGATCGAAATAACTGTGCGCCTCAATTGTAGCCGTCCGCATGGATCGACTGTGCCAGACTGTGCACTTGCAATGGGGGAGCGAGACATAGGCAAGCAAGCTTTACAGAAACGATACGAACGCCTCCCCTCGCAGGAAACGCCGGGTATCAGCTACTGTGCAACCACTCGTGAACAATTATTTCGAAAGTACCGAATTTCTAACGCATAATAATGTTATCACTTAAAATCTAGTCTATACAATGTCATATGTGGAATAGGACTGTTTAACCATAATTATGAAGTATCTTAGCAAATATTATTGTTATTCAGAATCTTATAAATACAAAACTTTGGAATATATCATCATCACAAAATCTTATTCTTACATTTCTTAACATCTACAATTACTTATAAATACATGGGGGCAGACAAAGCCTGGGCAAGTTACATTCGAGAAAAGATTAAAAAACTAAATGCATGGAATGGGTTTCAACAAATAGGGCGCTTTTCCGTACATTTTGTTTAGATTGTTTATCAATTAGAAAGAATTTAACAGATAAAAACTCTTAGCTGGCTTCAGCCTTCATCCCTACTAATATTATAAATGCGAAAGTAACTCTGTCTGTCTGTCTGTTACGCTTTCTCGCTTAAACCTCTCAACCGATTTTGATGAAATTTTACACAGACAATCTTTAGACCCTGAGAAAGGACATAGGCTACCTTTTATTGCGATCATCACTCTATAGGCTATATATCATCACGCTACGCGGACGAAGTCGCGGGCAGAAGCTATAAATAAATAAAAAGCAATTTAGTTAACAATCTTAGGGGTTACTAACTAAAATTATATTGTTTAGTTTTTTAACAGGACTTGATTGTTAGTTGTGACTTGTTACTTTGTAATATTATTACTATTAACAAGCATACATATAAACACTCTAGATTAAATATTGTATAACACCATATAAACTGACAACTGACTTGTAGTACTGGCTAGTTATTAATATTTTCTCATCATCAATAATTCAATATTAGTAGATTTGGAGTCTTTTCATCATGGAAATGTTTACCTAGGCACATTAAATCAACTGCTCCTCTAATACTTGCATTATCACAGTTCATAAGTAACTTTAAAAATTAAATGTATAAGTACACACAGTTTAACATGTTTAGGTCCCATGTATTAGGGGGCAAACCATCTGAAATTCCAGTAGCTAACTGAGAATTTCATACGAAAACACAATAACGCTGATCGACGTTATAAAAACAGCTAGACTGCACAGCCTTCTGTGCGCAGCCTAGATTTCCGTTAGACATTCACGAAAATCTAGATTGGAGCTCACTAAAATGCTTATAAAAACTGAACACCACCAGCCATCTCCGTTCTATAAACGGTAATAAACTAATGAATAGTTTTTAAACACCAGTTAAATGCCAGTAAATTTTAATTCAGTTGCATCATAGAATAGCATTTTGATTAGGTACTTATAATCTTCTATATATATAAAAGAAAGTCGTGTTAGTTACACTATTTATAACTTACGAACAGCTGAACCGATTTGGCTGAAAATTGGTGGAGAGGTAGCTTATAACCAGATGACGGACATAGGATACTTTTTATCCCGTTCCCGTGGGATGTTATGACAGACCGAATTCCATGGGGGCGCAGCCGCGGGCAGAAGCTAGTTATGTCATATTTACAAACTAGAATACTTACATAGAACACCATGTCTACACATAAAGTTCACTTAGGATTCATTTATTCACAAGTCACTTTAAAACCAAATCCTACACAATGCAGTCAGCCTCTTTCTCAATAGAAACGACAGGCCATTTAAATTTAACAGGAGAGGAGGTCGGAGAGGCAACAAATCTCTTCTCTCCAGTCTGTTCACATCAGTTTTGAAGATTCACTTAAATGTCCTTAAACACTAATTTTCATCACTGTTTGTTACCAACTCCCCAGTTCTTGAAATATTCACACTATATAATCGTTGGACATCTGGTAGACCAGATCAGCGATATGTCATTCATCCGTCAGGTCAGACGGCATCAGCAACGGCAGCGTTGCCTCCAACTCCTGAGGGTCCTCTTGAACTTCCTGTACCTCGAGCCGGTCGTCGGCCGATACCTCCCCCAACTCCTCGATATGAGATTCGTCGGATGTTGACGGAGTTTCCGATTCTGTGTCAGATCCGTCTTTCTGTAACGATAAATATAAATATCAGTAGGAGTCCACCATCTTAGAGGATCTCTGGATCCCGGAAAAATTCCAGCCCCAAAAATTTTGGCATCCATCGAGCAAAACACCCATATATTGACAAAAAAAAACTACGGATTCTACCGCGTTATATTAGTACAAATCAAATCCCGACGTTTCGGACCCTTTACAGCGTCCATGGTCACGGGCAGAACATCGGGACACACAGACTGCCTCGTTAGTCTAGTGCTCCCAAGTGCGACTGCTACGCTAGAGGTCCTGGGTTCGATTCCCAGGTCGAGCAAAGTGTTATTGGGTTTTTCTATGAAATTCCCAGTAGCAGCGCGGGTTTGGAATTTGTGTGAATTTTGTGGCAATAGGCTCGCCCCCTATTACATGGGACCTAAACATACCGGCGAACTGTGGGTGTACATTAGTACGCCTCTGACTAACCCTTCGGGGAATACAGCCGTGATGGTATGTTATGTTATGTTTGTACTTCATTATATATATATATATATATTCTGGGACATTTTTACACAGCACCATCTAGTCCCAAACTGAGCAGAGTTTGTACTATGGGTACTAAACAATGGATATAATACTTATATACTTTTTTTTTGTAAATACATACTTATAATACATAAGAACATTAAAATCCATACAGTACTTTTTGCAAAATGGAAGAGTTACTCATTGATACAATTACGAATGAATGTACAAACCAAGTGGTACTTGTTAATGGTTTGCTTTGATTGTCTGATTTTACAATTTTTTAGTTATTTGACAAATCTCGCATCGCACTCAACAACTGAGCGAACGCGTTAGGCCAAATTAACAAAATTCACTATTGCGGAACTTGTGATTCTCGGCATTAGCTGAGAGTATCTCAAAAATTAGGCTGATACCGAGACCAATATCTCGGTCAGACCTTACTCTGAACTCCTCAACGACGGATCTTACCAGTACTATAGTGGCGTGTCCTTTTTTGAAACCCTAGAACTTTTTTTTTTTGTTGACGGGGTTGGAAATGCTTCATGCACTATCCACCACTCCGACGAGAGCGGTGGGGTGTGTCGGACTCCGCTCTGAAAAGTGCGATCTACCGACTAAAACCAACTTCGGCGTTTCGCGTCACCACTTTGGTGCCGGGCCTACGGGAGCGCTGTAGCATTCATCCGCGGACCCGGCAAACCCCTAGAACATGCGCCAACTTACGCACTTGCCTGCCCTAGGAATACACGGCTATGGGAATCGTGACAATCAACATGATCATGACAGGATTCGAACCTGCGTCTACTGGCTAGGTACGCCAGACGCTATGACCTCGCTAGGTATGCCACCCGGTAGCTAAGCCACCGGGAGTCCTACCTGCCATGTCGAAATTTGCCTTCACATTCTGAACTTCCGTCTTAAAGGTGACGTCAGTAACATCTATTGAAAGGCAAGTTACTTTGCCTCTCAACCGAAATGACTTACCTTACGGTTAGTTCTATGTCGTACGATGCTACCATACCTATTTACTATCTTATTGTGATTTTTTGCATTTTTCATGCTAAGTTTACTTTAGTGAAGGAAGAAATCGACTCGCAGGCAGGATTCGAACCTGCGTCTTCTGGCTAGGTACGCCATGCAAAAAAATCCCAAACAGATGATCATGACAGACAATATATTCAGGAACTTAATGGGAGAAAAGAGTGTATACCTTGAGTGTAAAAACAGTGTATACAGGCGGGTCGGTGTGGTAGCGGCACGCGGACGACGGCAGCGGCAGCTTGGGGATCGGCTCGCGGCATGACGTCACGCCGCGAATGTCGCCGCATGCGTTGAATAGTACCTGAATAATACAAATATTTTATTACAAGTTTTACTTTGGTAGGTACAGTATGGATTGGAACAGCAGCAAGTACAGTTGGCGCAAAATAACTTGAACCAAAATGGTGGATGCGCAGTAGTCGTTTTTTAGTACATTTTGCACGCAAATGCAATGCGCAAAATTTCCCCCTCTCCGTTAGTTTTGGGTCAAGTTATTTTGCGCGAACTATATTTAAACTTCGACTTTTAATTGTATTCAGTAACTTGACAGTTCTAAGAGAAATAATAATACCACACTACAACTAATAGTGTTGGGGTAGTGAATGATTTTGCGTAAAGAATGAATGATAAAAATTATTTAATATCAAATCAACCCAAAAATTCATAAATAAGATGTGAAACATAAAAGTAATTTCCTTTTTTAGTTTCTTCTAATAAAAATCATGTTATTAAACTTTTTTAATTTTGTAATTTTTTACATTTTATATAGATTACCTTACTACTGACAAACAAATTCTACAATTTTTAATAGTTTATGTGTTTTGAAGATAAGCTATTAAATTTAATTTAAAAATTTGTTTATTTTAGTACATTATTTAAGTTCATTCAATTTCGTTCATTCATACACCACCTCACTATCATTTTTTTGTCAAAACCTGGGTAACCTTTCAACTGTCAAGTTACTGAATACAATAAAAAGTCGAAGTATTGATAGATAACTGCCTCATTAGCCAAGTGGTCCTGAGCGCGACCGATTCCCAGGTCGAGCAAAGTATTATTGGGTTTTTCTATGAAATTCCCAGTAACAGCAAGGAGTTAGGAATTTGTGACCGGTTAAGGGCAATAAGCTCGCCCCCTATTATAATCAACCCATTATATGTCCCACTGCTGGGCACGGCTCTCCTCTCACAATGAGAGGGATTAGGCTGTAGTCCACCACGCTAGCCTAATGCGGGTTGGCAGACTTCACACATCGCCGAGAAAATCTCTCAAACGAGCAGGTTTCCTCACGATGTTTTCCTTCGCCGTTTAAGCGCGTGATAATTAACTATTAATACGCACATAACATCGAAAAGTCAGAGGTGCGTGCCTTGGATTTGAACTCCAGACCATTGACTTGGCAGTCCAATGGTCATATCACTAGGATATCACGGCGGCCCCCTATTACATGCGACCTAAACATACCGGCGAACTGTAGGTGTAGGTACCTTAGTACGCCTCTACCTAACCCTTTGGGGAATACAGGCGTGATGGTATGTACTGATAGGCTATGATTATTACCTGATGTCTATCGTGCAGTATGTGCTTGAGGCAGTGCTTGGCAGCCGGCAGAACGTGCGCGGGGCACCGCACTCCGCCCTCCGTGAATGTGCATCTACCTTGAGACGGGATGGGCCGGTTCAGACACGGCGCGTTTAGCTGAGAAGCATAACATTATTATATCTATCTATACTAATATATAAAGCTGAAGAGTTTGTTTGTCTGTTGGTTTGTTTGCTTGAACGCGCTAATCTCAGGAACTACTGGACCGATTTGAAAAATTCTTTCAGTGTTAGATAACCCATTTATTGAGGAAGGCTATTATATCATCACGCTACGCGGACGAAAGTCGCGCGCAGAAGCTAATTAAAACATGAAAAGAAACTTTGTACTCCTTTTAAATCCTATTGGCGTTTGAGATTGTCTAGAGTTAAAGTTTATATGGAGAAGATGTGCAGAATACTAATGTTTTTTTTATAATAATGCAAAAATATACAAAAATTAAATTTTACTTTTATAATACTAGCTTCTGCTCGCGACTTTGTCCGCGTGGACTTCAGAATTGGGTCCGATCTGGATAAAAAGTAGCCTATGTGTTATTCCAGACTATAATCTATGTCTGCCAAATTTTATCCAGATCCTTCAGCCGTTCTGAGTATGTAAAAGAGTAACAAACATCAATACATCGTTACAAACCTGGGAGATAAATTCACGTGGGAGAGCCATGCTTCGGCACGAATGGGCCGGCTCGACCGGAGTGATACCACGGCCTGATAGAAAACCGGCGTGAAACAACGCTAGCGTTGTGTTTCGACGAGTAAGTGAGGTTACTGGAGGCCCAAACCCTTTTCAAAGGCGGGCAATGCACTTGCGACTCCTCTGGTGTTGCGGGTGTCCATGGGCGGCGGTTATCGCTTACCATCAGGTGATGCGTCTGCTCGTTTGCCCCCCTATGCCATAAAAAAAACTTTAACGTTTATAATATTAGTAGGGTACCTTCGCTCGTTTCCGGTGTAGTTTTCTAGCGAGTACGGCATCATTGCCGTGTTTTCTATGGTAGCTGGCGAACGCCTTCAGTTTACGCAGCTGTCTGCGCTCGCGCACGCTCGGCTGACCACTGCGGGATTGAGCGTTTATACTGCCTGAGGGAAGAAATACAGACATAAAATTATTGAGACTCCACCAATAACATAGTTATAACATAACATACCATCACGCCTGTTTTTCCCGAAGGGTTAGGCAGAGGCGTACCGATGTACCTACACCCACAGTTCGCCGGTATGTTTAGGTCCCATGTAATAGGTGGCGAGCCTATTGCCATTAACCGGGCACAAATTCCAAACTCCGAGCTGTTACTGGGGATTTCATTGAAAAACCCAATAACACTTTGCTCGACCTGGGAATCGAACCCAGGACCTCAAGCGTAGCAGTCGCGATCAGGACCACTAGGCTAATGAGGCAGTTCAGTTCAGGCTAACATAGTTATTATTATTCGTTTATTTATAAAAATAATTTTACAATGATATTTGAATGTTTTAAATATTACAATTGAACATAATAAAATTAACAATAGAATTTGACATAAAAAAATAAACATTCATTATCTGTTCTATAATAAAAAGTTGTTTGATTTCTATTCGAGGTACCTAAATATTTGTGTCATCATCACCCGTGCGGTCTTACCATCACGCCTGTATTCCTCGATAGGTTAGGCAGAGGTGTTCTAACGTACATCAGCTATACGCCATATAATAGAAGAGCCTATTACCATTAACTAGGAACAAATCCAAACTGAACTAGCAACTGTGAATCTCATAGAAATACCCAATAGCATTTTGCTCTACCTGAGAATCGAACACAGGACTATCTGTTTCTCCGCTAACTTTTCATCACGCAACGGATTTTTATACAGTATTCACTATCATTTAGAGATTTCTGTCCGGAAAGGATATATGAATTATAATGATATATACATGCATACCTATGTTTGTCCAGCCTTGGGACGAATATAGGCTGATAATGATTGTAGAGAAGTCGAGCTAATGGAGAGAGATCGGCCGAGACTTGAGTATCCGTCGTACAAAGTAATAAACACTCTATTCCTACAGCTGTAAAGTATAGTATTGCGCTAACAAATACTATATTTTCTACTCGCACATTCTCGTGCATCTACACAAAGATTGAGTGGTCATGGAGAGTATTTTTTTCCATTCAAAGATCAGTTCCTGCCCATCGCATCTCGCCTCGCCAGTCTAAAAACACCTTTATACTGAAGATATATTACTTACAAAACTGTTCTCTCTCTGCTTTAAGCTCTTTGAGGTAGAGCGCACGCGCCGTGTGCAGTAGCACCCGCAGCCGACCCATCTGTTTTATATACGCAGTCTGCAGGCACTTCAGTGTAGACTTCGCCACGCTCACTGCTTCCTCCGCTGTGTACACCCCGGCTTTCCTGAAAACAATAATTTTCATCATGGAGTCTTATCGAGTAAAAAGAAAAATTAGTTCTTACAAAACTTGAAAGTTTGTGAGAATGTATGGATGTTTGTTACTCTTTCACGCCATCACGGATCTAGATAAAATTCGGCACACATATAGATTATAGCCTGGAATAACACATAGGCTACTTTTTATCTAGGTCGGACACAATTATGAAGTCCACGCAGACGAAGTCGCGGGCGGAAGCTAGTCTTCAATAGATGACACCTCGGGTATAGATTTGTTATTTTAGTTCGTATAAAAGCAGAGTTTGGAATTTGTGCTTGGTTAATAAAAAAAATCTCAATTAAATGAATGGATCCTGAGATACAGCTTAACCTCTCTGATGTATACAGACCCATACAAAGAAGAGATGATCATTTGATCAATGTTGGTTTTCCATTTTTACTCCGGATATAGCTTCATGAGAGCGAAGCCGTGGACAAAATTATTATTATTATTAAAAGCCCGTGGTGTCCCACTGCAGTGCCAAGGCCTCCCCACTCTTCTTCCACTTATCTCTGTCGACTGCTGCCAGGGACCAGTCGCTCTTTTTTTTATGGGATAGGGGGGGGCAAACGAGCAAACGGATCACCTGATGGTAAGTGATAACCGCCGCCCATGGACACCCGCAACACCAGAGGAGTCGCAAGTGCGTTGCCCACCTTTAAAAGGGTTTGAGCCTCCGGTAACCTCCACTCACTCGGCGAAACACAACGCAAGCGTTGCTTCACGCCGGTTTTCTGTGAGGCCGTGGTATCACTCCGGTCGAGCCGGCCCATTCGTGCCGAAGCATGGCGCTCCCACGTGAAAAGAGCTCTGAAAAGAGTCCAGCTCATCCCGCCATCTCCGGACAAAAGCTACTCATATATAATATCAGTATGGATTCTATGGTATGTTATCTTATCTTGTGTGGGGCCGAGGCAGCAAGGCCTCAGAGCACTTCGACCCAATGGGATCTTTTGTGCTTCCCCTAGATACCTAATCCTCATCCTCCCCCAGTTCTTCAAACAGCTCTTCCATAAGCTTTATAATGACGCCTGGGGGTATGAGTCTGTAGTCCTCTGGTCCTGTATAACCCTGCCCCAAGAGGCACATCCGCTTTCTAGCCATTGCATCGCATGTACACAGAAGGTGTTCCATGCTCTCAATTTCCCTTTTACAGGCCCTGCAGACTGCTGTGTCCGTCAGACCCATCTTTTGTAGGAGAGCGTTAATCCCGAAGTGGCCGGTCAGCGCGCCCATCAAAAGACGGGCCTGCCGCCTGCTTGCTTATGGTGTGTTTGTACTGACCACAGCGGCATCTCCTCGCACGGGGCGTCTTCAGCGTCGGACAGGTCCTCGTGGTCCGCGGCGCGGCAGGTGCCGGCCGGGCCCAGCGTGATGCTCTCCCCGTCGCTGTCGCTGCAGCTCGCGCACTCCATCATAGCGGTGGCATACGCCGTGTTGATGGCTGTAGCATCGATTTGTTCTGTAATTTATAAGAAGCGCGAAGTTATGTTTTATACATCTATATATGTTGTGTATAGTTATAATAGGGTATTACACCTTTTTTTGAAAACTGTTTTAAATGAATCCTTAGATCGTAACGAACCAGTAGAATTTTTATTTCAGTTTTATAAAACCGAAAAATGCCTTAAAAACTATTTTTAATTAATGATTTTAAATTTTCGCGCGGAAACGCTAGCCGCCATGCAATACAACTGCAAAAGACCAAGTAACGTCAAGTTACTATCGGAGTGACATCACGTCGGAATCCAATATGGCGGATGGCGTTTTAAAACAGATTAAAAAAGACTATTTTTGAAATTGAATTATAAAATTTACATTGCATTTTTATAAATAAATACTAACGTTTCTCGTTTACTTTTTTAAAAATCTATCATAAACATGCATTTTTATATTTTTTCTTACGTGTTGTAAAATACCCTATTGGACTTCAGATTTAAGTATAGTATACTAATAAATAATTGTGTGTGTATTAGTCTGTAGTCTGTACTTTTTGAATAAATAAATAAATAACACTAGCACATCTAATACATTTGGCGATTCATTTTTATATTATAGATAACGAATTATACAATTCTATTGCGACATACACATACATACATTGCATTTGTCAAGTCTTGGAACTTTTTGGTGTACAATAAAATGAAGAATTTGTTTGTTTGTTTGCTTGCTTGTTTGAACGCACTAATCTCAGGAACTAATGGTCCGATTTATTGAGGAAGGCTATAGGCTATATATCATCACGCTAAGACTAAGTAACTATTCCACGCGGACGAAGTCGCGGGCGGAAGCTAGTATATAAAAAAATACCAACGAACTATCACTAGAATACTCTTTCCCTAATCCTACAGGGAATACAGGCGTGATGGTGTGTTAGGGCCAGAGAAAAAGCGGATTTACTTACTGAACGGATCCACAGCGTGGGGATCGATTGGTTCCGGTTCGCCGGGATCACTTACAACCGACACTGATGATGCACAGGATGTGGTGCGCGGACGTTCGAGCCTGGAACATAGATAGAATATTCGTTATTGCACACCAAAAAAAATGTTAAGTACAATTTCATAGATCATAATAATGGCATAATGGGCGGTCTTATCGCTAAAAGTAAGACTAAGACTCGGTACGCGACCTGGGAGTGCGCCTGAACAGTGAGTTGACATTTCGTGAGCATATTGTTAATATTTGTAAGAAATCCTACAGAAGTTTAGGGTTTATACTTCGCAGAGCCGTGAATTTTACTAACATAAAAGCAATTGCTGCATTATATAATGCACTTGTAAGAACTCAACTGGAGTATAACGCAGCTGTATGGGCTCCTCATGAAGTGAAATATTCTCTCATGCTGGAGCGCATACAGAACAAGTTCACAAGGTATCTGTATATGAAACTGTACGGGGTTTATCCCTTCTATCCACTGATGTACCCCACCCTGTTTGTGCTAGGTATGGTGGGGTACAATAAATTGGAAACTAGAAGGGATTTGTCTCTAGTCACCTACATATTTAAAGTATTGCGTGGTAAGACGTTTGATCCCGGGGTGCTGGGGGGAGTGTTTTTCCGTGTGCCAGACAATTATGTTATGCGGCGGCGACGACCGAGTTTACTCGCTGTGCCGAACGGACGAACCAACTTGCTGGGGAAAGCACCACTTACTCGCGCCTTACATACCCTGAACAATATTGCTGACAAAATTGATGTCTTTTCGTGCTCTTTGAGTGAATTCACAAAAACTTGTATGTATGTACTGTGCTACTTATAATTAAGAATATATTATAATTAAGAAAAATTGTCATTCGAAACCACACTACCGCATTGGGGTTAACCTGTTAAGATAGTTGTGTTGCGAGAAATAAATAAATAAATAAATAAATCTTACAGACAACCTTAGGATGGAGTCGTGAGAAATGGAAAGGTCATAAGGTAGTCCGTATTCTTAATTCAAAAGTCTTAAACTAAAATGTATAATATTTTACGAGTAAATAAATTATTAATTATTAATAAATAAATACATACATAATATAAATATATAATATATAAATAAAATATAAATTATATATAAATAAAATATAAATTATATATAAATAAAATATAAATTATATATAAATAAAATATATATTATATATATAAATATATATTTAGATATAATACACACTATGAAATTCAATAATGGAGAACAAGTCATCTACAGCGTTAGATAATGCTCCTTGTCCATTTTTTGGAATGTAAGCAATGTTTGTGAACCTCTAACTGACGCACTACCGACGTGAACCCACTCGTAACACAAGCATTTAGCTTAGCAAGAGGGGTTAACGAGAATACTAGTAATGTGCGACCGACATCTCTAGTAAGCTTTAAAAATAAACAATATACACAGTTCGACAGTATGTTTACGTCCCTTGTAATAAGGGGCGAGCTTATTAGCTAGCTTTTTAAAGCTTACTGTCAGAGCTTTTACACCGGCAATCTTTGGGTTAACTATACGAAACGATCGCTGGATACCCTACGCGTCCAATATAACAATGTCTTCAGGATGCTGTTGCGACTCCCTCGGTTTTGCAGTGCATCAGAAATGTTTGCGGTGTATCATACCGACGGATTTCAGGCCATCATCCGCAAAAAACCTCTTCTCTCCTAAAGAGAACAAGGGAGAGTCCGAACAGCATCATGAGGGCTATTGCGGCAGACACATCCTCTGCTATAATGAAGCAGTTTGTGCGAAGGCTGATCACTTAGCTGGTAGTCTTAAAATGTAATTATTTTTTTAAATATTAATTTACCTACTAACATTAGTCTTAATATGGATCTCGTAGTTATCCGAAATAAAGTGATTTATTTATTTATATTGCCATTGGCGAGCCACTCCGAGCTGCTACTGCGAAGTTCATAGAGAAACCCAATAACACTGCTCGACCTGGAAATCGAACCCAGGACTTCTAGCGTAGCAGTCACGCTCAGGACCACTAGGCTAATGTGGCAGTTAAAATTTGGGTATCACAGCTTTAGGCATTCAACTTACTTGACGTAATGCTGCAGTTGATTGAGCAATGCTTCCGTAGTAGTGACGGGTGGGGGCGCCGCCGCGCTCCTCTGGCGAGCGTGCAAGGCAGCGCGCGCATGCTCGAAACATAACCTGGAAATAACACACAATAGATTAGTGAATGCTACGTTAGAGGTCCTGGGTTCGATTCCCAGGTCGAGCAAACTGTTATTGGGTTTTTCTATGAAATTCCCAGTAGCAGCTCGGAGTTAGGAATTTGTGCCCGGTTAATGGCAATAGGCTCGCCCCCTATTACATGGGACCTAAACATACCGGCGAACTGTGGGTGTAAATAAGTACACCTCTGCCTAACCCTTCGGGGAATACAGGCGTGATGTATGTTATGTGTAGATTAGTGAATTCACGTGGGAGAGCCATGCTTCGGCCCGAATGGGCCGGCTCGACCGGAGTGACCACGGCCTCAAAGAAAACCGGCGTGAAACAACGCTTGCGTTGTGTTTCGCTGAGTAAGTGATTTCACTGGAGGCCCAAACCCTTTTAAAAGGGCAATGCACTCGTGTCTCCTCTGGTGTTGCGGGTGTCCATGGGCGGCGGTTATCGCTTAACATCGGGTGATCCGCCTGGACGTTTGCCCTCCTATACCATAAAAAAAATAAGTGAAATTTACTAAAACCAGCGGACCCGAGAGACGTTGTCTTGCATGATATACCAAGCGATTAGGATGTTAAACCTAAATAACGACTGCAGCGCCATCTGCCGGGCTTATTTGTGAATCTAAACCATCCGCGAATCCACTTGTACACACACAAAAAAAAACATTCAAATCGGTCCAGCCGTTTAGGAGTTCACTGTCAACACACATACAGAAGAATTATATATAATGAAGATATACCTGTCTCTTTTTTTTAATTGTTATTTTTTAGTTATAGATATAGTGAAGGAAAATTTCGACTTGCATGCAGGATTCGAACCTGCATCTTCTGGTTAGATACACCAGACGCTATGACCACTAAGCCACCGCGAGTCCCACCTGCCATGGCGTGGCGAATTTGTCGAATTTTTCCTTCACTAAAATAACTTTATAATCTTAGCATGAAAAATGCAAAAAAAATCGCAAGATGGTGTTTTTTTTTTCTGCGAGATTTTACACAGCACCCAACCGAGTCCCAAACTAAGCAGAGCTTGTACTATGGGTACTAGACAATTAAATACTTTTTTTTGTAAATACATACTTATTACTTAGGAAACACCCAGACGAACACAAACACTTATATTCATCAGTGTAGTATGTAGTTTGGGACTAGATGGTGATGTGAAAAATGTGGCAGAATATTTATTTAAATTCTATAGAGAGACCAATTTTGCGGAAAAGAGAAAGTATCCCCTCTCAATCCCCACCAAAATACTTAAAAAGCTTATATCTTGATACTCTATTAATCTCCATTAATGTCTTCATTTTTTTTTTAAATCATGAACTGTAGATAACTCTATTTACTTACCCCTGGTCCCTATGGTCTCTGGAGTCTGCAGGCGCCGGCATCGGACATCGCTCGCCATTGGTATAGGCGTACGCACACTGCTTGTACGGGGCCGTGGGGTCCCTGGTGATGTGCCGGTAGCAATACTGACGGCCGGACACCACCGGTAGCAGGCACTCGTAGCTCTTGTACGCGCAAACTCGAGACCGCGACACTATCTCTTTCTGGAGCTGTGGGTGTGAAAGAGATAGGTTATTTGCATATTAGTGCACATATTTACTCTAATATTTTCACTGTACTGTACCAGTCAAAATATTAGTGCACATCTGAAGCCAGACGTCCGAACAGCGGCGCAGGTAAGATCAAGACAGACAATATTCTCTCTAGTGTCATCTCACTTTATTGTTATCTAAATGAGAGAGACAGGTATATTTTAGTATTATTAATCTATAATCTATACTAATATATAAAGCTGAAGAGTTTGTTTGTTTGTTTGCTTGAACGCGCTAATCTCAGGAACTACTGGTCCGATTTGAAAAATTCTTTCAGTGTTAGATAGCCCATTTAATGAGGAAGGCTATAGGCTATATATCATCACGCTACGCGGACGAAATCGCGGGGAGAAGCTAGTTACTTATATTACGTCGTCGTTCGTCGTAGTCTCTGGCTCTCTAGTTCTGTACGAACTACGAACTGAGCGGTGAGCGACGGACCGCTCCGTCGCTCACCGCTCATTTGAACTCGACTAGTACATTACATTTGAACGACTGTACTATTAACCGTCGCTCACTAGCAAGAACAAAGCTATTTTGAATTTTATGTCTATGATCCCAGTGATTATTTTTGTCCACTTTTCCTTCAGTGAGCTACTGTACTAATAGTACTAGAAGACCGAACTAGTAAAAAAAAAAACCATATACATTTGAACGATTGTACTAGTACGGGGCACTCCGTTCTATAATACTGTACTCTCTGGCTCCGTTCATAGTCCGAGCAAGAACAAGCATGCAATCTACTGTAGCTAGGGTTGCCAGATGTGTGTCCGGCTTTTGGAAGCGCGCGAGTGACTTACCTACATATTTTTCTCATTATCGTTTTAATCTTAATTTTTTTTTCGTTTAAAAAGATGTGTATCCGTCTTTCATGGCAAAAAGTCCGGCTAAATATAAACCCGTGTTCGGGTTTTCTATTTTCGGGCGTGGCAACCCTGCGTACGAACAAACTTAGGCTTTTTGGCCGCTCGGAAATTCCATGCAAGTGTTGCGGTATTGTAAGTGAATAAGGAGCATTTTGCCATGGCAAATTGTGTTGACAAAGATTCAAATTTGGAATACATTAATGATTATCGCAGTATGTGTACCTGAGCTCTTAACTTTTCTTCTTCTTGCTTTTTTGTAGCAACAGGGTCTGGAGGTCTGACCGCCTTTACATTGGTGATGCGTACACCAGAGGACAGACGAACCCCGCGGCTGAGCATCCTGACTCTGGGCAGGTGAATCACCTTCCTCGGTGGCTGAGACATGGTTGACGTTGACGGATTAACTGAAAAAATAATAGGAAGAATACATATTTGCTTTTGCCTGTTGCAGCACTTTGGCGCGAATTTAAATAAATAAAAATGGCGAATCGTGAATTATTTGTGTACCACTATTTCGTAAAATATTGAATGAATTGTGCGATCGGCCATTACGATTTTTTAGCCTTGAAAACATATGTTACAACTTGTATTTGTATGAATATGAATGAACACAGTGCGTAGGTAGGTATAAAAAAGTTTTTCTGGTTCTTATTTTTACTGTAAAATACTTACACATTTAAATGAAGAAAATAAGATTTTTTACTTATACGAGTAACTACTGTAGGTAAAAATTAAATCCCTCTATAATTTAAGAGACTTACGTTCGGTAATCCTAATGTTATGAGCATTCAGCTGGTTAAAATTTTCACTTCTAAACGAAAACATATTTTTACAAGAATTTGGTCGTTTTTAATATAAAACGCTTTAGATTCAAATAGGTTTATCATAAAAACTATTGTAGGTACACAAAATTAAACGCGAATCACTGTTCGATTACATAAGTATGTAGGGCAGGAAAAATATTTTTTTTCTGTTTTCGACTTTTCGTCGCAATCGTGCAAATCCACGTAGCCGCGCAAATTTTCACTTCTTCGACGCAATAGTACATTGTCAATATTCATTCTTATTAATTATTTACTAACATTTTCGTAAACGTGGTTCCATAATATTGTCTAAAAAATTAATTTAGTAATTATGGCATCATTAGTGGTGATTTATGTTATAAATAAACGATTTTTCTCAAAAGAAATAGTAAAGTGTATTGTAAACAGTGGTGGGTCGGCCATTTGCACGGTGCGACAGACTATTTAGGTCCGTATTTTTGAAGTTGTGTTTTTTGGTTGAAAAGTTAATGAATCACGTTAAAAATATGCACAAACGAGAGAGAAATGTCTAAATTATAGAATAAAACATAGTGATAAAGTGAAACATACCTGTGATTGTTGCAGATCAACATTCTGTCACCGGAGACCTCACTACGATAACCACCAAGTTTTACAATGGCGTCCGATTGAGAATACCTATCAAGAATTTATGTTGTAACAATTTTTCCTCATTCGTTAAATAATTGATTTGCTGTTTTCAAAAAACGTAGTTAATTTTTTGTATTTAATTAGTGGTTTTTATGACTGTTGTACATTCAAAATGTTGAATTATTAGTTTTAAATCTCTCAAATGTTAATGTGGTCTACGTCCGGTTGCCGCTGTCATAGCGCTATCCCTTTCCCACTCACGCACTTAGACGGAGCTCTGCTCTCCGTCGTGCTTTCTCGCGCGCAGTCGGAACATCCGTTCAATGGCTGGAGGGCAAGAAAAATGGTATTTTACAAAAGAACAATTAGTGAATTCTCCAAGCCGAAAATGCGGTTTAGATGCAGATAAAGAATTAGCTTATCGGCAGCAGGCCGCAAATTTAATACAGGATATGGGACAGAGGCTTCAAGTGTATCCTTTTTCAAAATGTGGTGTTTTCAGTTCAATGTTTTTGTCGAGTCATGTGCTTACAGTGCGTATATCACCCTAACAAAATGTGTTTTTATTTGTGTAATTATCGTAAGCATGCGTTTAAATTCATAAAGAAGCATATAAAGTGTGTTGTGACTGTGAAACATAGTGAAATGATGACGAAACTCAGACTGCCCCGCGGCGTCATTGCGGCCACTTTCGCTCGGTTATGTGGGATTTCCCGCCTGACAGTGAGTAACGGACCGTTACTTACAGGTAAGACAGTTATAAAATTTGAAAGGACCTAAAACCTACGAAATGTTTGTATTTAGGTTAGGGTCACGCATGATAGCGTGGTTTTTTCTCGAGGTCACTGATCTTACAGCTGTACAGGCGACGGGACGCTTGCGCGCGTGACGTAGGGCTGTATGTGTGATCGACCTGCATGCCCGAGCTAAATTTACACGATACAAACGATTTTTACATTGAACACGCGCGTGGCGCAAATTTCTACGTAAGTCGTTCGTATCTACACCTTATCGTGTTTTCCTGATACTTGCACGGTCTAAACATAGATAACCAACGTAAATTCCTGTAATTTTATTTAGAAATTCATGTCTCAACACATTTCTACCCTTATCTGGATAACAAATATATAAGAAATAGTACATAAACAAGCTTGATTCTGTCATGAATCAGAAAAAAGTCTGGACACAACATTCCAATTTATTTTTAATTTATCAACTGCAACAAAACCACATTTCAGTATTTGTTTTTCCTCCTTCTGTTCATACTATGAAGTTTGTTATTTATTGTGAATCAACAATAATAATTATGGATGATGTCACAAAAGACTTCAAAACATTTTATACATTTGTTCTTCATATCTTTGTGTAATTCTATGAAAACTGTTATCAGCACTATTAGTTTACTGAACAACATTGTTGACTAATGTGAAACTAATTCGGATTGTCTTTTCTAAATTATAAGCTATGCACTTCATTCCTGCATCGCTCCACAAATCAAACTTAACACATCTTCATCCCAATATCCCTGAAGGGATATTGGGCTATGTGAAGGGATGTTGATATGTGTGCTAGCTAAAACATACCAGTGAACTGAGTACATAAGTCTGCTCCCCCTCCCACCACTGCCTAACCTTTCCAGGAATACAGGTGTGATGATATAACTCACTTTCACAGTGAATTAAGTTACTATTGCCATGGAGTATGGCTGTTTTTCCATTAATGTCAGTAGCATACATTAATTTGACAGCCTTAAAACATGTTCTGTCCTTTTGGAACATACAAATTATAAAGTTATCTGTAAATATTGGATCGCACTAGGATTTTCTCCTGTATCGTGTTCATCCTAAACCATTAATTTTATTATGATGCAACTGTTTGAATTATTGTGTAAGTGCCTGAAAAGGTTCCTGTCAAAAATTAAGTAAAGAAATACAACCACTATAATCAATATTAGCGAGTTTAAAAAAGTAAGAGATGTATATTGTGCCTTGCACCAATGATTATTTGGTAATAATAATAAACCCTTTTATTCTGAACTTTCACAATTTTCGACTTAAATACTACTTGGATTACTACTCTATTCACAGTATGTCTCTTTGTTTGGTGTGTGTTACTGCATAAGCCTCCTCTAACATCTTCCTCTGTTCCTATCTGCCGCCACTCTTAGCCAGAAGGGACCTAAGATCATTCTCAATTTGTCCTCTTATCTTCTCATGTTGCGACCTCGGCTCCTATACTCATCTCTTGGGTACCAGACAATCACATGTGTGCTCCATTTACCAATTAACTATCAATCAAACCACATCCAATAATTATTCATTGCTTTGGACTGAATTCCAAACTGATTACAAGCATTACCAATAAGAATATCCTCATTAAAAAACTTTTGCAATCACTACATTTTGCCCATTGTATTGGAAACCTTGCATTGTGAATGCCAAGGCAAGGAACCTCGACATAAAATTTTTTCATGGTCATGTACCGTTTTAAATTATGTGGCAATAAAGATTGCAGGCCTTCAACATAATTCACAGTTATAATATTATAATGCCTCATTAGTTTAGTGGTACTCGGCACAACTGCTACGCTAGAGATTCTAGGTTAGATTCCCAGGTTGAGCAAAAGTGTTATTGGGTTTTTCCATGAAAGTTTGGAATTTGTGCCTTTTTAGTGGCAATAAGTTCGCCTCCAGGTTTTCATGTTATAACATGAAACTAAACATGCTGGCAAACTGTTGGTGTACATTAGTATGCCTCTGCCTAACCCTTCAGGGAATTCAGAAGTGGTATATTTTTACGTTGTTTTTTTTTTAAAATTTATGATATAGGTAGGGGGCTTAGGAAGAAAAACATATTGAATTGACACTGACCACTGACAGTAGGTTAGAGTATAGAAACGGTCAGTTTTAAATCAGCTGTCATCAGTGTTGCTAACTGTGAGTGCCACAATTTGAATATATCTCGAAAAAGTAGATTTCTCTAGAGAATATTGGCTAAATGATGAATACCCTAAATTACACTTAAATTAATTTTAAATTAATTTAAATTACAAAGACAGCTCCTGGAGCAACAATTAACAGACATCAAGTACAACACTCAGAGGAAATATCCTTAGTAGAATACTCAAATAATTGCTGGTTTGAGATTTGAACCCACAACAACAAACTTTGCAATATCTTATATTAATAATCACTTGGTATCAGTAATGGGTACATGTCGGGTAGTACAAAGATTTGAATTCTATTTTATGCAGGTACTTAACGCCTTAGTAACTTAACATACAGAAATATGGTGCTAGGGAGTTTGTTGCGCCGCTTTTTCTTCCCAGCGAAAACACTAGGACGGGCGGGCGTTTTAGGGGCTGTCTATAATGTAAAAATGACATTCCAATAGTACCTACTACTTATTAGTCTATAAATGATTTTGACTTTTTGGGGTTCAATTAAGAGAGATTTATAGAATAATCAATAGTCTTAGAATAATATTTCATAGAACAAATTATCTGCTTGACATGCACTTTCTTGTTAAATAACTTATGTTCTACTAATTTTGCCAGACATACCTCTATTATAACCATTGTGGCAATAAACGACCTTGAACTGTATCAATAAGCCAGACAGGATTCAAGGATCTTACCAGTTTTAATTTACATAATAAAAATGTACAGTTGACAAAAGAATGCAGTATAGTTGCAGGAACAAGACTTCTTCTACATCATGATCATGACATTTATGTTAAATAATATAATTGCCCACCAAAGAACTTAGTATGTAGGCAGCTAAGGTAATTAGTAACTATACCTGCAATTTAACACATATTGGGTTATAGATTTATTACACAATCTTTGTCAAAGCACAGATGGCATTAGCTGGCTGTATAGGAACCTAAATCTTTTGTTGTCTGTACCTAGTACTTACATCCCACGTCATAATATACATAGATACTTAGTTAAGATTAGGTTTGTGATCAACGATCATGATAAATGATAGCAACAAAAGGTTGGTGACCTGTGAGGCCGACTATTAACATTAAAATGTTATTGTCAATGATGTCTTTAAGATGAACTGACATAGGTGCGTTTTATTTATGTTATCAGTACATTCATATGTAATTTTATTATAATTCTAGATATACATTATAATATGTATCTAATAGACTAGTTAAGAGTCATTGCATGTAGATAAGTACTACTCCTGTGTATGTAAGTGGAGTACCTATATTACCTACCTAATTTAGATATGAAAATTTGAAAGAGTAATTATGTATTTATTGTCCGTCCATCAGTTGTACTTTTAGATCATTAGTTCCCAAAGTGGTCCAGGTGGACCCAGGGGTCTATGGGAGACTCGACGGGGGTCTCGTTAATTTCCATCGTTAGATCTAATCCTCACATTTTTTGTCGAGTTTTGGGAATATGGTAGAAATGTAGCTATGGTTGGCGCAAAATAACTTGAACCAAAATGGCGGATGCGCAGTAGTCGATGTTTAGTACATTTTGCACGCAAATGCACTGCGCAAACTTTCCACCTCCGTTAGTTTTGGGTCAAGTTATTTTGCGCGAACTATACAGCGCGTACACTGGAACCAGCTAAATTTTGAAAAAAGTCTCGCATCCTCTGTTTTAGATCATAATATGTTAAGGTTGCTATGAAAAGAGAGTGAATAATGACGTGGCCGGGACAGTGAATGGAATGCTGCACCTACCTAAATGGATTGATAATAGATACCTATGTAAAGAGAACACAAAAGTAATCCCCCGTAATTACACACGTCTCGCTTTTTTCAAGTCTGTTGAAAAAAGCAACAACTTTCTTATCACTACGAGTAAAAATATTTTTATCTTCAAAATATTGACGCATCGCTAAACTTATAACAACAATCGGAAATGTACATACTAAATAGATACTTAAAACGTCACAATAATTACACAAATGTTTCTTTCTAAATGCATGCAAACAAACTTGTATGAATCATAGTATTTTGCTATTGTATTTAGCGCGACAAACAGTAACTGTAAAATCAATGAGTCACCGTGTCAAATACTGCCGTACATAGCAATATGATGCAATACATTTAAAAGATTTCCTTGTCGAAATCCTGGGATATTCAGAACGAACAAAGTGAACGGCGAAATTTCGACCTTATAATATCTTGTTTTAAGATTCATTCTTTTGAGTAAATTCAAGGTTATTTGTAAAAGGAATTCATAAAGCGGATGTCAAGGGAGGGGCGCCCTAACAAGGATTTAAGTACACCGACCTCTTTGGCGAAGTCCTTCAAAAAGGTCAAGTGTGTTATTATGTTCCGTACTCGCTCATACCGTTCAATGGGCACGTCTGTTTGTTGATAAGATGTACCTAGGGAGCGTTCAAGTATTACGTAATTTTTGAAGATTTTTGACCACCCCCCAAGTAACGTTTTTCTGTACCGCCCCCCCCCCCCCCCCTCCCCTTATCTAAACGTTAGTACGTAACACTCAAGTAACCATTTTTACCCTAAACTTGCCTTGCCAACTTGCGAGAACAAATTAAAAATGAGGACCAGTCTATACAATCGAGGGATTCCCCGTAAAACGTAAATGAAAAGGGTTGCCAATTTGGGAGTTTTAATCCCTAATTTTTATGTCACGTGTTGTAAGATAGACCCCCTCCCGCCCTTGTAACGCATCGTAACGTTTTACGAGAGACCCCCCCCCCCTCCCCCCAAATTGTGTTACGTAATAGGTACCTAAAGGCCCTAAACCTACCTATGGACTTCGACATCGCAACTGTGTCATTTTCAGTTCAGTCGTGAATAGTACACTAACGCCCGATTCCAATCCCAATAATAAATCAGTCAGTAGATTTACTTATCAAAGATAGGATTTTGACATATTTAAAGTCCTTCTAAAGTCCAATGTCAAAAACCTAACTCTAGGGGCCATCCATAAATTACGTCACACGTTAAGGGGGAGGGAGGGGGTCGACAAAGTGTGACTTTGTGTGACAAGGGGGTGGGAGGGGTCCTAAATTTTGTGACGTCACATTTCTAAATCTATTATAACCTAAGGTGTTAAAACACGCGCTTTAAACTATTACTTTACGAAAACTTCAAAAACATATACATCTGAGTCAATACTTTTTTTTATAGCTTATTAGCAATGTGGGTCACACATTGCTAATAAGCTATACTAGTATTAGTATATATATATACTAGTATTCTTGTTAACCCCTCGTGCTAAAGCTAAATGCTTGTGTTAAGAGTAGTTCGAATCGGCAACCACATGGCCGCAAGTCCTGCGCCCTAGCCATTAGGCTACCACCGCTTTTGGATACCAAGGTACCTGTTTTGTCGACCACTCGCACTACTAGTGTTACGCGGCGACCGCCTAGATACCCTTTGATTTCTTTTATTTACACTATAGACAAATTTTAGGTACCATAAAATACAGAAGACGGTTTCAAAATTTTTAATATAAATATCAATACAAAATTTTGCAAAATATGTGACGTCACACTAGGGAGGGAGGAGTCTCACAAATGTGACCAGCTGTGACAAGGACGGGGGAGGGGCGAAAAATCATGAAATTCGTGTGACGTAATTTATGGATGACCCCCTAGTACACAAATCTATCGACCGATTTTTTATAGGGACTGGCCGTAAGTAGTGGCAGCTGGTGTGTAATTTCAGTCTTTCGTAGCGCAGTAATGGTGTTGAAAAAAAGAAAAAAAAATGTGATTGTATGGTCATAAATGTTCAACCTTTTTAAATCATTTTTCAATCACAAAATTTCCTCAACAAGGAGATTTTTACCAACTGATTACTCCATGGTAACTGTACCTAGGGCTGCTACTTGCCACTTCTTGATTTAAGGGTTGCCAGCGTCAAAAATACATAAAATGGGTTTAAGGATTATTACACATACAAGGAGGCAATATTAAAAATATTTTTTTTAGATAATCTTTATTTTTTAAATTTATTTATATAGACAGACCGCCCCTGTTTAGCCGCGCACGTCAGCTATGATGGAATTTGTAAAAATATGGGAGCCTTGCTTACCCCGTATTTAATTTTGTTCCTACATTTTTGTAGCGCGAATTAGGGTTACACGTTAAATACAGGCCTTTTGGCCACCCTAACTGTACCCCACTTTAGAAAGTAAGTTACATGGTTTAGTCTTACTTTCACTGGGCAGTGAAAGTTATCTCCCATCAACTAATAAGCACTACAATAGTCCATTTTCTAGATATTTACCTACATAGTTTTCTTTACTTGTCATAATTGGAGTGCTAAATATTGTTAAACATGTTAGGCAGATATGCCACCGGAATAGGGAGCTAAGGACATACAGCTCTAATCCAAACTGATAATAAAAATGCGAAAGAAAGTCCGTCTATTTGTTTGGTTTTTACGCCTAAACCGTCATACCGATTTTGATGAATTTTGGTATTGGTCCTTCCAAGGAGACAGACTTTTAGTCCTTGCATAGGCTATCTTTGGTCTCGAAAAGTTCTTTTGTGCAAATGAAACCAACAGCAACAGCTAGTCACTACATAGTATAAAACAGTCGCTTCCCGCTGTCTGTCTGTCCCTATGTATGCTTAGATCTTTAAAACTGCGCAACGGATTTTGATGGGGTTTTTTTAATAGATAGATATGATTCAAGAGGAAGGTTTTTAACCCCCGACGCAAAAACGACGGGGTGTTATAAGTTTGATGTGTGTGTGTGTGTGTGTGTCTGTCTGTCTGTGGCATCGTAGCTCCCGAATGGAATAACCGATTTTGATTTTGTTTTTTTTGTTTGAAAGGTGAATCACCGGGGAGTGTTCTTAGCTATGTTTAATGGAAATCGGCCCAAGATGGCCGCCGCCACAAGATGGCGGTTTACATATTTTTTCACAACTCCCACAATATTGGTATCAAATGAAAGGGCCTGACTAGTAGAATACTATACACTATGAAAAATTTCAAATCCAACATGGCGGCCTCCACGAAATGGTGAATTTATTAAATTTTTTCACTACTCCCTCAATAAAGGTATCAAATGAAAGGGCTTGACTAGTAGAATACTATACACTATGATATAAGATATCTAATAGCTATGAAATAATTGTACAAAAGTTGAATAACTAAACGAAGAAAATACCTAATTAAAACGCAAGAAAATAAAAGAAATTAAACAAAATAACTAAGGAGTCCCTACAAAAAGTGTGAAATAACAAATTAAATTAAAAATTTAAAAAAACCCCCGACACAAAAATAAACCTGAATCCCTATAAAAAGAAAAAAATAATCTTGAAATTATAACCCTTCGTAAGTACGTATGAAGTTTTTTGATTAAATTTTGTCGCGTCGGGGGACCGCTCTCTAGCTCTCGCGTGTCTGCCCGCTCGGATCGTCAAACTTGAATATGTTACGCTCCGCCCACTTTACGCCCTCCCGCGCGTCGCGGCACATCAATTCTGAATTCGCGCGATTCACGTTCGGGAAGCAAAAGGAAAGGAAAGGATTCACATAATTAGAGAGCGGTCCCCCGACGCGACAAAATTTAATCAAAAAACTTCATACGTACTTACGAAGGGTTATAATTTCAAGATTATTTTTTTCTTTTTATAGGGATTCAGGTTTATTTTTGTGTCGGGGGTTTTTTTAAATTTTTAATTTAATTTGTTATTTCACACTTTTTGTAGGGACTCCTTAGTTATTTTGTTTAATTTCTTTTATAAGCTATTTAACATAACCCTATGACTTTTAGGAACGCGGCAGCGTGGGTGAAACCGCGGGCGGGATGCTCGTAAAGTATATTTTGGTAAATCTTATTCAGGGGGGCAAAACTGAAAAATTAATAACTCTTTACTAACATGTTTGTAAGTACTACCTTCTAATACACCAATAAATGTACAAACGCAAATGTGCTTTGAAAAAAAAAATCAGCCATTATGGAGCATAAAAGACAACAGCAATTTCTCTGCAATCAATTAATATTCAAAACTTAAATAGTTAGCTCCATACCAATTTGTTCATGTGAATGTTGTTTTAATCATACTATGATTCATCAATTGCGATCGTATTAGCCCAACAGAACAGTTATAATAATAAATGTTGGCGATACGTAGGTACCATGAGAGTTATCTAGACGCGACATAAAATTGTCACATGATCTCGACTCCAGGAATTATCTAACAACGAGAGGTCGACGATATAGATAATTATTTCCCGTCGCACATGTTACCTTATCAAATTTATAACCCCTACTGGGGATTATATCAAAATATTGATAAAATAGTTACTTTTTAATGGAACCAATCGTCATGAGTTCATGATTCATGTACAAACTTCAGTATTCAGCTTATGTAACGTGTTTTTCCATTCTCAAATCGCTTGGAAAATATTCGTTTTTTTATTGTTTTTGCGATATGGTAATAAGGTCATTGTCGTTTTTGTAGAGGTTGGCCTCTCTTTGCCTTGACATTGCTATTCGCATAGTCTAGACATTAAAAACATTGTTTACAACATACAAGCATTTAGGTTAGTACGAGGGGTTAACAAGAATACTAGTAATGTGAGACCCACATGGCTACCAAGCTTTTTTTAAAAAAAACAGTATACCATCACGCCTATGTTCCCCGTAGGGTAAGGCAAAGTTGTGTGTAATCTACAGTTTGCTGGTATGTTTAGTTCCCATGTTATAGGGAGCGATAGCTATTGCCATTGACTGGGCATAAATCCCAAGCTCCCAGCTGATGCGTACACGCCTTTCTCCCACAGGTGTAAACAGAAACTATAGACCGCCATTTGCTATGATTCTTGACTATATTACAATAAATAATAATAATTTAATCGTGAGGAAATTAATTTTACCCGTCACAACACACTTATTGCTAGTGGCGACATCTATGCTGACTGAAAGTGCACATTTTACTAAATGAGAACGCAATATTCGCATGGCGTGTTCCAAGCTTTTTGCCGTTACGTACGGTAAAACTGCAAGCCCAAATTCCATTTATAAGTAATTCTTGAAGCTCTCCGACACAGATTCCAATGAATACCAGTGAATCACTCACTAAGATGTTGCTATAGTCTGTGAGGAATCCAAATAGACCCAGAACACAGAATACTAGCGAAAGTTTTTTAAATCCTTATTACCTAGACAACAACGTCGCAAATCGTGAAAATCAATGTATGCATGCATGCATGTCGTCAGTGGCCGCCCTTGCTTTCATATTACCGAAGATGTCTGATATATTAAACTGCTCTGTCCCTTTTTGTTATGTAGTAATGTGTGATGGACCATAGCCATACAAGCGTGACGACACGGTACAATTGCCAGCACATGATGGCATCTCGAACTGTCAAATTCCTCCAATAGTTTTTCAATTTTATCTCCAAACATATATATTTTTTTTATAATTGTGTGTTATTTTTAAGACATTTTTTTACAAATAATTCCTTAACCAGCTACCTTACAGCTCTCAACTATGCATCAACACGGCTATAGTGTATATGCACAGGTTCTACGCCTTCCACTCCTTCACACAGTTCCACAGGAATGCCATAGCGGCTGCAGCGCTGTTCCTCGCTGCAAAGGTACGTATATTTTAATCAATTAATAAGCTAATGGCGCCCAAAGTGGGACTGGTCTCCTTAATTAGTTCTCCAACTTACTCTCCTATTTTTGTTGTGCGGAATATCCTCATGGATTATTAAGGTTATCTCTAGTAGTATTTTGGATTCTATCCTATCTCGTCCTAGTAACAAAAGTCAAAATAATTTTACTTTTCACTTCACGCGGCTGGTTAAATATCTTTACAATTTTATGTAATGATTTGTGAAAATTGCAGACCTGGTTAAATAAATTCTCGAAATTTCCAAATATCCAAATATGTATGTTTGAATGTTCTTCCCCCAAATTGTCAAACCGGAATCCTTTTCCAATCGCTGGTTACAATCTGCCACAGCCTCAAACAGCTTTCTCTGAAATTAAGAAAAAATAATTGGCACAAGTTAATTGCGTAAGTTCGACTTGCACTTGACCGGTTTTGTTGCAAAGAAAGAAGGAATTTATATTAATTTATGCTCATATGCAATTGCAATATACAAGCGACCATATATTCTGCCGATAAATGGTTCCTAAAGTTGTATAGACAGCGTCCGCAACCCAAAAAAAATCAAATTCGTAACTCCTCTTGAATAAAGGACTGTTTAATTAAATAACTTTTCAGGGCACAATCAATATTCGCACCTATAGTTTGGTAAATGCTAATATAACCTTTACTGTTCTCCTGTAGGACAAAGGTCTCCCTCTCCCTTCCCCATACATCTTTGTTGTCTGCTACTGAAGGCCACTTCTTTCGGTAGGAGTCAAACTCCTTCCGCCGTTCTACCGCGCTTATTTCTAGCGTTTAATGGAACCAACTCGGTGATTCTTTTAATTGGTATGCCACACGCACGATTTGAAGGCACAACTTTAAAAAATTTGGTCTTTTAACAGCGCCTAAATAAAAGATTTAGTTCTTTGAATAGAAGCAGGTTACGATTACAACATAACGAGCCATTTCCATTGCGAATAACCGTGCCAAAATTTACCAGACCGACAAAAACGTAAGACACGCAACCAAACTATTTTGGAAACTTCGGACATATAAAAAGTGCGTGTAAACTCGTTGTTGAGACTCATTAAACATTTCTTGGAATAAGTTATTTCGAGAATTAAGGCCCCTTGTTATTGTGCTTCTTTACATTTCGTTTCGTCCGTAGCGATGTCAAGTTCTTAAAGTATTCACTTATGTGAATTATGAACCCTTTAGCGCTCGGAAAGTTCAGCAGTTCGATTCATATTTAGAACCAATTGGTGGTCTAACTAAACGCATCTGCAGTTGTTTAAAGGTTCTAACATTCGAATCGGGGATAGCACGTGTTCGGGACGGGTTATAATACAATTCCTTACCGTATGTTAATTGGAAATTACATTATGAACGTCCGATTTGTCGAAAGCTATTTACATAATTATGATGCAATCAATTCAATTCTTTCGTCTTCGCTGGATTCGTACGTCTATTCTAATGTTAGATTGTAATTTTTATAGGCCTTATAGTTAGAATGGAAAATGCACCCAATGTTTTGGTCCTACAAAAGAAGAAAAAAAATATAAACACACAGAATACCTACATTGTTGTCCTACATTATTTGCTGTCACAGTTGGCCTTGATTTCGCCCAGACGTAGTCTACACCGATGTCCCGTTTCTACATCAAAATGTTATTATTGATTGAATGTTTTATTTACAGTCGTGGTAGACAAAGCAGACTTAATACTACGGGGCGTTATCTATCGACCCGAATACTCAAAAACAAGGCCACCACTAATCAATAATTGTTTTATTCAGGAAGTAGTTACTGATATTTCTTTTTTCAAAGTGGTTAAGTTTATTGACGGTTTCAAGACACTTTAAATACTTTATAGGGTTAACAGGTTATATAAAATAAAATTGCGGGCTATTTGCTGCTTCCACAAGACAGAGTTTTTATTATGAAGTATAAAAAAATGCTTGGCTTCAAGACCTATAATCTCAATGATTAATACCGACCTTCAGCCTTACCATGGGAAAATCAGACGAAAAGGGCAGGAACAACACTACATTCAAATCCCTCTCAAAAATGTAAATTGCAACTGTTACCAATTATTTAATCTGTGCTATTACTTTCAGGTGGAGGAGCAGCCAAGAAAATTAGAATATGTAATAAAAGTAGCCCACGTTTGCCTCCATCGAGGTGAAAGTGTCAACGCCCTGACGCCTGAACAATACCAAGAACAGGTGAGGATGATTATTAAAAAGTATTTTTAATACTTTTAAGATTGACGTAAAAGCCCGCCTGATGGCAAGCGGCCGCAGCCAGCCGTAATAGTAATACTAGAGGCATTCATGCGTTGTCATCTTGAAACATCTGTTGTAAGCCTCATTTGCCTAGTAATTTAACTGGCTACATTACTCTTCAAAATGGTAAATAATTATGTTCACACTGTTGCTTAGCATTAGAATGTTCGGCAATGCGATAGTATCAATCCAGATGAATCCAGAAGCAGAGGTTCCCAAAAAAGAAAAGTTGTGAATGTACTATTGGTAAAACAGTTATGTATACAGGCAGCAAGCAACATCTGTGTCGCTGCTATCAGGGCCCCAAGTCTCCTATTTTGTCGTGTCAAAATCGTCACTCAATGGCTTCAGAATTGTTGATTTTTGATAGTTTTGTCTACGAAATCTGTCAGTTCTTATGTCATTTAGTGCCATTGAACTACCATTTTGATACAACTGAAATAGCAGACTTGGGCCCCTGGAAACATGACACAAATTATTTTCTTGGCTACTTATACATAGTGGTCTTACGTGTCTACTAGTAATTTTACATTAGCGCAGTTTTTTTGGTGTCATTTGGGAAGCCTGTTATTTAACACCTGGTTCGTGTTATATGGTAATTATTAGTTAACGACCTGTTAGGTGTTATGTTACATGGTACATTCGATATGTATCGAAACGCACTGGAATCATATCACACATCACTTAATCCTATACATATACTGGATGACTGAATAACTTCGTAATAATCATGGGTAAAAAAATTGGATCCCAAATCCAAATCGTTTGTGGATGATTTTCTTAAATTTAAGGTTAATAGGAGACTCAAAAGTACTCTTTTATGTGCCCAATTAGAATAGTGATTTGAATTGTTATGGATCGTAAAAATAATTTCAGTATTTGCGGCTGATTGACAGTATTTTACACAGCCACTGCCATCAGACCTCTGTAGTAACATTTCTGGACAATACCGATATCCTGAAGATAGGCAGGGTGTTATGCTTTTTGGGCTTATGGCTACCGCTGACGACTGTCATAGATTCTCTCTCTTCTCTCTCTTCATAGGGACTTCAGCTTAGTTTATTACCAAGCGAACATTGTTATATCAATTAATGTATATTTTTTCATTGTTTCAGGCGCAGGACCTGGTATTCAACGAGAACGTTCTTCTACAGACTTTAGGTTTCGATGTCGCCATCGACCATCCTCACACGCACGTTGTACGGACGTGTCACCTTGTCAAAGGTGAGACAAGCGTCCTAACATTGTGTCCGGTCCGATGACGTCATACTACAGATACGTCATACGACTCGTACGACAGACACCTAGCGGCGTCAACTTCGGCCAGTTCGGGTATTTTACGCGGCTGTGGGTCGGTTTGGTCCGGTTTTGTGTTATTGCTTGCGATTGAGATTGTTATTCAGGTTATAATGTGCCTAAAAAAGCAGTTATTGTAAATTTTCGTGTTATACCACAGGTAATAAATTTAAAAGAAAATTATGTACACACACAAAAAAATTTAAGTATGCAAGCGGCCAAGGCAAGATGCAATCTAGCCTTCAAATAGAAAATATATCGGGGAGCGACGACAATACGTCATTAAATGAAACTAGAGCCTATCCTAGTCTCAAGAATCACTTTAATACAGGAAATCATAATTGTAGCCAATAAAATTAATAACTTTCCATAAAGATTGAATGTGGATGAACGTAAACTTGTATGGGAAGTTGTAATCATTTCTTATTTTAAAGTGGTTCCTTAAACTCGTACCTGTGTGAGGCTCTGGTAATATTTAATCTTATTATCTTCTCTACCTTGTATACGGAAATTCATTTTGAAGCCCGATTTGTCGAAAGCATATTCGTCCTTCGAGATGAACGACATTGCAGATGTCATAGTTGCCTATTGACCTAACTCTCTTGCTGTGTGTACAAGTAATTTAAAAAATATTATTAAAAAGCCATGCAATCATATCCTGTTACTTGTGGTATGTATTTTTTTTTCGAATGCAGCGTTTGACTTCCATGCTTTGACAAAAATTTATTTGTAAATGATATCTACTTGAAAAAAAATTGTAAAAAAAGAAAATAAAAGTTTTTCAGGAAAAAATATTTAAATTATTAATTTCTCCCCTCTTGTACACATTAATTGAAAATTTGTCTTTTAGTGCTAGATATAAATAGGAAAAAAAAATTATTTTAGCATTTTCCATGCTAAGATTATAAAGTTATAGCAGTAAAAAATACTAATTATTTATGGTATTTACATATTTATTTAAACACCATCAATAAAATATTTTGGATTATTTAATTTCTCATTGATTTATTCCCTCCTACATACAATTAGTCACACAAAATATTTCAAAAATCTAAGTCACACACGAAGTATGGAAGCCACACGTTGCACTAAAATTGAGACAAAGCCGAGACCTTTTCCGATAGCCGCACCGAACTTGACCGGTGGCAAATAATAAAATTAAGTCGCGACTCAACAGGCAATGTATACCTACCTACTACATACGAAAAAGAACAAAAGGTATGTGAATATAATATGAATTTAGTGTTTGTGTGTCACCCTAATCACGTCCATAAAACCGTCGCATATTTGGTTACCCTACTTCATGATATGCGTCCTGCACTCTCACGTAATCCCTGGTCCCTCTATACGTATTTAGGATTGATGATTAATAAATTGCTATTGGGAAAGAGTTGTCACACATTTATTATTTGTAGATTTCGTGCAACACTTTGCATTGGAGAATACTCCCTGTCTAAGTATGTATACAAAAGTTACGGGGTGTTAAGAGTTCATGATCCACCTATGATGATGGCGAAATAAAGGCACTTAGTTATATCCTAAGAAATTACAAAAAAGAAATTTATGATGTTAGATAAGGGGAGCCTCACTAAGTGTGACTGTGCCTTCCTTTTTTTTCCTGTGAGCGAAAGCCCAGTAGGTAACTTAAATTGAAACAGTTTATACGCCAGCATGTACGCCATGTTAACTTGCTACAAACACGCGACGAAACCATTGCGAATTTGCCACGCATCCGCGACGTCATCGCTGTGCAGCCGCGGCGTCTTCGCGACGCATTCGCTGCGCGCCCGTCCCGCCTCGCAACCGTTCGCAAACCGCTAATGTGTTAAGGCCCTAAAGGTGTTAATAATATCATAGCGCCGCCGACGACACGACTAGAAATAGTAAATGAATGACAATTCACGTTCCTGCGGATACATTCAACTAAATATTGCTTCCTAATGTTGGTACCACCGCATTGCTAAATATTGTTATGTTTTATACCACTGAGCAGTGCCGGATTTCCGCCTAGGGCCTACAAGGCCTCATCCTAGGGCCCCAGTCCCTGTGGCGGGACCTACAAATAAGCTCAAAACCTTGGCTTGAAGGGGCCCCAAATGCCAAGTGCCTAGGGGTCATTAACAAGTCCAGGCCTGCCATTAAGGTTGCAAACAAGCATACTGCCCGCCTGATGGTAAACGGTTACCGTAGCCTATATATGACATAACTTATGACGCTTGCAACGCCCATTTAAAAATCTTTTCACACCCTTTTTGAAAGAGTGGGGTAAAGATTAAGGAGGAATAGTTGGGCTGGCAGTATAGGAGATAATAATTGTAATGCTTAAACGCCATTGGTCCCCCCACAGCCAACACAACGCCTGCTCGCGGAGCTCTGGCGACCTTGCTCACCGTTAGGAACACAAAAGCAGGGAGTTAAAAATGTTATTTGGCTACAATTTTCTGTAAGGTACTTCCCCAGTAGTAGCTGCAATTGCCCTACCTCTCTATTCCCTTATGCAAAATGTTTTTGAAAGGGAATTTAGCCAGTTATATTACTGGGATATTAAGACATACCTACTGATTATTGAGGTATGAAGATCACAACGCGCGAGTGATACCATTGGTGTTGCCGGCATTCTGGAAAGCCCGATTTGTCGAAAGCATATACGTCCTTCGAGATGACGAGATTGCAGTTGTCATAGTTGCCTATTGACCTAACTCTTTTGCTGTGTGTACAAGTAATAAAAAATATTAAAAGCCATGCAACCATATCCTGTTACTTGTGGTATGTGGTATTGAGGTATTATACCACTGGTGTTGCTGGCATTCTAGATAGCCCCTAGCTATGCCATTGCATAAAGAAATAAGTTCTACCAATATTAATAAGGTTGTGATATTTAGTTGAATGTACGTGCCTGTCCCGTTACATTGCTTATGTAATATGAAAACTGTATGCCTTATAAATATACCTACCAGAATCATAGTTCATTTAATCATCCTAAGACCCGCTTATATTTAGAGCTCATTCTTTGGGCCCTAGCTACAAGTATTTCAAGTTTATAGTAAGAGCTATTACGCATGTATTTTCTGAAGGGTTAGGCAGAGGTGTATTTATGTGCACCAATAGTTCGGGGGGGGGGGGGGGCTAATTGTCATTAACCGGGCAACTATATGACAATATAACTACAACAACAAGCTACGTTAGAAGTCCTAAGCTCCCAGATCGAGCAGTCTTTTTGAGGTTTCTATGAAGTTCGCAGTAGCAGCATGGAGTTTGAAATGGCCCTATTGCATAGGACTTAAACATACCGGCGAACTGTAGTCGTACTTTAGTACAACTCTGCCTAACCCTCCACTTTCGTGATGTTATTAATATTCAATTAAAGAATAAAACTATTTTATTAAACAATAGTAAGCATTACATCAAAAAATCAATTCTAAGTCCAAGAAATAAGGTTGAATATCACTGCCACAACAAACCATTGTAAAAAAAAATTCCGCCATGATTACCATGAGTTATATCTTCATCCGCAGCACCTAAGGACCTGGCCCAGACGTCGTATTTCATGGCGTCCAACAGTCTACATTTGACAACAATGTGTCTACAGTACAGACCTACCGTTGTCGCTTGCTTCTGTATTCATTTAGCTTCAAAATGGAGTAATTGGGCGGTGAGTACGTGTACATTAATACATCAATGCAGAACGATCGAAATTACTGTGCGTTTCTGAACTCAGACGTTCCAAACCGCCATGTTGGTACAATCACTATTATATTTTATTATATTGTGTTACTAGCTTCTGCCCGCGACTTCGTCCGCGTAGCGTGATGATATATAGCCTATAGCCTTCCTCGATAAATAGGCTATCTAACACTGAAAGAATTTTTCAAATCGGACTAGTAGTTCCTGAGATTAGCGCGTTCAAGTAAACAAACAAACAAACTCTTCGGCTTTATTATTAGTATAGATTATTTGGATTGAGATACTGTTAATCTAGATTCCTACTAAATCATTTCCTTTTCTACTACGTCACTGGTAATAAAAACCGGAAAATCGTATCATACTTGGCAAAGTTAGCAAGAACTGCATTCGTATACATTTATTAGTGACTAGCCTTTGCCCACGGCTTCGCACACCTGAAGCTATAGTAGGATTAGAAATGGATTCCAAAAACAATTTAATATAAACCAACAGTGATGATCTCTTCTTTGTATCGGCCTGTATACATCAGATAGGTCAAGCTGTATCTCAGGATCCGATTCATTGATTGTGATAAGAAGTTCACCAGTTTTTAAGTTGGACCATATACTTACTAACAGTGTTAACAATATTAAAATCTATTCAGAAGTTTAAGCTCCAACCCGTAACAAACATAGCTTTTTTACAATTTTATAATAGTAGAGAAGAAGTATTTTGGATAAAATGATTGAGCAAAAACCTAGTTTAACGGTATCGGAATGATCTCAACCAATAAATTGGTCCCTCAGTGCGGCTGTAAGAGGGTTTCCAAAATCAAATTTCTATAAAAAAGCAACTGTCATTATAAAAAGTAGTCTAAAGGTACCCGGTATAATGTAGATACCACAATCAAACGAGGGCCGCCACTGGTTCTCGTACGTGGACCGGTCCGTCACCACGGATCTCCTAGAAAAACTGACCGCGGAGTTCCTGCTCATCTTCGAGAAGTGCCCGTCACGGCTCAAGAGGAAAATGATGAACGTCAAAGCTGGTGAGTTTAGCAATGTAGCTGACAGCTTACAGGAGGGTTATATATATATATGTTTTTTAACTTTGATAGGTTTTTTGCTTGATCGCGAGTTCACCTGATGTTAAGCGACACTGCGATCTAAGATGGAGTCCGCTTGCCTAGAAGAAACCGATTCAAAGACACCCAGATTACATCTATCGGGTAGCGAATTCCACATTTCGATGGATGTGGATCAATATGTTTGTTCACTTTAAGCTATTTCTGCTGATAACACGAAATTTATTTTATGAATGACGGGTAAAGAAGTGCCATAAGTATATAATCAACCCATTATTCTGTCCCATTGCTGGGCACAGGTCTCCTCTCAGGATGAGCCTATAATAGTCCACATAACATACCATCACGCCTGTATTCCCCGAAGGGTTAGGCAGAGGCGTACTAATGTACACCCACAGTTCGCCGGTATGTTTAGGTCCCATGTAATAGGGGGCGAGCCTATTGCCATTAACCGGGCACAAATTCCTAACTCCGAGCTGCTACTGGGAATTTCATAGAAAAACCCAATAACACTGCTCGACCTGGGAATCGAACCCAGGACCTCTAGCGTAGCAGTCGCGCACTGGACCACTTGGCTAATGAGGCAGTTTAATTTTTTAATAATAGTCCACCACGCTGGAATAATGCGAGTTGGCAGACAACACGACGTCGAAATAATCTCAGGTTTCCTCACGATGTTTTCTTCGCCGTTTAAGCGCGTGATAATTAACTATTAATACGCACATGACTTCGAACAGTCAGAGGTGCGTGCCTTGGATTTGAACTCCAAAACCTTAACTTGGCAGTCCAATTATAAAGTTATTTTAGTGAAGAAAAAATTCGACTCGCAGGCAGGATTCGAACCTGCGTCTTCTGGCTAGGTACGCCAGATGCTATGACCTCTAAGCCACCGAGAGAATCTTAGCATGAAAAATGCAAAAAAAAAAAACACAAAAAGATTGGCAAGATTGGCAGTCCAATGTTAATAATTGGCTATTTGACAGTTGGTACGATAATAAATGAAATATGTTTGATAAGGTAGTTTAAAGGTTAAAAATAATTATACAATACATATTTGGCATGAAAATAAATTTTAAATATTTTTATTTTTGAAAAATAAAATGAGTTTTTTTATCTATGGATTACAAGATGCGAAACGCGGGCGGCCATGATTGAATTTCGTATGACATCATACCACACAAAACAAAATAATTTTTGATAGCGCCGTGTGTCTTTTTTTTAAATTAACACAGAAATATTTCGATTTGTTCTTGTGAGAGGTTTCAGGCGAAATGGAATCAGGATATATTAAAGCCATTAGTGCAAATCTGCCTAAAGTAGATTCATTTATGGTCGCAAATTTCTTTTGTAATCTTAACTTTTACTCTGCTGAGTTTCGGAATGTGAAAACTTCATTGTAAGTACCGAAATGAACAAGGTATTGATATACAATAATTTAAATTAGGTCAAATAGTGAAAATTTTATGTAATGATTTGAAATTACTAGAAGGTTATGTTTATAATTTTAGATCTTCGCGACAGTCTTATGGTGACGACGGTATTGGATATGTCCAGTTAAAGAGGGAGGGAAAATTGTGTATGGTAAAATGCAAAATTCTCGGTATTTACTATTCTAGTAAAAAATCTTTAAACTTTTCATTCAAAATACGCTTATAAAAAGCTTTGTGGTCACTCGTGGTTAGGTTAGCTTTTTGTTTATTGAGTTATGACGTCACAGAAGGAAAATGTCACTTGACCGGCTGTTTTCGCGCGAATTTAAAATGAATGGATATAAAATATTGCTTTTTCCTAATAAATAACTTATTTTCGAAAAGAAAACAATTTTAATAGGTATATAATAAGCCTACGTAAATAATATAATATATTTCCGAAAACTGTCAAATAGCCAATTATCACTGCTCTGTACAGCAGTAACTAATTGTAATTAGTTTTACTTTTTTAAGAAGACAATTTACAGTAGGACTGTTGTTATTCATATAATATTTAGTTATATATTTGAAATAAATACATTTGAACTTGAAATATATACAAGGACTCTTTATATACACTATATGGCTTATATGTTATATACCTACAGCGGACGGCAGCTCCCCCCACTCGCTGCCGAACGCGTCGGGCTCCGGCGTAGCGAACTCGCCGTTCGACAAGAAACACCCGCCGTCCTGTGCCGATGAAATCGACAAGTCCTTCGACAAAGGTATGTTGTTGATCTATGTCAGTATGTCCCTATGTTACCTTATCATATAAATGCTGTCCCCAGTTTCCTTTTTGCCGTCCCATTTCGTCCCACTGCTCGGCAAAAGCCTATCTGTAGTTTTTGGGAACCAATCTGTCTGAAAGCCCACTTGAACTTCTTAAATATGTTTAAATTTTATTTAAACACAATAATTCATAGTAAATATGTGTTTAAGTGCAATTTAAACATATTCAAGAAGTTGGTGCAAGTGGGCCTAAGTCTTGTTAATTAAATTTAATTCCTTTATTTATATCAGACAATTGACAAAGTAGATCATTATAATTTATCCAAATCCATACTTACATATTATTAATTTGTTGAAGAATGTTGAAGTGAGGACATCAGAGGCCCAAACCTTTTACAGGGGCGGCACTGCACTCGTGACTCCTCTGGGGTTGCTCGTGTCTATGGGCGACAGTAATCGCTTACGATCAGGCGATTCGCCTGCTCGTTTGCTTCTGCCCCATAAAAAATACAGAAATTGTAATAATAGAAAGTAATGGAAACACTAAATCTGGAAATCATACTTGTAATTTTGTCCATCCAGTATTCCTTATAGAAGTAGTCAGTATTTATGCTCCCTGCAATGAATTGAATGCAGGAAGCATCAATTGGAGCATCTATCATATAATTACCATCTATTACTTAATTATTTTCTTACAGAATATGAACGAGAAAGACGACGTCAACCCGTACCTGGTGGCTATGTGCCTGCCACAACGGCTGCACCACCACAGCCGCAGCCACAGAAGATAGACTATAACCTGTACAGAGAAAAGAGGGAGAGAGAGGAGCGGGAGAGGCGGGAGGAGAGAGAGAGGAGGCAACAAGCGATGCAGCAGCAGCAGGCGAGGCCCGGAGCGCCGGCGCCGAGGCCCACCGCGCAGGCCCCCCCTCACCACCAGAGGCCGTCCGGCCAACACCACCACAAACCCCACCATCCCTGGCCCCCACACAAGCCGCACCACCAAAAACCGCCCCACGACCACCGCCACCACCGGCCCCCCATCCCTGGACCGTCGACGTCGACATCCACTTCAGCGACAGCAGCAGCGCCTGCGCATCCCCCCGCTGCTCAACCCGAAGTGGTTCAACCCCCTCAAAGAACGCGCCCCCCATCGCTATTCTCGCCTGAAAATGCGACGACACCCACCGCAGCGGCCGCGGCTGCCCCCCGCCGGCCGCAGCCGCAGCCGCAGCCCCACCGGCCCAAGCCCGAGGCCCGCCCCGCCCCGCCGCCTGCGCCGCAAGTACCTCAGCCCCCTGTACAGACCCAGGAGCAAAGGCCGCCGAGTCCGCACAGAAAGCGGCCCGACCCTACCGCAGCCATTAGAGAAATGCAACCCCCCGCTATACTATCCCCTTTCTCCTCGCCCCCCTCTAAAGAACAACCAAAACAGCCTAGGCAAAGGCAACAATCGAATTCCGAGCCAGAATTAGTGCCGGTCGTCAAGAAATTAGACGAAACGCCCGGCTATGAGAATGTTATACGTGACTCACAAAGAGGTACGTCGATCAAGACTAGAGCACCGGAAAGGAAGCCTGAACCGCCTTCGAGGCCGGTCAACGGCATCGAGACTGATCCTACACTAGTATCCAATCTATTAAAAGAAAGTCTAGCAAAGCCGGCTCCTATAACGGTCGCGACGGAGCGAAAATCGCCCGAAGTAAAACGCGAGCCGCCGGTAGAGCCCGCTCCACCCCCCGTCCTACCTCCCCCTCCGGCCGCAGAGCCCCCCGCGCCGGCAGAGGACCTCCCCGAACACAGGCATAAGAAAGAGAAAAAGAAAAAGGAGAAACACAAGCATAAAGATCGGGACAAATCGAAGGAAGAGCGAAAGAAACATAAAAAGGAGAAAGAGAGGAAGAAGGATAGTCCGCCACCTCAGCCGGTGGAGCAGCCGCAGGACGGGACTTTGAGGATAACGATTCCTAAAGAAAAACTGTCGACGAGTCCCGGTCTGAAGATCAAAATACCTAAAGAGAGGTTGGCAGCGCCGCCGCCTCCGCCCCAGACGCAGACGCAGACGTCGAGCCTCAAAATCAAAATTTCCCGCGACGTTCTCGACGCTTCGCGGAAAAGGAACGCCGCACACGAGCCCGGCCCCCCTCCCAAAATGGCGCGCCACAACGGAGCTCCTCACCACCCTAAGGTAGGCAACTGGAATGTACCTCCCCCCTTTAGACAGCCGCTACCTTACTATATGGTGCAGCCGCCCCCTCCGCTGTACTACGGGATGGGTATGGACGGGTACTACTACGGTATGGAGGGGTACATGTACCCGCAGCAGTGCGTTGCGCAGGCGCCGCCGCCGCAGCCACAGGCGCAGCCGCCCCTACCGGCGATGCCCCCCCCACCAGTACCGCCGCCCCCTCCCGAGTAGTGTCACAAACCATGTAGTAATAGTAGTACATAGTAGTTTAATCGCTAGTTAGAAAATGTTGACTGTTTGAGTATATATGTAAGTGTTTGCAATGTAGATTTGCGGTCGGATATTTTACATGGAATTAATTACTGATTACAATATGATTAAAGATAAACATTACAAAGAATTTATTGCGATTTTAAAAAATTACGCTTTGCACAATTTTATATCCGATTTAATATGATGTATGTCTGGCGAGAAATTCCGTAAATCCTGAATTAAATTTGTACTTGACGAAAAGTTAAAATTTCTACAAAAATAAGGATATGTTTGATAATGTTTATTCCCTATATCGCATTTAATAATCGTTTTGCAATCAGTACGCCAGAGTTTATTTTAATAGTTATACTTGTAAACTATCTGACAACAAATAAACAGTTGTATTGAGTAGAAGTATCTATTCCTTTCCTTGTTGTATGCACATGACGCGATTCATGTTATTTTGTGCAATTTTTACTTGGGGAATTGTTAGATTATAAGTTGACTACAATGACTTCTAAGTAGGTATCACATAAGTCGACCATAGGTAAAGTTATCAAAAGTACTGAATATATTTTGTTATACTGTTTTTTGTATTGCCATTTATATGCCTATTCTGGTAAGTAAAAATGTGTAGGGTAGCTGCTGTGTTACATAAGTTTTGTGGTTTTTTTAATGTAATTTTTGAAAACTTCAAATTCATCAAAATCTTGGTATTACGTTTTTATAGGCAGGCAAATCAGACCCATAACCTAGCAAAATATCTACGTGAAACACATTGTAACATAATTATTATATTCGATACGAACGTACGAAGATACGAACGTTCTTTATATTGACATTAAATTGTAAAGAGCTTTCAACCAATAGAATTGTGTTGGCCATATCGAAGGTGGCGCCATTAGTTTCTCAATTATCATCCCCATTGGGCGAGTTTGTGATAATTACGGACGCTGAGACTAGTTTTGAAATATAATTATACTTTGATCATATTTTACTTATCAGAATGGGCGTTATAATTTATAAATATATATAAATTGGTGGGTTGGTAGATCTAGAATTGTTTTGCTGGAACGATAGTAAGCCGTCTTCTTACTAATAAATACTGAATAGATTTGAAGAATACATAAGTAACGTCAATTTTTTTATAAAAAAGATTTAACAGTGTTCTCAAATATTTGTCTGTTGGAAAAATGTTTTTCATCATTTCAAGTTTCTTAATTATTCAGAATTTATTAGTAAAACGGTTAACGTAAAGAGTTATGCTATGGTTATAGCTACGATTAAATATATTTTTTAATAGTACTTCGTGTACCTACGGCTCCGTCCGCCTTTTGCCACGGTTAAAAGTACTTATATAATAGGTGTCTTTGTACCTGTAGCAAATATGCAGTCCAAAAATTACATCACAGAATATATCTATATAATAAAACGAAAAATAAAACTCGTGGGAATGGAAAACAGGACCAGAGAACCTAGCTTCCAATCAAATTATTTATTTAAAAAAAAGTTACTCGTAGTTATAGTCATAGCGGCAATAAAAGCTTAACATTTTCGATTTTTTTTAAAGCTAATTATCACAATTTACAATGTAAATAAAATTTACTGTTTGATGTTATATACATATAATATGTATACAATGTTGACGAGCTATTTATCTAACTTATATGTACAATTGTATAAATAAACATCGATATATTTACAGGGCAAAATGCATAGAACTATATTTTATATTTACACTGCCAAATTGTGTATAGGGGAAGGTAAAATTATCATTAATTAACTTGTGTCAAAGAGTCCTTCGCTTTGGGCTATTTTTGAAAAAGCTGTATTGATTGGGATTGATCATTTGGTATTTTTGAAATCCTTCAAAAAGGTCAGGTGCGTAGTACTCGCAACCGGCGGGCGTGTATGGGGGCCTTCTGTAGTCTCTGCTTACCCCAACGGGAAAAGGGTGTGAGTGTGTGATTGGTATTGGTCTTAGAAAGTCCTCCGTGCCTCAGAAAGCATGTTAATACCATCGGTCCCGATTGTCATGCGAACACCAATAAGAATCGTGAGAATTGAAATCCGAAAATGCTTGACCACTTATTTTGCGAAGGTCTGATGGCTGTCGCTTCGTGTTAAATACTGCTATTGAGACGCATCTTTATGTACTGGAAGCCAAAAACCAATTGAATGTGTAAGATTCTAGGTTTTCTGTTTTTTTTTTTAATGTTCTTGACGTGACCGCTAGAAGCGTTATATAGGTTTTTCATCGTGGAACTACTCGTTATGCTAACTGGCTAGGCTTAATGCATTTTTTTCTAAATTCACAACAGCTGTTCTATGTCTTAAAACAACAACATTTATTTTCCATACTTCTCTATCTTCCATATTATTATTCTCTTTTATCGTCTTCCAAACCGCATTAGGCACGCGTGGGCAATAGCCATTATCAGTATTAGAAGAGGAATAGGACCAGGATTAGTACTGCGCAGCAGTGGGTCAGTATAAAGGGTTGATTTGCGGTTAAAGAATTTTATTTTCTCAAAAATAAATTTACACAACTTCACTTACATGAGAACAATTTTATCTTAAACGTAGGTAATTAGAGTGCAATTAAGTGCAAAAAACTGCCTCAATAGTCAAGTGGTCGCGACTGCTACGCTAGAGGTCCTGGGTTCGATTCCCAGGTCGAGCAAAGTGTTATTGGGTTTTTCTATGAAATTCACAGTAGCAGCTCGGAGTTAGGAATTTGTGCCCGGTTAATGGCAATAGGCTCGCCCCCTATTACATGGGACCTAAACATACCGGCGAACTGTGGGTGTACATTAGTACGCCTCTGCCTAATCCTTCGGGGAATACAGGCGTGATGGTATGTTATGTTATGTTATTAGAGTGCAATCAGATATTGTAATACTTAAAAGACTAATACATGTTATGTTACTACTTACATGAATAAAATTCTACACATAATTAGCAGATTAAAGCAAGTAAAATAATATAAAGTGACAAAGCATTTCTGACATCTACCCTCTAAGTGGTTCGATTTGAATAATCCTAACATATTCGTTGCCATAGTACAGACAAGACTATGAAGTACAACTATAATATCGGTTATTGATTTTATTATTATCGTCTCACTTAATTATCTTAGTCATTTATATTATGTTCATTAAAATAGGGGTTTTAAAGGGCTCGAGCCTCCCGAGTAAAGCCCATTCAAAAGCTTTAGCCTCGAGCCCTATATCCATTGCTCGAGCCACGACTCGGGCCGTTAATTTAAATTAAGTGTCAAGATATCTTACATGATTTTTTACCTTTCCTCTAAACATAGTTGGCAAATTATATTTATAAAGATTTTATATGTAAATATTTTCCCATATATAATTAAATAGCTAAAACTAGCTTTTTTGCTATTCTATGTCGCTTGACAGCTCATATATTTAAAAATATATAACTTTATACATGAATATATAATATACAACGTTTTAAAGATATATACGCTATTTACAATTTAAACTAGTAGAGTTGAACATCACATCATATGTGATTATATTATTTAGTCGATAAGTTTGATGATTGTGCATTTTATAGAGATGCGACGAGTATTCGGCTTAACTAATATTAGGAGTATTCGGCCAAGCCAAATGGTAGTACTTTTATTTTATTCATGAATTATTTCATTGATCTAGTAGTCGCAAGCGCCGCTGTTCACTGTTTAAGGTCGCAAAGTGTTATTGGAATAAAGTTTGGAATGTTAATAGTCTTGTTTTTAATACAGATACAAATAAAGTGGAGAGCGTGGGTGTACATCAGTACACCGCTGACTAAGTTAACTAAAAGCTGCTACGCCTCTTTAAAAATTCATTTCGAACATTGTCCTTGATAATAAATACCCATAATGTCTGGACTTTAAAGGCCATGATCTTGGTCGTTATTCCAAAGCAGTCAAACCTCTTTTAACTAATAACTTCAAAATATTACCAGGTTACTTTGTCACTTCGCTGTCAATAGAATGAGATGACCATAATAATAATAGCTACTTTTTTTTTTAAGTTTGAGTTCTTCTTAGAGGCCTTCAGAAAGGAAACACCGGCACCAGCTAGTAATGAAAACTAAAAAGATTTACTTGAAACTTGACCTCACTTTATCTTCAAAAGATCGATATATAATTCGTAAATTTATCAATCAAGTCAATGACTTCACATTCTTTGTATAATCGATTAACATTATACTCGGCGCATTTCTAATAACACATTCATGTAAATGGAAAGTGATTTTAATTATTATAGCATTCCAAAAGAGTTCTTCCAATATATAGCATTTTTAAGTGATTTTTTTATCTATTATTATAACTAGCATATTTTTTTTCTTTTAAAATTGTTTTCCGATTTTTAGTTTATATTTATGTGATGGAGACCTGGTTTATTAATTAAATTTATTGAGTGATTTAAAAAGTTGCTAAACCAACACCTAGTTTAAAGCAACTATCTGAACATAATTACCATTTCAGCTTTAATTTAATTTTTAATAAAAAAAAATAGATTTCTTTAAAAGTTGACCTGTTAATTAATACATATATCAATTTAAGTTTGTAAAAATCTGTACATAGGAGAAGCTTGCTCAAAAATGATCAAAAACAAAAAACAACATTACAGGGTTTTTCATTAGACGTTCCTTAAGACTTAGGCTTTTAAAAAACCTTCATCGAGTATTACGGAATTGCTTCATACAAATGTTTTCGTAGATATTATTAAAAAAGAAATTCTATAATGTCAATTAATCGAGAATTGCTTTTATCAGACTTTTTTATAGAAATATTTCTATGCAAAAGCAAAAAGTGGAAAGTTAACGTAATGTCTATGAAAACAATTGTTTAATACCATTATTATTACATCTATTGATTAGCATTCTCGCCCAATTTACAAAATAATAAAAAACAAATTTAATTTAAATCTAAATAAACCTAGCGACTATCAAAATTTTTAATCATTAATCATTATTTTGATAATTTCTTTAGTTCCTCTGTAAATTTGGCGATCGTGTTATTTGGCAGATGAAACTCTGTAAATAAACGTGACATCTTATTGTGTGGTGCCATTGCTGTTACCATTTTACTGTAGTTTAGTATAAAAAAGTTATATTTTTGATATATTTTCCAAAAGTACTTAAAAAGCTTGTTTAGCTCATTAACTATAAGATTTTTGTATGTTCATAGTTTATTGTAGTTTAGTTAGATATATTAGATGATTTTCTGAAATATACGCCGTGGTTACTCATTCATTTTTTTATTTTTCTAGAATGATTATTCGTCAAATTCTTACATTATTTTTTAAGATTCCAGAGGCTATTTTGACAATGATAATTTGAGTCAACTTTTTCTAAAAAAATGAGAATTTGTTTTTAATAACCACGTATCATATGCGTTGCAGTGTCAATTAATATTGGGAATATTTTAGAAGCATATGTTTTCTAATTTCCAGCACGTGCAGCCCAGTAGCAACAATGTAGCACGTGCTCTAAAGTATTTCTAAGAATGTATATTTTTAAAGCCTTGACAATATTGCCAAATAATATTGACAGCGTAACTCATAGTTAGCTTTAAGATTGAGTTGTTTAATATAAGTCTTGTAAATCTAAGCTTAATGAGTTACGTCATAACTCGACACTTGACTCTAATAATATTGTCTAAAGTGTGTCCTAACTACCCACAAATCGTTCGTTGCAATTTTGTCTGTTGATCGAGTAGTTATAATAACAGAAAAGCTCGTTCAATAAGTATTGACAGAAATTATTGTGTATGTGAATGGATAACACTGAAATTATTCAGTCGTAAGAAGTCCCTTTTGATATTCCACATAATATAATATATAATATAAATATATGTATAATATACGACTTTGTATCTGCTTCTCAAAAAATTCTATAAATGAAAAAACATTTTTATTAATCAATGATCCCCTTACAAAAACAAAAATTAATATTCTTTAGAGATCTCTTTCTACAAAAAAAAAATTTTTCGATGCTAAGGTGTCAAATGGGACGTTACGTTTGCCAAGGTGTCGAATGGAGAGTTTCAATATTAGTTCATATTTTTTACTAGCTTCCGCCCGCGACTTCGTCCGCGTGGAATAGTTACTTAGTCTTAGCGTGATGATATATAGCCTACAGCCTTCCTCAATAATATGTAGCCTATATTTTATGTTGACCCGACCTGTTAGTAATATTCATGCAAAATTTGAAGTAAATCCATGCAGTACTTTTTGAGTTTAGCCAGGACATACATACAGACAAAAATTCTAAAAACTATATTTTTGGCTTCGATATCGATTGTAGATCACGCCCCAAGTATTATTTAAAAAAATATTCAATGTACAGTTTTGACTTTATATTATGTACAGACTATTTGGTTAGTGTCGAATTATGCCTTAACACTGGAAATTGAGATTACCTTAACGAATATCATAATTATTTTTGTTAAATTAGCATAAAATGTTCGTATAAGTTGAATCTATCGAATTTATTATGTTTTCAAAACAATTTTATTTAATTAAAAGCTATGATTTCGTAATTTGATGAGTTTTGCATTTTATTTTATAATAAATACTTGTAATATGTGGTATATAACAAGGACATCACTTTCAATGATAACTCTTTTTTTTTTCAAATATGGCTTTGGTAAACTTATATATATTTTAGTTGAAAACAACCGTATTTTTAATATTTTAAGAATATTTAGCAGCAATTGGGATCTTAAAGTGCAAAATTAACAAATGATATTTGGATTACAATTTACTTAACAAATGCCTCCCCAAACGTTTTCACGGCTCCTTATGCAATAATACCGGGTTGTTTATCATTTTCCTCAAACAAACGGTATTTCATAACACAGCAGGACAATAGATAAAAGAAATTTGGTTTACCATTGCACAAGTTTTTTTTTTCACAAAACTATACATAGTTTACAAAAGCCTCTAATTCTATTAATTTATGAAGGAACATCAATGACGGTTTTTTTAGTCTAAAATAAAAAATGTTGCATGATATATTTTGCTTCGAATTTTCATAAATACACTAGTCTGTGAAATAGCACTTTTATTTTCTCTATTATTTAGCTGTTATATTTAAGTTTCTCTGCTATTTTGTGAAAAAGTTTTTTTTTTATTTTTTGCTTTTTGAAATAGTGTGTCTCTGATTTCTGTTAATTAAAACCTCTTCTTACAGTGAAATGTATTTTTTGTTTTGAATTATTGTTCGATAAAATGGTACAGAATACATGTATCATTTTATAGCAATAATTATGTTTTTATTTTTCTTGTGAAATTAGAGACTTAATTTGACATTTTGTGTACATTTTTATTATGTATAGGAAATGTCTTCAGTGATTTTGTGTAATTTTTATAGATAGCAATGTTTCTGTGGTTGCTAAATTTTTCAGCCGAAAGACACCTTACAACACCTTACAATGTCTGACGGCAAATTTTTATTCCGTTTTGAATTATTTATACAGTAATGAAATAAGTAATTTAGTTAAAAGTTCGGATATTGTTGTTTAAAATTTGGCGACAGTTTGCAGCGCGACAGTTGTGCAACTGTTGTGCCACAATCGCCATAAGCAGTTGATAACTCATGTGGCAAAACTGTAACGCAAAGCACTCTAAGATGACTGTAATATATTCAATACTTATTTCAGTATGGTATAAAACTTGATAAATGTTTAAATGTAACAGCTAAATAATAGCTTGCGCGCAGCTGTGTATATCGTGACCTCCTGGGGCTCTGGACTTTTTCAAAAACATCTTATTTGAGAAAGTCCATTTTGGGTTGCAAACGCACATTATTCGCTGGGTACCCTCGCTTTTTAAAACCCTGGTGGCGGGAGGCACATAACACTTCGGATTCGTATAAAACTTTTTGTTAGAAGCCAATCCGAGTTGTAAATGTGTATAAAAACACACAGCGGTGGGATTTTTGTTTAATTTTCATATTGTCTGGAATGGTATATTAGTCGGAACTGCGATTTGATATTTTTCATAATAATAATCAGATTTTCCATTCCGACATGCCCAAACCAGTATTTTCAGACAAATTCATTTTCAAATCACCTTTTTTTTCTCTTGTATCTCGTCCCATCTCTGTGCGTAACCCTTGCAGCCTCATTAGGAACGACGACACACGGCTGTGCGCTCACCTCGTCGTACGGTTTGCAGGTCGTCGAGCCGGCGCTGGGGAACGGTCACGTGGGCAAGTGACGTCAGAGCCCCGCCCGCGGTAGCGCTTCGTGTGTCGACGTTCCTCAAGCAACAACAATCGGACCTCAATAGTGTAGTGTAACTACGGTTAATACGTTTTTTTTTTCACTGTTTAACTGTTTTTTTTTCCTTCTTTTTTTATTACGGCAAGGTTTTGGTTCGGTTTTGATGCTCCGTGAACTTTTTTTAAGATCTTATGGCGTCACGGCTGCGTTCAAGTTTATCACTTTAATGTAAACTACAAGATTATCACTGCACCATATTGTAAATAAAATTCACGGTCGTGTGTTCACGGGGTTCAAAACTGATTGATATCAAGGCCAAAATCGCGCCGCTAAATTTAAATGGCGGGATCTAGGTGCGGGGATGCTAGCTATACTAATAAAGCGGCCTTCGACGCCGTCTCCCACCCGGCAGGGACGAATGGGCTTGGATAAAAATATGTATCAGTGTCGCATTTAACTGTGAAGTTAACTATTGGCTTTCCAAAAGTTACATACAATCGACAAAAGAGATATATATATATAGGCTGCTAACTTGTGTTTAAAAAAAAAGTCTAATAATGTACCTATACAAAATGTGACAAAACGCAGGTATTGTGCTGCTTACATACAACAATCGAGGCGCTGCGGTCGTAGCTTCCTGTATATTTCTTTTGTCGATTGTACGTAAGTCTTACCACATCTCAGGGTCGTGGCATCATTTTCATTTATTGGACTTGGACTAATCACTTGCCCAAATCTAAACTTATCTCTTGTCACGCTTGAGTCAAATATTCTTTTGACTATAACTGAAGGTTTAAACGTGACTTCTGAGCTACTTGTAATTATCAAGATTACTTGCCTCTTGGTAAAATAGCTTTGAAAAGAGAAAAAATATTTCAGGTATTAAAATAATTGAACTTCTACTCTAAAACATATGACACTGATATATTATTTTATCGACACAAAATCGACAGCGAACCAGGAGGTGCGAAACTAAAAAAAACTATAAAACTGACAAAAATCGCAACTCCTCGGTTAGTTGGTGACATTGACTGTTGTTTGTAAAATGGTGAGATTTAAAAAAAATTACATGTAAGTGTATATTTTGTAGGTAATAGGGCCTGTCTAGATTTTTATAGTATTTTTTTTCCTATTTCTGGCTGGCCCAAGACTTATCGTACAATGCGAGAGCAGTGACATCGGTAGGGTTAACCAAATATTTGAACACGCTGACGACTGGCGTCATCACGTATTATGCCAATGTCACTACTAATCGCATTGATGTAGTATCGATAAATTATTCTATTGATATCGATACTCTACGATAAGGAGAAGCTAACTTTATGTATATGACGATTCTTATGAATAATTCTGATTAGGTGTTAAAAATAAATTAAAAAATACAAAACAAAAATATTATGACGTAGCGTTGAGTGATTGGACGAATGAATTGCAAAAAAAATATCAAATTAAAAAGCAAAAACTATGTATAGGTATTGAAGTTAGCGTAAGATGTCGTTAGGTAGACAATTGTGAATTATTAAAATATCATTTAGGGTTGTTGCACGCTTGCGATTATTCGTTACGACTTTTTCGTGCGACTATTAGGTTGCCGTGATATGAATGGAAATATTGTAAATTCAACGAATAGTTATAAGATGTGTTGTCTTGTCTCTCGCATTTAGTGTGAAATAAAAAGAACATTTTGTACAATTATGCAATATCGTTTAATATCGGTCCCCTATATAATATAGTCCTCATATTGTTCAAAGACTTGTGTACAGTGTTGAATACAAATTCATGCTTTAAATGTTGATACTTATAGGTTATTATTATGTATGATTTTTAATAGAAAATAGTGTTTTTTTTTCTAATTCTTAAGAGTTCAGTGACTCGGTGCCTGATATCACTTACAATTCTCCCGCGACTAATCGAAACTGCGATTAAAAGTCGTAACAAGTAGACAACCTTAACAGTTCTACTGGTTTTGGGATGTTAAGGTAGTTCAGTAACATGAGTATTATCGGTTTGTGAGGGAATATTAAAATTTTAAGCAATTTCTCGATCAAGTAGTAAGGCAATTTTTGTCCTATCTATTATGATTACATATCGATTATACTAATATTAAGTAAACTCCGATTATTGTACAACAAAGTCTGGGTGTATTGCGTTTTTGGTCAATCAATCGCGCGAAAAAGTCGTCGGACAAGTAGCAGCCCGACTTTTTTATTTAGTTAGACATTAGCGATTTGTTAAATAAAAAAATTGTTAATTTCTTTCCTAAGGCTAGGTATTATAAGTGTAAATAATTTGTGTAATTTCAATGTATTTGAAATTATCTAGCCTTCGCACCTATTTCGTTTTGAAACGGAACGTTGTTTCAAAACTTACCGCCCTTTCGAACAAAGAGTGTGTTCAGATTGGTTGATATTGTGATTGCTTGGGCTTTTAACAGAAAGCAGAGATTTATAAGCTTACAACATGGAATCTGAAACATACTGTATAGACACAGTAACATAGTGCATATTTAGCTTACCAGAAAATCTGACCTCGTCTTGAATGAGTGAATGAATAATATTTATTGATTACAAACATGTATTTTCCATGGTCCCCACACTAGGCAAACCTTTTGATTTTTTTATTTGTTTTTAGGTGTATAATGACAGGTTGGCAAAGGTCTGCTTAATATCGTGGGCACGTGCGTGATGGTTTGTTTAGCTATTATAACCTCAGTTTTGTATGGGCTTCACAATGCCGTTCTAAAAGAAAGCTCCACAGGTAGGTAGCGTAATAGGCAAAGATACCAGGGATTAAAATTTATAGATGCTGCTGATTTAGTCACCTACTTCCATTAAAAGAGTTATTATTCTGCCGTAGCGTACCGTACCGTAACTGACCAACGCCTAAATTTCTTAGAAGGAAAGTCTAAGCCACGAATACCGCAAAGTTCCCGTTCTTCGCATTTCATCCCTAATCCGGCCGGAGTAAACCTTCGCAAACACATTTGTACCTTCGTCGTTGCGTCAACTTAAGCGTGCAAGCTGATGTCTGCACGTAACATTATGGTCAATTGAGAGACTCAAGGTACTGTCAATCTTTATATTTGAATCACAGGGCCTCAAACCTACAATTTTATCGTGTCAAAATCGTCATTCAACTACTTCAAAATTGTTGATTATTATCAATTTTGCCTTTTAGTGCCATCATTGAAATATTAGAATTGGACCTATATTATACGCGACGAACACACGAACCATTACCAAAATTTGCAACATCAGAATTATATATTACTTTCGAAACCGATTAAAATAATATTTCTAATACGCAATGTGAAATCTCGCCACAGTTGCCCAGCAATCGCCCAACAGTTGCGCCACAGTAGCCCCACTGTCTGAACACGCTCCAAATTAGTCAATGTATTTATGAGGAAAAAAATAATTTTGTATGAAGATTAAAACATTAGCAAAGAATCGGCCAGGTTTCTTAATATGGGTGAAAAATGTGATATAGTAATGTTTCGACTCAGGTAAATAATGGTTGTAAACTTATATATTGTTGTATTGTCTGTACGTAAGTTGATTTTATAACGAAAAGTTTTTAGTCCAGTTTTTCTTCCCATATTAATCCTCATCAGTCTAGGGGATGATTGTTAGGGCCTGAGTTCGATTTCGCGGTCGGGAAAATTGTTTCTCTATTAAGAATTTTTAGAAACAGCCCGATGGATTGCTTGGCTAATTTATATAGGCTAACCTATAACCCTTGTTAGGCTAATTATTTATGCCAAGATGTCACGAAATTGTAACCTTAAGGCAATGTCTTTACGGATCAGTCTCTGGAGGACTGAATGATTTCATTTGAGCAATAATTATTAGATAATGAAGATAATCTGGACTAAAAATTATTTGACTCAAGACTTACCCAAAAACTTGTGGTAGAAGGAAGCTTTCAACGAATACTTAATTTCTGTAGCTGTTTGTAAATTTAACCATCTTCAAAAAGTAAATATTTCTATTTATAACTTGTGAGAGTATGAGTTCGATCTTGGGCAGAGCTCGAACCTGCGTCCGTTCGGTACAGCGGATGCTTTAGCATACTGAACCGGTCGATTTCTTCATACTTAAAAAAATATATCTGGGCATTGCTATATTAAATTTGTAAATATATAGGTACTAATATTACAAAGTTGAAGAGTTTGTTTGGTTGAACGCGCTAAATTCAATCAATTTCTTATTCAAAGTCAATTTTTAGAATTGGCCATTATAACAGGTTTTGTTGTCATTTCAAAAACTAGTTTAAGTTCTAATGTGTTTAATGACAACTAGAACTTATAAGATATGGAATAGTTAGTTAGTCTTAGCGTGATGATATTTATAGTCTATAGCCTTCCTCAATAAATGGGCTATCTAAAACTGAAAGAATTTTTCAAATCGGCCCAGTAGTTCCTAAGAATAGCGCGTTCAAGCAAACAAACAAACTCTTCAGCTTTATATACCTTTTTTGCCCACGGCTTGGCTCGCGTTAAGTATAATATACTTAACTTTAATTTAATTTCAGTTCAATCAGTCGAAAATCTAAGAAGATTTATACAAACTTTCATTCCCTATTGTATCCCCTTGGCGGTAGAATTTATCACAATCGTTTGTTAGGGGATGCCTACGTCATAGTAGCTATATATGCATGCAAAGTCTCAGCTCGATCGGTTTAAAATTGACAAAGTTTCATACAAACTTTCATCCCCTATTTTATCCCCTTGGGGGTAGAATTTATCAAAATCCTTTAGCGGATGCCTCCGTCATAACATCTACCTGCATGCCAAATTTCAGCCCGATTCCTCCAGTGGTTTGGGCTGTGCGTTGATAGATCACTTAGAGCTTAGCTTAGCTTAGAGCCTTCCTCAATGAATGGGCTATCTAACACAGAAAGAATTTTTCAAATCGGACCAGTAGTTCCTGAGATTAGCGCGTTCAAGCAAACAAACAAACAAACTCTTCAGCTTTATATATTAGTATAGATTTTTGTAAATCATTGGTTAAGTTTACAAAAGCTACACGAACTAGCTTACATTATAGTGTTTATAAACATATTATACTTGGCAATACTCAATGGTTTTACAATAAAACTATGTTTCTTTTCAAATTGCTGGTCGTATAAGCGACATTTTTGAGTAGCAAGACATTTTGGGTGAACTCATGTATTGTATTGTATATTGTACCTATATATTTACTAAGTAGGTACACGAAATATCAACACTTCAAGGATAAGGTGGTGTCGAGTGATACTAACGCACGTGTGCTGAAATGTTATCAAAACTACTAAACTAGGGCTTAACATGTGGTCACAGCAGTTTAATCTGCAAAAATGGCGCTTGAAGTGTGGTCAATTCAACAACTACATTAAAACGGCCGGTCCCATTAACAAATCATTCAGTGGATTCGCAAGTTACTAGCGATAGGATTTTGACATAAAGTCCATACAAGTAATGTCAAATTGCTATCTCTAGTAACCAAATTCATCGACGGATTTGTTGTTGGGAATGGCACTGCAATTACATCTACAGCTTAAAATGTGGTCAAAATAATTTCAACTGCAAAAAAGACGCGCTTAATATGATCACTGCTATTTCAACTGCTGTATTGACGCTCAGAATGTGGTCGATATTCCAACTACATATATTAATATAGAGACTATGGGCTGGATAGCTTTAAATGCCCGCAAAACCAGTGGTGTCTAATAATTGAAATCGAAACACAATTATCTTAGCACATTAAAATATTAGACACAGAAAACCGGTGTGAAACAACGCTTACGTTGTGTTACGTGTGAGAGCCCTTTTTTAAGGCAGAAAGCGCACTTGCGACTCTGGTGTCGCGGGTGGCCGTAGGCGGTGATTTCGCTTACCATCAGGCGATCCGTCTGCTCGTTTGCTCCACTATAGGTACCATAAAAAAAGAATGCGGTAGAAGTACCAAGCCAAAGGAACTTAGCAGCAGTGATCGACCACCTCAAAGCTTGGGGCATTGACATAGCCAGGTATGTTTTCAAACCACAAAATTTATAGTCGACACATTTCAGCATAGGTACTTTAAAATATAATGTAGCTTGCAAAAGTTAACAAAACACAAATGCAACATACTGAACATACACTTACGCGAATATTAGTTTTTGAAATGAAACTATGTTTTATGGATTTTATATTGTTATATTTATATGATTACATCCCGACGTTTCAAATCCTTTTGAGTTGACGGGTTTTTGCGTTGATGTTAAAATTAACAGCTACCTTACCTACATGGTTGTTTGTGAAGGATTTCAAACATCGGAATATATAATATCTATATGACACAAATGCGTTACAAATTAATGTTCCCGCCCTTATATTCTTGTACCTAAAGTCAACCCAAAAAATAATATTATATATACAATTGTATCCGGAAATTGTCAAGGAATGTATTTAAAATAAATGTGATACTCATATGTCTTCTATTTCGCGAATGCTATACCTATCTGAAATAAACTATTTCGCGTTGATATATTTTGTTTTTCTATAAAACGCCTTATAATTTTTAAAGTCCTTATATCACAGCGTAACTACAAAAAATAAATTGGTTTAGAATAAATCAAAATACGAGTTCACCCAAAATTTGGTTAGCCAAGTTATATTTAAGAAATCTTACAAATATCTAAACGTAATGTTTATAAAAGAAGCAATTAACAGGATTTAAAATATTTTCCCTAATAACTCCCTTTTCTGGTAACAATCTTCGCTGGTTTCCAGCGTGGATCATTGGATATTTATGATTTGTGTAGGTAAAGAAGAGTAAATTCGACTAACATTCGACCTATGTTTCGGAGAAGTAATGAAACTGATATTAGAATTTCCATAACTCAATCTATCTGACCTGTTTATAAAGATTGGCGTCGTAGTTTAAGAGCTAAAAATATTAGAAAATTTCCTGTAGCTTTATTTTTATAAGAAATAATTATGTAAATAGAAACTTATTAATTAATAATCGGCTTCCAGTCCCAGCTGGAATAAAATACTGAGAAAAAGGCATTACATATATACTATGTAATTGTCAGCCTTCTTCATATAGGTAGGTACCTACCTAACAATGAACAATCATAACAAAAAATCTAAGCGCTTGCACGTAATGGTGCGCTCTTCTGACAGCGCATGCGCACCGACACCGATTTATTAAATCATTTTTATAGGTTTTCTTCACACTCCTATCTTTATAACGTATTCAGATTTAGTCTACCCTCCTGGAAATTGATATTTAGTGATTAATATCCGGCCCATTTAATCAACTAACATTTTTGTCTGAAGGACCCTAACAAACTTGAAACTGCGGACAGAAAAGTAATGAGCCCGTGGTCATGATTATTAAAAACATATATATCTGGTGGGATAAGTGCCCGCATCATCATATTCGTCGTAACTAAGTAAATATAATCCTTTTATTATTAGTGTAATGCTTTTATAAATAACAGATGAAGCATATTAGGCTTCGAAATCTCCCAAGGACAATTTGAATTTATATTTGGAAAAAAGAACGCAAGTGATCATCATGGGCACTCAGCACGTAATCTTCGATATTATTTGAGAATGGAATATGGTCCCCGCGCACTAGGCAGCCTGGTTATGGAAGCCAGTCGAACCTATGACGGTGTATAGGGGCCCTCGCAGTAGGGTGCCACGAAATAGGTAAGCACAATATTTCGGCTGCCTAGTGCGTTGAGGGCCAAAACACTTGACTGAAGGAAGTCATAGGCATAGGTGTGTCTAAATTTTAAAATAAAATGCGTATGAATATTCGTTTCTGTAACGAGTTTCGTACTTTTCTCCTAGAAATAATCTGCTTTAGGGTATTTTCTTTTATATAAAAATAAAATCAATGACAAAGGAACTTGCAATAAAAATTTTGGAAATTATAATAAAAACTCGATTTCATTAACCTACAATAATTATTTGGAATTAGATTACAAACTTACTTTTGTTCATTTCACATTTTAGTTTTTATTTTGCACCTACATGTATGGTTTTAAAACCACGATTATTATTGAAATTTAGTTTATTTTCCAAAGATGTACGCTCTGGATTATTTTTTTAATAAAACGGGAGGAATGCTGCCAAAAATATTGTATATATAGTTTTTAATAGAAAATAAAAGCATTCTTTCTGTACAATGTGTTTTTATTACTACCTACCTGTACTTTATACAGTAAGAAGTCCAAAATACACCTTCAACTCTTGGGTTAACTGGAAACTGACCACGTCCCCCGATATACTTAGTACCAATAGGGTGAACACTATGAGGGTAAACAGTCAGCCATTCTGCAAGTGATATGAGAAAACAAAATTGCAACATGCTACAAGTCTAATTTTTTAATGCTTATAAGTTATAACACGCTACAAACCTGGATTTGGGTGCAGTTACAGGAGCATTTTGTTTTATAACAATCGTATAATCAACTTAAATAATGTGTTATTAACTCCTATGATGTACTTGTAATAGAATTAGAGAATTACAATTAGTTAGTCCTATCATTATAGACACACACATAAGAACCTTATACAAGCTCCTTACCAGACAAATCTTGTTCATAATGTTTTAGTAACTTTGATGTTGGTTATAAGTTCCTATATTTTCCAAAACTCGTTTTATGTGTTTTGTATAGTTTTTGCTTCGTGATTTTTATAATCAAAAACGTTACAGGATCCATTTATCTTATGGGTTAATTATTACTTTACTATCTATCTAATATTTGAATTATTGTTAGGTGTTCTATTTTCAAGATAGGTACCTAGTTGTTTTTCTTGATGTTGACTGTTTTTAAGCACACAACACGGCCCAGCATTGTATAAATTACTTTCAATCTCAAAATAACGTTCTACTTCGTAATCTTCTTCTTTTTGGTATCTATCTTCGCCTTCACTGTCAGATGACAACAAAATTACATGGTACAGACACCTCACTTGGTATATCTTTGTTTATGCTTGATTCAGTGGGTCTACTTCCGAATTCTGGTGTACCAAGCTTTTTTACTTATTCGAGTCTGCTAACAAGTTTTCTCCCATATCCACCGCTCTTTTTATATAGCTTCCATTGACTTCAATCCATTTAAAAGCAATGTGTAGGTATCAAATACTTACCTACATACAGACGTTTTTAAGCTAATTACTCTCATAGCGCTCTAATCTAGTGCTTTTGCTTTTATGATATATCCGATTAAGGCTATATTTTTACAATCTTATTAGGTAAGGTCTCCCGTAAGTAAGATACTAAATCTTATACTCTCACTAAATGCTACTACAGGAGCAGAAATTTTACAAAGACTATTAGTCTTAGGTACTACGTGCAATGATGTTCTACAATTGTCTTATAACTCTTGTAGCTAACTATAAGCCTTAGTTATAAGATCAAGTAAGTAAAAGTTAAGTATATCCAAGCTTGTGGAATGCTATTATAAGAATGGAAGTCTTTACTAGTGCTAGTATAACAATTTTATTACATAGTCTTGGCAGTCCTATATTTTTTATTATAGGACTTTTTGCTGGTTGGGAGTAGGTATATGATTATGATAAAAGAAACAGCTTATAAGAACGTATCCTTTAATTTGATTTTTCATTGCTCGTTGGTTTTGCTACCATGAATAATATCCGGGTGTGCGCACACATATCGATTTTCGATGATAGGATTTTTACCGATAAAGGCATCGCCTCCGTCCATCGAGAACGGGAGCGAAGTAGTTCGTGGGTGGTCTGTAGTCCCAACGTGAATGCAGCAGAGATGGTTGACCCCTCAGATTAAGTTATATACTTATTCTGAGGTTGACCCCATATCTACTACTAGTATTCTATTATCTGTGCCCATACTAATGTGAAATGTATTCTATTTTTAACCAATGAAAAAGAAGAGGCGTTCTTTTCTAGCACGTTCTACGAACGCTGATATAATTTAGTAATTCTTGCAGCTGTCATGATTCCTGCTCCTCCATTGTTAACTATAATGTCTGGGAAGTAGGAGTTTGTATCTGAAAAAAAAAAGTTTGATTTAGAAGGAAAACATTAGCAGGCCGTTGTCGTTACATTACCTATAGTTAACCACAGGAACCACCTAATACAAGCCTAATATAGTTATAACTATATCCTTAAGTGAAGAATTTTTTTTTTTTTTATAGTTAATGAAGAAAAACTAATATGGGAAATAGACAAACAATGTGTCAAAATTGGATTGTATAATACCTAGGTAGTTACGCCATTTTACAGTACCTACCGTTAGCTGTTTTACAAAGTAGCTCGGGCATGTAAAACAGCTGAATGACTGCTTGTATGTTTGTTACGGGTTGGCGCAAAAACTAGGTACTGAACAGATTAAAATTTTGTTATCACTGTTAGAAATTATATGCTAAAACTTAAAAACTGGTGAACTTCTTATCTCAATAATTAATTGAACGAATCATGAGATACAGCTTGACGTCTCTGATGTATATGTTAGGTATACCTAACCTATATATAATAAGTATATGTAATATAGTTAGGTATGTATATACCTAACTATAGTTGTTATATTTTTACTCCTAATCCTAATATAGCTTCATGTGAGCGTAGCCGCGGGCAAAAGCTATATAGCTATAAAGGTATCATCTATAGGTATATTAGAACATTCTTAGGTACGCTGTATGCAAGAATGTACCTAAAGGGAATATATTCATACCTACTAAAATGTATATTTAGATCCCATATTGTTTTTTTTATGGGATAGGGGAAAAATGAGCAGACGTGTCGCCTGATAGTAAAGTTGGCGCAAATTAACTTGAACCAAAATGGTGGATGCACAGTAGTCGATTTTTAGTACCTACCTACATTTTGCACGCAAATGAACTGCGCAAACTATCCCCCTCTCCGTTAGTTTGGGTCAAGTTATTTTGGCGATTACCGCCGCCCATGGACGCCCGTACCTACCACAAGTCGCAAGTGCGCTGCCGGCCTTTTAAAAGGGGTTGGGCCTCCGGTATCCTCACTCGGCGGAACACAACGTAAGTATTGTTTCACGCTGGTTTTACTTAGAACTTACTACCTACCTATTTGGAACCATGCACACAATGACAAAACTTCAGTTTCGTCATTGTGTGCAAATATTAGGTAGGTACCTACTACCTACCTACTAAGTAAGGATAATATTGTGTAGAATCTTTAAAAAATAACTTACCTGGTTTAACAGAGTCGTTATTGCCAGATTTATCTTCGTCATTTAAAACAGGTCTTGCTGTTACAAATGCAATTAGCAGAAATAATAAAAATATTATTTTCATTGTTTAATTTGTAATACGTTTGCACTACTTACAGTACTTTATCGAACTGATGCTATGAATACCTACCCACAGTATCATATTTAATTTGATTATACATATCTATTATACCTACCTACACGTCGATTTATCGCATCAGTGTCGGGACCTATATACTTCGGTACCTATTTACTCATATAATCGTGATGGGGTCAGACAGGTCGTTTCATTTCTCTTTGTAGTCTATAGATAGATATTTTTTATTTTTATTTTTTTAATTACGGCGCCACACTTTTTGTGTATTTGCCAGTGTCAAGTAATAAAGTAATCAAGTATTCAAAGAATATTTCCCATCATGGGATTGTATTATGGCACCACACTTGTGTTCGCCAGTGTCAAGTATAAGTTCAGTTGCCCCAATAAAACGGTAGAAACTTTATTGAGGCTTCGATGGAGTTTAGGAGTGAACCCAAAAAGTCACGATTTTCAATTTTATATCATTTGCCTACACTCTCACACGTTCACGAACACTTAATGGTTAATTATCCACCATAATTACACATTAAACATGGGAGAAATACAAGTTTTGAAAAATAATATAAAATCGACAATGTGCACTTTACATTTTCCCGCCTAAAACCAGATAGATACTTATTTACATATAATCTGTCTAACCAAGCAACACGCGTCATACATAGATAGATGACAAAACAGCGAACGTAATATAGAGGTACCTACAATGTATCTAAAATATGTACTAACAATATATTTTCAGAATCTCACTTCAGTGACTTTGTGACCCCCCGACGCGAGATGGTAATTATAACCGCTTTGTTTTTATCATCATAGCTCTTAAATGGCTGAGTTTATTTAACTTTTTACGGATTTTATCGCGTATTGATATTATAATGTTTCGGATCAATCGGATCCCTTACAGCATCCATGGTCGCGGGTAGACTAAGGTGTGGGACGTCTTAATGTTAAAATTACCTACTAACAGCTACCTTACATTTTTGTTAATTGTTAGCGATCCGATACATACGCAAAATGAGCCCGTGTCCTTTGGTCTTGCAATTTTGGGCTTCGTTAAGGGGTTCAAAGCGGTTCGTAAATCCATCTTCTCTATCAAAATTTGGTTGTTCTTTAATTTCAATAGATTCATGAATCATCCTGGCTACCCTGGCTACCTAGTGAGTTTTCATTACATCAGTCATTTTATAACGTTACTAGCTTCCGCCCCCGACTTCGTCCGCGTGGAATAGTTACTTAGTCTTAGCGTGATGATAATATATCACTGAGCTCCTTCCAGTGTTTAGGTAATTTATTGTAAATGACTGGTGCCATGTAGAAAACACTTGCCCATAAGTTCAGTCCTAGAAACATGTAGGCAAATTTTACTTTTATCCCGTCTATTTTGGGGAACTATGTCGCCTGTCGCGGAAATGAATGAAATGAATCTGGACATCTTTATGGCACGTTGTGTAACCACGTGCCATGGTGATTTAAGTTGTGATTCACTATAGTGATATTAGCTCCCTAGGTGTTACGGCAGTATGCGCTCGCGCATCTCGTTTCAAATAAAACAAACACATGAAACAGAATCGTCGCTTTATTCAGCAATTTCCGGTTGAAAAAAATAATCAACAAAACTACACTGAAATTGTGAACATGACTATTTTTACAAACATTTTTACAGCGATATTGTATAATTGCGTTGCGGCGGGTTGTGAGCGTTCGCGTGCTCAAGCTCGAATGCTCAGTGCGCGCGGCCGAGCACAACCGCTCGAGCGCGCCGCACTAAACGATACAAAATAATAATATTTACAACAAATGTACGTTTGCATTGTTAGCTCAAACAAGGGAAGGAAAACTAGAGGTTGGAGGGGCGAGCGCCCACAACGCGCGCGCCGCCTAAACTAGAATTCAGAAACTTATGAGGTACATCATCCTATCCACTTTACTAAGCGTATGTCATTGGCCCCAACAACAACATGAGGCCAATATTTTTTTTTACATTTTTTCCCAAATTTGCAGCCTTTTTGTACAGTATATGATACTTACTAATTATATATGTATAGACATAGTTAAACCGTTACTTTTTTTTTGTTGCGAGTTCTTTTTCTTAACAGACCATCTTTATGTTGAGCTGCTATGAAAAAATAACTCGCAATTTTTTTATAGTGGTTGAGACAACAGGACACTTGCGTAACACGAATTGATATAATTTTCGCATAGCTAGATAAAACCTCAATGTTTTATTTTACATTAAAATACACGATATTATTTAACATATATTTCTTTGTTTTATTCTGCAAATGTTTTAATAAGATGTGAGTCGAACGATCAAATTGTATTTGTATTCGAAAAAGAAACTACACTTTAACACTGAGAATGCAAACCTGAAGACAATTTATTAGCATTTTGTGATTGCTTACAAAACGTTAAACTTTTTTTTAATTAGCAGATTACGATTGCGTATGGCAACATTCCAACAACCATCACCAATGTTGCCACATAAAAAATGAACGAAAAAGTATTATTTGTTTAATTTCTATCTACCTAAATTGTGTCTCTACACGTTTATTTCTAACAATTTGAATGGACACACTCTCCCTAATAATCTACAATTATCATACCAATTACGTTTACAGATATTATAAATCGTGCTTCTCCCTTTATGTTTGTTTAATATACTCGAAAACAGTCGTTAGATTCGTTGCTAAGGAACTTGATTGAAAAAATTATACGTTATCTTACAGCTTAGTTTGCTTAGAGAAAAAAATTAGGGTCCCCACATGTAGTTTATTTCAAACAGCGTTTATGTTAAGGCCATCCAGAATATGAAAATAATAGATAACAATAGAAACATTGCAACGACAGCTTGTAAGAGGTATAAAACTTATTTTGTTTAATAAGGATAGACTGTGTTCTAGTATTTGAATTTTGACCATGAATCCTGTCTTATTCAGGACCCTTTTGGTGGGGAATTTTTAGTAATTAATTTAATATCACTATTTACATATAATTTATCCAATCAAGCGACACGCGGCATACACAGATAGATGACGACGAAGCGAACGTAATACAAAATGTATCTAAAAATACGTACTAACAATATATTTTCAGAATCTCACTTCAGTGTCATTTTTGACCCCCCGACGCGAGATGGTAAGTATAAAACTTACACCTTTGTTTGTATCATCATAGGTCTTAAATGGATGAACTTAGTTCAATTCGGCTTTTTCTTTTTAACCTTTCAAGTAACACATTACAAACACAATTCAAAATCTAAAAAATATTATTCTTGTTAAAAATGTCAAAAACTAACGTGTATCGCTCACTGGTTAAGGCTTCTGACCGCAGGAAGGAGCGGGTTTGGGGATTGAAGCTTTTCAGGGCTGAACAAACCCCTCCCCCAACGGAAATGAGCTCCTGGCTACGGCCTTAGCTTCTGATACATAACTCAGCCCAGACACAAACTTGTGATTAATATAATTAACTAAACAAAACATACTCCAATCATTTTGAGGTATCTTTGGAACATATAAGCCACAATCAGATTAAAATCTCAACATTGAATTCGATAATGTATACACATAGTATTGAGAGACCTTCTTTGAAGTCGGTTAAAAATAGAAGAAACTACGTTAAAAACCATTTCATTCCATTATTTTTTAGATAGCTATGTTAAAAACATAAGCGTATAACATGGTTCGCGCCGGAGGGTATTTTTACATTTTCAATTCAATACATTTAATTAACAAGATTGTATGGAGCTGAAGCCGCCGCCTCTCCGATCTTATGCCAAGCCCTAACTATACCTTTGATGAAAACAAACAACTTTTGTTCTGAGTTTTTTTTTATGAAATAGGAGGGCAAACGATGGGACGGATCACCTTAGGTTAAGCGATTACCGCCGCCCATGGACACCCGCAACACCAGAGGTGTCGCAAGTGCGTTGCCCGCCTTTTAAAAGGGCTGAGCCTCCGGTATCCTCACTCACTCGGCGAGACACAACGTAAGTGTTGTTTCACGCCGGTTTTATGTGAGGCAGTGGTATCAAAAAATTACAAAACAATATTTTGTGTGGAATAGCGGGATGTTTAACCCAACACCACGAAGTAACAATACATATTTTGCATGAGAAATAATACTTATTTATACAGTACAGTAAAACGTCAGCTGATCAGTAAACTTGTTTGCAATGTTTTTTGTTGTGAATCTCAAAGTTTTAGAACAAAGTTGTTAGTTTTTATAATAGGAATTATGCCCTAGAATATTCCCAATCCTCCAACAAGTCCCTCGGTATGCGGTATTTATCAATCAACTAATGATATATTTCGCCAAAGATAGGTTATTGTGGAGCGCTATTAGATATATCTCAGTTCACTAGTATTTATAATGATATCAACGAGACCGCTTACGGGAGCCACGCGGCCTTCCTAAAAAGCTGGAGCTATAATTTCAAGCTATAATTCCCAGTATAAGCTGAACTATCATTGTAGGGAAAGCGAATACAATAAGAGGTCAGATTTGCTGGTAATTTACCTACTATGAGATATCGTTATAAGTATCATGTAGGTAGTTAGCGCATAACGTTCACATAGTTGACTGTGATATTTCTTTTGGGTTCAATTTCGAATACTTGCGGTGAGGACACACCTTTACAAAAGCAATGCACACTAAATGGCGCCCAGCATGGGACTTCGATCCAAAACATTTCATTACAGTATCTACAATTTTCTTACAGTGCCTTCTAAGGAAAGCTGGTCGTATAAATTATTTTTAATGTAGCATCACCGCCGCCAGAATCGTTTCGAGTGTAGCCATAAACTTCACGATTTTGTAAGTAGTGTTGCCAGATATCGTCGTAGACATATCTATCACATCGAGTTACATCATTTCCGATTTTACATAGTATTTTTTACAAGAAAAATAGATCTTAACATATGCTAGGGTCACGTAATGGTTTTAATGAAAAAAATCGAGTATTGACATAGCGGAACAGTTATTTTGACTATGGCAACACCGAACTAAATACAAATTAATCATTAGTTTCACTGACCATGTCATATCTGTCGATAATTGCGTTATTTGACCAAACTAAAATTAACTTGTTCAACTATATACAGACAGTTGATCTTAATTTGATTAAATCTCGTTAATTAATGTTTAAATATGACAGAGCCAACATTAGGAATGCGACGGTAAAGTTATGAGCACTGACTGGCGATTTATTTGTTATTTTAAGTTTGCTTTGAAGTCATGACTTTATTATAAGTTATTTAATCTCTGTAAGTTTTTTTTATGTCCAATAGATTATGCATAGGTACTTCGTAAACCAACTTGACAACGAAATCTTTACAAAACCACTCTCAACACAAGTAGGTATCAGAATTTCAAAGTTCTAACTATATATTACATTATTAAATTTTATCTAATAACAATCGTTGAAATAGATTTTTTTAATTGTGTTTGCATTATCATCAACTACTGTACCACTGATGGACACGGAGCGGGCCACCTAATAAGGCGCATAATACAGTCATGAGGATTGGCAGACTACACACACCGTAGAAAAGAAATCTCCTCAGTTTTCCTTAGTAAACATTTTATGAAGGTATGATTTCAAAAAGTCAGAGATGTGCGTGCCCTGGATTCGAACTCGAGAATTAGCAGTCCTAACACTGCTTTCTTCATTGTTTGAATAATTGAAACCCGTTAGGCTATTTTTAATTTTGCACATTTTATTGGAGAAGACGAATCGAAAATGTTACACGACAAAATAAAAGATGATTTTAAGTAATATTTAAATGAATAAATATTTTTCCATTACAGATTTCAAAAGAAATCTACTTTTTACGGATTGTATCGCGTTGTATTTATTAATATTATTTAATTCACGACGTTTCGGATCCTTTACAGCATCCATGGTCACGGGTAGACTGATATTAGTGATTTTAAACGCGAGCCTATTTAAAAAAAAGAACTAAAATTCAACTATGTCGGAGTCTGCCTCCAGTCTAACCAGATGCGGCTAAATAACTGTCTTTTACACGAAGCCACTTAGAAGAGTGGCGATACTAATATCTATGTACAATATATAACAATAAATTAATGTTACCAACACGAAATAATCTATACTTCTATATACTAATATATAAAGCTGAAGAGTTTGTTTACTTGAACGCGCTAATCTCAAGAACTACTGGTCCGATTTGAAAAATTATTTCAGTGTTAGATAGCCCATTTATTGAGGAAGGCTATAGGCTATATATCGTCGCGCTTAGACTAAGTAACTATTCCACATGGACGAAGTCGCGGGCGGAAGCTAGTATTAAATAAAAACTAATTGGAAGTTAAGGTTTTTCATTTTTCATTTTCAGTTATTTCAATATGTGACGTGTCTGATTGATTAAAAATAGATTACAAACGTATTCTGAGGAAATAATTTAAATCGGCTAAGATACAGTTGACTTTAAATTCTTGGTGAGATTGATATTAAGATGTCATGTGCCTTTCCCACAAACGATTTAGAATAAAATTTGTATGGACCTTGAAACTTGACGTCTATCTATTTATTTCCCAATCGATTTTAATTTTGCTTTTAATGATCGGTAAATATTTCAACGTGGCGCTTTATCGCTAGTTCGCCTAATTTTAAGCGACACTGAGACCTACGATCAGGCCCCTCACTCCCACTGGGCACTATTTATTATTTTTTCGAAAAATCATTTAACTGAACAATAAAATCGGAACTTTTTGGTTTATTTTCAGCATATGTCTGTAATAGCAGTTTTTCTCAGAGACTGTTTTATGAATACTTAGGGCCAATTGCACCAACTTCTTAAATAAGTTTAAATAGTATTTAAACAAAATTTTTCATAGAAATTTCGTGTTTAAATACAATTTAAACACATTTAAGAAGTTGGTGCAATTGGGCCTTATTTTCGCATAATTATTATAGTAAATAGGCGCAACTGTCCACGCGTTTTATTAATTAAGTAGATTATGAGATCTTTAAGCGATAGTTTTATGTATGTTGCCTGTCAGTTCTCATCACATTATCGCTTTAATTCGTGTAATAGTATGTATGAAGAGCATTACGTGATCCTTTGACAATTTTTTTTTAATTAAACTTCACATCCAACATTCAAGCACTGGTCCGGCCAGCGAACGAAATAATTAAGTAAATATTTTCATTATTTATAATACACATAAAACTATATGATACACGGTAATGCGGTTATTATTTTACACATTTTTAATTATTTTTATTTAATTTTTTTATGCTCATACACATTGAAATATACACTCGACGAACTTACGCGCGCTTTTTATTTAATTAAAAACAAAACTAATGAATGTTTCTTTTGCTAAAAACCTAGTGAGGGCATGCCGGCCGCATACAAAGTAATATAAATTAATATTATATAGGTTTATCGTACACTAGGTGTTGAACTGTATGTTTGGTAAGTCGTACGGTGCGGACGTCACAGGTCGTCGAACTCCGAGCTACAAGACATTTTGTATCCAACCAATGTAAATGTTGTCGCGTGTCCCGGGCGGCGCGCCCTCACCGCAGCGTAGCATGTATTAACTATTTCACAGCCTTAAACAAGTGGAGAAGCGGCGCTATGCGGTGCGGGGGCGCGGGGGGCGGGGCGGGCGGGGCGGGCGGGGCGCGTCACGTGACCTCCATGTGTCGGCGCACGTCGTCCGGGTCGGGCGCGTCGGCGCGGTCGGGCGCGGGCGGCGCGGCCGGCGCGCCCGGCTCGGCCGCGTCGGGCCGCGCGCCCGCCAGCCGCCGCTTGAGCTGCGCGGGCGCCGCGAACGCGATGGCCGACACGTTGGCGGCGAGCGGGGCGAGCGGGCCCAGCGGGGCGAGCGGGTGCGCGGGGCGGTGCGGCGCGGGCGGCGGCGCGCGCTGCAGCAGGTTGGCGACGAGCGCGCGCGGCGCCACGCTGAGCTGCGGCGTGCGCGCGCGCGCCTTGAGCTGCAGCGGGTGGCGCGCGGGGCCGGGCAGCGCCGCGCGCACCAGCTGGCGCCCGTCCAGGCTGAGGCTGAGGCGGCGCTTGTCGTCCGCGGCGCCGGCGTGGCGCACCACGTTGACGAGGTGCGGCCCCTTGGCCAGCGCGCCGCCCTTGATCTCGAACAGCTGCGCCACGGAGCCGGGCGCGGCCTTGTCCAGCGCGGCCAGCGACACGACGGCGGGCAGGCCGTGCAGCGCGCGGTTCTGCGCCAGCAGCGCGCTGCGCTGGCTCTGCGTGAGCGGCTGCGCGTGCAGCACCTTGAGCTTGCTGGGCGGCACGTGCACGTGCGCGCCGGACACGTGCACGTGCTTGTGCAGCGACACCAGCGGGGCCGCCACGCGCCGCGCCCCCAGCCCCGCAGCCCCCAGCCCCACTCCCGCCGCCCCCAGCCCCACGCCCGCCGCCCCCGCCACCACACTACCCGCCGCACTCACCGCGCTCACGCTACTCACGCTCGCCACGCTAACCGTACCTTCAAATAAACACAACACTCTATTAATACAATATATAGTAATATAACTGTACCGTTTGATATCCGTAGCAAATTCATCATAACATAACATACCATCACGCCCGTATTCCCCGAAGGGTTAGGCAGAGGCGTACTAATGTACACCCACAGTTCGCCGGTATGTTTTTAGGTCCCATGTAATAGGGGGCGAGCCTATTGCCATTAACCGGGCACAAATTCCTAACTCCGAGCTGCTACTGGGAATTTCATAGAAAAACCCAATAACACTTTGCTCGACCTGGGAATCGAACCCAGGACCTCTAGCGTAGCAGTCGCGCTCAGAACCACTTGGCTAATGAGGCAGTTTTCAAATGGCAAATTCATCAAATGGGTATATTGTTATTTATTATAAGCCCAGTTTAGGCTAGCGTGCTGGACTATAGCCTAATCCCTCTCATTGTGAGAGGAGACCCTTGCCCAGCAGTATAGGGGCAGACATATAATGGGTTAAATTAGTTATGTTAAGCCCGGTTTATCCCACTGCAGGGCAAAGGCCTCCCTTCCACTCTCGGTTCATTGCTTTTTTCTCGTCCCAATTTCCCAAATAGAATTTCAGTTCATCCCACCATCTGCGCCTGGGCCTCCCAGATCGACCTTTAGGCATATAATAATGAGCCGGAAACGCCCCACCGACTTTGAACCCTGTATATTTTCCCATCTTGCTACTCTATTGTTACCAATATCATGGGGTCTCATCCCGAACAAATGAAACATAGTTCAAATGAATTGTTAATAGATGGCATTGCATGTATCGATTTACCAATCGAGTGTGTTTGGCTTTGAAATTCTTACGAAGAAAGACCTTAAAAATATATGTACTTACTTAAATCAAATCTTTATACATAGGACAATATAATTTAAGTCTAATTTCTTCAATTATATGAAATTATATAATATTCAATTAAATCCTCGTGATTCTCGCTTTCTTTGGTAATATAGATGGCACTGTTTGCAGTTTTGGTTCATTTTACAAAAAGAAAAGATGGCGCTGTTCACAGTTTTTGAGTCTATATAATTATGCGAGTGTTTAATTCTCAATTTAAATAAATTATTATTATAAGAATATTATAAGATTTCAGACGAAGTTTTTCTAATTATGTAAGTATTATCTTTTTGTACCATCGGGGGCGAAGCGCTAATACATGCGATAGTCTACTATGATGACAACACAAACATACCTAGGTAGGTAGGTAGGTACCTAGAAAGCGACTTACACCTAATAGGTAGAGTTACCTTCGTGTAGGTGCCTTGTACCGAATATACTTACATAATAATAAAAAAGGTAGGTAGGTACCTACAAAGTTCAAGTATCTACTAGGTATAGATAGGTAATCAAAAAATAAATATCAGCATCAATTTATTCATCATACCTACAGACGGTCGGAACGGAACGGAACGCGAGTCGTAGCCGTCGTAGGTATCATACCATCGCGCCTCGCTCGAGTTCGATAGGTATACACTTGGTAGTCCGACAGCTGCGAATGCGCCGTAGTACCTACCTACCTACGTAACGAACGAACGGTGACGTGATTACTCGGAAATCGGAATGGTTTTGTCTTTGTAAGCCGCCAGCATGCGTACCTATATACCTACCACAGAACAAAGAATATTAAGTACTTACCTATATGTACTAGTACCTACTAACGTTACGTAATTTGTTTCTTTTTTTAATAGATCGGTATTTCGCTTCTTCTACCGACCACAAAACCTACCTACCTAGAGAGTGAATAGGGTAAAAAAGTGAGACACATAGTAGGTACCTACTTACTAGTTCTACTTACCTACCTACTTATGTTCTTAGACGAAGTAAGTACCTACTTATCATATTGAAAATATTACTTATGATAGATATAAATGGTAGACGTAGGTACCTACCTATCTAATAAGATTTACGTTATCATTTACTTTTAAAGTAAGTAGGTACCTAAGCTTTTGTAGTGAATATTTAAAGGTTTTCATTGCTGTAGGTAGTGCACACGCTATGCAAGTAGGTAGGTAGATAAAATTAAAATACTGTGGGCGGTCACTGGTCAGCCCTATGGCGTGACGTCACATGGGTAGATAAACGTTTATCTAGTCATGGTCATGATGTGGTATGTATGCGCGTAGGGATGAATTATACTTGCATAATTAAATACCGGGGCTTTCAAGTACCTACGAGTATGTAAAAATACCAGTATCAAAATCAAAGTAAGTATATAAAAAAATAGGTAGGTACCTACTTAAAAGTATTTGGCCACAGCTAGGGTTGCCAACCCTATATACTGTTACCTATATATGTACTATATAATATATTATCCTACTATATTAGAGGCCCGACTACTATATTTCTGAAAAAAGTACCTATAAGTATAGTAGGCAAAACTGCTATATTTTAAAGACATCAAACTCAAACCAATAATATTATTCGTTTCAAAATGCGTAGACGTAAAACAAAACGTCAATATTTATTTCTGAACAATCCTGATAATTATGTCAACTTGATAGTAGAACGTTCACGTAACTCTGAGATTCTAACGTTCATTTTGAGAATGACAGGTTGGCAATTTAGTTCGCGGTAATTCCGAATAAGTTTAGAACTACTATTTTTGACTGACAAAGAGTTGGCAACCCTAGCCACAGCCCACCTCGCAGCGTACGGCGCGGAGCCGGCGCGCGGCACGTCCCGGCAACGCGGGTTGAAAATACTCGTTCTTCAAAGTTTTTTTTTTGCTAATACGATTATGCACCTTGTGAGTATCACAATATGGATCAATTTTCTATGCGAGTATTTGAAAACTGTGAGTGTTCCTACATTTATACGCCTCTGCCTAACCCTTCGGTATATGTAAGTATTATATTATGTCAGATAAAAATGTGGGTTCGATTCCTAACTAAACATTTATAGGTATTATCTAAATTAAACTTTAACTTAAAAGTTTAATTATTTAGTTAGGAATCGAACCCGGGATCATGTTCACCTGTCACGCTCAACAACCACTAGACCAGCGAGGTAATTATAGATAAATAGTAAAGTATTACTGCATTAATTTCTTATTTTTATAACCAACATCAAAAATAGGAGAGAGGTTCTCAATAATTTGGGTGCATTTTTGTGAACCCCATGAAAAAATTTCACAAACTGCATAATATCTGCATTGTGTGTCTGTGATGTAGGTATAAATGGCGAGGCGAACGAGTTACACAGTATAATTTAAAACCAATCTCTAATCTTAGTGTCTTTAAGTATAAATTCCCTTAAAATTATTTGTAGCAGGTCACAAATTATTTTTTGCTTTCGTTATTTTAAAATTAATCTTTAAAACATGCCAGTTTTGGTATAAATTCTCTTGCATTTAGTAAAATCATGTTTGTTTTCGTAATATTAAAATTAATTTTTAAAGCAACTAGGTAAGTAGGTACCTAGTTTTTAGTAAGTAAGTAATCTCTTCCAAATATTATTTTTTGTGGGAAGATCTCGTTGCCATTTGTGACACGTAGGTAGTAGAGGCATTTGTAAGTACTTAGGTAGGTAGGTACCTAGGTATATTACCTATACAATAACTTTAATTTATTATCATTTTGCGATAAAGGTATGTAGGAACTAGCTTCCGCCCGCGGCTTCGCTCGCGTGGATTTCGGTCTGTCACTCGGTCTTTATCACGGACCCGTCACCTCCCAGCCCAAAATAATCAATGAAACAATTTTTTTGCATTGTTTTTTCCATGCTAAGATTACAAAAGAAACTGACGGGCGGAATTGAACCTGCGGTAGAGTCTTCTGGCTAGAAAGGTACAATGTCGGTTGACAAGCAAAGTAGGCAGTTTGCTTTTCAATAGTTAAACTTGCGGTGGCTCAGTGGTCGTCTGGTGTATCTAACCAGAAGACGCAGGCTCGATTTTCAGGCAGTCGATTTTTTCCATCACTAAGCTACCTACCTACCTACTTTCTAGTAAAGTAATTATAAACCGAGACGCGACAAAGTCTTGCTCTAAACGGCCGGCCAGCTGCGCACGTGATCATTATTTTGTCGTGGAGTTATTTTAAAACTATGATATCTCCGATATTCATTAAAATCAAATGATGTCAATGGCAATTCTGTTCAAAATTAAATAAGTAAGTACCTACTTGTGATGAATAACGTATTATTTGGATCAGCGGTCAACCAAACAAACAAACAAACTTTTTTAGCTTTATAATATTAAATAAAAAAAATAAGTAACTAGGTAGATGTTCAAAATCTTGGATTTTACACATTTTGTTTTTTTTTTTCACAATCAGAAACTATGAAATTGACACCCACATAAAAAATATAATCATAATTATCCGCCATTCAAAATATAATTTATGAAATCAGTAGGTAGGTACCTATCCCGAGAAACCTTGAAATTGACACGGGCTACATTTTTACATACGAAAATAAAATAAGCGTAAGAAGATACCTAGCTAGTTATAAAATAAAATGTATTACATAAGTACCTACGCGCTACCGAGACGGAGGTAGGTACCTGTTCGGGTGAGCGACCGTAATAACAACAAACAAGTAGCAACTGTAGGTACCTACCTACGTCCCGCCCCAATGCTTGCACACCAGCGCCATCTATTGGTTGCATATATCGTAAACACTTGATATACAACCCGAGGCGATAGATGTCGCATGCAACGCGCATGGAACGCGCTTTTTGCATGCGACATCTATCGCCGACAAAAGGAAAACAATTCTGCCCGAAGAATCTCGCCCGATAGGAAGGTCCCAATTCTTTGTATGGGATGAGGCATCTGTACTAGTATTCTGTTATCTGTGCCAATATATATGTTTGTTATTTTTTGTTTTCATTTTTCATGCTAAGATTATGAAGTTATTTTCCTCCTCCTCGAATTTTTCCATCACTAAAATAACTATACCACTATAATTATAGAGAAACAATTATAATACCCCTTTGGAGGGTCAAAATTCTTTAAATAATTGTCCTAAAATTACATTTAAACATTATTGTAATACACATACCAGTGGTATCTCTTTGGACGGGCACGGCGACGACTGGCTGAAACGGTCCATTCTGCACTAGCACACCTGACTGACTCGACAGCAAGTGGTTCTGTAGGCGTACCTATTACAACACAAATGAGATTTTAAAAAAAATTACACCATATAAAGCACCGTTTGTCAGTCAATTATTGTCTAAACATTATATTATATTTCAATTTACAATCTCGCTGGATTAATTACAATTATATTTATAACTAGCTGCCCGTTTTTCCCGTAGGAATGAAGCATTTTCCTGCGGTAAAAAGTAGCCTATATTCATCAGAGATAATGTCGGCTTCTAATGGTTGGATAGAAAAAACCTCACTCTTCAAAATAGTCATGACTTTTAACCTAAGTTTTAGATGTATAGAGAAAATCTCACGCTTCAAAATAGTCATGATTTTAAACCTAAGTTTTAAATGGATAGAGAAAATCTCACACTTCAAAATAGGCATGACTTTAAACCTAAGGTTAAGATGGATAGAGAAAATCTCACCCTTCTAAATTATCATGACTTTAAACCTAAGGTTAAGATGGATAGAGAAAATCTCACACTTCAAAATAGGCATGACTTTATACCTAAGGTTAAGATGGATAGAGAAAATCTCACCCTTCTAAATTATCATGACTTTAAACCTAAGGTTAAGATGGATAGAGAAAATCTCACGCTTCAAAATGGTCATGACTTTTAACAGAAGTTTAAGATGTATAGAGAAAATCTCACGCTTCAAAATAGTCATTACTTTAAAATAAGTTTAAGATGGACAGAGAAAATCTCACGCTTCAAAATAGTCACAACTGAAGTCTTTTCTTATGAAGCGTTTTATACTGACGTAGAAAGGTGAAATCTATAGTCTATGCCGACCACAATGGGAGATGTATGTAAAGATTTTTTTACGAGTTTACAACTCACCTTCAAACTATCAGAGACGGCGACGGTCACAATCTGCGGCTGCGGCGTCGCAAGCACCTGCGGCTGCGGCTCTGACGCGACTGACGTCACAATTGTTACGTCACTCGCTCTCCGATGCCCGGCCGACGTTATTATATGCTTCTTCAACGGCGAATGTTTCGTCTGTACAGTCTTCAACTGAACTCCATGCGCTAACTGAATTTCTTCTATCGTATCTTCTTTCCGTTTCTTCTCTATCCTGATCTGTGGTACTTCGTTGACCTCCTCGACGATGATGTTGGCTGTGGGCACGGGCGCCGGTGCCTCTGGGACTTTCTCCTCCTTGGTGGGTTTGGGCGTTGGTATCTTGGGTGGCGGCGGTTCGGTCTTGACCATGTCCAAGTATATGAGTTCTTTATCCGCGTTCGTTACGTTCACGACGGTCGAACCGAACGCTTCCGCCTGGAGACAAGATGTTGTTATTATTGACTTGTTATGGAAAATTTAAAAGGTGATTATGGGCGTAGTTTTTGGGCATTGCCCGCTCTATTAACCTCTTTGCCCATTGTAAAATATGATATTATACGATATATGTATATGTATGAGAAGATCTATGAATGTGGAGAACTATGCAAGAATCGTAGCAAGCGGCAGTTTGAAGTTTCTGGCTTCCCTTGTGGGAGAAAGGCGTCGGTGTATGTATGTACATTATATACATTTAATTCAGCGTAAACAGCCCTGGGAAAAAAACCTAGGTACTTCAATAATGGTCCTCCATATTATTTTATCTGTGGGGTAATTTTATTTATTTATTTTGTACAGTTCATATCACAACCACATGTATACACAATAGTATTGTCGATGGCATAAAATAACTAATATTACTATGCATAGAATAGCCAGTCTCCGCCCCTCCCTGTCTTCAATCCCCATCAACCTTCATCGCAAAACCGTGCCATTGGAGCGCTCATTGACCCTAGCTCTGATGCTGTTAGTATATATACATACCTTTCTTTTCCTCGGGCCAGAGTCGGCACGCCCGTCCGAGCTCTGGCCGTGCAATAAAAAAGAATCCTTAGCGTCCACGTTGTTGACCAGCTCATCCAGTAAGTCGTCCGTGATCGCGATCTTCTTGTCGTCCTCTTCGGCTAACGCTTTCAGATCCGTCTCCGATAATATGCTTTCTACTTGCGCTTCTGTTAGACCTGGATTAATAAAATTTCATTCAATCATCGATTTATTATGATAACGGGTATTTTTTTTATGGGATAGTGGAGCAAACGAGCAGACGGATCACCTGATGGTAAGCAATAACCGCCGCCCATGGACACCCGCAACACCAGAGGAGTCACAAGTGCGTTGCCCGCCTTTTCAAAGGGTTTGGGCCTCCGGTAACCTCACTCACTCGGCGAAACACAACGCAAGCGTTGTTTCACGTCGGTTTTCTGCGAGGCCGTGGTATCACTCCGGTCGAGCCGGCCCATTCGTGCCGAAGCATGGCTCTCCCACGTAAAAATTAAAGTATTTCTCTAAATAGATCTTTTAACGATACTGCAAGTCGATATTTTAATTCTTTAAGTACAACATGGCGCCGGCATTTTACAGCTGATAATCTCCTAGCCGCCGCCAAACACCGAAACAAATTCAGTGAAACATGGTTTCTTTTATAGTTCAGACATAATAGTACAAAAATATATGAGTGGCATAATGCAGGGCAATGTCTGAAATGGCCTTTGGAAGAAACAAGCTTAACAGCTTTGAGTAGATCAGTCCCAGCCGACACGCGTGCATAAGCCATTGTGTAACTCGAACATATTATTTTGTAACTGTTTCAATAGTTTATATTTTTTCATGTTGGGATGCCACAAGATAGGCTTGATCTAGTGTCGAAGGAAGCAACAGGAAACATACAACCATAGACTTATTCTTGTAACTATGTATAATAATATAATAAATATGTAAGGAAATGTAATATTTTTTAATCCTGCCCTTTCCAAATTTCAACGAAACACCAACTGTTGAGCTATCGGCGGTTTTGGGGTAAAATTTTAACTGAATACCATTTTAACTGGGACTAATGACGTTCGACTCAAGTCTTAACTAAAAAATAAATACATACCATCACGCCTGTATTCCCCGAAGGGTTAGGCAGAGGCATACTAATGTACACCCACAGTTCGCCGGTATGTTTAGGTCCCATGTAATAGGAGGCGAGCTTATTGCCATTAACCGGGCACAAATTCCTAACTCCGAGCTGCTACTGGGAATTTCATAGAAAAACCCAATAACACTTTGCTCGACCTGGGAATCGAACCCAGGACCTCTAGCGTAGCAGTCGCGCTTAGGACCACTTAGCTAATGAGGCAGTAAAAAATATTAGTATGAAATTTCAACTGACCTGTAAAATTCTCAGTGAGCAAATCATCGCCACTGATATCCAAACTGCTCCCACTGTTGTCGACATCAGCGTTCAAATCCGGGTACAGCTCTCCGAGAGTAAATTCTGAGGTAGTGAAAGTGTCTAGGGTGTCTGAAGGCGGTTTCTCGGCCGCTCTCAGCTCTACGGTGATCGGTGTGTCTAGAGCGACGGGGAATTGATCTTCGTGTTTGTCTTCAAGGGGGGGCGAAGGCGGCGGTGTTTTTGGTCGGAAATGTAACCTGAAATGTAAACGGTATTAATCGAACACGTCTGGGTTAGTAACAGCATCATCCTCCTTGCATTATCCCTTCTATGTTGGGGTTGGCTTCCAGTCTAACCAGATGCGGCTGAATACAGCATTTTACATGAAGAAACTGCCATTAGAACTCCGTAATCCTATTTCTGGGCAGTCTATCCTCATATATTCGGAGGATGGACTGGTAGTCAGGCTTTTATGGCCTTCTGACTACAACTAACTATTGTCATGACAACCGGTACCGGTTTTACGCGCTTACAGGTTAGTAACAAGATGTTGCTAAATATTCTACCGCTAAGCAATACTGTATTCCGGTTCAAACAAACAAATTTTCATGCCTGTATTCCCATTTGATTTGCAAGTTTAATCGTCTTGTTTATGATTCCGGGATTTTATTGGAGGTATTATCAACTCTATTCCGATTTTCTTTTCTGACTGGGCACGGGTCGCTTGTTATAATAAAAAAACCTAATTTAAGTTAAAACTACTCACCATTTTTTGTTAACTTCATTGATAAACTGTTCAAACTCCTTCTCAACAGGCTGTAAACTCTCGTCCGAATCATAACTGCTGTCCGAACATCCACTCCAGGCCCTCTTCCTCATCACCCTCTCCAGGTTATCTCTCACTACACCATCTAAAGTCCTCGCACTAAATCTAATATCACTTTTAACACTGTCTTGTATAACATCGGGGAGTGAGTCCGTTCTGTCCGACTTATGTGACGGCTCGGGCTTGATGTCGGGCGCGTCGGGCGTGTCGGGCGCGTCGGGCTGGGTCCAGAGGCGCGGGTTGCGGGCGAGGTGCCGCCGGAAGGCGTGCCTCCAGGGGTACTTGCCGCTCGTATGGTAGTCTCGGGACATCTCTTTCGGCGTTCTATGCGCCTTTGTCTCGAGTTCTACCTGTAAAATAGGTCATCATCATTAGACCATGACCTTTGTGTTCCTCGTTGTATAACTTAGGCAGAGGTGTACTCACTAAATGTTTAGGTCTCATGTAATAGGAGGCAAGCTTATTGCCAATCATTTGGCACAAATCCAAACTCTCGAGTTTCTATTGAGAATTTTAGATAGATATAGAGATTAAGTCGATTTTCATTTTTTTATATTACATAATTTTTTACAATTTGATTAAATGAATATAACGTAAAACATAAATATACTATCACGCTTGTGTTCCCCAAAGAGTTAGGCGGAGGTGTACTTGTATACACCCACAGTTCCTGATATGTACTTATAGGTCATATCTAATAAGTCATTATTGAGAACGTGAGGATACCGGAGGCCCAAACCCTTTTAAAAGGCGGGCAACGCACTCGTGACTCCTCTGGTGTTGCGGGTGTCCATGGGCGGCAGTTATCGCTTACCATCAGGTGATCCGTCTGCTCGTCTGCTCACCTATACCATAAAAATAAATGTGTACCTCCTCGTTCTTGTCGCGCTTGTAGTGGTCGGAGTGCGGGAAGGTGAAGGGCAGCGCCGCGAACAGGTCGTCCAGCGGAGTGCGCCGCCGGTCCAGCGCCACGCGGCCGCCGCGCGCCGCCCGCCGCCGCGCGAAGCCCACGCAGCCCCCGCCGCCCCCGCCGCCCCCGCCGCCCCCGCCGCCCCGCAGCGACGTCAGCGTGTACCTGCATTTATAACAACACAATGTTACGCATGAAACATTTCACATTTTTCATAGTAAATTTGCGTTTAAATACAATTTAAATACATTTGTTAGGGCCACTTGCACCAACTTCTTAAATGTGTTTAAATTATATTTAAACACGAAATTTCTATGAAAAATTGTGTTTAAATATGACTTAAACACATTTAAGAATTTGGTGCAAGTGGGCCTTAATGATATCTGTGAAATGTTCCATCGTGGCCAGCCCAGACGGAGGTGGCGCGATGAATTAGACTCTTACGATAGAGATTGGATGGCTATATACGGCTATATATGGCTGATATACGCGATGAACTTGCTCAACAGTAAAATGAGACTTTCTAAAGCCAAATTGATGAGAAGGGATGGGATCACATTCGTCCATATAGGCATTGATCCTGACCAGGAAAATCCTTTCTCATACTTTTGACAAGATAGGGGTGAGACTTATGGGTCGGTAGGAAGATACTTCTTGTGCAGGTTTGCCAGGTTTGGGGATCATGATTTTCTGAGAGATCTTCCATACTGCAAGAACGCAACAAGTTCTGAGAATGGCATTGAATAGGCAGGCCAGGAAAGTGATTACCTTTTTTGTCAATTCCTTCAGGACCTTCGGCGTTATTAGGTCAAATCCGGGTGCTTTCTGTGGGCTTCGTAACCGGCTATATACCATCACGCTAAGACCAAGTAACTATTACACCACGCGGACGAAGTCGCTAGCAGAAGCTAGTAATATATAAAGCTGAATAGTTTATTTGTTTGCTTGAACGCGCTAATCTCAGGAACTACTGGTCCAATTTGAAAAATTCTTTCAGTGTTAGATAGCCCATTTAAAGAGAAAGGCTATAGGCTATAATATCATCACACTAAGACCAAGTAACTATTCCACGCGGACGAAGTCGCTAGCAGAAGCTAGTGATTCTATATAAGAAGAAGATGAGAAGAAAATATGGTAAGATCCCACCGAGATTTCAGTCTTGTATGCCATTCTCGGCTAGAAAAACATTCTTGACCTCGATCAAGGCCAAATATTTGAGAGACTCTGCCAATGATGAAAACCACAAGTTCCACATTGGAGAATCTTTTTAATATACCTCGCCAGCTTAGTTGCTGAGCGCGATGATGCGACAATTCACACAGTCTGCTCAAAATCACATTTCAATGAAATAGCAAGTCTGGCGATAAATTACTTGAATGAAAATTAATTGCGGACAAAAATAATGTTATCAAATGAAATTGAATGAAAAGTAACAATCAGTTCCAGGCCTAGTAGCTATCTACACTGATGCAATAACAGAAAGTGTGAACATTGAATGTCAAAATTGGACCGAAGTCGATAATATTAAGAGGTTTCTAGCATTAGAGAACTCGATGTAATATTAAAGAAATAAATAATCTATGGGGTAAAAAGTCACAAAATCAAAGTAAGTATTTAAAATTGTAACTGTATAATATAATATACTATGATAAACTTTGAGCGGCGGTAGCCTAATGGTTAGGGCGTCGAACTTGCGATCATGTGGTTGCCGGTTCGAAACCCACCCATTGCACTACCGACGTGAACCCACTCGTAACACAAGCATTTAGCTTAGCACGAGGGGTTACCAAGAATACTAGTAATGTGTAACCAACATTGCTAGTAAGCTTTTTTTTAAAAAAAAAAAAATTACGTGTTTGATACTGACCTATGCCTCTCATCCAGCTCGTGCTCGAACATGCCCGCCTTAGAGGGATCGTCCGGGTCCACAGGGTCGCCGTACAGCGTTGACGTGGGCTACACACACACAATTCTACATTACACACACACAAACATCAGTAGTTCTAGTTCTTTGAACAAGTATTGTTAACTGTTTTTTAGGGCCAATCTAAAGGAAACTTTCGAGTAACTACTGTGAATTTCAGAGATAAACCTAATGAAGTTTTGCTCGACCTGTGAATCGAACCTAGGACTTCTCGATATATTTTGAACTCTTACCGATTAAAAACCGCACTTTCACGGTCATGCGATTCGTGACCATGGTAAATGCCAACATCTGCTGGAGCCCTTCAAGGTCCGGGGCCTTGCTTCTCATACTGCCTACTGGGGCCGCGTTAGCAAGCCCTAGACACTTGAGCCAGTTATTTTATTTATAATCACTACATAGTATAAAACAAAGTCGCTTCCCGTTGTCTGTCTATCCCTATATATGTATTGTGTATATATGTTTTTTTTTTATAGATAGAGTGATTCAGGAGGAAGGTTTTAAGCTATTTAACATAACGCTACGACTCTTAGGGACGGGGCAACGCGGGTGAAACCGTGGATGGGTCGCTAGTCTATCTATATACTAATAATAAAGCTGAAGAGTTTGTTTGTTTGTTTGCTTGAACGCGCTAATCTCAGGAACTACTGGACCGATTTGAAAAATTCCTTCAGTGTTAGATAGCCCATTTATTGAGGAAGGCTATAAACTATATATCATCACGCTACGCGCACGAAGTCGCGGGCAGAAGCTTATCAAATAATTCTCTCACCATTTCGTAATAGCATCCGGGCTTCCGTCGGAATGCAAAGGGTCCGTCGTCTGGTGGCGTGGCGGCCTCCGCTCGGCTGCTTCCCTCTTCCTCCGAAGAAGTATACACACCAGAGTCTGAAATATTTCCACAGTTTTACAATTATAATACACAAGGTTACAAGTAAATAGGTATTCTAATTCCTATAAGAAAACAGGTGTTTATAGGTTTTAGTATACCGTAAACCTAAGAGGGATCAATTTAATTATTTTAAATATTGCAATGAAAATTATTTATTTCTCTGTTTCAGGGTCGCGTTAAAACCACACCAACCACAAAACAGCTGTTGCAGATATTAATCTTTTAGGGCGTGATACTAAAAACTACAATATTATGGCACTTCGGAAATACGTTCATTAGCTCACAGACAGCTAAGGAGTTATATCGTGTGCCGTTTCACTTTATTGTCATCAGAATGACAAATACGGGTTATATATTTTAAAGTGTCATTATTTTGAATTAGGGGCCTCAATGCATATGTCACCGTGCGATAGTCTGTTTGTAAATAATCAAGCGAGATTGGAGACTGAAGAAAATGTATGAACAGGCAACCAAAATTAAAAATACAATAAGACCGGCCGTTAGATTGTGAAACAATAAAATAAAATATCTAGAGCCAATCACAATCAGTGCTTAGTATTACTACAAATAAAAAGGTAAACTTAATCAGCAGTTCTATAGATAGTCATTGTTAAACCTTGTGCGAGTTTGTATTATTGCTCCTTATCAACGGCCATACAAACCAGAGACCAGACGATGAAGGAAAACAGCGTGAGAAAACCAGCCCGAGAGATTTTCTCAATGGCGTTTGGTGGATTATTTAAAGCCTAACCCCAGTTCCGGCCCAGGGCCCCCGCATAATTATTCTCACTTTTTGCCCCAAACTTATGCCCAAGGGCCCATGCATGGCATGAGACGGCTCTGAGACGGCCCCAGGCATAATTATTCTCACTTCTCGCCCTAAACTCTATTTTGCCCAACGGCCCCTGGATGGCCTGAGACGGCTCTGAGATGGACCCTGGCATAAATATTCTCACTTTTTGGCCCCAAACTCTGTTTTCCCAAGGGCCCCTGGATAGCCCGAGACGGCTTTTAGGCGGCCCCCGGCATAATTATTCTCACTTTTTGGCCCCAAAAATTTTACATAAGGGTTTCGCCCCAAACTCTATTTTGCCCAAGGGCCCCTGGATGGCCTGACACGGCTCTGAGATGGACCCTGGCATAATTATTCTCACTTTTTAGCCCCAAACTCTGTTTTCCCAAGGGCCCCTGGATGACATGAGACGGCTCTGAGACGGCCCCCGGCATAATTATTCTCACTTCTTGGCCCCAAACTCTTTTGCCTAAAGGCCCCTGGATGGCCTGAGACGGTTCTGACCCTAACCCCTCTACTTCTGAAGAAGACTTGTTCCCATTTGTTAGACAGTAAATGGGTTGATAATGTACACGTATAGAGTCCGCTACGTACCTCTCAGCCCCTGCACGGAGCCGACGACGGGATGCCTGTGTTTCCGTCTCTTGTACGGACGCTTTTCTCGCTGGAAGGCAACATACCATCATGATATCGTACTCGCTTACTACGCTTAGTGTTTTTTTAACACTTTTTAGAAACTAGAAATAGTTTTTGGTTGCGAGTTTGGCTGTTAACGACTTCTTTGCAAATTGGCATATTTAATTGTCCTTTAAGTCTTAAAATGGTACCAGTGACAGAAAATTTTGCCGATATGATGGAAAAGGGAATGAAGGTTAAGACCGAAATGATGGAAAAGGGAATGAAGGTTAAGACCGAAATGATGGAAAAGGGAGTGAAGGATTAAGGCCGATGTGATGGAAAAGGGAGTGAAGGATTAAGGCCGATGTGATGGAAAAGGGAGTGAAGGATTAAGGCCGATGTGATGGGAAAGGGAGTGAAGTATTAAGACCGATATGATGGAAAAGGGAATGAAGGATTAAGGCCGATATGATGGAAAAGGGAATGAAGGATTAAGGCCGATATGATGGAAAAGGGAGTGAAGTATTAAGGCCGATATGTTGGAAAAGGGAATGAATGATTAAGGCCGATATGATGGAAAAGGGAATGAAGGATTAAGGCCGATATGATGGAAAAGGGAATGAATGATTAAGGCCGATATGATGGAAAAGGGAATGAAGGATTAAGGCCGATATGATGGAAAAGGGAGTGAAGTATTAAGGCCGATATGATGGAAAAGGGAGTGAATGATTAAGGCCGATATGATGGAAAAGGGAATGAAGGATTAAGGCCGATGTGATGGGAAAGGGAGTGAAGGATTAAGGCCGATGTGATGGGAAAGGGAGTGAAGGATTAAGGCCGATATTATGGAAAAGGGAGTGAAGGATTAAGGCCGATATGATGGAAAAGGGAGTGAATGATGGGAGAAGGCTGACTGGGATGAATAAAAGAAAAGGGCATTCCGCGCCGACCCATAAGATATGGGGACAAGGGCAGGAAGATATGATGACGATGATGATGATCATGACACAGCCAAATTGTAATGGAGTCGTAACTTTTATAATTCTACATATTTGATGAACAAACATACATACATTTTAGTTCATTTAGTAATAAATTACTCTGTAAGATGGTTACCATCGTCACATAAGTAGTCGTTCAGAAACTCCCTGCCTACAATATGATTTTTATTCCTTATTGAGCCTTCGAGAATATATATCAACCGATGTACATTTTTAGCTAGTATTTTGTTAATAATTTTTTCGTGTAAAAAAACTTGTAAACCATTCCCTATACCATGTAATAAACGTGGTTTTAAATAAACGTTTTCGAGATGTTATAGGAAAATATTTCTCAGTTTACTGAGGTATAGGGACACAAATCTGCCATTTTAATTGATTCAGAGCAAATAATATTTATGGACAATAATTCGAAAGTCTGACATTCCCATACAAATATCGTCATCTGTAACCGTGACAGGGGTGATTCTAACTTCTATAAAGCTATTTTTGATTAATTTGTCTATTTAATTATTACATTGTAACATATCTACAGAGGCCCTATTATAAGTTTCTTTTAACCATTTCAGTTTTAAGAATTCATCGCATTTGACTTAGCATGCTGATTGGCTTAGCAGCGAATGTAGAGGGAGCTGAGGGACTCAACCCCTCAAACAAATCTTAAATCCTAAGAAAATCCTGGACCACTGGTAACATCAAAAGCATAATATACCATCATGCCTGTATTCCCCGAAGGGTTAAGCAGAGGCGTACTAATATACACCCACAGTTCGCCGGTATGTTCGGTCCCATGTAATAGGGGAGAACTTATTGCAGAAATACTAAATTCCGAGCTGCTATTGGGGATTTCATAGATAGAATAACACTTTGCTCAACCTGGGAATCGAACTCGGGACTTCTAGCGTGGCAGTCGCGCTTAGGATCACTCGGCTAATGAGGCAGTTCATCAAACGCGGTCGGTAAAATGGTTAAAAGAAACCTACAATACTGAGGGCCTACTACAAGTTTATTATCACCATCTCGATTTTACCATCAAAGGCGATCAGCTCTCTCATTGGACAAGACTAGTGAAGGTTTCGGATCACGCCAATCAGAACGCAGAACCCGGTCGATGCGTACAGTTGGTGCAAAATAACTTGAACCAAAATTGTGGATGCGCAGTAGTCGCTTTTTAAACTCTCCCCGAGTTTGCGCAGTGAATTTGCGTGCAAAATGTACTAAAAAGCGACTACTGCGCATCCACATTTTGCACGCAAATTCACTGCGCAAACTCTCCCCCTCTCCGTTAGTTATAGGTTAAGTTATTTTGCGCGAACTATAAAATCGAGTAGTTGAAATGAAACTTACACTATAGTCAGGTGTTAATAGCAGATTTGAGAACGTGGTTACGTATAAACGTGTATATTACTATAATAGTAATGGTAGCTCACCTGTCGGGGCTGGTCGACGGGCGTGGGGGGCGGCCGCGGTGGGTAGTGCGGAAGCGGGTACGCCTCGCGACGGAAGGCCGACGTCAGCGGCACCGCTGTGTACGCTGGCCTGGGGGAGTAGAGACAAAGTTATCACAATTCAAGGCATTTTTTTTTATGGGATAGGGGGGCAAACGAGCAGACGGATCACCTAATGGTAAGCGATAACCGCCGCCTATGGACACCCGCAACACCAGAGGAGTCGCAAGTGCGTTGCCCGCCTTTTAGAAGGGTTTTGGCCTCCGATAACCTCACTCACTCGGCGAAACACAACGCAAGCGTTGTTTCACGCCGGTTTTCTGTGAGGCCGTGGTATCACTCCGGTCGAGCCGGCCCCTGCGTGCCGAAGCATGGCTCTCCCACGTTAAAAACATTCTTGCAAGCCTGCTGTAAAGCAAAATGACTATGGTTTGTTACGTCACAAACCAATACGCCACACAAATTGTAAATTAACACTAGTTTCTCGGAAAAGGGACCATCCTCTCTCAATCCCCACCATAACAAATTTCATTAATTAAAAATAGTCTTTTTTAAAAATATACTTTGTATTGTATACCGAAAAAATATTTGAAATCGACTAATAAAGTTCTATGATATAAGGTTTTAATGTAATGCTTTTGGTGGGGATGAAGAGGGGATGCATTATCCTTTTCCGCAAATTGGCTATTTATTTTTCAACGGTTTTATTTATACGATACGAATACGTTTTCGCAAGTTATTCATGCTTGGGCTACAGGAATAAAAAAAAATCTAGCCAGTCGTATATTGTAATGACGTAGGTACCTGGGAGGCGGGTCAGGCAGCAGCTGGTTGGCGAAGTCCCCGGCGGCGTAGCGCCGCTCGGCGATGAGCGCCGTGAGCCGCACCAGCTCGCGCTTGGCGTTCTCCCTCCGAGCCACCAGCTCCAGCAGCGTCAGCGCCCGAGCCAAGTCCCGCCGGAGTTTCAACATCTTCTCGTATGAGCTCTCGTCGTTTTTTCTATAAATAAAGTAACGTTACATTTAGTTACATTGTAATTTTTTTTATGGGATAGGGGAGCAAACGAGCAGACGGATCACCTGATGGTAAGCGTTAACCGCCGCCCATGGACACACGCAACACCAGAGGAGTCACAAGTGTGTTGCCCGCCTTATAAAAAAGGGTTTGGGCCTCCGGTAACCTCATTCACTCGGCGAAACACAACGCAAACGTTGTTTCACGCCGGTTTTCTGGGAGGCCGTGTTATCACTCCGGCATGCAGCAGCCGCAGCAAGCATGGCTCTCCCACGTGAAAACATACCAAAAAATTGTAAAGAAAAGAACAATCAATTCTGTAACCAGGATTTCACTTCTATGTCGATGGAGTTACAGCTATAAACGGTCGGGCAGGTTATAGCTGAAACAGCTACAGTGTACCGTGTCCATTCTAAAACATCATTTGTGTTTTAGTATTTATGTAAATAGGTTCTTTAAAGACACTTTTAAAAGTCAAAATTTCACGATTTTCATACTTGTTGGGACCTATTTTGTTTGGTTACCCAACTTACGACCTCGGAGAAGAGATACAGTACCTAACAAACTTAGAAAATCTTCGTCTCTTTTAAAGTCCAGCAAATAATGTGTGGATGGCGATGTTTGAAATGGCGTTTTGAATAAAAAGCCATAGCAGTTTTCAATAGACCAGTCCCAGCTGACGGAACGCATGCATGCATACGATATAGTTTAATTTCCTTCGCTGTTCAGAACATTTTGAGCAGTTTGTACGTCCAAATATATCAGGTGCTGATATATCTGGCCAACCCAGAGTCAGTAGATTTCTACCACCTAATGAAGTCTTTCACTCACCTGTTCTTCCTGGTCTGCATCTTCTCCGTTCTCCGCCTGAACGCCAGGTAGGGATTGTTGGACGACTGGCCCGGCCTGTTCTCAGTTTTAACCGACAGGATTAGGGGATGTTGCTGTGGATAAAAATGTTATGTTCTTTTTAACAAGGTAAGACTAATATGTCATCATGTGTTATTGGGAATTTCTGTACAATTCTAAGTAGCAGTTCTGAGTCGGCTCGATTAATGGCAAAAGACTTGCCCCCTATTACATCGAACTATCGAACGATCGAACCTACAACTCGTGGTGTAGGAGACGATCTCTCAGCCAGAGCCACTACAGCAGACGTGCCGTCAAATGATTTACTTGAAGCGATTGCTATCCTTGCTTTTCTCTGAAACCCAATTATTCTAGGTCAGGGGTTCTGAAAGATGGGAGACATAAGTGTCAGGGGTCCAACTTTCACCCAGTCTACTCTTTATATTATACTAGCTTCTGCCCGCGACTTCGCCCGCGTAGCATGATGATATATAGCCTATAGCCTTACTCAATAAATGGGCTATCTAACACTTAAAGAATTTTTCTAATCGGACCAGTAGTTCCTGAGATTAGCGCGTTCAAGTAAACAAACAAACAAACAAACTCTTCAGCTTTATATATTAGTATATAGAGTATAGATTATACGTTAAAATGATCCTGTGTAATGAAAACATGACTTCGCCTCGACGGTTCCAAAATGTTGATTCTATGGAGAAGAATTCGGCAAGGAACTCCATGGACATTCTTTTAAAATAAGGGTTGTCATATTTACAGGCACAATGTCGCGATGACAGGATATATGGACATTGAAGTTTAATGCACATGTTGGTTGGACCGAACTCTAATTTAGGAACCATAACTTTAGGTCTTCATTTAGGAGCGAAAACCCGAACGAATCGCTTATGTCCACTTTTATCATGCGGGTCGTCCCCTGCAGCATAGATTTTTTTTTTTTTTTTTAAATTCTTACTAGCAATGTGGATCGCACATTACTAGTATTCTTGTTAACCCGTCATGCTAAGCTAAAATGCTTGTGTTACGAGTGGGTTTACGACAGTAGTGCAATGGGTGGGTTTCGAACCGGCAACCACATGATTGCAAGTCCGGCGCCCTAGCCATTAGGCTACCGCCGCTTGTAAACTTGTTGCAATAATCTTGGTGTCTTTAAATCACGAGTGAATCGGTTTCTTTTAAGCAAGTGCGCTCCACCGTAGATCGCAGTGTCGCTTATCATCAGGCGAACGATCAAGCAAAAACCGTGACAGCAGAAACGACGAAGGTATGTGTTAGAAAGAGATATCACTCACTGTATTGAGCCGCTTGTTGAGCCAGTAGTCATACACAGCGATGACGAGGTCGTCGTTCCTCTCCAGCAGCAGCTTCGCCTCATTGAGGGTCACCACCGTCTGGCCCGAGCTCTTCTCCAGTTTGTCCATCATCTGTTCGAACTTTAGGTCTGGAAATAAGGTAAATATTTCTCGGTAACCACTAAAAAAGGACATTTAACTATAGTTAGAATTGGAGATCACTTTAACTTAATAATAAGGTAACTCCTTTACTCCTGTGGTCACCAATTCCGATGCCGATCGACAGATTCTACCTTGCTTTCTCCTATTTATGATCCTCGAGTCTGGCTTCCAGTCTGAATTACTATAATACCAAAATACCAATTATGCTAATTTACGATGTTACAATATATGGTGAAAGATATTCTCCTAAATTAACAAACAACGTCAAACGTGAACAGAATCATAAGCATTAGGAAGGACACGGTAATTGACTGAAATATGACATACTAGCTGTTGCCCGCGGTGTCACTCTCAACCCGAACGATTAAAAGATGACTTTATGAGATAAAAGAAAGGCCCACCTCCTTCGCACATCTATCAATACACGGAATACGGAAACGCAACAAAGGGATAGACAGAGTTACATTCGGATTTATAACATTACTTTGCATGGATTTGACATTTATGACACTGACAATTAGATCAGAATTATATTTTGGACTTAATTTTATTATCAACTGGGGTATTATACCGACACCTTAAGAATATACTATTTGCCAGAATTCGGGCCTAACGACAGGCGAGACAGTCTTACGTAATCGATTGTTAGGGAACATAAGACTGATGGCTGACCTTCCTAGCCATGGCACTGAGGGTTCTCGTTAAAAAAGAATAAGGATTGGTCACGTGAGATTTCAGCGCGGATCGACTGATTTGCTATGTTACATTGATACCCTATATGTTATACCTGCATCGTAAAATTCTTCCAAATTGTTTCATTGTAGCGGATTTCGACATTTAAGTGGATGTCAATCCTATCTGATATATAGGTATATTACTATTATTGAGGTGTTTTCGTTAGTTTTCTTTGAAGATAAATTGCAACACTCGAGAAATGCAATCGCAGCCTACTCGTCAATGCTTGATCGAACACAGTACGGATAAAGCAGGTGTGCCGGTCTGAAACTGATCTCAAATGGCTGCGCAGTAGACAGTTTTAAGATAAAAACCGCGAGGCGCATGCGCGATCAGGAATGCGTGGTCGTTGCGTGCTTTCTCGATCACTCTCTTACGTTCTGACAATACATACATATATCCTACTAAATCGGCGCAGAAGGCAGTCGGAGCCATTGTTCGAGCACGTGTTATTTCCCAATAGCGTTATTTTCCTATCAAATTCTGATATTATTGTACCAAAACACTTCTTTATGCAACTGTACCAGCGCAGCCCTTCGACAAGCTAACTTCAGAGATTACTCGTGTGAGGATCTCATTGGGTGTACGCGCCAATACCAACACATACATAATAAAAGGTGATATGTACGACTGGTTCACTGAGAATTGTTTGTGCGGTTAGGTTGGTACTGGCGCGCACACAAGTGGTGTTCTTTGAATATCATAGAATAATATCCTTTTTTTCGTACAAGCCTCGCCTGTGTTATTTATATAAGGTTTATTTTTAACTAACCACCAGATCTAGTAAAATGTAACGGCACAAAATCACTTTATATTGCCAAATAAATGATCACCAAAATAAATTTTACCTCTTGAGATCCTATTTTTTTATTTTTTATTTTTCTTTATTTAGAAAACCAACAGCGATACATGTAATGATTACAGATTATTATATAAAACAGTTTTATATGGCTAATAATAGGTTTCCCTGTTTAACTTAACTTGTATATATCATGCAATACGAACGGACTATAAAACTGTAAATCGAAATAAAATAATGAATTTAATAATTATGACATTACTAAGTACATAATGTATGTTAAATCCATACACTATTAATGATACATGTTTTTAATATGCAAAAAGCCAATTAATTAAATTATAAGTAAACGATGTTGAAAAGAGCGTAGATATTTGTCATTTGTCCTTATTAATGATCTTTTTAACCTGAGCTTTAAAACTAGGTTTTGTGCAGCCAAATACATCAACTTGAGAGAAAGTATTGTTATATGTTCGAGCAATGCGAGTCAGTACACAATTACTAGCAAAGTTAGTTGCATGCCGAGGCACATGCAACATTGGTGTATGGCGAGTACGTCTCAAGGGTGCGTTAAATATAATCTGTGATAACAAATCCGGACAATCCAGCCTACCATTAAGTATGTCGTAAAGCAAACACATATCCAACACTTTACGTCGTTCATCGAGTGTAAGCAGACCGTATGCCTGACAGCTATTTTCGTAAGACAATGGAGGTTTGCGAAGGCGATAGTTAAGGTGGTTTATAAATCTTTTTTGAACTCGTTCTATTTGACTTTTATGTATAATATATTGAGGGGACCATATTGGGCACGCATATTCTAGGACGCTGCGAACATAAGCAAAATACACAGATTTAAGGGCTTCAATATTTTTAAATACCTTGCAGGATCTCATAACAAATCCTAGATTTTTGTAAGCTTTGGTAGTAATAAGGTCGATATGATTTGAAAATGACAATTTGTTATCGAACGTAACTCCTAAATCACGAACCATATCAACTTTTTTAATAATTATTCCATTAAAATTGTAGGAGTAAGTTATAGGGTTCTTCTTACGTGTGTAACTGATGCATTGACATTTTGTGACATTTACTGTAATCTTATTTTTTGAGTAGTAATTATGTAAATTGTTGAGATCTTGTTGAAGAGCTGTACAGTCATCATATGATCTTATTTTATAAAATATTTTTTTGTCGTCAGCGTACATTAAATGTTCAGAGTGTATAAAAGAATCAGTTATATCGAATAAATATGCATTGTAGAGAAGAGGCCCTAAGTGGGACCCTTGTGGAACACCGCTAGGTATTTCAATAAAGTTAGAGCGGTAACCTCCTAACACTACAGCTTGTGACCTTTTAAATAAATATGATTCCACCCAACGAAGAAGATCGCCACGTATACCCAATCTGTACAATTTACTGAGCAGGATGATGTGATCCACACGATCAAAAGCTTTTTCAAAATCTGTGTATATCACATCAACCTGTCCGCCATTATCTGTATTTTCAAGAACATAGTTTGAGAAGCAAGCCAGATTAGATGTAGTCGAACGTTTCCTCAAGAAACCGTGCTGTTTATAAGAGATACCCCCGATAATGAAAGGATAGACAGCTTTATACACAAGTTTTTCAAATACTTTAGCTAATGTATTAAGTATGGAAATACCCCTGTAATTTTCTATTTTTGCACGAGAACCCTTCTTATGTATGGGAATTATAAATGCTTTCTTCCAATCACCCGGAAACGTTCCCTCCCTTAAAGATAGATTAAATATTAAAGAAATTGGATGTGCTAGAGACTTAGCGCAACTTTTCCAAAACATTGGTGGTATTCCGTCACAGCCTGGACCTTTATCAGTACTTAAAGAACCCAATGACCTCTCCACGGTGGGCGGAGTAAATTGTAGATTAGTAATTATATCAACACAACAATCATCGTTTTCTGTGAACAATGAACTAGCAACGCTATAGTCAGATGGTTCACCAAAAACACCATGGAAGAAGTCACCGAATGCTTCGCAAATGTCACTTCCATCTGAGTAATTTACGTTGTTGCGGGATAACATTTTCGGATAATTGGATCCTCCACGCAAATTTTTTATGTAGCTCCAAAACTTTTTAGGATTTTTTTTCAGATTATTTTCGGTAACATGTAAGTATTTATTATAACAAAGCTCCTGAACATATCGCTGCCTATCCCGTAGCATTGCAAATTCATCGTAGTCGAGCAGGTTACCAAAACGTTTCCACCGTGAGTGTGCCTTGCTTTTTTCTTTAATTATTTTTATAAGCGAATTGCTATACCAGATGGGATATCTACGAGTGCCTACTGTTCGGTTAAAAGGTACGTGTTTGTCGATTCCTGTTTGAATCGCGTCGTAAAACTTGTGGACGACACTGTCAGTTGATGTTTTATCCAGAATAGAATCCCAGTCAATTTTACCAAAGTAATTATTTAAAACCTTATAATCGGTTTTACGATAGTTACGCCTGGGTGAAGATAACTCGCGAAATGGGGAAATTACAAAGTCGGAAACTTCCACGGTAAACACTGGATGATGTTTGTCAATCTTAGTGAGCGGCTGGAGACACTCGTTTATGTTTAATAACAAGTTAGAAAACGCTAAATCAAGTGTATGGCCTTTGTGATTAAAAAGTGTATTGTGTTGTGTTATACCCAAAAAACTTAAGTCATTCACTAATCGCATCGCTGCATTTTGTACTTCGACGGCACCTTGTTTTAGAAAAGTTGGCCCGCTCACATTCCATTTAATGCAAGGTAGATTAAAGTCTCCAATTAGTAAATAGTTATTATTTTTTGTGTTGCAAGAAAATGAACTTGTAACACATTGCAAAACGTAATCCATATCTGACGCTATCCTATGAGCCTCCGGCGGCACGTAAACAACACTTACATAAAGATTAGACGATGTCGACAGGGCACGGGCTGGTATTATTATAGTCAAAAATTCTGTACCAATGCTGTTGGGCTCGCACTCGATGCACCATGCACACAGTTCATGTCGCGAGAGTATCATTACACCTCCCCCCGACGATTTACCAGTGGTGGCTAGGTCGCGGTCCTTACGGAATACGTCGTATCTATTATCACATAATTCATTATCAAAAATGCCGCTATGTAACCAGGTCTCCGTCAAGATAATTAAATCATAACTATTGTCCAAAATATTTTGACGAAGTTGCATCATTTTAGTTCTGAGACCACGGCAGTTCTGATAATATATCATTAGGTTACGGGGATGCATTTTGGTGACCATTTTTCTGCAATAACACATCCAAATATCTTATGCTTAAGGAAGAGTGAACGATGAATTTTATTAAGTAGCACATTTTGTAATTCGTGGGTACATGTGCGGCAAATAACACTGACTCGCAACAACACAACCCGAATCAAAAGGTTATATGAGTTTACATTTACGTTAATATGAATTAACTGATACATTACTAATGGATTACGACAAATGTTAAAGTATGTTAACAGATCGATAACAATTATACTGCAATGTGGGTAAGTTGCGAATGAATTATAAAGGTTCGTTAGAATAACAACATGTATAGTACATGCACTACGTGTAGGTGCAATTCTAAAATGTGTAATTGAGTAATCATTTTGTATTTTATCACAAATGTTGCATACCATAATAATACATTTAATTAAAAACCTAATGTTAATCTTTAGCTGGAAATATCTAAGGGAAGAATAATATTTTTTTACTATACTTTTTAGATATTTTGACCTTATAATTGACACATCATTATATATATAGGTAAAACAGTATGAATATAATACCTGTAAAAACCATAAATATGATGTGTATGTAATGTATCGCACTAACTCACAGCGCATATCCTCCACACACTCGTTAATAAACGCACAATGCTCGAACAAAAAACACTTCACATAGATCTCAGTAAACTTAGACTTGACAAACGCAAATATCAAACAAATAACTCCGCTCCGGTACAGACCAATCAAATAAACTTCACAAGAATTACAATTAAACACATTAGAGTGAGACAATAAGTAATTCAGAAGAAACCACAAAAGTGTTAAGAAATTATGACCTAGATGATTTTTTTTAGATCTTCCTCGTCCGAAATAAAGATTGCCGGTATTGTTACTGCTTTCCTTACATAAATCCTGCAGTTTTTTGTCCATGCAAATTGATATTCTTTAATATTCGCCATTTCTTTGGTTTTTTTTAGGAGATTCTTATTGTACGGCGTAAGATGCTCATTTATATATACCGGGATAACACTGCCCTGAATGTCCAGATTCTTAGTAGACAAACGGCGCTTACGAGCTTGAGAAATAATGTTGTCCTTAAGCTGGCGGGTGCGCAATTTTGCTACAATATTTCTAGGCCTACCCTGAACTTTAGACTTTGCAGTCACTCTATTCACTTGAAGGATATCGTCAATTCTCATGTCAATTTCAGTTTGTTTAGCAATGTTTAAAATGATTTCATTCAAGTTTTCATTAACATGTTCAGGTATTCCAACGATTTCGATATTGAGTAGCCGGTCCCTTTGTTCGCTTGCATTAACATCTGATCTTAATTTTCTGTTTTGCACCTTAACTTCTTCCAGTTCTTTTTTTAATTCATATAGGTCCTTAATTTCTTTTGATTGATGTTCAAGTTTCTTTGCTATATCATCGTATTCATCGCTGTGATGTTGCATTGATTTTTTAAGTGATGCGATATCCCCCTCTGCTTCAATTTGTCTGCATTCCAACTTGCGAACACTATTTTTTATTTCTGAAAATTCATTTTTGATACTCGCAATTTCGGATTTCATTTCCTGTGTACTTTCATTCAGGTTATTCAGCGTGATTTTTATTTGCGATACATCATGTCCGATATCCATTCTCCATTCATTTAGTGTTGTCATAATTTTTTTGGTGAAATCTTCAAAAGCTTGTGTGAATTCGTCGTTGTAACCTCGCTTGCGACGATTGACATTCATTCTGAACTGTTCAGCTGTTTCGTCCATTGAGAGATCAGAGAGATCCAGGGCCGACATCGTACGAGCATTTGGCGATTCCGACATTTTGCTGTCTATCTGTTCAGAGGTCTGTGGTCGCGATAAGTCAAGAATGTACTACGTGACGATTAACTGCACATGAACCTTAAACTTTAGGATCGAAGTAATAGAGTTTAATATTCAATGGAAGATGAAAATATGACTTTAATATTATTTTACGAGGATTAGTGAACCCGTCCGTTCGCACCGACTCGAATCGGTTCTATGTGATTCTTCTTTAAAGCGTTCTATTTAAAGCAACTAACATCAAATTATTTGTCTAATCCAATCCAAGAAATCCATATTCACCAACCAAGTAGGTAGGTAATAGGTAGAATTCGGCTCTGCTCACAGTTCTAACCTAAATCTAATATTTGGTGACCTTTTATCAATTTACTAAAATTGTTGGTTATTATATTTATCCCCGTTACATAAAATCAAGTAAAAATATAGTAATAATAGTGTTTACATACGGGTATGTTTTTATACCTGTGAGCTCGGGATGCCTCTGTTGTTTGAGCCACCTCTCGTCCTCCGTGTCGATGTCGTACTCCGGTGCCTCTTGCTCCTCCCATAGCGCTGTAACAATTGAAAACAATCTATATAATTAAAAATGGAAATTATCGCTTGTTTGACATCTGAAATCTTCATGCCCAAGTATACTTCATAAATAATATATTAATACGCCTTTTAAATAGTCGCAAGTCTATCCAATATAAGTAATATACAACCACTATCCATGTCAATGTGACGTTAGTAAACATCTTTGGATGTACCTATGAATAGAGATTATTATCGAATAAAATATGAAATATGACGGCACCCGTCCCGATCTGATACATACGATCGAATCTTACGTTTATAAAACATACTCTCAAACCCAATTTCTGGGCAATACCAATATTTGGAGGATAGACAGGTAAGTTATTTTTTTTGGGGCTTCGAATACTTACTACTAACAATTGTCATAATTATAATAACACTGATGATCTAATGACAACCGGGACCGACGGCCTTACGTGCTCTCCGAGACACGGAGGGGTCTCGATTCGCGATGTGTCAACAATGGTCACTCATCCCCACACTGACCGCGGCGAGCACAGCTTAACCTAGCAGATCAGTTGATCAGCTTAGTTATTACTTAGTCCTTACGTATCGATTAGTATCGAATAAAGTATCAAAATATGACGTCAACCGTTTCTATCCCGAATAAGGTACCTATATAAAACAATATAATATATTAATTCTATAGCCCGACAGTCATTTCGCAGAAACGAACAGCACGATCCTTTAATTTTCCTCGTTCCTTGTTTTTGTTAAGGAATGTGTGGTATTTTATGGTCATAGATAGCCTTAAAATAACCTTGGTTCTATTAATAATAATCAAAACAGGAATTGTATGTGTTAGGAACGTCGTTTTATTATTTATTTATTTGCTTTTATGTAGGTAAGGACTTATATCGAAGCATGTAATAAATATATATTAAGTGCCACTTGCACCAACTTCTTAAATGTGTTTAAATTGTATTTAAACACAAAATTTCAATGAAAAATCGTGTTTAAATACAACTTAAATATAATTTTGAAGTTGGTGCAAGTGGCCCTAATAATAATTTATTTAATATTTTCATCCTTCGGATATAATTTTTCATTTACCTTATAATTAGATATTATCTAACCCTTCATGTTTTTAAAAGCTATCATGCCATTACGCCTGTATTCCCCAAAGGGTTAAACAGAGCCATACTAAAGTACACCCACAGATCGCCGCTATGTTTAGGTCCCGCAATAGGTAGTGAGCCTATTGCCATTAACCGGGCACAAATCCCGAACTCCGAGGTACTACCGAGAATTACACCTTGCTCTACCTGGGAATCGAACTTAGCACCTCTACCATAGGAGTTGCGCTCGCGAGCATTAGGTTAATGAGGCAGTTAATATCAAATTTTAATATTATTTAAGGGTATCGTGGACACACTCACTCCAAAATATGTCAAGCTTTATATTATCAGTGTTAAAATCGCCTCTATTATCAGGGAATACGAGCGGTCCAAAGGGCAAACTGTATAGCTTGAAGTGTCGCTATGTGTACAACCAAATCAATAGATCCACGCAACAAATTAGCCCAGTGTGTGGGCTGTGTTCACAGCTGGCTGGCGGTTTTAATAACATATATTATACCATCACGCCTGGCATATTCCCGAAGGTTTAGGCAGAAGCATACCCTGCCGTCCTGGAGCTAAAATGCCGTTATCCGGCATTATAGCTCCTTTAAATGATTTCTTCTATTTTACCAGATATGTACATGATATTAAAATGCCGTAAAAATATTTTTCTGCATCAAATGTCTAAATCCGCCAAATGTTGGTTAGCAGCATTTTAGCTTTTAAGGCAATATTTGGCATTAACGGCCTCAATATCTCTAAGACCATAAAACTCCGAGCTCATTGATAATTTCATAGAGAATTAGCTATCCCGACAGACGTTATCGTAGTAGATTGCCTCATTAGCCTAGTGGCCCTGAGCACAACTGCTACGCTAGAGATCCTTGGTCCGATTCCCAGGTCGTAATAATATCGGCGAACTGTGGGTGTACATTAGGTACACCTCTGCCTAACCCTTCGGGGAAAATAAACGTGATGGTATGTTATGTATAATCATTAAATAAATCGTTATTATGTTCTTCTTCATATAGCGTTTTCAAGTGTCCACTGTCGCCGGCGTCCGTCATCATTCTCGAAGGCCAATTCGCGCCACACAGCTGACGGCGCCGGCTAACGTAATCGAATCACCAGACGCGTGCGTAGACAAACGCACACGTGCTTGTATATCGGGAGATAGATCTGTCTATACGAATGGTGTTTAGATGGGAGAGATTTTGTCGCAATTGCTTCTACAATGTATCTGGAATGGGTAATGAACTCGGAAATTGCGAAACGAATTGGAATTTGGCGACCCAAGCAAAGGCGAAGGTTTTTAGAGCTTCATACGGAATAAAATTAAAACGATTCTTATTTTAAATTTTAAAGGTACAACAATCATAAGATGTAGTTGGAAAAAAGTGCTAGCAATTCTGGTCTATATTTTAGTGAATACACAGACATTAAATAATATTTTTGGCATGTTCAAACCCACTTTTCCGTCCAAGTGTAGAGGCGTAACAGACGGTAATAAGTATTTTATAATTATGCGCATTTAATTATGAAATGATTAGGCGTACCTTGAACTTGCACGTATATTTACTTACCATGCAATTTTGTTTTATCGTTAATGTAACCCCGAAAAGAAAAAACCAGACCGTTTCCTAAAAACTTCAAAATCCTACCAAGTATAATATGCACATAATTACGTACATTACATTAATTACGTAAGCCACCAGGTATCAAATGTATCAAATTTCAGTCTAAATTTCAATACTAAATCCCTCACGTAGCAATTAGGGGAGAGCTAGGCTCTAAGAGGCGGGCCGTCAAATAAACGTATGTATACATGCGTATGTGCATGAAATACATACATACAGTCACGAATGGGGGAACTAATTAATTTGATATAGGTATTCGCTATGCCTGTATTCAGGTTCTATAACTGTATAGACAATAATGGACTGTCTGCGTAGACTGCAGGCCCGGATGTTAATAGAGCAATTCATTCCGTTGTACAGGTGTAAAACCTCTAACTAGATGTATTTTGTATGTGGTAGATATATTGTTCTTTTGTTGTTTTTGTGTGTAAAACAGACAAAGAGAAGACGTAAACTTCTTGTATGGCAAATTCATGAAACCATGAAATTAATCATTCAGCACTCTTATCTCTGCTACAATAATGTCATAGAATTTAATATCTTGGAAGCCGTAGGGTTCATCTTTTTAATTACATTTGGCAATATTATGCATTCCCGTGATTTCCAATTATTGTTTTTAATTAATGAATAAGAACGCTTTTCGGTTTAATTCTTCAACCAACCGGACACTAAAACAATATAATATTAACTTTCCATTCAAAAGAAAGTTACCTACAGAATTAATGGAAACAAACAAAAAAATCTTAAGACAACAAAACTCATCAGACAGATCTTGACACATTTCTTCTAATGTGCGTCCGTCATTTACGCACACGTACAAAGTTTTACGTGCACACACGTTTGCAGCGATTACACACAGACACAAAGCGGTTTTGCTTGTTCCATGAGCAATTTATCTATCGCTTGCAATTGGCTATAGACGTGTCCTAGTGTGAGGTATTATGGTTATAAGACTGACTGAGTACACTTTAAGGGCAACTTGCACAAACTTCTTAAATGTGTTTAAAGTACATTTAAACACAAAATTACAATATACATACTTAAGAAGTTGGTGAAAGTATCCTTCATGGTTAAAATCAAGAGGCAGAAATCTTACTATTAAATTCAGTGAAAATTTCAAAATTGGTTGCTGCGGCTCTAGCAGTCTGTAGTTCTTATGGCTCGGCCCAATTTCAGAATCCATCGAATTAAAACGATCATCCAATGCTTTTCATCCCCAAAGATTTATATTTTTAATCAATAAGAAAACAAACGGAATTTTTACGGCGAATGTCAACGGGAGCGTCCGAGGAGGTCGCCCTAGAAGGCCATACACCGATCTTATTGGGGGAGGTCCTTCTAAAAGATCAGTGCCTGTAGATAATTGGCATGAACGTTAATAGAATAGAATAAACATAAGCTTTCGACAAATCGAGTGTGCATAAATATCGTACTTCAGATTGTCACTTGTCTACGAGCCCAGGTGAGTGATACTCACAACCGGCGCGTATGAGATGTATAAAATAATAACAATAACATAACATTATTAAGAACAATGTAAGTACTTGCATGACCGTCAAAATCAGTTGATTGCCATTATATCTGGAGGAACATTGCCTACTAAAACACAGGCTCCTGGCCTAGTTTAGGAGGCAGTAGTTCATCCTTTAATTTGACTCTTCTATATTGAAAACTCACTGTGTACTTATGTTATTTTATCTTTAGACAAATAAAGTTTTATTTGTTAAAAAAAATCTAGGAAGGAAAGATGTATGCAAGTATGGTCTATAGTTTCTGCCTAACACTGTGGGAAAGAGGCGTGAGTTTATGTATTAATAAGAAAGAAGAATTATTTTTGGTACGAGACAATCGATTATTGCATAACAAACTCGGATAATAATCCAGAGACAATCAATGTCAAGAAAATCAAATACTCAAATCACGCCGCAACAAAAAAAAACATTATTTCTTTCGATTCTACCTTGGCAATTTCGTTCGGTAAAAACCACTACATTATTAATAACCAAAACAGGTGGATATCGATAACTTTTATGTGTTTTACAGTGTTTCTGTATAACAAATACATTATGAGTCATTAATGTTTTTCTCGGTATACTAGCCTCCGCGCTCTGACTAATGTTAATGAGATCGTAAAAGTGATTCGATATGGGCGAGATGATGAGTTTAAGTGGCTACTTTCGGTTTAAATAATACATTAAGCTAAACTACTACTAACATTATTTAAAAATTTAAATGTAGCTTGCGATTTTTACCCGACTGCGCCAGATGAAGGGTTACGTTTTTCGGGTGTATGTGTGTCATGTATATTTATTTGTCACGCTATGTAGCCTTTATATCGTGGGAAGACGATTCGGGCCGGCTCGACCGGGGTGATACTACGACCTCACAAAAAAACCGGCGTGAAACAACACTTAGGTAGGTATGTTATGTTTCGCCGTATGAGTGAGGATACCGGAAGTCCGAACCCTTTAAAAACGCACTTGCGACTACATTGGTGTCGCGGGTGTCCATGGGCGGCGGTAATCGCTTACTATCAGGTGATCCGTTTGCTCGTTTGCCCCCCTTACCCCATAAAAAAAGCTTGAGAGGCGTCGCTAGATCTGTCATTGATTTGATACAATTATCATCATCATCATAATCAACACATTAACTGACGTCACTTTTAAGACGTAAGTTCAGAATGTGAAGACAAATTTCGACATGGCAGGTGGAACTCACGGTGGCTTAGTGGTCATAGCGTCTGGCGTATCTAACCAAAAGACGCAGGTTAGAATCCTGCCTGCGAGTCGAATTTTTCATTCACTAAAATAACATTTACTGTCTCACAGCTGGGCACAGTTCTAATTTCTGTATGAGAGGGGTTAGGTTATACTCCACCTCGCTATGGCCCAGTGCGGGTTGGCAGACTTCACACTTTGTTGAAAAAAATCTCTCAAGCATGCAAGCTTCCTCACGATATTTTATGTATGTAATAGCTTCTGCCCGCGACTTCGTCCGCGTAGCGTGATGATATAGATAGGTATAGCTAGCTATGATAGCCTATAGCCTTCCTCAATAAATGGGTTATCTAACACTGAAACATTTTTCAAATCGGACCAGCAGTCCTGAGATTAGCGCGTTCAAGCAAACAAACAAACTCTTCAGCTTTATATATTAGTATAGATTTCTGGAACTGCAAAACGTTGTCCGAATATATTTTTATACGCAACCCTAAAATTATCGCTTATCAAAACATTGCTAGCAAGCCTATTTTAAACACGTAACAACAGAGGGTTGAAAATGCCCCAACCAATAAATAACACTTGATCTCTTTGAACAGAACCCTAAAATTGCAAAAAAATATCTGCAACATTACAAAGGGTTCCCGGTATCAATTTCAATATCCGGAGCGGTAATAAGACGAATGTGTTGGAAAGTGGATGTTATTCTCATGTGATACAGTTGGTTTCTGAATGTTTTACGTGTTGGTGGTAAGTTTTTAGATTATAAGTAAAATTGGCTTTAGCTACTGAGAATTTTATAGGGAAATACATTTTGGTCGACCTGGCAATCGAATGCAGAAGCTCTACCTAAGCAGTCGATATGTGAGTTCATTGACCCCAAAATATTAAAAACTAGCTTCTGCCCGCGACTTCGTCCGCGTAGCGTGATGATATATAGCCTATAGCCTTCCTCAATAAATGGGCTATCTAACAATGAAAGAATTTTTCAAATCGGACCAGTAGTTCCTGAGATTAGCGCGTTCAAGCAAACAAACAAACTCTTCAGCTTTATATATTAGTATAGATAGATATAGATAAACAACATAACCCCATGAACATCCCCTGAACGATAGGGGTCCGCGATTTAATTTCAGAATAAGCCCAATAACACTCTACTCGACATGGGAATCGAATACAGGAAGTCACGCTCAACGGGCGGGCTTTCAAAATGGATAGGCAGCATGTGTACACTGAGAATGTAATAATATAGGTACCTACAGTGAAAGCCGTAATTTCCCTTGGGCTGTGTAGGAAAATCGCTTTGAGCAATGTCAAAATATTTATTACCATGTCATGGATTGAGATCTCTAAATTAATCCTTTTGGGACGCGAGCGAACATGCGGGTAATAAGTAGTTTATGATATTAGTAGGATTAACTGTTTGACATTAACTGGTTAATAGCAATAGGCTCGCCCCCTATTAAATGGGACCTAAACATACCGGCGAACTGTGGGTGTACATTAGTACGTCTCTGCCTAACCCTTCGGGGAATACAGGCGTGATGGTATGAATGAATAATTAATGAACTGTTAGACTCATTCGGATTTCACGCAGTAATAGGACACACAGTCCAAATTCCGAACTGTAACGGAGAATTTCATAGAAAACCCCCAATAACACATTGCTCGACTTGGGAATGGAACCCTCTAGGGCTTGTAAAGGTGTCTTTAAAAGATCTATTTACAGAAATTGTTGGATTTATTTGAATGTGCTGAATTCATACTCGACTATAGAAGCAAAAATTAATCGATTTGTATTCATGTAATTCCACGACAGCTGTCAGATAGTTGTCACTCACTCATGTCATTAACTTCACTTGCTTGCTACTGTTACTGTTACTCGCTCACTTCTCTCTGAGACTGCATAGGCTACAGACGTGTACTGGCTTCCAAGTAAGTGATATTCAATTAATTAAACATCACTATTTAATTGAACTATATAAATGTGTTTTTGTCCATAACCTATTCCCAACAGAAATAAATATCATTGATGACTTATCATTTACAATTTGGCAGTTCAATGGTCATATCACTTTTTTATGCTAATTTACTTGCGCTAGACCTACATTTTAGTGTGATTGCGAAAATGATGACAAATCGGTATCGATTGGTATGTTGAAAACTACTTGAATGGAAGATCCACTTGACCTATTTGTAACCGTTTAGTTCAGTTCTGTCTGTCTGTGAGCTGCGTGTGAAGCTAACTTTAGGTCGAGAGTGAATCGGATTAGATTGAGCGACTCAATGCCGGAATGGAATGATTTCAGATTGTTGATTTATTTATTTATTTAATAAGGTTTTCCCACAGCTTATGCATACAACGCTTAAAGTTTAAATATACACAAAGTGGCCTCCATCTTATACACAAGCCAATTACGGGCCAACCAGCATTCATGTAATGTTATGTTCTATAGTAAAATTATAATTTAATTATTGAGATTATTAGGATTAAATAAATTTGAAGGATTACAATAAAATAGAATAATAAAATGTACCATAAGTAATAACAATAATAAAAATTAATATGAAATTGAAATATGGTATGTCACTATGGTAACAATTTGAACACTTTATAGAATATAATTATACTTAATCTGAAAATAATAGAGTAAAATACGTTACTCAGAGGTTTCAAAATTTTAGATTTAAATGCGCTAATGGAATCATGATTTATATCAGCCTCCGGTACGGACTTTATAAATGAGTTAATTTCTCTACAAATTCTGGTGAGAGGTGTATTGATTCCTATATTTCGATAAGATAAGATTTCGCAAGAAATATAAAGAATTAAATCAGGCTCTTTGATTTGTTGGATTAGTCTCCACCCCGAATAGCAGAAACAACTACATAATTATATGAACATCGAACAATTTCACGAAAACGGAAATGATGTAAAAAAATTATGTTCCGATACATTTTCTATCGGGAACGGAATGAATGATTTGACAGAAACCAAACACGAATTGAAAAAAAAAGCCCAATGACACGCTGCTGAGCCTGAGAATCGAACCCAGGACCTCTAGAGTGGCCGATTAATATTATTTACATTATAATAAAAAATGTAGGTCTGGGTGTTTCTTGGTATACATAATAATTTGTGTTAGTAAAAGCAACCAAGGTATAAGCGAAAATACTGGTGGGCAAAGATTAACAAAAACGTATCGGCTGGAAAAAATCCTGAAAAGCTTTTTAGAAAAAGAGACGGTCTCTAAAAGGTTTTGTACAACAGAATTGCTCAACAAACTGTAAAAAATTACTTTTAAGTTCCCGAGCTATTACGGTAGGGATGGTAACCCCCCTTTGGGTTTTCCACCGGTGCAATCTATTATTTAGGCGAGAGTAACCAGGCTCTTTTTGGGAAAAGGATAAAAAATCTTGAGATAACTCGGTTATTATATGGCAAATTTCTTATTAACATTATGACGAAAATCCTCTTTGGCCGATTATAATTTGGATTTTATATATTTTCTTTTTTTTAATAATTTACCGTACTTTGTATGTTCATTGTAAGATAAAAAATCACATTATCTGCCTAGTTTGTACAATAATAATAAAACGAATAATCAAACAAAAAAGGTTGTACTTACCCATTTACAAATAAAAAAAAACAATATATTTTCATTTCACCCTTGCGTTAAAAAAATCTTTTATTTTGTTTCTCTTATGGTATATATTGTTAACCTGTTTAGGAATTATGATACTACAGGAAAACCCCCACAGACAAAGGCTTCAAACAATTGTTTTCTTGCGTTGCCTAGAATTTACATTACAACTTTATTTAAACTATATACACAATAAAAAGAAACCTACTTAATATACATCATTTATATAAATTAACTTTTAAAAGAAAAGTAAGGAAATTTCATATAAAATTCGTTAATTCATGATTCAATTATTGAAAAGAATCGATTTATTTATTCAAAAATAAATCACAATAGGTATGTCTCACAAACTCTACGAACGTGGTCCTACTACGGCCTAAAAAATGCCTTACATGATTCGCCCTTTAATTTTCCCGTTACAGAAGGGGTTTAATTGAATTTCACAAGGGACCCTCTGTGTCCAATATTGGAAAGTAAACATTGAGGGCGTTTGAAGGGGGTTTTGGCGATGTGATTTAATAATGACTTACAATGTAAAATGGTCACAAGTATGTCAATAAACTTCGGAAAAGTTTTAAATTCGGTAATTCTATATTTACTAGAGACCCGCCCGCGGTTTTACCGCCGTTGCTCTGTTCCTAAGTGTCGTAGCGTGATGTTAAATAGCTTCAAACCTTCGTCGCGAATCACTCCGTCCATTAGTTAACACCGCATAAGAAACCGTTCAGTAGTAGTTTTTGATTTTATCGCGAACAAACAGACAGAGACTTTGTTTTATCATAATGTAATACAAGTATTTTTAATTCTTCTAATGTAGGTAATATAATTACTACATACATTTGGATATAAACATATTTTACTAGTATCGAGTAAGGTAATCCGGAGCGTACCTATCTAAAAATAATTATTCATCGCGAGAAAATCTGCATGCCCGATGTTGGCAGCATCTGAAGTCAGATAATCCTAGGGAATTGTGGTGGACTATACGAGTAGAGTTATTCTGGTAGAACAGCTGTCTATTCTCACCAAACCTTGAACGCGTATATTCTTTCGTACGAAACATGGTGGGTTGACATTGTAATTAAGATACCACAAAAAACACCCAAAAATATATTTCAAAAGGTACTGCGGAGGAGGCTATTTAAAATTATCATATACATACGTTCGTTAACCGCATACTCAACGAGATTCCTGCGCGCTGTAAAACGCTGTGCGATGAAAAACCGCGACATGTATACAAAAGCGGCAAAGTATCGTATGTTAAAATGGGTTCAGTAGTCATAATTTATACATCTATTTTTGACTTTGAAGAATAATATAATCTAGCCTGTATTGTTCCAATGCTGGGCAAAAGTCTCCTTCTCCCCTTTTACATCCATTCCTGAAGAATATAAGAAAGATAAATATTGCAGAAGTGGAGAGCCATGCTTCGGCACGAATGGGCCGGCTCGACCGGCCTCAAAGAACACCGGCGTGAAACAAACAAACTTGCGATTCCTCTGGTGTTGCGGGTGTCCATGGGCGGCGGTAATAGCTTACCATCAGGCGATCCGTCTGCTCGTTTGTCCCCTAAGCCATAAGAAAAAATAACAAAATAAAAAGTATTATTTTTGTAATTTTGAGGTGGTAGAACTCTGCTGGTTAGTTCGTTTGGGGTGGCAGGCGTGGCACCTATTGCCAAATATTCTGTCGCTAAGTAATAATGTGCTAACATTATAGTGTTTAAATTTGAAGGTTTAATGTAGAATAAGAGACTTCACAACTGATTCCCAACATGGAAACGCGCTAGTGACTAGTATATTACAGATGTTGAGTCTATAAGCTGCACTCTGCGGTTGCCGCTTACCATCTGGCAGCCCGTATGCTTGTTGGTCATCTTATTACAATAAAAAAACCTTTCGAGTTCTCTTTGTTATATATGTAGCCAGCCATCTGTAAAGCTCTATATTTTTACAACCATAAATCTAGTGTTTATGGTCGTGGTACACCGTGAGCATGAAAAACACCACACTTACTGCATACACCATTATCACGATTGTTGGTGTTAAGCGGACACAGATTCAAACTCTGAGCTGTTGCTGAGAACACAATAAAAAAATCCCATGACTATCGATTCCTAGGTCGAGCTAAGTAAGAATGACTCAAGACACATTCTAAACGCAATAGGCCAACTAGATGTGCAAAGGTCAGAGGATCGTCTAACAGTAACATGAGAACGGCTTGTTACGTTACGTCATGCTTGGTTATTTTGGTTCTCATAACCAGAACTGCATAGACTGGCAATTCAGGTAATCATCATTAAAAAAACGCAGTAGACAGGTAATCCACAGATATGGAGTTTTTTTTATATCAATATGGAACCCTAACTCGATTTTCACAGAAATAAAATACGTGCTGTATTCATAGTGACGGCTTTAGTAAAAAGTCAATGTACTGTACTTCTTCATCTGTGAGAATTACATTTTCACCATCTTCAACCTTGGTGTGCACGAGTCTTCTCTCAGAATGATTAAATTAGTCCAACACGCTATTCTAGTGCGGTAGACCTTGATAGAAGACACACCAGCCGTCGAGAAAATCTCTCAGGCATGCAGGTTGTCTGACGATGTGCTCAGTTTGTTCGATTATTCAATCTTAATTGCACATTCTTTGCTTTCAGTGTTACATAAATATGTAACAGAAAACTTGAATTAGTTATGTACATAATTAAAATCAATGCAATTACATTCATTTTGGATCAAAAGCCATTATTATTAAGTATATCGTCCCAATTTTCTGATTATTGTTTTGTAGCTTTTCCATTTATTAGAAGTTTGAAAAGTCATTCTCGGCATGTTACTTTTTTGTTAAAACCTCCACGGGTACAACTCAAAATTTCAAAGTAATCGGAGGAATGGTAGGCACGCATAGTAGACGAACGTCGTAAAAAGCATATTTCATTTTATTGTTAGACATCAACACACACAGTACAACCGTACGAAGCCGGGGCGGGTCGGTAGTTTTATATATTAGAGAGATACATATGTATGTATACCTGCAAGAATTGGTATCATTTTCAGTATAGATATGCGGGACCGATTCGTTCACTTGACTTTAGATTGACATTCAGCTGTTCAGCATCGCTGTCAGAAATATTCCATTCACCGTGTTGAAACAGGATTTGTATTTTATCCGCTCGTATCAGCCTTAGTGGATATTGATCTGAATCTGTTTACGTTTTGTTGTTGCTTATAAAACATTTATGTTTCATACATCAATAGAATGTATACATAAAGTATGTTTGGTGTGTAAGGTGATCATAATATTGCCGCTACCCTTGAGCCACGTGTCGTAGGTTCGTTTCCTACCCGAGGCAAATATTTTGGAGTTCCACAGATATTGTTTGAAGTCAGGGTGTATTAGCCTTTCAATCATGGTCTCAATGTATCATCATCATATTGTTATTCCAGTTCATGATATGAACTACTTACCCTATTAAACTAGTGGTCCGACGAAAGCGCGACTGCTAAGCTAGAGACCATGAGTTCGATTCTCGAAATTCTCAGTGGTAGCTCAGGAGTTAGGATATTTCCCCGGGTTATGGCAATAGGCTTATACTTGAGACCTAAACATACCAGCGAACGAAAGAAAGGAAATATATAAAGCGTGATAGTATTATCATGATTATAACATAAAATCAATGTGTCTGCTAGTGGAACTTTAAAAACGCGCAGCGCATTATAGTGCTTCGTTTATCGACACAGCCGTTTCCGAGTAACCGGTGATATGTTCATACAGATGGCGTGCAGCATATGGCGTTCAATTGCGCCGCAAGCGCAACTTCCGGTGGTGTTGGAGGTTTCTTTAGAGTTTTGTGCCGTTTAATAGCAGCTTTGATGCCAGAGTAAAGGGGAGAGCACTTGCATGCTACTCCTTGCTGAATATTGGCAAAATAAATAAATATTATACTGGAGAGTAAGACTATTCTCTAGGTATCATCGCCTTTATTCAAATATATCTTACTAGCGATAGACGGGATATCAACAACAAAATCTATTCTCTTACTTTTTTCCAGTTCTAAATAAATCTCTTTGATAAAGACGCTCTGACTCTCAGCACGCCTGTATCTCCGAAGGGTTAGGTAGAGGAGTACTATGTACACACACATTTCGCCGGTAGTATTAGGTCCCATGTAATCAGGCGGCGAAATTATTGCCCTTAACCGGGCATATATTTTTTTAACTTTATAAAGATGTTCAACTGCGATAAGAAACTTAATTGCTGCATTGCTAACATCTGACAGAATGTGAAGTGAGTTTATTAATTTTACATATGTCATGTGGAATAGTGGGCAGATGTCTTGAAAAATTTATTTTTAGAATGTTGTTTTCCCTTTGCAGGTAAATAAGGGAATGTACGGAGCTTAGCTTCCGTATTCAAGCAAGACAAGGCTACTATGCGCGGCAAAAAATAATCGCATACTGTGCGATCTCCCTCCCAAGGTTTTCCCAAAGGACAGCATGGGTTTGTTCAAAGAGGGTGTGAAAATATTTTTAAAGGGTCGGCAACGCGCGAGTGATACCCCTGGTGTTGCCAGCATCCATAGGCTATGGTAATCGCTTACCATCAGGCGGGCCGTATCCTTGTCTGTCACCTTACTGATATAAAAAAAAACTTTGCATAGGTACCTTATGGTCGGTACAATGGGTAGAGACGAGTTAAATGACGACAATACTATGTGCCCGACCCTTCTCATTTTAGCACAAGTCTTTGCCCAGGATTTTGACAGTAATAGAATGTAGATATCATATATAAGCTTCCTAGAAACAATCAAAACGGCAAAAGCTACTCAAACAAAAAATCAGTTAAGGTCATAATCCTTTCTAATAAGCTTCACCAATCAATGTCAACTATTATCTAGGCCATGTTTGTACCTTATAATAGCGAATTTAGTCTTTATTACAATATAGTTACAAGGTTTCCAGAAACGCATAGATGAGATGCATAAATAATAAATACTAGATAGTTCTTTGCAGATGGTATTGACATTTAAAAAAGAATAATATTTAGGTACTATGTTTATACATACATAGCTACAAGTAGTAGTTTAATGTGCGGATCTACGATTTTGGTCTTAACTCCGACCGAGTTAAGACCAAAATCGTAGATCAAGTGTGCTCCACCACAGATCGCAGTGTCGCTTAACATCAGGCGAACTGGCGGTCAAGCGTAAGCCTATCAAGAATAAAAAAAAAAAACAAAATGATCCCCCATTTGGCCTTTTTTCTATCGGAAGACGAGAAGCGCCAAAAAGCTACATTTATGGTGGACATTCCAAAACCCCGGACGAAACGCTGTAAGTCCACTTTTATCTAAGTACTGCTGCTTTCTTTCTAAATGTAGAATGCGCTTCCCGAGTGGGTCTTCTCCAATAGATCTTATCTTATCTTATCTTGTGTAGGGCCGAGGCAGCAAGGCCTCAGTGCACTTCGACCCAATGGGATCTTTTGTGCTTCCCATATATAATCTATTCCTCATCCCCTCCCTCTCCAATAGATACAACCTGGGTTTCTTAAAATCACGGGTAAATCGGTTTTTTCCGGCAAACACGCTCCATCGTAGATCGCAGTGTCGAACAGGCAGTTAAGCGAATCCCGAAATATGCGTTCACATTCTAAATTTTGCGTCTGAGTTGACCTGGTAGACGGGACTTGCCCTCATGCTTTAGTTGTCATAGCATTTGGTGTATCTAACCAGCTAGCTCTATGATAATCAGTATCATGGCATAAAAGTGACTGGTTACAAAGTGAACATAAATATCAAATGTTTGATTACGATATTATATTTGCATAGGGTATCCAAACGCATTATAGGGTTGTCCAAACGTAAATCTTATCAGTAACTGGACTCACCACTCCGTAGCGTTAACAATTCATGAAAACGTTGAAAATGCATGGGATTTCATGGACTCATTAAACAACATTCATTAAATTAATTTTCATATAAAATAATCGGCATTTAACTACTAACAGCGATGGCTGTCTTGTCAGAAGTTCTGGGTTGAATTGCCAGATCAGAACAAGTTTTACTACGCTTTTCTATACAATTTTCAGCTCGGGAGCTAGAATTTTTCCCCGGTTGATTCCTATTACATGGGACCTAAACATGCGAATTGTGCGTGTATACACCTCTGTCCAATGCTTCGGGAAATACAGACGTGATGGTATGTTATGTAGTTGATCTGTTTAGCGAGTCTCCTAAACAGATAAACTACATAACGTACCGTACACTTTTTGCTCTAGGTATAAAACATGCGGTGTAGGTGGTAGGCGGTAGGAACAGAAAAAATATCGTTCCAATTTCGCTAAAATATTCTAGGACCTCACCGATGACCTGATTTTATGATTTAGGCTTCATCGATTTCACCAGAGAAACGTCCTTGGCACAGATTCAGCGGGAAATTGAACCAATTTCGCGAAACGGAAAAGTTTACCAAAGAAATGTCATTTTCCGGCTACCTACATCTAGTCACCGCAACGCCACTGTGAATTTCGACAACCCTAGACAGACCCCATAGTAGATTAGTATAGCTGGAATATTTGGATAGCAAATAATAAACGCGTGAAATTTTAATTACGTTTAAAAGCTACTATTTTTTGGTATTTAGTATAATTTATGAAGATTCGTTTAGTAAGATCTAAATTACAACGGGTGTTTCGTTGAATCATAGTCATAATTTGATTCCTAATTAGTGGTGGTATTAGCATTCCTAATGGCAGTCGCTTCGTATCAAATACCGACGTTTAGCCGAATCGACAAGGCTAGAATGAAGATGTTGGGGACGGCTTGACTTATTGGATTCTGAATTTTGTAACCCTTGAGGAAAACTAGACTATTGTGATAATATTGCTGTGGTTAATGGATATTTATTTCTATGGCAACAAGCACTACAGGACGTATTTTACGAGAAAACACGTGACTGCATGATCTCTGTATATGGAAATAATGGTGAGGTCAATACCCACTGGGCATACTTAAATAGCTTATAAAGCTTTGATAAGACCGTTATTACAAATTTCAAAAAACTTCTACGGAAAGAAACACGTTATCTATCAAAAAACATCGCAAAATGTCTGCATAAAGTCACGCTCCTAAAAAATGTGTGTAACACGACCAAATTGTATAGTACGACTTACGCTGCATATGAATGTGCTGCTTGGGCATTTTGTAATCGGGCGGGTAACATCTCTCGTAGAACTCTAGGTCGCTGACCTGGCATACCTCAGGCGTTGGTATTATCAGACCAGTGCCTGATATTGCCCTCTGAAGATGATGTTCCTGTGAACAAAAAAATAACATTTGTTACTGTTTGAAAACTATATTGACAATAAGTTAGCTTTGACTCTTGGCTAAATCATAAATACACCGATCAATTGATCTGCTGGGTTAAAATTAGCTTGCCGCGGTCACCCTATGGATTGATGACCACCAAGTCATACAAACACCTATAATTTCATCTGTATTTGTTATCGGTCTTAATAAATTTACAGCATAATTGGCGATTCTGTCCGTTTATGTTTTTTTTTAACATTTATATCTGAGAAATGTACCTCATTATTTATTTTTTTACATTTATAAGATAAGATATTTATTTACTAAGTCTCAAGAAAACGTTATAATACGTAGGTACTTCGAAAAGGTTACACGCACTTTTCACAATGGTGAGTTTCTCACATAATTATTAGCGGTTCACGAATTGTTTGCGGTAAGGTCGGGCCTTTTTTTGGTTCAAAGTGCTCTTCTTTAAAAGCTTCATAGCAGTACGTGTAAGATTTTTGAACGCACTATTGTTTGGGGCTCTATCGTCTATGTGTTTTGAAACCAGCCTAAAGACCTGAGTCCAATACAGTGGTCCATAAGCGGAATCTATATCTATACTAATATATTATAAAGCTGAACAGTTTGTTTGTTTGCTTGAACGCGCTAATCTCAGGAACTTCTGTTCCGATTTGAAAAATTCTTTCAGTGTTAGATAGCCCATTTATTGAGGAAGGCTAAAACCAAGTAACTATTCCACGCGGACGAAGTCGCTGGCAGAAGCTAGTAAAGCTTCCGACTTTTTTATTCAGCGGATAGAGAAGCTAGTAAAGCTTCTGCCAGCGACTTCGTCCGCTGAATAAAAAAGTCGGAACACTACAACTCTCAATGATGGCACAAACAGCAATCCTCTTTATGAGTTTCGCGGTTCGTTTACCACAAAGATTACTATTACTAATATTATAATTAATATTAAATAAACATCACAAAACATCTTCAATGCGTGTACGCGTTAAGCAAATACTTTTTACAAATTTTACATTATCTACAAGGTGTGGTCCGTAGTTTTACTAGCTTCTCAAAAGGATTAACTTACCATATACATTATATAACTCTGCTTCTAGGCTCCGTATCAAAATGAAACATGCACATGATTTTACGGTTATTCTAACAGATGTTAGTACAGAATAATTCATTAGTTGTTACAAATTTTATTATTTGGCATCGTAGTTTTTTTTGTAAAATTAAGTATTATTTATTGGTAAGTATACCAACTAAATACACAGCTTATTTAAATTACAGGTAAACACAGCAGTCTTAAGGTCACTTGCATCAACTTCTTAAATATGTTTAAATTGTATTTAAACACAATTTTTCATTGTAATTAAGCGCCACTTGCACCAACTTATTAAATGTGTTTAAATTGTATTTAAATGCAAAATTTCTATGAAAAATCGTGTTTAAATACAATTATGAAGTTGATGCAAGTGGCCCTTAGTGTTTAAATACAATTTAAACATATTTAAGAAGTTGGTACAAGTGGCCCTTAGTATACATATAAGTAGTATGTTCTGTTAAATTTTATAAGTATATAAGAAGATAGAAGATACAATTTAACAATATATAAGACAATAAGTATAGACTATTAGGTAACTACAATATCGCATTGAGTTTACCTGTAATGATGTTGTAAATTTGGTTGAAATATTTTTTTTTTATTTTTTTTTTTAAAAAAAAGCTTACTAGTAATGTGGGTCACACATTACTAGTATTCTTGTTAACCCCTCGTGCTAAGCTAAATGCTTGTGTTACGAGTGGGTTCACGTCGGTAGTGCAATGGGTGGGGATCGAACCGGCAACCACATGATCGCAAGTCCGACGCCCTAGCCATTAGGGTACCGCCGCTTCATACAAAAAAAAAAAATATTTGTATGAAGAATTTCATTTCTTCGTTTCGGTACGTTACGATATAGTGGACCTTTGCCTTTGTTTGTTACATAGCGCGCATATGACATAGGAATACAGTTTCTTTGTACGTATCAGTACGTTTCGACATAGTGCGTCATTGCCTTTGTTAAATAACACATACACTCCCTTATTACATAGTAAGAGTCTACTGTCTAGTTCAGTCTTGTCTATCGCCTAAATTACGTCATGAAACGCATAGAGGATTATATAATTAGAACATTAATATGATGTGGAGACATTATTACGCATTGGCAATTTGAATGCTTTCAAGTGAAATGGTGAAGGAATACAAATTAGTGGCATGCATTGCAGTATCAAAAATTGAACTGGATGCATTCTTCTATACTCCATACAAAGAAATTTAAATGTTACAATCGAAAAGCGGGACATAACTGCCTAATTAATCTAGTGGTCCCAAGAGCGACTGCTTCGCTAGAGGTAGCTAGGGATCGATTCCCGGGTCGAGCAGTGTTATTGGGGTTTTCCATAAAATTCTCAGCAGCTCAGAGTTTGGGATTTATGCCCGGTTAATGGGAATAGGCTTATATGGGAGCTAAACATATCTGTGGGTGTACGTTTGTACGCCTCTGCCTAACCCTTCGAGGAGTACAGGAGTGATGATATCTTAATATTGTACTTGGCTCTAATAACAAAATGTTAAACATACCATCACCCCTGCATTCCCCGAAGGGTTAGGCAGAGGCGTACTAATATACACCCACAGTCCCATGTAATAGGGGGCGAGCCTATTGCCATTAACCGGGCACAAATTCCTAACTCCGAGCTGCTACTGGGAATTTCATAGAAAACCCCAATAACACTTTGCTCGACCTGGGAATCGAACCCAGGACCTCTAGCGTAGCAGTCGCGCTCAGGACCACTTGGCTAATGAGGCAGTTAACATAAAAAAATGTTAGTTTCCAGAAAATCTCTTATGAAAGCAAAGGATTTGGCAAAACGCTAAGATACGGCACGAGAATACAAGGCTATAAACACTATTCACGAACGACATTAGAACGACCTCTGTGGTTTAGTGGTTCGAGTACCGGACTGCTGACCATGAGGTCGTGGGTTCAATTCCCACAGAGCACAAAAATTTATGTGATGGATATAAGTGTTTGTCTTCGTCTGGGTGTTTCTTATGTATTATAAGTATGTATTTACCAAAAAAAAGTATATAAGTATTATATCCATTGTCTAGTACCGATAGTACAAGCTCTGCTTAGTTTGGGACTAGATGGTGCTGTGTAAAAATGTCCCAGAATATTTATTATTATTATTATTTATTATTATTATCCGATTACAGAAGCTTAGATCCAACTAGACAAGCACTAGCACAAAACAGGTCGGGATCTGAAGCGGCGATTCTAATTAGAATAAATTATCATGTTCTTGGAATCATAATAACGCTCTAAAGACTAGGTAAATCCGTTATGTGAGTCTCAAAGAGATTAAAATCTTATAGAATGAAAGGAATCTTTTCTGCAAAGACAAAGCAGTTTTATTTTAAAAATTGTATTGATCATACTTATGTTACAAACGTGAAAAGTTTGTGAGGATGTATGGATGCTTGTGACTCTTTCACACCAGAACGGCTGAACGGATCTGGATAAAATTTGTCACATACATAGATTACAGTCTGGAATAACACATGTGCTACTTTTTAGTAGACGAAGTTGGGTGCAGAAGGTACTCTAAAATAAATGTGCCTTGGTAACGACATCAGCGTGGTGCTCCAGAGAATCGCTGGCTGGATGACTTAGGGTAAGATTCAGAGAAGAGTCTAATGAAGCCACCATTAGATTCTTTCTTCTCCAGATTGAGATAAGAGACAGGCTTGACAAGCAAGTTCTATCAAACATTGTTTATTCAATGCTGAACATTAAATAACATTAATCCCAACTTGCGAGTATGTTCAACATTATTGAGTGCGATTCGAGCTATTTGCTTGCAAATGTGTAGATACGTTTAGTAAATCGTCAAGATTATGGAGAATTTTAATATATTTTTTGTTAGTAGATATTTCTTTTAGATAAAGAGTAGATAGCTCCAGAAAACTGCACAAAAAATGACTAGCGCTACGTTTTGCACGGGGACGCGCCTTAACAATGCTTCATCTGTCAAAATACACTTAAAAGTAAGTATATTTCAACACTAGTTGATTGAAGATTCGAAGAAAGCAGCAATTACATAGATTAACGAAGGAAAAAGGCTTTCAGCGAACATAATTTTAATTTAGACGATTTTGGTTTTCTTTTAATAAGCACATTGATGGTAATTTAATGTATTTCCTTAAGCTCTTTATAAAATAAACCGTGGTGAGTTCAAAACCGTTAATATACATAAAGATCAAAATCTTGTGGGGTTGGAAACGTCTCAAATATCACCATCTCAAATTTATACCCCATCAAACCGGCCGATCCGTCATTGGTAAGCTATTTCGCTTTTGTCTTCCAGTATTTACGACGGATACTTTCCATTGTTGGGCTAGAAAGATGGTGTACAAAACACTTGTTAATGTTATCATTGATGATACGTTAAAAAATTGAATTAATAGTAAACATTACTAGTATTCTTGCTTGTGTTACGAGTGGGTTCACGTCGGTAGTGCAATGGGTGGGTTTTGAACCGGCAACCACATGATCTCTAATCACTTCCGTGATTATTATTACATTTAAAAAAGTCCTTGGTGTAAGTTAACTGTGTGCCAAGCGTACTTATGTCCAATGAATATATTGCTCTTCTTTAAATGTGGAAAGATTTTCTGTGGTGCTGATTTTGACTAATTTCGACGTAAATGTGAAATATATATAACTAGCGACCCGCTCGCGGTTTCACCCGCGCTGCCGCGTCCCTAAGAGTCGTAGCGTGATGTTAAAACCTTCCTCTTGAATCAATCTATCTATTAAAAAAAACCGCATCAAAATCCGTTGCGTAGTTTTAAAAATCTAAGCATACATAGGGACAGACAGCAGGAAGCGACTTTGTTTTATAATATGTAGTGATAGTGATATCTCGGTGGACCAAAATTGTGCTTTAAAGAGCTCACAGATTAAAGCTCCGTGAATACACAAATAATATCGTATCTACAACGTATCAGAGACTCACAAACTTTAGAGTTCCAAGCGCGGATTTGACTAGCAAACTCGAAAGTTGTTATATTTCAAAATATCGTTAATAGTTTCCCAAACTGCGATATAGGTCATTACTGAACAACAACTCGGCTTATAATTTCAAGGAAAGCCCATTGAGCTGCATACATTATCTATTCAACTTGGAATCGTTCCCACAAGTCGTCAGCATCTCAAAGCCGCAATATTACGTAATTGTTTCAAACGAATGACTACGCTGCGGTAATATTTTATCGTAAACTTCAGTGTCGATTGACGATAAGATATGTTATGGTGTAAAAGAATTTCTGTTTTTCTTCCTTGATATCAAAATTTAAAGCGATCGACCGCCCTTCAGATAATAACTGGATTGATTCTTTAACAAGAAGTTTGTGTAAGAGTAGATGAGTCTCAGTTTGACAAAATCGTCATCCAATGACTTCTGAACTATTTATTTTTGACAGGTTTGTCTGCCAAATCAATAGTTTTATTGGATCACCATTCCGATATAATTCAAATTGCAGAAGGCTCCTGATTATTTCGGCCCATGGAAACGTGCAACTCCAGACGATGCATATTGTGAAGTAATATATATGGGTTAAAATAGTAAATTTACTGTTGGAAGCTAGATAAGGCGAATAAGTAATCCAGAATGAACGATAATGGCATTTTAGTGCTTTAACTTACTATGAAATGTAGCAAAAATTTGTTCGGGATTCTCGGAACAATTTATATTATTACTCTTACAATTTATCTTATTTGTTCTATATAAATATTTGTTCCTCTATCTAAGTTACGTGCACGTGCCGTAAAATTTTGTGTACCCAGGTAAGACAAAGAGTATCCCTTGCTTATAATATACACAAGCAAAATAATTTAAAAGGGCACATTATCATACAAAAATATTGATCTGGATTTAATTTATTTTTTCTTTTTATCGGGCTGACATGACAGAGACAGAGCCACGTAGACACAGAGCGATATGTTTTCAATTGGATAACGATTCTGTCTATTCCTAGTCTCAATTAAATGTCTTTTGCAGTGCCTGATTTCCGCTTAGGCCTACAAGGCCAGCTTAGAGGCCCAATGACGGGACCTACAAATAAGCTCAAAAGACTGGCTTGAAGGGGCCCCAAATGCTAAGTCCAGGCCTGGTCTTTTGTCGTAGAACTAATGATAAAATTGCGCTCTACATAGAATTCCATTTCTTCCTACTCCATGTCAGCTGGCTGCGATAAATTATTTCAAGTTGCTTGGCTCCTTTATAGTTTTTCGCATAAGTAGCTCTTTAATGATATTAATGTTATCATGTGTCTGTATTATCAAACACGCCTTTCCGTCGTATTTTTCCTCATATTTATTAAAACCTTCTGAGAAATTTCTTATGGAAATAGAGTAGCGAAAACACTTCAGCAATTTATTTCGATAAAGAAATGGAAATATGATAACGCAAAGGCTTCGCTTGGCTTCGAGTGTAGCGATAAGTCTTTTCAATTAATGACTTATTTCACTGAAATAACTGGAACAATATTAATGAAAGGGTCGGTAATCGTTTAATCATGTGTAGTACGCCCTGTCACACATCATCGTTCTTGCTTAGATCTCTTTCTTTTTCACACAAGATGTTTAAATAGATGTAGCGCTACATAGGAAGATAGTTCTATAATCTATTATGTAATCTGAATGAGAGAACATAAACAGAATACAATACAAACGTGATGGTAATCACGCTATATTCCCTGAAGGGTTAGGCAGAGGCGTAGATACTAGTATACTTCCACAGTTCAGTATGTTTAGGCCCCATGTGATAGGGGGCACAAATCCCAAACTTCGAGCTGCTACTGAGAATTTCATAGAATAACTCAATAACACTTTGCTCGACCTAGGAATAGAACCCAGGACCTTTTGCGTAGTCAGGACCTCTAGGCTGATGAGGCCGGCTGAATGAGAAGACTCGTAGGAAATTACTAAACTGGCTTATTGATGACGTCAGTAGGTATGTGAGTCTTCGTTCCTATTTTAAAAATATGTCGAGACTAGAAATGGCCTTATAAACTTGTATATTTTAATCAAGTATACAATTTCTTACAAAAATAACTGACCAAAACTCTTGGAAGTCACGCGATACTGCGGTGAGTGAGTGAGTCAAAGGTGACCTAACGTTTTGATTAAAACGAACTAGTATTTCATGCTATATCTAGGAAGTCGGGTCGTAGACTTCCACAGAACCCATCCTCCAAGCCTTTTGAGAAAAATCCTAGTGAGAAGCAACATAATTATGTTTTATAAAAAAAAAATATAATATAACAGTACTAAAAAAGTTTAAACATTTTCCTTAATCACGTGTTCTAAAATTTCTAAATTTCTTTGTTATACATAATCACTAGCTGAAGATAAAAACATACCATCATGCCCTTATTCCCCGAAGGGCTATACAGAGGTGTATTAATGTACACCCAAAGTTCGCCATTGTTTAGGTGCCATATGTAGCCGACCATTGGCATTAAGGGAACACAAATCCAAAATCCGAGCTGCTACTGAGGATTGCATCGAAAAACCTAATAACACTGCTCATCCTGGCAATCGAAAACAGGACCTCTAACAAAGCAGTGGAGCTTATGACCACTAGACTAACGAGACAGTTATGAAGACAGTTATGAAGATGCCAATTTATTCTTAAATTCTATCGTTTTATGAATGAAAATTAATTATGCCTTTAAACCACGTCAATGGAGGGGATTCTAGTCAATAAATTGATGGAATTCAACCATTATTCTGAGCCATTAGATTAATAATGTAGATTTCCATTGTTTGTTGCTCTATCTTTTTGGTCCCCATTTGTCTCCCGGACCCGGTCCGGACGTGAGATATTGCGATGGATTCTGTTTCTCCTATCTCCCACTCTTAATCTTTCGAGTCTGGATGTGTAAGAATTGTTTATAGTAAGTAACTCAACGACCTAAAATGTTTGACCACCAACCATATTTTTTTCTAAAATGAATATTTTAACTTTTTACAAACCCATTTTCCAATTTTCTTTCTGCTCATTTTTTTTGTCATAGAAGGATTGCCTTTAACTCTTTGTGTAAACATTCCCATATATTCAGGACTGCAATTATATCGGCGTATGTCTCACGACGCCACCGCTGACATTCGCCTTATAAATTTCCTTTTGTTAATCCTCTTTCATTCATTCTCTCAAAATATCAGAACTATCTCAACACGTTCTTTTCAATACGTGTCACTACATCAACTTTCAGTAGGACCTATGTACTTCAGGATTTCCTAACATCTCTGGGAGGTGCCAAATTCAAAGCACGGAGGGGCACCGGTGGGTTCATTAGAGATCTCGGAACCCCTCCACAATGTGCTATAGATGGCCGTGTGTTTTTAGTCGGTAGGAGTCCAACATACCCCCCCCCCCCGCCTTTCCTTCCGATAGACGGGGGGCATCCATGAGGATGTTCACACGCAAAAAAGGACCTACTTCAGGATTTCCTAACATAAAAACCTAATTTTCTATTCCTGGATAGTGCCTAACGCATAGCACCTGCGTATAAGTACTACTTAATCGATTAGGTACTTATACACAATTATTATTTGCAAAAATATACTTCTGTTTCACATTTCAATGCAAACTAAATCATCCCAAAAATATCAGAATTTCAATTGAGTATCTAATCCGAGCGTGATCCCTTGATTTGCGAAACAATGATGTTACATATTGGATGTATCATTGTAGGTAGGTACATATTTACTATCAAAACAGTATAGTGGAGAGATAAGAGTATCATGAATGGAGTTCATACTAACATTTTATCATCCCACGCATGCAAGAGTCAATTGAGTTTATCTAGCGGTCACATGCGATAACCGCATCTATACTTGCTTGACCAATCTTATCTTAAACTAGCGACCCGTGAGCAGTTTCGCCCGCGTAAATATTCTGACAATAAAGAAATAATTATCCAATTTGGTGGAGACGTTCGGAAGTTATGCGAGTAAATCTATTTTGGCATGGCAATAGGCTCGCCCCCTATTACATGGGGCCTAAACATACCGGCGAACTGTGGGTGTACATTAGTACGCCTCTGCCTAACCCTTCGGGGAATGCAGGCGTGATGGTATGTTATGTTTATATATTTTGGCGATTTATTTTTATATGTATCGACAAACATAAGGCATTAAGAACGCATTTGTACTCTTGTGTATTTTTAGGCATGAATAAATAAACAAGCAGGATGCTCCATCGGAAATGCCTGGTTGTAATGTCTCATTTGCCCAATAATCTCTAAGCTAACGGGAACACAATAACGTTAGCATATAATTATTTACTCTTGTGATTACAATTCGGGAAATATCATCAAGTCCCTTCCACCATTAAAAATGCAATCAGTTGAAATTATTAAAATTCCGAGCCGCAGGGCTCAGTATGCGTCGTATATTACAGAAGTAGTGGTTTCAGTTTGAATTTTCAATATTTAGTACATAAAATAGAAAGAACAATAAATTGTTGTGGAATTTGACTCATCTTGTATGACCCCATTCAAAAGGAACGTACCTAAAAAGAAAATATTAACAAAACTTGCAAGAACTTCTACAGCAAAAACACGCGTGGTAAACTGCCCCCTCCTAGGGAAAGAAACGTGAATATAATAGACAATATAACTACCGTAACAAGTCTCTCGAAACGTCTCAAGAGTCGGTCGGATGTGCTGGTAATTGAAACAGCCAGAGAGTACGGTCCAGCGCATACAGTCGCCGAGTGTATCTTGACGACCTAATTGGATTTGTTTGGGGACTCCAGAGATTACCTACTGAAGTATTTTTATGTCTTGAAATTTTACTAATTTGTACAAGTTCATACCATCACGCCTGTATTCCCCGAAGGGTTAGGCAGAGGCGTACTAATGTACACTCGCAGTTCGCCGGTATGTTTCGGTCCCATGTAATAGGGGGCGAGCCTATTGCCATTGACCGGGCACAAATTCCTAACTCCGAGCTGTTACTGGGAATTTCATAGAAAAACCCAATAACACTTTGCTCGACCTGGGAATCGAACCCAGGACCTCTAGCGTAGCAGTCACGCTCAGGACCACTTGGCTAATGAGGCAGTCATGTACAAGTTCAATTGTTCGATAATCAAATTGTTCTACAAAAGCTATCGGATTGTTTATTTAATAATTCTTTATTTTTATTGATATTATAGGCAACTCTGGTTGCTCGGACCTGACTTTGCGCAAGTCATTCTAGAAAGTCTTATATGATAGGATTATATTACTTTCTAAATTATTCAGTCATATTCTTGAACGACACATAATACAGTAACTACATATTGTCAGCAATTATCTTGATCTGATTGTTCTATGGAATTAAATGAAATAACTATTATCAATAACTCACCTCCTCTTTAGATACTAAAAGCAGAATAAAGTATTCGATTAATAATCTTTTTATTAACAATTAACATATTATCGCGAAACCTACACACCATTCTTCGCTCTCTGACTAATCACGAAATCTCAGAAACGGTAAAACCTACATCATATGGCTTTGGGGAAATTCCCACACCAATTGAAAAAGAGATCAACGTGCACAGACTCCGCGAAACACATATAATGTTATAAATAATGGCTTTTTGTTTTAACTACACTATATCAATAGTCTAGTTCTTTTTGATGCGTTTTTCTGTGAAATTCTCAGTAGCAGCTCGAAGATTTGTGCCCGGTTAATGGCAATAGGCTCGCCCGTATTAAAAGGGACCTAAACGCACTGGCGAATTGTTAGCAACATGCCTTCTTGGAATTTTGAGATGGAGATATTTGCAAAAAAACTCAGTCAATGCATTTCCTAAGCATTACACAAACCAGCTTCTCTGGAATACTAAAATATAAGAATGAACAAACAAGAATTTTATTCATTTCTATTAGGAAATATTGCAATTGAAATTACCTGCCACTAGCAATGTAATAAAAGACTAAGTCACGATTGAAATGGGAGCGAAAGATAGAAAGGCTAAGAAAATGAAAGCCGTATTGCTAACTGAAGGAATGAATAAACTATGTTCCACATTTTATTATACATACATACACTCACGCCTTTCTCGCACAGGGGTAGGCAGAAACTATATGCCGCCACTTGCTACGATTCTTTCATACGTCTTTTGCTTCTGCCACATTCATACATCTTCTAATGCATATGCGCCGGTTGCGAGTACTACGCACCTGACCTTTTTGAAGGACCTCGCCAATGAGATCGGCGTATACATCCTACATTTTATTAAATTAAACGCTTAAACCGTTACGGAAATGCAATGTAATATGACATATGACTGCTACGTTAGAGGTCCTGCGTTCGTTTTTTTTTTAAAAAGCTTACTAGCAATGTGTGTTAACCCCTCGTGCTAAGCTAGATTGCTTGTGTTACGAGTGGGTTCACGTCGATAGTGCAATGGGTGGGGTTCGAACCGGCAACCACATGATCGCAAGTCCGACGCCCTAGCCATTAGGCCACCGCCGCTTAAATTCCCAAGTCGAGCAGTGTTACTGGTTGCTCGGAGTTCGGAAATGTGTGTTATTAGGTTTTTCTATGAAATTCTCAGTTAGCAGCTCAGAGTTTGAACTTTTGCCATTTTAATAGCAATAAGCTGGGTGAACTTATTGTCTTTAACCGGGCACAAGTCTAAACCTACTCCACCTATTAAATAGGACCTAAACATACCGGAGAACTGTGGGTTATATTAGTACACCGCTGCCTAACCCTTCGGGGAATACACGAGTGATTGTATATCATGTTATAATATGTAATTATTTGACGTAATAAATACCTCTAACATGTCAGCAAATTTTGCCTTAGAATATACATTCTATTAGTATTTTTCGAAAAATATTAAATCTTGGCCGTGGCGAATCTCAGGAATCTCATCTAGAAAAGGCAATATACGGGCTGATATTATTAAACTTTTCTTTACAATATTATCTGCATGATTAATGTATTAAAAATGCAATAACACAGTTTTATTATGATCTTCATACATCGTACACTGATAAGCTATTCATATTCGCTACTACGTAATATATCGAGTGAATAATGTAAAATAATACGCAAAAATAGTTAAATGCGTTTCATTTTCGGTTAAAAAAATGCATGAATAATTTAGGCCGGAATGCGGCAAGCACAGCCTATAGCCTAATCCCTCTCATTGTGAGAGGTGACCCGTGCCCAGCAGTGGGACATATAATGGGTTGATTATGTATGTTATGTTATGTACAGCCTATAGACGCCCGCAATACCGGGGGCCCAACTCTGTTATTTCAATTGTATCAGAATGGATGATATAAGAATGAAATTAGGATCAATTGACAGATTTCGTAGACAAAGCTGTCAAAAATTAAAAAAATCTGATTCAATAGTTTGACGCAGTAAAATAGCAGACTTGGGGCGCTGTACTTTGACTAGCGCGTTGTCATATTGGTACCTCAGTTGTTATGTCTTATATGCTTAGTAATTTCACTGGCAACACTGTCCTCCAAACTGGAGCCAATAATCTTAGCACCTTATTGCTTACACCTCTGCCTTACTCGATTGACGTTATGTTTTCTCTACTATTATAAAATTGTAAAAAAGCAGTGTCTGTACATTGGATATTTAAAAAAAACAAGTGAGTTAGGTTATATAAACGTCTCCGAACCCAAAAATATGATTTTTAAAATTCTTGTCTGCTTGTCTGTTTGTTACGGGTTGGCGCAAAAACTACTGAATAGATTTTAATTTTGTTATCACTGTTAGAAAGTATGTGCTCCAACTTAAAAACTGGTATACTTCTTATCTCAAATAATTAAACAGAACCTGAGATACAGCTTGACCTCTCTAATGTATAGAGACTCATACAAAGAAGAGATCATCACTGTTGGTTTTTGAGCTACAAGTGAGCGAAGCCACGGGCTGAAGCTAGTTTTAAATATATTGAAGGCTTTAACATCTACACATACTAACTGTTAGACATGGAAATAATTGCTACTTATAATTCCTTTTCATTTAATGAAATTATGATTATTTTTCACAGCGATTTCACATGAGAAATTTCGCAGCTTCCTACTTTTCGTCCGCAATGAATTTTTATACAAAATCATTTATCTCATCACTTGCTACTTTCCTACTTACAATGAAATCGTGAACAAAATACGATTTTATTGTAATGCGAATTTGAGCAGACTGTGTGAAAAAAGTAGCAGGTGTGACGTATGAAAAATTATTTTATATTATATGATTTTTCACATGCTATCTGCCAAATGTTCCATGCCTGCTAACTGTACTGAATCACACAAAATTAACGAAATAAACGCACGACACTACAAATCTAAAGGGACGTCATCTTATTCAAATGGAAAGTGCATTAGTCCAGGGGCAATGTCATCGACCTACGTCATCGGAGTGTAAACCGCAGAATAAGGATGTAGGGCGGGGCTTAACGCTCCGCTACATCGCCCCTATACGCAACGTATTCAGTTACGTCTATCTAGTTTTTCTTGAGGGAATGTTGTGGAATGAGATGGGTTTTTAAATTGAAAAATGTTGCTAAGATGGATGTTGACTGATTTGAAAAAATAAACATACTACCTGTATTCCCCGAAGAATGAGTAAATTGTATTTATGTACATCCACAGTTCGCTTCTTTGTTTAGGTCCATTTAATAGGGGGCGAGCTTATTGCCATTAATAACTCATCATCACAAATCTGCAACTCTTGAGCTTCTACTGAGAATTTAATAGAAAACCCTAATAACACTGTGTACAGAATGGAAATCGAACTCAGGACCTCTAGCGTAGCAGTCACACTTAGGACAACTAGACTAATAACACAATATTCCAGGATAAAGCATTCCGAGCTCAGTGGAAATAATGCTAGAAATTCAAACAGTAGTACAAAAGATTCCAAGGTTTTTCGCCTTTATAAAACTCGGAGACTACGCATTTCCCGGATATAAAAACATTTCCACTACACAATACTACGAAGAAAATGAATTAGTGCGGTTTGTGGTAGACATAAAAAATATAATACACTTTTTATACTCTGTGGGGTAAGAGAAAATTATATTGCAGCGGTGAAAATAACATTGTATAACAGAAGTGTCTGCTGTCGACTTTCACTAATATAGACTGTAATTTTACAATAAGATAAGATAAGGCCCACTTGCACCAACTTCATAAATATGTTTAAATTGCATTTAAACACAATTTTTCATAGTCAATTTGTGTTTAAATACAATTTAAACATATTTAAGAAGTTCTGCTCATTAGCTAAGCTGCCTCATTAGCTAAGTGGTCCTGAGCGCGACTGCTACGCTAGAGGTCCTGGGTTCGATTCCCAGGTCGAGCAAAGTGTTATTGGGTTTTTCTATGAAATTCCCAGTAGCAGCTCGGAGTTAGGAATTTGTGCCCGGTTAATGGCAATAGGCTCGCCCCCTATTATATGGGACCTAAACATACCGGCGAACTGTGGGTGTACATTAGTACGCCTCTGCCTAACCCTTCGGGGAATACAGGCGTGATGGTATGTTATGTTATGTTAAGAAGTTCGTAGACTTTAGGTCTTATTGTGAGGCGGTAGAACTGAAGCCGTGTGAGTTTCATTTCACCGACTCGATTTTACGCGTCGACCGCGTTCTGCGTGCTGATTGGAGTGATCCTTGACCTTCATCAATCTTCACCAATCAGAGAGCAGAATGCGGTAGATGCGTAAAATCGCATCGGGGAAATGGACTCAGACTTGGGCCTCTGTGCTGCTAAGCAATGATGTGCTAACATTATTGTTTGGTTTAAAGGGTAATGGAGCCCGTAAAGGTACTGGCCAAATGAGGTAACAAGGTTTTCAAAAAGGTCTTAAAGTTTATTTCGAAACGGTTCAAAGAATTTCGCAGAAAATGTTCTTGTATTGTTCTATTCTGAGGGTCCCGCGCGAGCGAAGTCATCGACATAACTAGTTTTTAATATTGGTAAAACACCATGTTTCATTACAACTTTTCTACAAGTCTGCTTACACAACAAGAGCAGACAGGACAAATATACACAATAACTAACACAATTTGGTACCAGTGTTGAATTAAGTTAAGTCTCCCTTGATATTGCATTTACAAACTCGCGAGTTGCAGAAAGTTCCTCAGCCATTTGCACATGGAACAAGTTTTTGATGAAACTAGCAAAATGGCAAGATCCTATTACTTGTTAAACTTTTAATTTACAGTGGACGGTCCAATTGAACGCAGCTCCTAATTAAAACGCAAATTTTTAAGAGAGGCAATATAATTTTTTTCAAGACTGTATCGCTACTATTATTATATATTATTATAAATTATAAAATTGTAAAAAAGCTGTGTCTGTACATTGAAGATAATTTAAAAAAAACACGTGGGTTATGGTATATAAACGTCTCCGAATCCGAAAATGTGATTTTTAAAATTCTTGTCTGTTTGTCTGTTTGTTACGGGTTGGAGCAAAAACTACTGAATAGATTTTAATTTTATTATCACTGTTAGAAAGTATATGCTCTAACTTAAAAACTGGTGAACTTTTTATATCAATTAATTAAACGAATCCTGAGATACAGCTTGACCTCCCTGATGTATAGAGGCCCATACAAAGAAGAGATCATCAATGTTGGTTTTTCCATTTTTACTCCTGATATAGCTTCACGTGAGCGAAGCCGCGGGCTGAAGCTAGTTGATAATAAAAAAGTAATTTGAAAAAAATCAACGGATTTCAATACTGTTTTCTATTTCATTCATTAATAACTAAAAAAGGGAGAAATAAAAGTTTAATCTTTTAGGTTTCACTATAAAATTCTCACTAGCAGGATAATGGCTATACCTACTGTGGCTCCCATTAAGTACCTACCTACCTAAAAAATACCATAAATACCATGAGCCGGCAGAATTCCTCACTGAATACTTGAGAGAGGCCCAGAATGAATACATTTTGTCTTAGCACTGCTCGGCTCTAGACAATGACTCTCCGTAGCGCGTATTTTAGCCTTACAGAGGCGGCACCACAATGATATTTAGTTGTGAGAAAGATAAGACTATTTAATATGTACAGTGACATCCCCTCCCTCTCAATCGCAAACAACAGATTGTGGTAGAGTTAGTTAGTTCATCATTCACAGCTTCCCAAATCCTCGAAAACTTTGTGTGACCAACATGAAGATTTTCTTAAGACAATATTAGAATTTATGAGACAATTTTCATCCAGGGTTATTAAATTACAAAACACCTTAATACTCATATTTTCCAATTTCCCACTAATTTAGACATCAAACAAGAACCTCGTGTACTTAATTACATTTTTAATATTATTTATTTTCGAATAAGACTGCTCGTAATTGAAATAAAAGCAATAATAAATCACTTCTTTTAGATTTCGGTCCACTTGCACCAACTTATTAAATGTGTTTAAATTGTATTTAAACACAATTTTCTATTGTCATTTTGTGTTTAAATTCAATTTAAACATATTTCAGAAGTTGGTGCAAGTGGCCCTTAGTGTTCGTCTTCATTACTCCTGAATTATTTTTTTATTTAAATAGGTTATTTATATAATATAAAGGAGCCTGCCGGTCATGCAGTAAAAATTTGAACTAAAAATACACCTAGAACTCTTTGAAAATGCAAATATTTTAAATCCGAACCGCGAATGAAACCCAGGCCATTGCAGGCAGGTAGCAGATATTTTGTACAATTGGTACAGTGTAATGGGTGGAATCTATAATACATTATACAATTCTCCGTGGATAGAGCTTACGTTGCCTAATTTCCCAGACGTTACATTGTCTGAATAGAGATGTCAAGGACGTTTAGAAGCATATATATTAAGCGGAAAACTAAGTTGATTAAGATGCCATATTTTTGATGAAGAACAATGATAATACTCGTGTCTTTTCCTCGAGATTAGACTATTAATTTACGGACGCAGATTCACAATAGATCATTATTTTCCAGTATATGCTGACATCTTATTGTATAGGCTTTTCGTACACTTACGAGGTCAGCTTAGTATCCGTGTGTCCGTGTATCATATAATGTGAAACATTTAAGCAGTTTGTTTGAAGCAGAAATATTAACCAATAGGTATTGAATAAAATCTGGGAGATTGTATGCAATTGGCTCGCTCCAGTTAATGGATACGAAGCCCAAAAGTGAGCATTTCGTCCTCCATAAACACCAACAAATGTCAGACTGAAAAAAATTGTAGTAATAAATCAAAATTGTGTTGAAAAGAAGGAAAGAAAGGAAACTTTTTATTTTGGACTCTCACATTACATACATATTACACATTATTCAACAAATAAAAATGCATATATCATGCGACATGAAGCGACTTAGTAAGTACACAAATCATTATCAAACCGCGATGTGTTCGCTGAATCGATACAATCTGGATAAGTCCACAACACAGGGTAACTTTGAAAGATAGAGTGAGAAACAGCGTGATAAGGGAGCGGTGTGGTGTGAAAGAAGGTGTAGTAACAAAGATTGAGAAAGGTATGTTAAGGTGCTTTGGGCATGTACAGAGGATGGATGAACGGAGATTGACGAAACGAGTATACATGATGAGTATGGATGGAAGATTTGGAAGGGGCCGACCTCGACGAACGTACCACAACCAAGTTGCGGCCGTTCTTAAAAAAGGACAGGTTAAGAGCACCCTAAACCGACGTTCATGCATGGGTTCATCATTAACCTAATGAACGTAGATGAAGCGAAAGTAGTATGCCAGGATCGTAGCAAGTGGAAATCTATAGTCTCTGCCTACCCCAATGGGAGACAGGCGTGAAAATATGTATGTATGTATGTACAGCTCAATCTAATGTTACGGGCCTACCTATCCACGTTTCTTAATCTAAGTAGTAACAGAGCACGACAGCCGTCGGAAATGTAGCAATTAAAATTAAACAGTAAACGCAAAGTGTAGTTTGTTTTATTATAAGCTCGTGTGGCCCAAAGTTAAGCTGTGCTTACCACGGTCAGACCAGGGATAGGTAGCCATTTTTTCACATTAAGACCTCTCCATAAATGATACTTATTTCTGTAAAAAAATCTTTTAAAGATACGTTTGCTAGTTACGTTTAAGTTTCGAACTATGTGAGGCGTAATAATATGTATGACTTACAGTGAACAATGATAGTTATGAGAAAGGTGAAGAAAAGTTTATTAAAGTCTTCTGAAGTGTTTGGAATCTAAGATTCATATTTAAAACTTGACATAACGGTAGGTACTTATCAGCTACTTTTCAGCGAAGGCTGGACCACAGCCTGTCACGATCGTGGTCATGAATCCGTATTTTTTAGTCAGTACGAGTCCGACATACCCTGCCACCTCCTCAGGTTAAAGACAACCCATGAGGATTTTCTCACTATAAAAGGTGCATGCGTGTAAACAAATAAACTCCCTAACCCTACTAATATTATAAATGCGAAAGTTTGTGAGGAGGGATGGATGGTTGTAACTCTTTTGGATCTGGATATAATTTGGCACAGATATAGATTATAACCTGGAATAACACATGGGCTAAAGTCCAATTCCAAAGTTCTGAAGTCCACGCAGACGAAGTCGCAGGCAGAAGCTAGTTTAAAACAGTATGTATGTAAAATTAGACAGAAAAGCTTTAACATCGCTTATTCCTTGAAGGCAAAGAGCATAAAAAGTATGTAAATATCTCGTAAAGCCACAAAACATGGAAACTCACGTTTTAAACGTGTAACAACATTTCCTCCTTACATTATAGCTATAATTCTATGTGAAATAACGCCTTTCGCCCCTGATATTTCACAGTGGAATCATGAAAGTCAGCCGGAGTTAGGGCAATGTTCTTTACTTCAAGTATTGACCCAATTTATGTCGAAGTTCTGGTATATGGCTTTAATTAATCCCTAATACTTTAATTAGTAAATTACATACTTAGTGAAAAAATTAAAATAAAAACGCCTTCAAATACGAAAAACAGTTTCGCACATTACTTTGAGTTTACGTTTTGTTAAGATTTTTTTATTCAACATTTTCAATGGCGAGTAGAAGCTGACCTCGCCGACTTTGTCATTTATTCGGTATTCAGTACGAGTTATTGTCATATTTTTTTCTAAACTTGTGGTCAGATCTTCACCAAATTTTAATGTAGCCACCTCAGGAGTATATTCTTACACAAAAAAAGATAGTTCCAGATCGGTTTAGAAAGGATATAAGTATAATGAAAATACAGTCGAATTGAACACTTCTTCCTTTTGGTCGTACCTAAGTCGGTTGAAAATAAATACATCTTCTTAGATCCTATTACTTCCTATACAAAAGTACATTGACCACATTGAGGCATGTATCATCATACTGTATAGTACGCACACCCAAAATACTATAAATGTGAAAGTAACTCTGTCTGTCTGTGTGTGTTACATATTTCACAACCTATTTTGGTATAGAGAAAATGCAACTATATTACAACTACATATGTCCTTATTCAAGGCAAATTTTGGCCTTGAATAAGGACATAGATTACCTTTTATCTCTAAGCCCTTTATGATTCAAGTGAAACCACAGACAACAAACAGTAAGATAATAGAGGTTTACTAATGAGAGGTTTCTGATAACAATAACCCAATACCGAGAAGATGTTTATGGTTTCAGATTTCAAGCTTCTGAGAATTCATACCTACTTCATCCACTTCACAATTAAAATTGGTTTAACGTCAGGTATACTGAATATTGAACTCCGCCGCTGTTCACGTATAGGGTTCGTAAGGCTTCAGGGAACCACAAAATTCTCTGGAATTCACACAACCCTGATTCAATTCAGAATCTAAGACAATGTTCATCTGACACTGTCTCAAAATCCTTCTTTAGTCTAATACAGTTTAGATTGATATTTGAGTGGGGGTTCTTTAAATTTTCGTAGCAATGTAATGTGAACTTTTAGATACGTTAAAAGTTTGTAATTCCAAACTTGATAATTATTAAGTTAATAGTAATTTATTACAGTTTAATAATTCTTGAAAATACAATTTATATCCATTTTAGAAATAAAACATTAAAAAGAAATCACTTATTTATGAAAATTGTCTCATTTGTTTCTCTATTAGATACGCGCCCGGCTATTTAATCGGACCTTAAACATACCGGCGAACTGAGGTTACCTATATCCTTATCATGTTTCAATACAACAAAGTTTAGATTCTAAAAATACAACTTTTTATTACCAAACTCCATATTATATATAATATACTCCATATACATAACAATACTATATAATAATCGCCAGTAACATTATTCATACGTCTTTCCCTCGGTCGTATCCTTAAATTCGGCAGTAACAGTTACGTAACTGTGGTTCAACGACCTGAGGCCCGGCCGAACCGCATGGCTCGGCGCGAGCTTAGCGGGGACCGCGCTAAAACCATTCGCCAATATTATCTTTATTTATTTTATCGTGTTAACGTGTTTCGCGGATATTCGTGGTATAGTATTTCATCAGGGCGACTGACTAGGTTTCGGATAGAGCAAGTGTTATTGGGTTTTTCGATGAAATTCTCAGTAGCAGCCAGTAGTTTCGAATGTTCAAGTCGCGAGTGGATAAGTTAAATAGGTAATTTTAAGCAAGAGTGTTGTCAAATTATTTATTTGCGACCGGTTGACGGCAACTCTCGCTCGCCCTATTACGTTACAATAGGCCAGTATATACCTGTTTAACCTTTCGAGGTATCATCATCATCATCAAACCATTATGTCCTTATGGTCTCCTCTCATAATGAGAAGTATTAGAATAGTCTAATACTTCTAGAATAGTCCACCACGCTGGCCTAATGCGTGTTGGCAAACTTCACATGCCGTTGAGAAAATCTTTCAGGCATGCAGGTTTTCTCTTCATGTTATCTTTTAGGCAGCGTTTTACCGCGTTAATACGCACACTTTGAAAAGATAGAGGTGCGTGCCCTAGATTCCAAGTGGAGACTGGCAGTCAAATGGTCATATCACTAGTCTTTTGCTACACGTTAATTACTATGTTATGTAATATATTGTTAACTTTGGTCCTAAGAACTTATCGCTCGAATATTCGCGGTATGCGCCAATGTAACGTTCCACTACTCAAATAAGTAACCGTGGTCGATTGGATTGGTTTGTTTATTACTAGTGCCTTGAAATCAATTGTAACGTATTAGACAAACTATACGTATGTGTGACGGGTGCATAGTGTTTAGTTTGTACGTAAGGAAGCTGGCAGTTTTCGGACAACCAGAGATCGAGATCTGTGGAATTTACGAAATGGCCTACGTGCAGCAGTAGGTGAATCATACTACTATTAAATAACTAATCAAATGGTTACTAGCTTTAGTCTATACATTGGAATATTTAAGAAAAAAACAGCGAGTTTATTTTCGATACAATAATAAGTCCAACACCAAAACCATTTTCATGTAAAATGTTGCCAAGACGGGACCATATATGGCTCGCACAGTCATTAAGTTATCAAATCTCATGTTGAGCCAAACTTCTATCTCCTTAGATCCTAACTCTACAGGCCCTAACTTCACAAACTCTACATCTTAGTCAAAATATATGGTTTTGCCATTTCGTTGCTACTAAAACTGTTGTATGACAGTAATATTATGAAACGTGTATAAGTTGTTCACCTTTCGCCCATGTGAAGGTATTGAAACGGACGGCATTTCTAGCCAATTTTCCGTCCTAAGATATTAGGCGACAAAATTACGACTTGTTAGCCTAGCATAACATGAAAAACGTCTACCACTGTACAAGCACCCGATCAAAATAAGTAGTTTTTTCTCACACCATAAGATTAATAAGCGTAATACTTTACTATGACTACGCTTACGTAGGCCTGTCGACCTTGAAAGTCAAGGTACACAGTAAATCACGGTCATATAGCATGGCTTGAGTAATTTATTTAATATTGCATTAGCTGCGCGTAATATGTAATTTTCTATAATTAAATGTACGAATAGACGAACGTGTCTGTTAGTAATTATATCTTTTTATTATTTTATTATTATTTTTTCTGTGAGGTTGTCGTATTACTCCGCTCGCGCCGGCCCATTTGTGCCGAAGCATTGCTCTCCCAAGGTATTTTTTATGGGAGATGGGGGCAAACGTGCAGACGGATCGCCTGAAAGTAAGCGATTACCGCCGCCCAAGGACACCGCGCAATATCAGAGGACTCGCAAGTGCGTTGCCGGCCTTTTAAAAGGGTTTGGGTATCCGGTATCCTCACTCAGCGAAATACAACGTACTTTGTTTCACGCCGGTTGTGTGAGGTCGTAGTATGACTCCGGTCGAGCCGGCCTCTCCCACGCTAGCTCACATAGCTTTCCCACGGTTTTTAGTTTTATACATTCCCCAAAAAAGCGACGATTTAGGCTTGAAATTAATAGCAGCTATCTATTTATCTAGCTGAACGAAGGGTCCATCATCATGCGCAGCCTTATTTCACTCAATCCTGGGTATTAGGCCTCCCTTAAATTGTTCTATCGACTACGGTTTTGTGCAAAAACTCCTATTCAAATATGAAAGGGTCAGCTCTTATAAATGAAAAAGTAACAAACATTGTGAACGTTGAATAAAATACACAACCCTATTTCCTTCTTTGTGTAGCAATTCAACCTTTTTACAGTCATAACCTGCCATCCATTTGCACCCCCCCCTTGCATTGCATATAACTTTTTATTATATTCCTAAAGCAATGGTGTCATTAACCCCGAACAAACTTGTACGCCAACGTAACCTCTATAAATAAACTAAGTAATTTGAGGATAATCCTATTCAAAAACTATTTCTTTATTCGATATACCGCAATCCTCCCTGAAACTATACCACCGCGGTATACCAAAAAATAACTATTTTTCCTTATGTCCTTTCCTTATCAGGAGGAAAACAGTAGGGTTCCTTTAAGCTGTGTCTGTGTTGGTTAAATATGTCTTAGGAGTGTTGTTTGTGTATGAAAATGTCACGTTTGTCGGAGTTGTGTTACAGAAATATGGTATGTGACAGCATTTTCGTGATATACAAACCCATATCTACTCGGCACGCTTGTCTGTCAACATCTGAGAGTATGTGGCTTAGTCTAACCACCAACGTATAGTTAATGTTAAGCGAATTGTTAAATTACATGGCCATTACGCCTGTAATCTCCGAACACAGTTCGCCGGTATATTTTAGGCCCCATGAAAATAGCCATTAACAGCGAAAAAATACAATCCCTAAAAAACCTTTCAATGTGACACCGTAAACTTTTATTGAGTTACTCACTCAAAAAGGAGGGTATATCTATATACATTTAATACTTAATGTTTTCCGCGGCTTTGCTCACCTGAAGCTGTATTAGGATTAAAAATGGACCCCAAAAATAATTTAATCAAAAACCAACAGAGATGATCTCTTTGTATGGGTCTTCTATTGCGACTTATAAATTATGTTTAGAAATGAACGACACGGAAATTATCAAATAGATCAGGTAATAATGAACGCATACTTTAATTAGAATCTCACATTTATAAACAATTATGATAATGAATATGTATGAGCTCAAAGATCATTATCGGTCATTGTTCTCTTACGCCAAACGTTATAAAAATGTGTACCTATTGTAGTGTGTAAAGTGTAATCGAAAAACAACCACGTCAATTTGATTGAATTCAAATTGATATATTGTGCGTCATACATATATGTATACACTGCGGTCAGTGTGTAGATGGGTGACCATTCTGCGTGCCTCGGAGAGCACGTAAAGCCGTCGGTCGCGGATTGTCATACGAAAATCTATGACAATTGTTAGTTGTGTTGTGTGTTGTTGTGTGTTAGAAGCTCAAAAATACCTGACAACCAGTCTATACTCCGAATATCGGTGTTGCCCAGAGATTGAGTTGCGGAGGTCTGATGACAGTCGCTTCGTGTAAAATACCGATATTCAGCCGCATCTCGGTAGACTGGAAGCCGACCACGACATAGTTGGGAAAGGCTAGGAGGATGATGTCGGTACATCATACATAGTATTAAAATATCATAACATACCATTATGCCTGTATTCCCGGGAGTTTGTGACGTTGTTTGTTCTTGACGACCTCTGTGGTTTAGTGGTTCTAGTACCGGACTGCCGACCATGAGGTCGTGGGTTCGATTCCCACAGAACACAAAAATGTATGTGATGAATATAAGTGTTTGTGTTCGTCTGGGTGTTTCTTATGTATTATAAGTACGTATTTACAAAAAAAAAAGTATATAAGTATTATATCCATTGTCTAGTACCCATAGTACAAGCTCTGCTTAGTTTGGGACTAGATGGTGCTGTGTAAAAATGTCCCAGAATATTTATTATTATTTATTATTTATTTATTAGTTTAAGATGTGTGCGGTTAATGGTAACAGGCTGGCCCCCTATTACATGGGACCTAAACATACTGACGAACTGTGGCTGTACAATAGTACACATCCGAATAAACCCATTAATGAAAACAGGCTTATGTAACTGGCCGATGTCTGTACCATATATATTTGTAGAAGAGGTCTATAAGCTTACGGTTGGCCGCCAGTTCTCCTGATGATAAGTCACACTGCGATCCACGAAGGAGCTCGCTTGCCTAGATTAATCCGATTTATTCGTGATTTAAAGACACCCCTATTATATCAATCGGGGAAGACTCGCTCGGTTACTCGCCGGTTGTACTGTGGTTTGATTTTATCTACAAAAAAATATATACATTCATGATAATTTATAGAATAACCTGCCTTCACCCGTATTCGGTTTGGGTAGCGTGTTCAATACTTGTTTTTAATTACTGTTTATAGTGTTAATAGGCGGAAGGAAAGAAGACGTGGAAAGTTGTTTTATTTATCTACTTTCTTCGAAGTAATCTGGGCATTACATAGATTTTTTTTATTATATCTAATAACTAGCGACCCGCCCGCGGTTTCACCCGCGCTGCCCCGCTCCTAAGAGTCGTAGGGTTATGTTATATAGTTTAAAACCTTCCTCTTAAATCACTCTATCTATTAAAAAAACCGCATCAAAATCCGTTGCGTAGTTTAAAAGATCTAAGCATACATAGGGACAGACAACGGGAAACGACTTTGTTTTATAATAAGTAGTGATAGTGACAAAAATGATGTTATATATCTATGTAGATTTCTTGAATCTAAATTTTTGGTAGGATAAGTGATATCTTTCTGTTTGTCTGGTTATATAATGAGGATCCCACTGATCCCCATCCGAAATGGTTGTGAGTTCTTTTTTTAATAGTTATTTAATCAATCTTCTTGCCACATCGCCATCATCGTCAAATTCTTTAGTGACTCTCAAACAAAAACTGTTAATTCGTGGACTTCATTCAATAGTGTCAATAGTTAAAATTATATGTACAATCACTTTGGTTCTTTATTGCATAAATTAAACACTTAAGTAATTAAGAACGAAAACATCGAAATACCAATATATTGACTTGTGCCACTATTGAATTCAGCCAACGGAATATCCTTGTTTTAAGCCAGTTTCGTATAAACAACTACAGTTCAACAAAGAGACAATTTCACTAACATGACACGTGCACGGGAGTCCAAACAACGGAAATGAGACGTCTCAGTCTCTGCAGAACTGGTTTTAAGGAGTGTCTGTCGCACACAAGCCACATCTTAGGTACAACTGTGGCGAGTTTACTGAACGAGACATGCTAGCGTCTCTAGTAAATGTTTTGCATGATAATTTTAGTTCGTACGAGATCACTAGGGACTTGTAGCTAAGTAACAACCATGTTGATAGATCTGCATGTTTGCACTGTGCTTGCAGGTCTATGGATGGGTGAACTCTCCGTGTCTCGTAGGGCAGGGAAAGCCGTTGATAAAGGTTATCACAAAATAATCGTTAGTGAAAAATCAGAAGCACGAAACGTGTGACAACCAGTTCATTAAGGATATCGGTGTTTCACAAATAATGCATTGGCCTAGGAAGTCGAACTGAGGACTTCCAGCTTAGCAGTCCTCGCCTTATGACCACTAGATACTACTTATTATTTTAGGAATTTTATCGCGTTGTATTGATATTATTTAATTTCGTAAAAATAGCTCTATTTCAATATTCGCGTAAGTGTCGGAAATCAGTAGAAAACTAAATCCATGTTTCTATAACAAGTTCGATACATTGATTTAAACTAGAATGAAAAACATACAACCTTTTTAAATTCATAATACAGCTCCTGAATTCGATATTTCACTTTACCACATGCGAATTAAGATACATTATCGCTTGCAAAACAAGATTTTTTAATGAAACCAATTTTGGCAATGACAATCTATCGCTGCTATTGTGTTGGAGTTTCGAAAAACTCCTGTGTTATGATATAATAGAGGAAATGTGTCCTTTAAGTAACAAAGCATTGGCGACTATTTCAGCGCCTGTATTTTAAGTAAAATAAATATTTCTTGCCCGCCAGCATTTTCCGGTTCCTATTCTGTCCTGATCGATACTTATCATGGATGGACTTATTATCATGGATCATCATGCCACTTTTCTCAACCTAAGCTAATATTCGATGTGACTCTCAAGTTTTCCAAAATTTCGCAGCACCTGCACGATTAAATGAAATTACGAATTTACGATAGCATTTTGATCATAATATCAATGCACAGTGCGGGAACGATCCGTTCTTGCGTAATATTCTGAACTGAAATAAATCCTATTTCGTGTACATCGGAGCGACACGGCGATTATGACGTTGTATTTATATAACTCGTGGTATCACTCGTGTAATATATATCTATCAAACTGCCTCATTGATCTAGTGGTAGGACGAAAGAGCAGCCGTTGAGGGTGAGGTCTTGAGTACAGTGTCATCCTTTAAAATAGGCATGATGACTGATTTTCAAAAACTGTTCTAAAATATTCTTATGTTTAAACTATTTCCGTAAAATAAATTATTTCTGCAATAAAAAAAGGCTTTTGATACAAAAATGCGATTTTAATTCAATGTTTTTAAATTAGCGCGAAAACGGCGCTGGTGTCATGGCGTCTGCTTATGACGTCACTTTTATGTTTTGGCATCGTATACAATAGGAGATTAAACAACTTTACAGATAATATTTTAGTTATTTTTTATTTAGACATGACTTCGCAAGTATATAAGTGGTGTGCTGTTCCCCAGTGTGATAATACGTCAAAAAAACCCTGATAAATTATTTGTTTATCGATAGGTAAGCATATTTTATAAAATAAAAACATTATTAAAACTAAACATACGAAGCTGTGCTTTTTAAAAGTGATTTTATTTTTTTAACTATAGTAACGTGTAGTTGTAGTAATTTTAATATAGTTTTTAAATAATAATAAATAGTACTTACATTGTTGTTTTAACATTTCTAAATTCTGCTGAACAGAAATCTTTGTTTGATGCCAGGAACTGCCCCACTATTAACAAATCAACTCTGGGCAAATTAGAGCTGTTTGCCTTGGTAAACCCTTGTTCCATTACTTAATAAGTTCTTAAACAAGTTGTAGAACAAAAAACTAAGTAATATACAATTAGGAAATACTTATTAAACAATTTTAAGCGCGGAGATCGTCGAAATTTGTACGAAATTTACGTGCCAGTGACAGTTCAACATAGATGTGACGTAATTGAATCTGATTGGTGTTCAACTGAACATGGCGGACTTGTGTATTTTGTAGTTTTATTTTATCAAATAAATTAATAATCCCGGCTTATAAATAAAAATAAATATTTTTTTCTAAACATATTAATTATATTTCAGTATATGAACATATTATTTTAGTAATTCTTGCTAACCGTCATCATGCCTATTCTCTTTAGTAGCTTGGAGTTTGGATTTATGCCCGGTTAATGGCAATAGGCTCACCGATTACGACCTTTCCTCCATTTAATGTAGCTTAGTACAACTTGATATTAGATTCCAAGATGTATGAATGTCGCAGAAGCAAAAGAGGCATGCAAGAATCGTAGCAAGTGGCAGTCTATAGTTTCTGCCTACCCCTGTGGGGGAATGCAATATGGTGATTGTAAATTTATTAAGGACGATTCTTAAGTTGATAGTGTTTGGTTATTTTCCTTTAATTAATTTCGCGTAATAGAAGAGTTTTCAGGGTACGCAGTTGCTCCTATTTCAATGGTGTCAGAATGGCCACCCTATGAATTCACAGATTTCGCAGACAAAACTGTCAAATGAAAAATCAACATTTCTGAAGTCATTAAATAACGATTTGGAAACCATCAAATAACAGATTGCGCCCTGTTTATTTATTTAGTGTGTGATGCATTGCAGTAAATTGAAACGTAACCGTGTCAAGGACCTAATTGATAAAACAAAAAATACATTACCGTATTGTAGGATCGATGAAAATAATCTGCTTAGTACTTACCTGAAAACAAATAACAGACAAATGGTTAAAAATCTGTTGGAAATACTGGGGTATCCTTACAAAGGTCACCTTATACTGAAAACTTATAGCTAGCAAGATTCGTTCTTCAACAATTTTCTTTCATACCTTCATTAGGTAATAAAATCATGTACCCAAGTAACAGTTATCAATGTATCGTTACGTTATCAGAAAATTATCTGTCACATTATTCTTATCAATTTATTTGCAATCCGGGTAACGACATGGTAAAAGAATTTCATATTTTCCCACGGCTTTCGACGGTCAAAGGAACGTAATTCTTTACTGTCACTGAATCTCGACTCCCTAGCGGCAAGAAAATAAAACTTTCACTGGGGACAGGATAAGTTTCATAATATCGAATATAATAAAGGAACCTTTCTCGAATAAGTCACAAGATTCTGAGGAAAATTTATAAAAACACGTGTTTTTCTTATAAGCCCTACACGTCATTGTTGGTCGGCAAAAGTTAAGTATACACACAGCTAACGAACTAACGATATATGTGTGTTTAGTTTATCGCAGAATACAGATACAGATAAATAATACATTTAGCAGAAAAATCGTAAATCGTTTGCCGGCTGTATATGTAGATACATAATGCCGCCTATGTAGTCCACAGATATACATAGTTGTCTGTTGACTGTTGTATTCAATAATGACACAACTCAAAATATTATAAACTAGAAGTTTGGTCTTTAGTGCATAAAAGTATAAATGCCGTTTAGAAATGTTAAATGCCACTCTGTTGTGCCATTGTGTCACAATGAATTCAATAATGGTACAATTCAAAATATACAAAATAATAAATCGTAAATGCAAAAACCTTTTTTCGTTTATTGGTACGTCACTGGAAATAAAATAAGCCAAAAAATAGGGTTTTCTAAATGAAAATCGGTGCTTATCCGTATGTTAAAATATGTATATTAATTTCCTCTTCACGATAATAAAAACAATAACAACCGAAATAATTCAAATACAAAATAAATATCCAATTATGAGAATTGAAATTACGAAAGGGCCTCTGAGCTATTTATCTTCAATTTTCAGACTATTGCGACGAACACACTTAAAATGTGGTTCTCTTAAATTGAGTGAGGGATTCAAAGTCAAAATCATTTATTCAATATAGACTACTAGGTACTTTTTGAACGACATTTTTACATTATACACAGCCCCCAAAACGCCCGCCCTTCACCGCTTCATTTCTGTCTGTTAAGTTACTAAGTAATTAAGAAAGGCTCGTCACTTGACCAGAATTACTCACAAATCCGGTCTTATGAAATAAGGTCAAGCTGTCAGGTAGAATAACACAAGGCGTACATGATAATGTACTCAGCTGTTCAGATACACAGTTAAATACATTACATTTCAGTAGAAGCTGACGTCATTTGTTTTTTATTTTACAGGATTACGCTGGAACGCTAGTTCGCCTGACTTCTTGATCTTCGACGGAGTACACATGCTTAGAAGAAACCGAAACATTCACTGTATTGAATTTATTGTATTGAATGACTGAGGACTGCCTCAATAGCAAAGTTTCCCTGGGCGCGAATACTACGCTCGTGGACCTAATTTTTTTATTGTATCTGCTCGGAGTTTCGGATTTGTGCTCGTTTTCAGCTCGCCCTTATTACATCAGGCCTAAATACACCGGCGAACTGTGGTACGTTAGTACGCCTCTGCTTAACCCTTCGGGGATTACAAGTGTGATTCTATGATATTGGAATTAGCCGTGATTGCAGTTGTAATTGGCACGAGTCGTGTGACTCACTATTACAATAAAATAGGGTAAAATATAACGAATAAAAACAGCGTTGGTCGGGGTCGGCAACGCGCGAGTGACACCTCTGGTGTTGCAGACGGTCATAGGCTACGGTAACTGCTTACCATCAGGCGGGCCGTAAGCTTGATGACATAAAAAAAGAAATATCAGAAAAACAAACAATAATTACTCTTGAATACACAAATATAACAACATCCCAACCGGAAAAGCATTCTGATTACCGGCTCCTAATTAATCAATGCTATAATTGCGCTACGTACGAATTAAGCACCAAATCACAGAGTTCATACAATTTTCGACTTTATTATTGCCAATCTATATTCGTATACTATCAAAGTGTAATGATGGCCCATGTGGGGATTGTCGCCATGGCAACCAGACGGACCAGCTGACAGGCTAACGTGTAGTATACATAACGCCCACAATGACCAAACGAGAACAAACCAAAGATTTTTCATTGTGCCTATAATACGGGACTTGATGAGTTAAATAATTAAAGGTTAACAAACTGATGATTTCTGACACTTATGCGAATATTAGACATGTGAATATGTGATATTATGTGTTATGTGGGATAAAATTCGTAAAAAGTAGTTTTATTTCAATAATTAAAGGATTTTACAACTACGAATTTCATAATTTTTGGACTCCCTTTCCTGTCACACCTCGTTACATTTGTGAGTCTTTTATTTACTTTAAGTTTTGCGACTTTTTAACGTAATACCAAAATTAATCGTATATCGTATAATTATTCGGATTCCGATAATCTCTATCTAGGTTCCTGCTCTACCATTTCGTCCAAAAATAAATGTAAGCGAATGCACTTCTCGATTTTGAAACGATTTTCCAGTCGTTTATTCCCAGTGTAGTCGTAGTAGACGAATAGTACGGTAAGAACCTAGATTAAATAGAATCTCAATCCGTATAATATCACAATTTGATTAAATATTGTTTGGATTAAAATTTATTTCGGTATTACGATTTTGAAGGCAATTCAAGCTTCGCCGTACCCTTAAGTTGAATCCAATTACACATTTGTGAGACCCTCTCCCCCCTACGTTTACTTTTAAGTTTTGCGATTTAATAGTTTAGATTTTTACATGTGACATCACAAAGCTGGTGACCCCTCACGCCCCTTGTCACTCAATGTCACACTTCTCTACTCCTCTGTTCCCACCAATGAGATATTACGTATTTCATGGTTGGTACTAAAGGTCGCCCATTGTCACTCATGTCACACTTCTGTACTCCTCTCCTCCCACCAATGAGATGTTACGTAATTCATGGATGGTACCAAAGGTTGGTATAAATTCTGATTCTATGTCTTAATTAAGTTGGTAGATGAGCCAAATTGATGCACATTATCCTTAAAATGGCCGCGGTACGCAAGAAAACCCACTTATAGTGTATTACCCGACTCGTTAGGCTCTGTTAAATGATGCTTGTAATTGGAAATGGAATAAAAATGCCTTTTGCGGCATGAGAAAATACCTATTTCGGAATAAGAGTATTACTTGCCTTCGATACGAATTAGTTTTAACTTTTTCAATAAATGAATTTTATTTTTAGATATTTGTTATTTGGTAACTATTTATATTTATTACATACTAGCTTCTGCCCGCGGCTTCGCCCCCGTGGAATTCGGTCTGTCATCACATCTCACGGGAACGGGATAAAAAGTATCCTATGTCCGTCTCCTGGTTCTAAGCTACTTCTCCACCAATTTTCAGCCAAATCGGTTCAGCCGTTCTTGAGTTATAAATGGAGTAACTAACACGACTTTCTTTTAAATATATAGATTTATTATTTAGATAAATTAGCCTAGTGGTCCTGAGGGCGGCAGTCAGCAGCAGCACCTAGCAGTCGCCTCCTTCTGGTGCAGTCGGGTAAAAAAAGCCAATAGCCCAGTCAGGTATGACAGACTGAAGTCCCGTTGGCGTATGAGAGCACGTTATAATTTTCTGCCGCACAAAGGCAAAGCAAAGCCAGTTGGAAAGGTATATTCTGTTGACCTCATGACACGCAGGCCTATAAATGTTACAATGACGTCACCGCATTTGATTAAGAGTCGGCGACCGATAAATTTTCAGAAAGACATTTTATTTATCACGTAAAATGTTGTTTCGCTGAAAGCTTATTTTATAATAAGCTATCATTATCTTCATTAACCTTTATTCATTGCTTTATTAGTCTAGTAGTCCTAAGAGTGACTGCTACGCTAGAAGTCCTGGACTCGATTCCCAGGTCAAGTAAAACGTTATTAGGTATTTCTATGCAATTTTCAGTTCCTATCCGATTGGAATTTGGATTTGTGCCCAGTTTGTGGCAATAATCCCTTATTATGTGGGACCTAAACATACGCACGAACTGGGGATGTTTAAGTACGCCTCTGCCTAACCCTTCGGGGAATATTAGCGTAATGGTATGTTAAAATACAAATTTTATGTAAAATATATTAAATATTATATTATATATTAATATATAATTATATATTAATTACACAAGCACATTATTACTTTACTGACTAAAACGATGCGAAAATACAAAAAAAAACCTTATAAAACACTCGACAATGCGAACAACTTGATCGATCCATTATTTTATTTATAGGCTCCGTGCTTCGCTTCCCGGAGGCGCAGTTCGCTTTTTGTTAAAAAAAAACAAATAACTAATTTGTAAAGGATCGAGCAACCGGATTCGATTGATGGAACTCGCTCCCGGTGATTTTGGAAGGCTATTCGTTTTTACTGTTATCTTTGTAAGCTTAAAATGTTCAAGTTTTTTTACGCAAAGGATTTGTGCCCGGTTAACGGTTAATTGGAAAACGCTCCCCATGTTATTACGTGGGTGGGACTAACAATATACGGCACATTTGGGGTTGAAGCTTCTACCTATTGGGGCAACACAGGCATGATGGTACGTTATTCTAAACGTACAGTATGATCGAAACGACTGTCGGATCGGACGACGTTTTGAAGTCATCTGCAATGGTAAATTTTAATGATTAAATGCAAGATATTGAAAAGAGCCAAAAGGAAATTATGATTTACTGGAACTCGCTAAATATTGCAATGGTACGACGTATAATACTGCCTGCCGCGGTCACGCGAATATGTATGAACACAGAAAAGTATAAACATCTCCAGGACGACAAACTGCGGTTGCAAAAATATGAAGTGTGGAAAAGAATTTCATTACAGCTCCGAATCGACAACGTTCCTTCAGGTGCGACAAGATATTGCGACATCAAATTCTTAATATACTTTATACATGAATTCAGAGTATGACAGGCGTTTGTCGTGCCATGAATATGGCCAATCTGATCATACTGAATGACCTTGACTATCTCTTGAAGAAGAGTTGGGAGGCATTTTCTCTACAGTGGAACGATAATGGCTGAATAATATAATATACAGAATACATTAGTATGTAAGGATTATGTAATATTGGTAAGTATTAGCGACCAAATTCGGCAGCCACGGGTATGTTCAAAAATATTATAAACTTTCCTATATTTTTTTTAGTTCTATTGGTGAAATTTGTATGCAAATCTGAACAAATCCGGGATCAGCTCGCGGCTTATCATACACTGCAAGGTACCGAGGGGCCTCGGGAGTGTTTAGGATGGTCACCCATCCACAGATTGACCACAGCAAGCGCAGCTAAAATTTACAGATTGATTAATATAGTCTTAATCTTCACCCTGAGTGGCTTTCTAGTGTGAAAATTCTGTCCCAGAAATGGAATGACATATTTTTCTGTACGATACATTAATGAAATCAGTCACAGTATCAAATGAATCGTTTAAATACTAAATAAAAAACTGAAACCAAGTTAAAACGGTGCCTGCGACTTCGTTAATGAATTCTGTAGCTTTTATACAGTCTGATTAAATTAAATTAATTGGATTAATCACAGGTAGTGCCACGTGTCTGCTAGTATGAACGGTGAGCCGGGCTCTTTAAATCAGTCATTTGATAATTTCGATACACTTTAGATAATAATTATGATAGTAGTAAGAGAAGATTTCTACTTTCTACGATCCTGGCACAATACTTTCACTTCGTCTACGTTCATTAACCTCCTCATGTATGATCGTTAGTTTAGGGTGCTTTTAACCCTCACCTTTTTTGAGGACGTCCACTCCACTTTTGTTTGTGGTTCTTTAATATTATATGGGAAAGTATTTTTTTTATTTCTTATACAAAGATTTTCTCCTGTACTGTGTTATCGGCTACCGCGGGTGCGTTTACAAACACATTTTTACATACAGACACCCAGAATCGGAAAAACTACATTTTTATCCGACTTTGTCGATATGATTTCTATACCAATTAATCATAAAATAGTTTTTATTTCATTGTAAAAATTGAGAACAGAACATAAATTACACTTAAACCCTTTCAGTGTATCCGCATGTCTATCCAAATTTATACTGAAAAGCTGAAGACAAATCCCCTATAAATCGAATAAAACAGGCACTTTAAAAGGCAAATTAAATCGAGAACGATGGTCAATAAAATCTAAAGTACTATCACAGTTCTGTCATTTGTTTTATTGGCGACAAACACAGCAGTAAAGCGTTCGTTGAATATCGAGTGATTGTAAAATCAAATTAAAGTCGATACAATAAAAACATGTAATGATTCGTTGGCAATTTAGGTCAATTAGGTATATTGAAAGTAGGAAACTAAAGACAGTCTCCAACACAATACCATCACGTCTGTATTCCCCGAAGGCTTAGGCAGAGCTGAACTAATGTACACCGGTATAATAGGAGGTGAGCCCGTTGATAAATTCAAATGGAGCGGAGGTGAGAATTTCATAGTAGAAAAATCCAATAATACCCTTTCACCATCTGGCATTAGATCCTAAGACCTAGCAGTCGCGCTTGCAACTACTAAACTAATGTAGCAGTTGCTCTACTTGGATACAAACCCGAAAATATTGGCAACTGGCTTACTTACTATAACTCGGCTTCTAGTTGGCGTATCAAGATGAAACGGACACCGGATTTTAAGCTAGTCCCCCAGCAATACAACTGTGAAAACTGCATACAAATTCGTGGTAGTTTTTGCGTGATGCGCGCAAAAACACACAGGCAGACATAAATAGTTGTTATCTCTAATGTACAGACATCGGCTTACGATTTTTATGATAGGTTGAGTGAGATATACTGTATTGAAGCACAAATTTCGATACAAGCTGTTATAATACATATTACAGCATGCCAAATATGTCGAAAGTATATGAGAAATAATCCAGACACCGCCTGAACCTATATGAACCAGATATAACTCATTACTGTTAAATGTAGGACAAGCGGGCGAACTGTTTGCATCATAGATTGCGACGATGTAGAGGGCTACATGTTCTCCTTAAGAGTACGGCGGACAGATTTACCAATACAAATGTAATACGAAAATAAATCGTAATTCAAAAACAATTTAATCAAAGTATGTTATTACTAGCTTCTGCCCACGACTTCGTCCGCGTAGCGTGATGATATATAGCCTTCCTCATTAATTGCCTATCTAACACTGAAAGAATTTTTCAAATCGGACCAGTAGTTCCTGAACTTAGCGCGTTCAAGCAAACAAACAAACTCTTCAGCTTTATATATTAGTAATATATAGATAGATTCGAATTCCGATACCGTTAATCATGTAGGTTCCTGCTCTACTATTTCACCCAAAATACTTCACTGGGTATAAAAGTAAGTGAATGCAATTATTGATTCTTTACCAAGTTTGGAACGATTTTCCGGTCGTTTATTTCCAGTGAAGTAAGTAGTTGTAGACGAAATGGTTCGGTAGAAACCTAACCTAGGTTTCTACCAAACCATTTGGTCTCGAAGGAAACGGTACCTCAATCCGAATAATGACAGAATTTGATAAAATATTGTCTGGATTACAATTTATTTTGGTAAGTACTAGCTTCTGCCCGCGATGTCTTCCGTGTAGCGTGATGATAGATAGCCTATAGCCTTCCTCAATAAATGGGCTATCTAACACTGAAAGAATTTTTCAAATCGGACCAGTAGTTCCTGAGATTAGCGCGTTCAAGTAAACAAACAAACAAACTCTTCAGCTTTATATATTAGTATAGATTACGTTTTTTGTGGATAATTTAAGCTCCGCCGGACCTTTAAATAACTTGTTTTGTGCAAACATCGATTTCAGTAAGGATAATAATCACGAAACCAATTGCAGATTTCTTGAGACTTGAATTATTTCGACCACTTTGTACGTACATGCCCGGGCTTTCACACACATACTGTTTGGCACTGGTCATGTGTAGAACACGTGAGGGTGGTAGCCAGTCAAGCGAATCATTAACCACCCGCCGAGCCGGATTTTGTTGACTTTTGCGACACGCGTTCTTCGCTAAGGTGTGGAGCAGTTTTATATTCTTAGCCGTCCTACGAGTACATATAAATAATTACATTACATACCATCACGCCTGTATTCCCCGAAGGGTTAGGCAGAGGTGTACTAATGTACACCCACAGTTCGCCGGTATGTTTAGGTCCCATGTAATAGGGGGCGAGCCTATTGCCATTAACCGGGCACAAATTCCTAACTCCGAGCTGGTACTGGGAATTTCTTAGAAAAACTCAATAACACTTGCTCGACCTGGGAAGCGTAGCAGTCAGCACAGGACCACTTGGCTAATGAGGCAGTCAGTAAATAATTTATGAAGTTAAGTACATTACACAATATTTCACAAGACATGATAATAAAAACTTGTTCTATTGTATTTGATCAGAAAGAATATACTTATCTGGAAATTTTACGAATGAACCATATGATACCATGTGATATCATTCTATTTTGGTAACAATAATATTTGTTAGTAATTATTAATGGAATGTATTAGTGTTAACTTACTATTGATAACCTTTGTATTTTTAATTGAAGACGGTAGACGAGATAAGTATTCTTAATTATTAAAAGTGCCCAAAGGACAAGATAAAAGTGACATATCACGAAGAGTTTATTAAAAGAACATAAAAACATCTCCAAATATAGAAAACCTGCAATTTTTGTCTTATTATGTCTCCCTCGTGTCGAGTGCAATTATTTCTCATTCTTTCTATACAAATTATTATCTTTTGTCCGCGCTTTCAGACGCTTCTCAAAAGGCTTTTTGAGACAAAAGGTAGTCCAGTCCATAGTCGTTCTATCTCTATACCCAAATTCATCAAAATTAATTCAGTGGTTAAGATGTGAAAACGTAACAGACACGGACTGCTCGTTTGGTCTGCAAAAGAATGCTGAACAGATTATTATGAATTGTAAAGTCAAAGTCAAAATGTTTTATTTCAATTAGACCATTATAAAAGGTACTTTTGAAAAGTCAAACTAGTTGCACGGTTCCAAAAACTGGGTCATATGGAGAAGAGCCCGCAAGAAACTCCATAAATACTCTTTTAAAAAAATATATCAACTTGGATTACAATATTAAAAGCTTTACAACTTTGTTATTAAATAGTTACATTGATGCAGTTTGATGCAATACTTACCTACATCATACATATTGGATCTTGGGGAAGGACATAGGGCTGGCTACCATTTATCTTAAAAAAAAACCTTTGAGATGCTATTGAAACCGCGGGAAACAGTAGCTAGTGTATATAAATAGTTTATTTTTTTTCTTTAATAATAACGTTCCCCTCCCTACACTACGATTTCTCCTGTATCGTGGGTTACAAACCCAAATTCTCACATAGACGCCCAGACCCGGAACAACTACCTACCTGTAGGTCATACAAATATTTGCTCCGTGTGGGGATGGAACCAATAACACGTGGCGAAGTAGCCGATCGCTCGGCCGCTATGCAAAACGCCTCGACAAATATAAATGGATCGCCGAAATGTATGTACACGCATAACTTCTGAACGATTGTAATTATTTTTTTGCTGTGTTCGTTATTGACAAAACAAGGTTTATTTAAACTATTGTTTTAACTCGTACGTAAAAGTTTTTAAAATCTCTTGTAATGAAAGTGTGTGAGCAAGACATAAGACGGGTCATGGTAATATTTTGCCAAAACATTGACAGTTCTTGAAATAAGACTACTAAAGCTACGGAACACCTCGTAAAATACCGAGCCTCTAACAAAAATATATTATTTTATTCTATTCTTGTACATATTGGTATTATTTAATTTACAACGTTTTGGATCCTTTTCAGTATGGTCACGGGTAGACTGAGGTGTTTGACGTCGACGACGTTAAAATAACTAACAACTATGTACTAATGAGCTCCGAAACGTCGGGAAGGGTCTGAAATCAGTATTGATAGATCTGTCTCATATTTTTTTAATTTTCTTCGTTAGGTACACCAACGATGCGAAACCGAGGCGGGCAGCTAGTATCTTATAAAAAGAACTTCGGCGGCATAAATTGGCGGAAGTCTTCACATTAATACGTGTCTCCGCGGTGCAATACTGTCACTGGAACGATGCCCGTTTTTTTTTTATTGTACGACTCCCCAATGTCGCATCGGCGATTTACGTAACTGTGTTCGAGTCTTCAGCGGTTTAATTAAAAACGGCTTTTTATGTAGCAATTATGTTCATGGTTTCTTTTTGAGCTTTGAACAGTTTTCTCTAAGCGTTCCGTATAAGACCTGTATTTCACTTATAATAAAAGATATGAAATGATATTTACGACTGTTTTACAGACACTTGTACATGTCAATGGTTTTGATTTTTTTATAGCTAACTCCGGCATTTCCTCTGAGTAGTAATACAAAAACAAGCTCAGAGTATTATGGTCTCTTCTAAGGTCCAGACATAGTAAACACTTATGTATATGCGAGTTGCATAATGTAATTAAACCGGCCAAGACCGGACTCGCGCACTATGGGTTCCGTACCATTATAGAGTCCGATTCGCACTTGGCCGGTTTTTTAGTATTTGTTGTTATAGCGGCAACAGAAAGACATAATTTGTGAAAATTTCAACTGTCTAGCTATCGCGGTTCACGATGATAGACAGCGAACTCTTAGTAATAGGGTCCCGTTTTTACCCTTTGGGTACGGAACCCTAAAAATATTGCAAGGCAATGCCTGAAATGGCCTTTTAAGGAATGAAGCATGCATTCATCAATCATTGTGTAACTCAACTATATCTAACTTAGGGAGCTCAACGACCTGTTGACGATACTAGATCAGCAGGACATTTTAGTAGGTCAAATGAATTTCTTAAGCCTCCAGGCTATCTATAGATATAAAATCTTTTATTATAAGCTGAATAGTGTTCTAAAAAGTCCCGTCTCTTTGACATTATACTAGAATGTGATGGATATACCTATTGTCTGAGTTTAGCTTAAGCTTAATTGAACCTATCTTTGTAATAAGATCTATCTACATTAAACATACTAGCTGTCCTTTCGTTTTACCTCGCATTTCAAAGGACTTTTCAAAAAAAATTGGTTTTGCGGAACCCGATACAGATAAATATCTACGCTACGGGTTTCTATTAAAGTTGGACGCCAACAATAATTGCCACAGCGGATGACTAACGCTTGATCCCAACAAACCGGTTGTTACGTCACACATTTCATTATTTATTCTCTCAGTTGATCGCATTGACCTAGACGTAATGCTGGCCAGTTGGTACAGAGGTTGCTAGATGGAATTCAAAGTGCAGTTTATGCCTTTCTATTTATCTCTTTATTTCGTGACGTAAGCAAATTTGACATTCGGTCTTTGATATCTTTTCTTATTGGAAAAAAAAACTATAATATCTTTAGTGTAATGAGATGACCACCAAGAATACGTATAATGCCGATTGATGGCAAGCTGCTCTCGCAGTTTATAGACGCCAGCAACACCAGTGGTACTGATCCTGAGACATGAATATTGGATATAAAAATATGGATAAAAACGGTGTTTTATTTCTAAAACTTTTAGTTATAAGGTTTTTTTAGAAACATTTGTAATGTGTTTTGTGCATCAAATAAATAAAAAAATTCAGTAACGCCAGTAAGTAGTATCTCTAGCACTTTGTCTAACTGATGTATTGAGACTCCATTTTATAAGTTCCATTATGACGTCATGTTTCGAGTAGTGGCTGAGCGATCGGCTTCTATTCTACGTGTTGTGGATTTGATCCCCACACGGAACAAATATTTGTATGACTTACAGATTAGAGTAGTACCGGGCCTGGGAGTGTTTTTTGATAATTTGTGTTTGTAAACGTACCCGCGATACAGGAGAAAATCCTAGTGTGCAACGTTTTATTTATTTTATTTGCTTTTAATTTCAAGTACTTAATTGTCATTAAGATGCCAAAAGGGAAGTTATAAATTTGTGAGCACCGTGAATAGATATTAACGTAGGTATTGCAGCGTCTCTATAATTTCCGTTTACTTCTTTAACAGCTTTAAAATCTTTACTAGTAATATAAATTCGAAAGAAACTGTGTTATCTGTTACCTTTTCAAGACTAAACTGCTTAACAGATACCGATAAAATGCTATGGAGATAGTTTGCAACCTCAAGATATAATAAGCAAAGTCTCAAAAAGTCCTTTCTTAGAAATAAAGGGAGTTCTGGGTCATCCGTTATGCTTTTCTATCTCTTTCTTTTCTGAAATAATTATTATGCTGACGGCTTATTGATATCTGTGTATACAATTTCAAATCTAATAACTCAACTGCAGACACAATATTTCGATAGAGATATTAATTGGTTTCAACAATGAAAACCGTTCTGATGAAAATCAATAACAGGGATTGGATACAGATTTAATTATATATGTTGCTTGCAGGCCTTTCCTTTGTTCTTTCATCATATGAAATCTATTCAAAATAAAAGAATAAAAATAAACTAAAATGTGAAGTGGTCTATCAATACTATTTTTTTATCATTACACGCGAAAATACCTATTTTATTAAAATAGGTTTTTATTAATTTCATCGCCATATATTTAAATTATCATAATAATATCCTGATCAATATAACGCGTTATTCCCGTAAGTGTCTGAAGTCAGTATAAGTAAAAAGATCCTTTAAAAATAATGCGAGTTTAGTATTTTACACTTTAAAATGCTGTACATTTACTTTTATTATAGAACTAGCTTCTGCCCGCGACTTTGTCCACGTAGCGTGATGATATATAGCATATAGCCTTTCTAAATAAATGGGCTATCTAACACTGAAAGAATTTTTCAAATCGGACCAGTATTTCCTGAGATTAGCGCGTTCAAGCAAACAAACAAACAAAATCTTCAGCTTTATATACCTATTGGTATAATTGGTATATAGATTATTTTTTAGATATATATATGAAACAATGTAACAGCTACTGGTTGTCCAAGTAAATAAATAATCTATTCTTATCGGGGATTACGGAGCGGGCACACAACCTATGTCCAATCTTGCCGTCTTGCAGTAGCTAGGTTAGGTTATGTCATCCCTGTATGACCTTATAGGAAAATATGGATAGAATACTTCAAGTCTGAAAGTCAAAATTGAGCTACTGTCATGAAAACGCAACGTCGCGCGTCGGAAGAGCCCAAAACCAGTACCATCTATACTAATATATAAAGCTGAAGAGTTTGTTTGTTTGTTTGTTTGTTTGTTTGTTTGCTTGAACGCGCTAATCTCAGGAACTACTGGTTCGATTTGAAAAATTCTTTCAGTGTTAGATAGCTCATTTATCGAGGAAGGCTATAGGCTATATATCATCACGCTAAGACCGGAGCGGAGCATCAATGAAGAATGTTTCAAAATCGGGGGTTTTCCTTTTGAGAGCTTCCGATGCATGCGCAGCGTAAACGATTAAAGTTTCGTAAAAATCATATATGACAGAATTGTTCCTCTTTAAAAGTTCTAAAAAAAAGTCCGCGACATCATATGTCTATCTTTTAAGGTTGGCTCACTATTAACGTTTTTATGTTAACTTTGTTCTAAAATTCGTTTTTTTTCCTTTTGAAATCTTCCGATGCGTGCGCTGCGTAAACGGTTAAAGTTTCGCAAAAATCATATGCGACATAATTGTTCCTCTTTAAAAGTTCTAAAAAAAAGTCCACGACAGCATATGTCTATCTTTTCAGGTTGGCTCACTATAACCTTTTTTATGCTAACTTTGTTCTAAAATTCCAAATGCATTATTTGCGTAGGTGTTTTTATAAACATGATATTATTTATCCTTATCCAAATAAATACGTTATTCATCAGCCTTTAGAGCGTTTGTTTTGTATCCGTGCGGACCGAGCTTGGGTCCGCTCGGACCCAACAAACGTTCTAAAGGACATATCCTCATTTAGCGTTCTTTTATTATTCCTGTTCCCGTGACATATTTTACTAAAGTTCCGCTCGGATACTCAATACTCAATTATCAACTAACAATATTGGCTATATCTTGAAGTGAGCTTCAATCAAAACATACTACAAGCCGCTGAAGGGGATCATCATCTTCTTACCACCTGTAAGGAGATGATGATCCCCTTCAGCTTCCTGCCACCTGCCAAGTTTGCTTGAACGCGATAATCTCAGGAACTATTGGTCCGATTAGAAAAAATATTTCGGTGTTAGATAGTCCATTTATTGAGGAAGGCTATAGGCTGTCATCCCGCTAAGACTAAGTAACTATTCCACGCGGACGAAGTCGCGGGCGGAAGCTAGTATAATATATGGTACTGGTTTTGGGCTGTATGAGGGTTATATTATAACCCTCATCCCGTTCACGTTTTACCCGATATTATAGAAATAAATTGATATTCATTAATGCAGGGCTACGGCAGTGCTTAGCAACATATGTGCAGAATATAACTGTCTAGTAAAACAGCCAAGGAAAGCTGATGAGGAAACCCTTGACGTTAATAATAAATTCCTCCCACGTTTTGTTGTTCCAACCACGGTAAGTAGCATTATTGGTTTTAGAAATTGTATATTCACGCGCTGGTTTTTCTAAAAAGGCTAAAGAAAATATCGTGCAGTCTCCTTCGTCCTAGATTTCCTGGCTTATTGCCATACTTTTTGCTTAACAAAGTTTAGTGCTTGGTAGGCAAATTTATGACTTTCCCGCCTCCATTTTGACTTTAGAGAGTAATCTAGTTTTAAAGCTTAAGTGAATGTCATTTGGTATGCAATTGATAAAATTATGAATTTTAAGTACTGCAGCATTACGTGTAGATTTATTTTATTAAAATTACAGTCAACAGCACAAGTTCCAGCCGTGGTAGAGCCTTTGGCACGAATGGGCCGGCTCGACCGGAGCGATACGACGGCCTCACAGAAAACCGGCGTGAAACAACACTTACGTTATGTTTCGCCCCAAGAAAACAAACAACCGTGCTAAATATTTGAATGCCAATATTAATTTGCTGTATTACATTCTTTATTGTTCTGCAAAAAACCTTCCGTAAATGCCTGATAAACGGTCAGTATACATAAAGATGACGAAAAACTTTCCATTTCAGGTAAGTAAACAAAACAATAAAAATAGAAACGTTTCGATATGAACAGCGCTCCATTCATGAGCAAATCACAACGCAATTCTGTTAGTGACAGAATCACATTTCCACTTAAGCTTCCATAACTGCATAGACGTTCAGACGGCCATCAAGGGCTCGATACAAAACAACTGTTACTGTTATGTTTCGAACTATTGGATCGGATCCAGCATCGTTATTGCCATTATTAAAAGGGACAAATGCGCACGTTTAGTTGTGTGCCTGGAAGACAGAGGCTAGAGATGTTCGCAAATATTTTATGCATGGCTTAATTTGAGGTTCTACAACACTGCTACTGAGTTCGGCATCCCCAAAAATTCTACCGCTAATTAATAATGTGCCAACATTAACTTAGCGTGTTCCGGCTTGAAGGGTAATTAAATCCAAATTGTAGTACCAATACGGGGCAAATTAAACTTAACAACTGAAGTCTCAAGACGGCTACGCGCGGGTGATGGGCGGAACATCCATGTTAATACTATAAATGCGAAGGAAACTCTCTGTTACGTTTTCGCACCTAAACCGCTGAACCAATTTTCATGAATTTTGCCTTTTGTCTTAAAAGTCCTTTGGGATTCGAGTGAAACTGCAGACGACAGTTAGTTTACCATAAACAGTGGCGTGTTGCCGTTTGATTTTCCAAAAATGGAATGGGTTTGGAGGGAAATTAGACAGAGCACTGCTAAAAGTTTCTAGCGTATTTATCTTATTTATGTTCCTTCTTCTCTGATTATTCTATTTAAATAATATTTTATTTAAATAGAATAAACAATTATTGTTGTGATGAAAGGTTGTCCTTTCATCCGAAACGCGTATATTATACCTTATACCTCCCGTTCCGTGTTGGGTAATATTCGCGACAGAAACTGGTTAGGTTTCTTTTGAATTCTCGTCAGTCAATTTCTTAGAATGCGAAGTTCTACAACACATACTAATGCTGCCTGCATAAAATCGAGTAGACTGTATTACTGAAGAAATAGAGACAATAACCAGCGAACTATAAGGGGGACATCGTAGCTCGTCAGGTCATGCGCCCTACAAGGCCGACTGTATTTGTAAAGTCCTTCAAAAATGCCAAGTGCGTAGTACTCAAAACCGGTATGCGTTCATGACGACATTCCATACTACGTTTCGTCTGCATTTATGCACTGTACACGGGACTTTATGTTATAAGCAAGGATCGTAGCACGTGCCTTTACTTACCCTGATGGGAATCTAACGTGATATTATGCGTGATGCAGGCATAAACTTAAGAGGACAGTTCCTACTTTCAGGAAGAACAGAAATTGTATAGTAGCATTTCAATTTTTTATCTTTGTCCTCTAAAAGGCTTTTTGGTCAAATAAAACAATGCTGAAATGTGGCTGCACTGCTGGCTAAACGTTCAGAAATATGATAGACAAACTGTAAGCTCAGTGGAAAGGTTATGTCTACCATATCATCATGGCTCGTGTACTATCATACCGTACACGCCTGCGAAGCACTTTTGCGAACTATTTAAATATTGTAAGCTTTTCTACAGCATTGAAAAGCTCTCTGAATTTCATCTCTATCTCGAATTAGTATAAAACAAAGTCGCTGTTTTCGTTTGTCCGTTTTTAGCTAATTCTGAGATTTTTGCGGAAGGTTTCTAAGTAGGTATAATAATACATATTATAACAGGAGAGAACAGAAAAGCCGGGGCGGGCTAGTTTTATATATTTTATTTAACTTGTTTATAATCACACCGAAACTCAATGATATGCATTATTTATACAATGTATCAATGGTTTTAAAAACAAGTTGCTCTTGATAACAAAAAAAACGACGACAGGAAATGGCAGCTGTTGGTTGCTATTTTACATTTTTAAACACCTTACGTAACCTTGAAACAAAATTTAAAACACCACTATTATTAAAATAAATAACTCCTTTGCCTTAGCTATACGGATCTTGGCCCCCGAAATCAGATTTGTGCAACCTACTTCGTCTTGTGTGTATGAGTGTGCAAGTCGCAGGTTTCAAGTACTACACGCCTGACCTTTTAGAAGGACTTCGCCAATAAGATAGGCGTATGTCCTTCTAGCTAGGGCGACCTCCTCCGACGCTGCCGCTGACATTCGCCTTATAAATTCCTTTCGTTAATCGTCTTTCATTCATTCCATCGACATGTCCAACCCATCTTTGTCTTGTGTTAGTTCTAATCAAATACATTTATGAGGTTAAATAAAACAGACATACATTTACGTACAAACAAACCACACTACCCCAACTTTTTTCGACGCAGTAATGAAATAATTGTTGAAATAAATGGGAATGAGTAAAAATAACTTGTTCATACAATGTCGATGTTAACGCGCGTTTTGTTTGGATAATATCGTTTTTATGGTAACGTTTTTAACCAAGGTTTCCTAGAATTTGATACACGTGCAACTGACAGGATTATTATTGATGTTATGTTCAGTATATTACAATAATTACCAACTTATCTACATTTTATAATATCCTGCTTACTGTATAATACTGAGAATTTATAAGAATTTAAACATGTAAGGATTATTTTCTCTTATATCTGTGCAAGATAATAATATTGCATATTATTTGAATGTTTATGAAGTTCACATGAAGTAGGTATAAATAAACGACTGTAAAACAATATTTCTCTTCCCGAAAAGTTGTCAGATCCTATCACTAATCCTGCTACTTAGCTGTCTACGAAGAAACTGCATTTATCTTGTGCCAATATTCCTGGAAATGTTACGCAGAGGTGTACATAAGCAGTTTTCCGCTATGCTTTTGCGTCCCATGTAAAAGAGTCCATCATATTGTCATTATTCGGGCACTAATCTAATCTACAGGTTGCTAAGAATTTCATAGAAACCGTGGAACACTAGGAACGGTTTCTACTTAAGCGGCGGTAGCCTAATGGCTAGGTCGTCGGACTTGCGATCATGTGGTTGCCTGTTCGAAACCCACCCATTGCACTACCGACGTGAACCCACTCGTAACACAAGTATTTAGCTTAGCACGAGGGGTTAACAAGAATACTAGTAATGTGCGACCCACATTGCCAGTAAGCTTTTAAAAAATAAAAAAACACAAACGAAGGAGAGGATTGTGTATGTAGGTCATTATACCGTCAAAAACCACGCGATATCAACTATGGAATGCTCGGGTAGGGACCCGCGGGATTCGCCCCCACTCGCTGTCTGTGATAAAGTGATAAATAAAGTAACGTTAATTAGTTTTGCAGTCCACCCCAGTCCCGAGAGTGCTATAGATCGACAATAGTCAAAAATTGTTTCACAAAAGATAGAGCTCAATGTATTTATTTGATCATAGAAGATCAAACAAGTTGGTAACAAACATGATTATATTATTTATTCCATTAACAGCTTCTCGCCGAGTAGAAATTTAGTATAATGAAGAGTGATGTATTGAACAAGTCTTTGTTATGGGATCCTTAGATTCAGGGCCGACTTTTAGCCGCTCTAGGCGAGTCCCACATCACATCTACTTCTTCATTAAAGCCAGCTGACCCGATAATTACATGGTAAAAGGCAGTGAGGAGTTTCAATATTGGTAAGAATGTAATCGGAGTTAAAAATGCGTAAGTAGCTATAACGTTTGAAAGAAGCTTTGTACTTCGTACAATTCGATGCTTAGAATTGTAATGAGGACAAATTTAGGTTTCCCTATAGAAATATAAGAAAAAGGAACGACTACTCTTCTCGCCCGCTACGTCCATCGTTCACGTTGTCACCTCCCCTTTATTTGTCCAAACAATATCCCGGAATCCAAAAGCACATTCCCCGAATGCCGTTATCCCGGCAAAATGTTGTAGAGTTGTTTTTTTCTGGTAAATATTTTGTTTCAATTAATGGTTGTTATTTGAAACTGTAGGTAAACAAGGAAAGTAATATTTCATCATAAAATAAATTGCGTAAAGTAAGACGTGATTCATAAAACTCCTCACAGAATAGCAATATTTGGCAGCTTTTAAGGTGGTGATAATAATTATATTGCTTATTTCTTCTCGGTTTGTATGTACAAATGCATGGGGAATTATTCTGTTGTTAAGCAATAATCTGCTAATAATATTGTTGCGATGTGAAGAGTACTGTAGCCAGTCAAGCCACTGGACAAATGAGGTCTCAAGATGACATATCGCGACTGTTACCACCTTTAATGTAGAAAAGTGATGATTTTAGACTTTTTCAGGCAATTTTTTAAATTTTTCTCTCCGTACTTCAAGGAATATTATAAAAAAATAATTAGCGAAATCGGTTCAGCTGCTCTCGAGATTTGCGCTTAGCAACACATTTGGCTATTCATTTTTATATTATAGAAGATATTCTATTTAAGATAAATACCCATGAAATTGGGATGACGGTATCAACATCACGGTACACCCATGAGTTTTATACATCGAACACTAATAGAAGATAATATTATATATAACATACATATAGATGATACATAGTCCTACGACGACACATGCATTAGATGAGGCGGGGTGTAGAGTAAATTCATACGAGATTGGAAAAACGGGATGAACATCGCTTAACATCCGTAAACTTTACACTTTGGAGTCTAAAAGAAGATATTATTGGATGTAGATTATATATATATATTCACATGTCTACTCCACTGCATTGGTTTATCGAATGCAGGTTATCAATCCATCTAATGGTATTACGTAAATGGATTGTGTTCATCGATATTGCAGCTCGACGTCGAAACCTGTCAGAGCTCAACAAATATGAGTAATTTATTACTCAAATACACTCAAATATTTCGACATAAACATACCGTCACGCCTTTATTTCCCGAAGGGTTAGGCAGAGGCGTACTAATATACACCCACAGTTCAACGGTATGATTAGGTCCCATGTAATGGGGGGCGAGCCTATTGCCATTAACCGGGCACAAATTCCAAACTCCGAGCTGCTACTGAGAATTTCATAGAAAAATCCAATAACACTTGGCTCGACCAGGGAATCGAACCCAGGACCTCTAGCGTAGCAGTCACGCTCAGGACCGCTAGGCTAATGATGCATAAATGTGACTATATATTTTTGTTTTTCTTACACTTAATTTTTTTATGAGGATATATTTCACATTATATACAGTAACGTCATTCAAACGGTATTTAGGTAATAGCTGGTTTGAACCATGAGCTCATCGTCAGCAAAAAAAAACGTGACGCTAATCTCAAAAGGCTTCGAGGAGGTATCAAGATTTGTCGTCCGACTAAAGGACAGCGGACTCTTTCAATGAAAACTGTCAAAATAACCTGTAATTTTTCCATTCGGTCTTACTTAGAGACGAAGGGCCCATTGCTTACGGTCGGAGAATAGAATAATTCTTATTGTACACCAGAAAAGAAACAAAATAAAGACTATAAAACCAAGGGTACAATGATGGTCTTATGCTAGTAGGGATATCTATTAGATTACATTTGGATGAACGCGTCTGAAGTTAGTTTGCAATTGCAAATGGTTTTGCAGTGGTAAATTTTAACATAAAAAATTCGGTGTGAAGACCATTGAGGTCATATTCATAATTTATTTAAATATTTTTGCACAAAACAATTATTTTAGGAATTTTACCTATGCAGCCGTTCGGAAAGGCTAACTTCAGACGAGCAAAGTAATTTTGGACGTACTGTACTTGGATGTTTGGCTGAATACGGCGCTGATTTAGAGTCCTACTGTGAGTAAATGCTATTGTGTTTTAAAGAACTCTGAAAGAAGAGAATGTCTGTGTCTGCGGCCTTGATGTGTGAAGCAAATTTTCTTTCTTGCTAATTATATCCAAGTATAGGGCCTAATCAGGTTTAAATAGACATATGCAGACACAATTAGAGTTAAGGAATCTGCCCACCACTACAGCGTCTCATACTATGACTGTGCTATGAACTTATCAGGTACGCAAACAAGCACGACGCGAACTAATGTCCACTAAAACGTATCAACAGCGTATCTATTCGTGGATAAGGGTGTTAATGACCGTAGCAACTTTATCTCAAGTTTTTATTTAAATAATAAATAAGCAAATGTGTTGATAACATCAAACCAGTTTCAACTAATCTACTTTGCTTTTGTGTTAATTAATCATAGAATAAGTTCGTTAGTAATTAGTAATTAAGTTTCAACAAAGAATCTATACATATAGGTAATTATTTTTGCGTTAATGGCATTCTTGGTTGGGAAAATAATTTAATATGGTGTAATATTGTATGTATTCATGAAATATCTTGTTTAACTAGAGACATTTTGACTTCACGTTGGGCGTACCATTAAAGTGGTCACTTCTCCACTGCATTGATCGAGGCGAGATGGTTTATAATAGTTATTAATAAGAAGAAAAAATATCATAGTACATTGTAAGAATTGTAAAAGGAACTTGGCGTGCCGCCTGCTACGATTTGTTCTTAACATTTCAACATTAAAGCCGCCATAAGTTTGTATTCAAAACTACACAGTGAACTTAATTACTCTTCACACCCACCACTATTATAGAACTTCTCGAACAACAAGGCCACGTCATACACAGTCGACACACGTTGAAGCCGAAGCTATCTAACACGTTGTGATAAAATTGTGTCGCTATAATATTATTTGACCACGGTTTCACTCGATTCCTATATGGACAATTAACTATTTTGGAAACATAAGGTAGCCTATGTCCTGTCTCAGGCTACAATCTATCTCTGTGCCAATATTTCTCGAAGTCTGTTCAGTAGTTTAGGCGTGAAACAATAAAAAAACTATTTCTAAATTGTATTCATCCCATCCTTCCAACAGTCCCAACCAATGGTCAAGGTTACATACAATAGCCACTGAGGCCGGCTATCATCCATAGCGATTTTCAATTTCCACTGTGTAAAATGATTACTGGCGTCTAAAAACGCCCACACACGTAACCAGTTCGAATCGGCGCCCACTGGCTACTGGCCAGAATGCCAATGGACGTAGTAATATTTCATAATAGGCCAATTCTCTTTTAGTATTTATTAATTTCTATTGAGTGGGATTTCCATGCCTCAAAGACCATGTCGATCCCCGTTGTCTTACGCTACCTATGCCAATCGTTGGTGAGAACCTGCCTACATATAGGTATTGCCCAGAACTTGGGTTGAGGATGTTACAGATACTCGCTTCATGTAAAATACTGATATTCCACTACATCTGGTAAGATCCCGTCTTACAAACTCCGACCACAAAATGATTGGGATCCAGGCTTGGAGGAACAGAACTAAGTAGAATTAGGGAGTTACTGGAAACTAGTAAGCTGTAAATAAAGTATGCAGGGTTGCCTTTGATATGAATATGACCCGCCCAAAAGAAGGACTTCTTAACTTCTAATTATGGGGGAGGCCTTTGCTTAAAGGCAAACTGAGAACGAGGGGATTTTTCCATAAAGTAATAATGTGCTAAAATTACTACGTAAAGGGCAATATAGAAATAAAATGTCGACTATGACCATAGAAATATCATTAATGTCTGACAGTAATGACATCTCTAAGAGCGATGGTGTTAGGTCAGGTACATAAAACGTTCCATTAAGGAGCGTTTATTTTCTTTTTTATAGCAACATCCGTAAAGTTGACAAAATAAAGAGGGCAGTTAACTAAAATTTAAAAGTGTCTATGTATTATTTCTGTAAAGGCACTAACAATAGAGCCATTTGTGTTATATTTAGTAACAATAAAGAAACCTCATTGTACAGATGGCAACATTATATTTCCATTGTTAGCTGGCCTATCATTGTGTGAAAAGCCTACACAATGCAAGATCAGCTTATACTGGGAATTTTTAGCTTAATGTGTGCCTATTTCATAACATTTTCTCAGTTCACATCAGCACGGGGCTGATAATACGTATTGTATGCGCCGGGGGCGACGAGAACGACTTAAAAGACTATTTGTGCAGACTCGACTTGTCAAATTCATATGATTAAGAACCAGCAGTTTCCCGCGGTTTCACTTGCGACCTACAGGGCGTTGCTGATCGTTAAGAACCCTTACGGACTGCAGACTGCCAGAGCCGGAGTAACTGAGGGGGAACTGGCTCTTACACGCGCTAAACTCTTACTTTTTCTCTCTCTAAACACACCACGGTGCTTTTCGACAGACACCGTCGAGAAGCACCGTGTGGTGGTCGCAGGCCAGTCAGACCGCAAGGGGTTCTACCACCGATCAAGTAAGATATTTCCTCTTACAAGATGCTTATCTGAGAGGAACATTATGCTAACCCGTCCCCACAAGAGGAAATATAGCATGATAATGTAGCATTCTTTTGGTGAAAGAGTTTTTAAAATCGGTCCAATAGTTTTTGAGTTTGTTCAGTATTATTTTTTTCTCTTTATAATATGTATTAGCATAGATTAGAAGAATATTAACTACCTGCCAATGTTGTTAGAGTGGGATGGCGCAATATGTAGCGCGGTATCTCTTTCTAACAACCTAAAAGTTATAGTGGCAGCCTACGGCTGTAAACGCTAAAATAGTGGCAGATTGGTACATCGTCTTTGCTACAGATTTCTAATTAAAATTATGAAACAAAGGACTGATCTTTTCAAGTCTTCAGAAACAAAGGATTAAATAAGTAGATATCTGGGACTAGGTACCTAACACTTTACCGTTATCAATTCACATTCGTGTCAAGATTTTTGTTTTCAGTAGTCTGCGAGGAGCTTTGATAATTACAAACTTTTTTGCTTTATTTTGTAAATAACAAAGCTTCTCGCAGACTACTGAAAACAAAAATCTTGACACGAATGTAAATTGATAACTAACTACTTACTTAATTTAATACATATTTATCTTATCAAAATAAAAAATAAATAATGCGTTAATGTGATTACAGTGAACATTTAATATGTTGAATCTTTGTTTACACATTGTCAAGGCAGTTAGAAGATTGCGTCAAAAATTAAAACGCTTAACGAAATAATGCAGACTGCGGAAACTTTCACACGAATAAATTGTTATTTATTTTGAAAAAACAATATCATTGTACTTCTAGAACTAAACAACAACTGATTCAGTGAACATAACTAAAAAACAGCCAATTACTTGTGAAATATGTATGTAACAATTAACAAAACAATCCCAAACTGCCATAAATTTGCCTAGGTGTCCTGTGCGTGACTGCTACGCTAGAGGGCCTGCGTTCAATTCCCAGGTCAAGGAAAGTTTTATTGGGTTTTTCAATGAAATTCCCAGTAGTAGCTCGGAGTTTAGGATTTGTTCCCGATTATTGGCAATAGGTTCGCCCTAAACATACCGGCGGACTGTGGGTGTACATTAGCACGCTTCTGCCAAAACCCTTCGGTGAATACAGGCGTGATGGTATGTTATCCCAATTTCCAAAGCATACGTGGTCACCGCGATAACCCGGACCGTCCGGTCTGCTAATTTATAAATCTTTGGTCCGTCTACACGCTACGCGCCACGTGACCGTCTCGAGTCTGACTCACATTCATTCAACGATAAACATACGTGTCAGCTGTAAGTCTTCGTACGCACTCGGGATCCAGTGATAATTACGTTATCGCTGTGTGGGGTTAGAGCTGGGTAAAGGCGACATTCGTGGATAAATTTTGCACTAACATACTAATCAAATTATTATGATTACTTTTTTTTTTCAGAGAAAAAAGAAAAATCAAATCTATCTGTATTCAAAAACCCAAACAAAACGCTTTTTTTATCATGCGTACCGCTGAAATGTGAATGCTGTTTACCGATAGATATCATTTCGGGGTCTTTAGATCACTAGTGAATGCACTACATCGCAGATCGCAGTCTCGCTTAACATCAGGCGAAATGGCAGTCAAGCGTAAGCCTATTAAGTAAAAGTTAAAAAAAGAAAAAAAACTGTTATCCCTATTACTTATTGATATAATACATATCTCCTAACCATGCCTTTTTCTGACCGGGGTAACGAGTAAAAACATACGATTCTACTTATTTTGCTTCTCCCATATTCATGTATTTTGTTATTTATAATAGTAGTATAATGTATTCTTAACAAATATAACGTTATGTTTCCAGAATAATCTATTGTTTACTGTAAGTGTAAACTATATGTATTTTTAATTCGATTCATTCATACCTTACATGTGCGAGCCACGTGAATTAATTGGTAGGGGATTTACAAAAATAGATTTAATTCTCATAATAAAAGCGACTACCTCATTAGTGGTCATAAGCGCTACTGCTAGAGATCCTGGGTTTGATTTTCAGGTCGAGCAAAGTGTTATCGGGTTATGGCAGTAGGTTTGGCTCCTAAACATAAAAGGTCAGTGAAATGCCGGTGTACAGTGCCTCTGCCTATCTCAGGGGATACTGGCGTGATAGTATTTTTGTTTTGTATGAATAATTTGGACTGCAGAACTGCACTGATACCAGCGTTGCAGACCGATCAATGGTTGAAGCGTTTATGATATATCATGACAACACAACACGTGGGACTGTGTAGTCTTTTGTAAATACGTCCAGTATAAGCTGAACTCTTATTGTAGAGAAAGCCCATACATTGCATGCCATCTTATACTGGATATGTATATATTATGTAGCTTGATATTTAGACGCGTCCACAAGGTACAGAGTAGTCATTCTCAGCACTTTAGATACTGTACCGCTCCTTGCACTTCTTTGCAGTTTTTATTGATTGTGAAACAAGTGTCAGTGGGACGAACACGACGCAAAGAATTCTGTATGCACACTTATTAGACACCAAAGGCAACCCTACCTGCTTAAGGTTGCATTTCACTAACCCAGAGTAAGTTCCCGTTAAGTTACTCGGCAATTGTTACGAATTTAGTTCCATTTTTAATTTATTCGGGGAGCAGCTACCAGCTATTCAGACTTGGTGAAATGCGCCTTAAGAATACATGAAACTCTTAAAGCATTAGTTCTTGTAAGTATTGCATAGTTTGCATGACAAGAGTACTTTTTCTGTGTATTATGTTTTTTAGAGATGTAAGTTAAAGTATTACGTACAAATATTCCGTTCCGCCGCTTTCTATCCGAGACTCGGCGGTAATTCTACGGAATCCTTTATTTAATTAAGGATTTACCTGCTTTAAGTAAGGGTTGGTCGAGTTTTTGCCTTAGGAATTTACGTAAGAACGAAGCATTTATTTAGGGATGTCCTACTATAAATCTTCCCAAGTTCGGAAGCCAAACAAAAGTTAATTTTCGGCTCTACGTATTTTAGAAATTACTTTGCGCTGAAGTATTTGAATGGAGACTAAAATTTTTAACTTAAAGTAACTCCTTTTTTATAGGCTTACAATTAACCACCGGTTCGCCTGATATTAAGCGACACTGCGATCTAAGATGGAGCGCGCTTGCTGAGGAGAAAGGGATTCACTCGTGATTTAAAAATACCCAGATTATTATCTATCGGGGAAGACGAACTAGGCAGGCGCATTCCACATTTCGGCGGTGCGCATGATAAAAGTGGACTAGCGTTTCGTTCGGGTTTTCGGAATGTCCACTATGAATCGATGTCGCTTTTCTATAACATACTAGACATTGATGCTGTGCTTAGGATTGCCATGATCAGGTCCAAAAATCAAAATTAATATATTTCCATCTTTGACAAATTACAGACACAAATACAAATACAAAATTCTGCGACACAGGGCCCTTACGCAGTACGCTAAATTATCCGGACATCGTCCTTATTTTAATCTATACTAATATATAAAAAGTTTGTTTGTTTGCTTGAACGCGCTAATCTCAGAAACTACTGCTCCGATTTGAATTTTTGTCAGTATTAAATAGCCCATTTATTGAGGAAGGCTATAGGCTATATATAATAACGCTATGCGGACGAAGTCGCGGGCAGAAGCTATCTATCTATATCTATACTAATATATAAAGCTGAAGAGTTTGTTGCTTGAACGCGCCAATCTCAGGAACTACAGGTCCGATTTGAAAAAATCTTTCAGTGTTAGATAGCCCATTTATTGAGGAATGCTATCACGCTAAGACCTAGTAAATATAGGTACCACGCGGTCGAAGTCACGGGCAGAAGCTAGTTATAAATAAAACGAAAAGCCCAGTACTTTGGTATTTCTAATCAATATTAGTCATTACTTAGTCTAAAGAGCGAGGTCAAACATAAATGTTCGCTCAATACTCGATCGCTAGAAAGCCTCAGCACGCCTTAGTGAAGCCGAATAGTCCAGACACAATAAATATTTAGCTGGACACCGCCGTAAAAAGAATTTCCCCTGGCAACCCTACCTAGTCTATATTTGGGATTCGAAATATCTGCTATAAGACTTTACGTTAATAAAAGACATAAATTGAAATAATACTAGCTACTATTTACGGATTTTATCCCGTATTGATATTTAAATCCCGGCGTTGCGGATTCTTTACAACATCCATGGTCACGCGTAGACAAAAAAATTGTTAATGTTACAATCAGTAATGCCAAATTTTTTTTTTAAATATTAGGGATCCGATCTCGGCAGAACGAGCTCACCGTATCCGTCGTCGGTCTTACACTTTTAGGCTTGGATTTTGATTTAATTAATGGAATCTATAATGGGATTCCAAGCAGGTGGTAAGGAATTAAACAATATCAATACAACGCTATAAAATCCGTAAAAAAAGGATTTATTGAAATATCTAATAAGTTTTTTTATGGGATAGGGGAGCAAACGAGCAAGCGGATCACTTGATGGTAAGCGATAACCGCCGCCCATGGACACCCACAATACCAGAGGAGTCACAAGTACGTTGCCCGCCTTTTAAAAGGGTTTGGGCCTCCGGTAACCTCACTCACTCGGTGAAACACAACGCAAGCGTTGTTTCACGCCGGTTTTATTTAAGGCCGTGGTATCACTCCGGTCGAGCCGGCCCATTCGTGCCTAAGCATGGCTCTCCCACGTGAATTTAATATAATAAGTAAAGTATTTTAGGGTCAGAAATCAGTATAAAGACAAAATATGCAATGGAACATATTTAAATCCCAAGGAAGGCCATTCTTGTGAATGTTTTTGTCTAGTAATGCATAGTGGTATACAAAGTCCTTTTAAACGACATTGATCAGAACAACTTTGCTTCAAAAGGCTCTAGCCGTTCGCTCGCTAATGAACGCAGAACGACATTCCTTAAACTACATCCAAAAATGGATTTTCGCAGAATCCGCTACCCCTAAGGAAAACATACATAATAAGCATGTTCTCAATAATAAATTAGATGTTCGGAAAACATAAGTGTAGTGTAGAGAAACCGGCCAAGTGCGAGTCGGACTCGCGCACGAAGGGCTCCGTAGAGAGCGCTCCGTACCATAAAACGCGTTGTTAACATTAATATCGTATGATAATCGTTAATTTTTTTTTGTTATTTGGTGTTGTTACTTCGAAACAGCTAAACTCGTTGTGGCCCAAGACTCAACTGTCTTGGAGCCAGCAAATCCACATTAATTCAACTACGCTTATAAAAGCAGATAACTAGCGATAAACAAATAGGTAGACTGTACCATGAAAAGGGTTAGGCGAGTTTGCGTAACATGTCCGATAACGTAGATAGGCTTTATCAGCGGCCAATAAAATGCGTGACGTCATTGTTTGAGCATAATATATGAAGGATGACAGAATAAATTATGAATTCGATATTGCAACTGTTTTGCCTTTATAAAGAACTGAAAATGCTCATGGATTATATCTGCTATCCGTGTTCTTAAGTTACGTTTCTGTGTACGATACATACATACATTATCGAGTTCTAACGTATTTAACGATTTTGTTCCATGCTCGCCTGCTCATACCGCAGGTTCAGTAAAAGACTAGCGGATGATATAGATTTCATAATAGTTAAGAATCCTGCAATGCAGTGATCTTATCATCAGTTTTCGGGCAGATTTCCAATCCCGAGTTTTTGGAACCGACAAATTTAATAATACTTTTCGCCAGACCTGCAAATTTAACTGGGAGCAAAGTCCACAGCCATACGGCGACCAGACAGCCAGACTAATGAGGCGATATAATTAAACTCAAGGTTGCTTAATATGTGACTACCTATTGCATATTTCAAAATGCTTTAAATATATTGGAAGAGTCTGAAATGGTATCAGCGAGCAATGACCTTTCTAAAAGCGCGTTGGCTTTCCCTAGCGTCGTTAATTAACAAGTAAAACATAAATTGTCCTTTCATTTTTATGTTTAGTTGAAGTTTTGTTGTAAATGATTATCTAGCAACAAGATTAATAATAACTTGAATTAAACCCGACGCTTATTAGTGCTTATTTATGAGGGTGACTAACTCGTACATTTCTTATTTATTTTTCAATGGAAACTTAACCAACCAAGATACCAAACCCACCACACGTAACTCGTCAGGAAAATATATCTTGTGACGAAATGAGTAGACGCTCGTCGATCCTTTGTGACATTTATTTGCGTGTGTGATAAGCCTTAACGACTGGAAGAGCATTTATAAAAACCAAAATTTTATTTAATTTATTCGATCTATTCAAAAACCTTTTAACGATGACTAACAAAAATAAAAACTATAAAATATAAGCCTATATAAAACTTCATTTTAATTATTCCTTTGTATAATGAACAAGCTTTTTCTTCATTAATTGGCGAGAAAGCCTTTTCGCTTCGAGCTTGCGATGAAATTAATGCTATCAACGTAAAAATAAAATTGATTTTATCTTACTTGTAAGAACCTTCTTACTCAAAGTCGTAAAATATTTTCTAACGAGCCGAAATTGCTTCATGGAACCAGTCTAGAGTAGTTAATGTAATATTAATCTATTTTGAAATATCTGATTAGATGTCGACATCAAAGTGCGGTGAATAGGCTGATGAATATCAGGGTTTAAAGGCAGCTACGTAAAATAGTGGAGATAGTATAGAGAGACCATAAGTTCTCTCTAGTGGTCCAGGTGAACCAGAGATTCACTGGAGACTCGACGGGAGTCTACGTTGGCGTGACAAAAAACGTGACATTTTGGGAATCAATGGGGGTCAATCAGCTAAATTTTGAAAGTGTTCTATGAGGAAAATGTCTGGGAATCTCTGGCATAGACAATAATCTTGGGTATGATACTTATTTTCTATCGTGACAGCATAAACCAAAAAAAGCCAGTCGGCAGGTTGTAAGCGAGGTTTTTCCCTTTGCACCGATCATATTTTTAAATGTTCTCAAACATATGCGCCACGAAGTAATTTAGTCGTCGCATAACTCTAGCACAGACATAGATCGAGCCGAGATAATGTGTTGACAAATTTATGTCACCCCTACGCTCCTCGAGCACTGTAATTGGGTTATTTCGATAGCAGTTTTTCGCAGAAAGCCCTCCCCCTATTAAGGGATCTTTAAAGACCAATATACAACCTAATCTTTCTAGAATACAGTGATGGTAAGCTACCTGCCTAAAATTGTCTAGTCACCACACACCAGAATAGCAATCTAGTAATTTTACACACCAGCTTATGCACACAGCATCAACATGTACCGTGACGGCGGAGCGCGTCGCGGATTTATGCACCGTCGCACTTTTCCCTCTTGCAGAGTGAATGCTCCTCCCGGCGCTATCAAAACTGAGTTACACTTGAAAGCAGATGCTTGCTACATTTGTATCGAAATCAAATAAACATAAATAGTATACTATTGAAATGCAGATTCGCTTTAAATACAACAAATCCGTGAAGGGTTAGGAACACGTGTATTGCTGAAATTTTACAGATCGGTGGTGTTTTCTAGGGGCGACACTATGACCATTAACCGTGCACACGAGCTAAGCTACTGAGAATTTCTTAATAAGAAACCTGACACTTTGTTCGACCTGGTAATCAAAACCTGGATATCAACTTTATCAGCCTATAGAGGTCTTTTTTATTGATAAAAGTTGACGGCCTGCTTGATGGTAAGCGGCAAACGCAGCCTATTGACGTCGTGCGTTAATATCTTGACACCTCAGTTGTTAAGTCTCATATGCCGTACGTAATTGTTCTAGCTACATTGCCCTTCAAGGCGAAAAAGAATGTTAGCCAGCGGCAGACTATTTGGCAATGCCCAAGACGAACTCCAGCAGAGTCCTACCACCTTAAACATTGTAACTTATTAAAACTACATATAGTTTACACTTCTTGCGACTAAGTTATTGTCTAATGGATTACTTGGCTGCTAGGCACCTTAACTAAGTAAATCGTCGTAATGCTGCATGTTGACATATTGACAAACATTCAGGGTAGGACATTTTAGTCACTTTATTTAGGACGCATCTGCAATTACACGATAAGATAGTACACTGATAAAATAGTGTTTTTATTTTTGCGTGGCCAGAAAACAAATACTTATGATAGGTATGGAAACTTTAATCATTTTTGGTAGTTGTTTCACCATTCATTCTGTAGAATAGACCCCAAGATTCCTAAAGTCCGATTTTACTTTTGAAATTTAAATAAATAGCTATGACAAAAAATACCTTACTTAATTTTATAAGAATACTCCAAGTATCGACTAAGATAATAACAGGCTACACTGGTGACCTAGGCTCTACGTCATCCGCTGACGTCACCGGCGACAGTCGCATTCATTAAGTACTTTAATATTGAATTAACTGTTCTAAACATAGCTTGTGTAGAAGTTGCCTACTACACTTGGAAGGTAAGGCTTTTAAAAGATTTGCGTGGTTGGGATTATGATTTCGATATTATTAACTTGGTTACAGTACAGATTCCCGATCTTTTTTTTTGTTTACGGGTGGAGTCCTTAAGATGGTGCCTCAGTCTTCGAAAATTAGGAGTGTGGAATTTTTGCCACTAAAACCACGACGGTGGCCACCATCGGGGGGCACTGTGCCCTCTTAAAAGACCACCCCAGAACCCCTTCAGCAACTTGTTTGGGCATATCCCTGGGGGGACTGTAAAGGTGTCTCTCCTGAACCTCACTGTCCTACAGATTTAGGATCTAGTGGCTAAGGGAATGCCAATGCTAGCTTTATTGTATACCGATTTGAAGAGCAATGTAGCCAGAGAAATTACAGGTTATATAAGCTTTTGATTGACACAATCAATTGTAGATTTGCAGCTCAGCTGGACTCAGATATTTAGGGAAGATCTATTAAACTACCAAGTTTTCCTACAAGCATTGTGTGTGTGTGAGAGAATGCTTTAATAAATTTGACCCCCATAATTGCCGGTCACAAGATCCGCTCCCATGGGTGTCACAGGGCGATTAAGGGCTTAAGTTCACGAGATGTGCACCCGACTCCGCCCACAGACGGTTATTAATTCTATCTTTTAATGTAATCATCACCTGCTAAGTATAATATCTGGACCCTGTAATTAAAGATTTGAGCCTAACAGATTTCTTATAGCTTGAAATTAGTCATTGCCCGCGGTTTCCCTCGCATCTAATATCTCTAGCTCTACCACAGCGCCAACCACCGGTTTCAACTACAACTAAAAACTAACTACATAATTGACCCCCATATGTATATAAAAAAAACCAATATCGAACGACCTTTATACAAGTTATTACACCCATTTTTACCCCCCTCGGGGGTTGAGTTTCAGAAAATTCGTTCCTAGTATACCTTTATCCATCAAGACAAATTAACCCTCCAAATTCCAAGTCTACGACCAGCCAATTAGGCTGTGCGCTGCCTGTCAATGAGTGAATGAGTGGGTTAGGACTTTGATTCTTATCGATATAAATGGTCTTCCTCATCTTGGTTAGTCAACTTCCTATGAATTAGCTGACAGCACGGACTTGTGTAGCTCATGTTCACAGAATAGAAGATTTCCTTTGCAGTGATAGAAAAGGTTTTTTAAAAGTTTTTGATGTCACGACAGGGAAAAATTATATCATGGTTGCTAGGAGTATCATATAGAAACTCTTTTTTATATTTCTACTTCATCAAAATTGGGGGTTTCTGTAGGTGGGTATTGAAAAATTGAACACTTTGCAGCAGTCATTTCATAAGAAATTATACAGTATTTCAACCTAACCGTACAATTCACACGTAGCAGAAAAACTCAAACACTACAAAGTCTTATTCATATATTGTTAATTAAAGCGAAAACAAACAGCCCTACGCCCCGCGTCATACATTAAAAAGGCATCCAAGGATAGGTAATGTTTTTTTTTAAAGCTAGCTGTCAACAACTTTAATTATTGGATTCCGGTCCAAAATTTTCCCTGATGACGACATCGGAGCTTCGGTATTTGATTCACGTTCAAAAATAGGTTTTCCTGTATCCTAGAACTAAACATTTCCCTGAGGTTAACCGCAAATCCGCAATTTCAGTTTTAATTAACACAACGAAGGTTGAAGACTAAACAAGGTTTTCATAAAATGTTGAAGGTTCTTTAAAGGCGTAAATACGTTCTGCCGTTACGCAATGAAATTTGCACTTTTAAGGTACACTGTAGTTTTCTTAATCAAAGTAAGTTTAGTCTGAAACATTTCTAGCATCATCTAAATCGTCTTACAAACATGGACCTCTTACATGTAAGATTTAAATTATTAATAAACATATACAATTAAGAAACACCTAAATAACATAAATAATTAAATATGTAACATAGAATATTTTAAATGATTTAATCCATCGGTACCTTGGTTATGTTCTACGACATGAGAAATACGACCTCCTCCAATTGACCATGATGGGCAAAATCGAAGGCAAGCGACGTGTTGGACGGAGAAAAGAGTCTTGGTTGGGCAACATCAACGAGTGGACCAGTATTGCCAGCGTCGAAGATCTGTTTTCGAAGATCTGATTAAATATGGATGCCTACATCGCATCACGTTTTCTATTATGGGCCAAAAAAAAAGAGTCCCCGAGGACCAACCTCTGCGGAAAGTAAAGGAAATACCTTCCCGATGGAATCACGAAAGGAAAATTCCCAATATAGTTTTTATCTTGATGGAATGAATAATTCTTTAGGGTTAGTTTTGGTCTGTCTTGCCGAAACTCTTTATAAGCCATTCAATATTTTGATTTTTTGAGTACAGGATTACGGCACCCAATTTATGTAAAAAGGTAAGGCAAAGCTACAAATAGCAAAAATCTTGCTAAGCGACTTTTGTTATTAACCTCACCTCAACTTAAATGAACAGAAGAGATCGTGATATCACACGAAATATCGATCCAGCGAGATCGAGATCGATGCGAGATCCTCTGGGGGAACAAGAGACCCACGCCCAGACACGGGAAAGTAAAGTGGCTTCAAAAAACGGTTATCTTACTAGTTCTATTAAGACACAACTTGGCAATAGGGGCACTAATAATATATTACTAAGCTCAAAGAAAATCATACGTAAATAAATACAAATATTTCAATTTCTTTGGAATTTCTATGAGATTTTTAATACAATCGTTGCCCTACTTAGAAATACATAAAAAATGTTACGTAAAGTAAGAAAACCTTTCAAGGCGACAAACAGGGCTTTAAGGAAACCAATATATTATCGTAAATCATACTTTCAAAGGCTGTCAAGTTATTTCTAACAAAGGAAAGGGACGTATCGTATTGGAAATACTATTAGCACTCAAGTGGTTACTTTACTAGGTTTTCCAACTTCATAATTGTAGAAGAGGTTGAGAGAAGGTCAATTCAAGTTCTAAGTGCGCTGTGCAGACTGGCTATATTTTACGCACCTGCCTGCTTAGGCTTACTAGATAATCTTTTGAATAGAATTGCGTACCTCATGTCCTCTCGATATCAGAAAATCCCGCAAGGAAGAGGTATACTTCAACGAGATGGAAAAAGAATCTAGAAAACGTATGTTATCTAGATTCTACACTATATTGAAGATCTGGTGGGTTGTATAACATATCAATTCGCATGTATGAAAGGTTAGGCTAATTAAAATACTAATCCCTACAGTTCGCACATTCCATGTACTAAGGGGGCCAGCCTTTTGCTGTTAACCGGGCACGTATCCGTACTCTGAGCTGTGAATAAAAAAATTTCGACGAACCCAATAACACTGCTCGACCTGGGAATCGAACCCAGAATCTCTAGTGTAGCAGGCGCGCTCATGGACGCTTCTAAGTAAAGTCATGATTACAAGGTCTTCGTGCCACGCCATAAGGTACATTTGCCAGAAGAACAAGTCATCCCGGAAGACAATAAACCCAGTCGTTACATTGTTCTGCCAACTATTCGCTTACAATAGTTTCCTATAACTAATGTAACAAATCCTTCCTATTCCATTACCAGCTGCCAAACCCTTCGTCAAGCGTTGATTCAACCCTGCGGCCATAGCCGAATTAACAAGAACACAATTAATCTGAGAAAATTAGAATATTTTGCATGTGTTTATAATCTTCTATCACGAAAACTCGAAATCTATAATGCCTACAAACTTGAAAGGACCATGCGTAAGCTTGGTAAAAGCTCTTTAAACATTTTTTCGTCAAACTTAGCTGTCATAGAGTGAAATTAGTTTTTCATCCTATGACAGCGGAGTTTGAAAGATGTTTCATTACTTTCGCATAAGTAATTTTTCAAAAATGGGCCCATGTTTTATACATTTACTCTTTATGTCCTTTGATACGTCCATTGCTTATAAAGTGTAGACATCTGCTAAGAAAAGATTTTGGGAAATTCCCACAGGATTGGGTATAACTAAATAAAGGCGGGTGGATAACAGCTAGTTTTAATATATATTGTATGTTTATTATGCGAAGTTATAATATCCGTAAGTAAATGCTTTGTTTTATGGAGCCAAACTGATGCCAAGACTTAAACATACTCGTAAGCCTTCTTAAATCCTATTTAACAACTGGAATTCTGACTTCTAAATGGAATTCGTACGTGTTTCATTAGAAATGTCTGACGTCACGTAGATATAAAATTCATTTAAGCTTAAACTGCCTCATTAGCTAAGTGGTCCTGAGTGCGACTGCTACGCTAGAGGTCCTGGGTTCGATTCCCAGGTCGAGCAAAGTGTTATTGGGTTTTTCGATGAAATTCCCAGTAGCAGCTCGGAGTTAGGAATTTGTGCCCGGTTAATGGCAATAGGCTCGCCCCCTATTACATGGGACCTAAACATACCGGCGAACTGTGGGTGTACATTAGTACGCCTCTGCCTAACCCTTCGGGGAATACATGCGTGATGGTATGTTATGTTATATGCTTAGACAATCTTCCTAAGTTCCAACGAAATAATTATGCAGATCTGAAGTGTTCAGCTCCAAACGGCCGCCCAGGTAGTCACAAATTAAAAAGTAAGTTTATGCAAAAATATCGGAAAGCAAGAATTTAAGGTTTGATTATTTAAAACTTCTTACTGGATGCCTGAATCCTACAAAGAACCCACCTACGTGTTTTTGCCTTATTTATCTTTTAAACATTTGTTTAGCCGTAAATCCTAAAACAAGCCAGCTTAAAACTTCAAAACACAAACATCCGTATTACTTTATGAGAGGAATACTTACCTCCCAAGAACGAACTTTGAACAAAGTTGTTGTTACCCTTTGCACGGTGTAAACGAGGTTTTAGTACCCACAGTTTCCGCTTAAATGGTCCCTTCCGAACCCTTTATGCGTTGCTTACGTCATCGGCTTCATATCGCTCAACCGGTTAGGCAATTTCATTTCATTATAGACGGCCAACCCTCTGCGTATCGGATAAGCTTTGGTATAGAGATAAATTATAGTGTTATGTTACTGATCGTGAATTAAAGATGATTAGGTATGATAACATTTATATTTATAACAATTTACCTTATTTCTCACGGACCTTCTTATCGGAGATGCAGTAATTGTATGCTAAGTTAATTAACGAAATTCAGACATTTAATCAGAACCTTGCGATGAAAGCCTCACTATAAAATATGACCATTCAGCAGTTCAAACTGACGGCATGGTCTCTGAGCTCGTATAGTATTACCAAAAAAATATATGATGAGATTTTTTACTAGTTAAAGCGATCATAGCTTTATGATAATGACCATGAACAAGGCCCTGAGTACCAACTCAATGTGTACACTGACTTTTCAAAATGTTCGTTTCAATAATTAATTCGTTGAAAGAAAACAGAAATAAGTCGAACAAGCCTGTCTGCTATTGAGACCTTAAGAGTCCCTACGCACTGCAGACTGCCAGTGCCGCAGCAACTAAGACGAGGAACTGTTTCTCACACACGACGGCATTCAACTAAAAGTATACTCCAGCATTTTTTTGTTCCATCATGAAATTATTGCCGTGCCCAAAAACATTGAAACAACCGCAATTTACAAGTCAACCCACAGTCTCATGAATCGATTTTGTATGCAAGAGTATCGGTGTATATTTTTAAAAACATCTACCATGTTGTTCCACGGAAAATCAATCCTGTGCATGAGCAAAATATAAATGAAGCTGTGTTCACAAGTACTGATTGAATTTTTAATTGGACGACAAGTAAAGTCTGAGGTATGTATGTAATTTAAAGAATTTACAAGGGGTAAAATTACTCCATGAGTATGTTATACGTTACTAAAATTTTAAGACAGTTCGGCTCTGTTTTACATTCTCTGTAATAGAGGACAAGCTTATTGCCCTTAACCGCGCAAATCCGAACTCTGAACTATTATTAATGGAAATCCATTAATACTTTGCTCGTCCTGGGAATATAACCAGACGCTAAGCAGCCGTGCAATTAATGAATTAAAGCCGTTGCCTGTTATAAACTGTACTTTTTTATAAAATAAACTATTCAGTGTTTGACTAACAGCGGTAAACATCTGCGTGACATTTCGAGAAATACAAGCGTGACAGTATATTATTAAAATGTCGTCGGGAACAATTAAAGTAGAAACAAGAAGTGTTTATTTAAAATAGACATCTTTCGTTTGACACAAGCCGTGTCATGTGGGAACTTACACACATACAATTAACGTACACAAAATACACCCAGATTGGAAACAAATGACTGTGGAACACAAATATTAATCTCGAATAGAACCCAAGACACGCGGCGAGGTTAACAATCTAGTTTGTAACTAAGAACGATCTCGATTAAAATGAACCTACGAATTAGGGGATACGCCAGTGTCTAAGTGTCTAGGAAAATATCGTGAGGGAATCTGAACTCAATGGTTTCACATCACGCAATGAGTAAGGTGGTGTTCGATCCGTCTCTCATATAAAAGGACTTTGCCCCTAGAATAGCGGTACAATACAGGCTGATAATACAAAGCACAATAATAGAATATAGAATACCAGCTATTATTTAGTCTATGGTACCAACGAAAGCTAACGGTTATAAAAGAAAAAAAATACCTTCGCCTCTATCACATAAATTAGAAATTCGCAGCTGGCAAACATAAGACCTTCAATTTATTTACCTCCTTGTTAGAAAAACTCGCTTACGTCAGTACCTTTACAGATAGCCAGTTTTTGTACGTCCCTAGATAGAAGGATGGAGACGGATGCGAATAAAATTATAATCCATCCATAGCATTTCTACCCGGCAGTGATGTAACACAGGGAATACACTGAATACAAATTGAAATATTTATGTTGTTTTTATGTTAACGAGTGGAAAAAACTTGGGAGTTCGACTGAGGCATGGCGCTATTAGAACTATCGTAGTTTGGTTTAGAATTATTTATTCATACTAATTACATGCATACTAAAGGTAGCGATAATTATCGATAATATATTATTTTATCTCGAATATTATCTTACAAAAATAATAGGCATGGTGGTTTTATAATGGTTCTAAGGAAACAAATTTGCGTAGATTTTTATATTTATACAAACAGTACCGTTTCGTAGTTTGTTATATTTATATACATCATGTATTTGTTTTCCACAATGTATGTTCTCGCTCTTATCGTACACATGTGCCGCTTGAAGTACCGCGCACTACGCACCTGACCTTTTTGAAGGACCTCATTTAAATATTTTAAGTGCGCCCACAGTTCGCCGGTATGTTTTGTTCCCTTGTAATAGGGGGCGAGTGTATTGCCATTAACCAGGCAAAAACCCCTCCGAGCTGCTACGGAGAATTTTATAGAAAAACTGAATTACACGTTGCTCGATTCAGGGGCTCTGGCGTAGCAGTCGCACATAATCTAGTGGTTATGGCGAGCAATATACTGATCCGATTATGACAATTCTTTTTCTGATGAAAGTTACGTTATCCCTTAGTGACATAGGACAATAATTTATCGAGACCACGCATCGTAAAAAATACAGTATTCAGAGAGGTTTAAATAAATCGTAACCCAGCTGTATTCCAGTTTATAAAAACGCATTTAATCACTACTTATTATAAAACAAAGTCGTTTCCCGCTGTCTGTCCCTATGTATCCTTAGATCTTTTAAACTACGCAACGGATTTTGATGCGGTTTTTTTTAATAGGAAGGTTTTAAGCTATTTAACATCACGCTATGACTCTTAGGACCGGGGCAGCGCGGGTGAAACCGCGGGCGGGTCGCTAGTTTATTTATAAGCTGTCTTTACTGAATGTTCTCTGTGGGTGAATAATTAATAAAATTCAATGTCAGTGAAAATGTTTGTTTAATTTAAAATTAATTCCAAAAGCGCCATATTCATTTTCTATTTCAGTGGTATATTATAACATAATATACCATAACGCCTGTATTCCTAGAAGGGTTAGGCAGAGGCTCGTCGGTATGTTTAGGTCCCATGTATTAGGGGGCGAGCCTATTGCCATTAACCGGGCACACATTCCGAACTCCTAGCTGCTACTGGGAATTTCATAGAAAAACCCAATAACACTTTTCTCGACCTGGGAATCGAACCCAGGACCTCTAGCGTAGCAGTCGCGGCCAGGACCACTTGGCTATTGAGGCAGTTGTGTTGGCATTGTCCCATTATACTTTTGACATTATTTAATTATGTAATTTGTAAATGATCTATTTCAAATTATAGGTATTTAAAATATCGGTACCATCCAGAAATAGGATTACGTAGTAGGTACTGAAGGAAATCCCTTTTCTCGGACTTTATCGCGAATTGACATCCCGACTTTTCGGATCCTTTATTTTAATAAGTAGGTACATATGTTTATATTAGTATTAAACGTGGTTCTGCTTCGCTACGCTTTATAACAATGACTTCTAATCACTTAATAATCCTTCATTAGATACATTTAAAGACTAAACATCGGATATTATCGTTCCAACATATCTTGATATGCGGTAAAATCTAGAACTAAATCGTCAAAGGTCGAGCAAAGTGTTATTGGGTTTTTCTATGAAATTCCCAGTAGCAACTCGGAGTTAGGAATTTGTGCCCGGTCAATGGCAATAGGCTCGCCCCCTATTACATGGGACCTAAACATACCGGCGAACTGTGGGTGTACATTAGTACGCCTCTGCCTAACCCTTCGGGGAATACAGGCGTGATGGTATGTTATGTAAAACGTTCGTTCCATGTGTGTGAAACTAAAACTTCTTATATATATCCAAGATATAAAGATTACAGAGGTATTATTTGAATGTTTTATGAAATTTACATGAAGTAGAACTACTTAATATATTTCGTAATAAATTCTCTTTAGTAGAAACATTCTCGAAATTTTGTTGGATGAATTCTCGGAAATATTCTTGTTACTTTCAAAATGATATTACTATACAAGTATTTCACTTAAGTTTTTTAAGTCTTTACTATGAACATTAGGTACAATAAAGAAATTAAGGTTCTCGATATGAGTATGTTTTCGCAACAAACGGCATAAACTTTTATTTTTAATAACTTGGAAGTTCTGTCGTGGGGTACGCTTAAAAACAAACCTGAAACACAAACACCCTGACCAAAACATACTAATTAGTATTTCGTGCGGGAATGAAACTACGGAACCCATGTCTTTTGCTCAATTACTACGCCGTCTGGCAACTTAGGACACAAATAAGTTTCCTACCGGAATTGACATGTTTCTTAGAGGTTCATTGAAATCATGGCAAATCTCATGTCATACAAATATGATAGGTACGAAGACAGATAATAATCAATCCATTCTGAATCCATTACTCATAAGGAAATTGCCAGTTAGACGCTACGTTCTCATTTATAGACGGTAATAAGTTTGCTTGCGACTTTTCAGTAAGGATTGGCATGGAAAAGTTTATACAGAAAGTCATGCGTGAGGTTTTGACATGACATGACTGACAAATCCATCATCATATCAGATCAGCCGATAACTGTTCACTGCTGGACAAAAAGGCATCCCCCAAAGACTTTCAAAAGGACCGGTTATATGCCGCCTGCATCCAACGACTCCGAGCGACCTTTACCAGGTCGTCCGGCCATCTTGTTGGAAGTCGTCCCACACTACGCTTTCCGGTGCGTGGTTTCCACGCGAAAATCCAGTCTATACTTTAATTTATAAATGCGAATGTCTGTCCGTTTAACTTTTACCTTCTCACGCTTAAAAACAAACATATTTCGATAAAATTTAAGACGAATAGAGACGGCATCCTAATGAAGCTCAGTGAATTAGAAATATGCGTAAAGCCGCTGGAATCCACTAGTAAGAAATAAAACGAATAGTAAAAGAAATAATAAATACGAAGTCATAATTATTATATCAACACCCGTCCGTGAATCGTGTCGTAAGTATTACAGTTAGTAATTTACAGTGTGAATCACCAAGATCGAGTGGAGAGATAATAAATATGACAGGGGTGCCGATAGCGAAGGATCAATCTTGGATTGAGGGAAGCCGGAGCAATAAATGGTTACCTTGACTTCCTAATTAACATTCCTAATAATATTTTTTGGAGTATAAATCCACAGTTCTCTACCACATTTGCAGAGTCGCGATCTCCACTCAAGAACACGTCTTTCCCAGCGGTTGTCAGTCAGTAGACAAGATACAAAACAACAGACTCGGGACCAGTTTCATTAATAAATTATGTATTTGATTGAAAAGGAGGAGCCTTGGTCTGACACCTTCAGTCTGTTGTCAGTCAGTTGTCAGTCTGACACCTTCAGTCCTTCAGTCTGACACCTTCACCTTTCAAAGCGATACAATATTTGTTCACCCAGGTGAACAAATATTGTATCGCTTTGAAAGGTGATGTACCTGGGGAAAATTAATCTTGACCTGTTGTCACTTTCAGCTCCTCAAGGTGAGGGCACAACGCAGTAGATGCCATACGCAGTACTTTTACAAATGCGTCACAATTGATACTCTACTGGATGTCATCGCACTTTGCTCCACCACACAGACTATCTGACAGAATAAGCTAATAAAGTACATATAATAAAGATACCATCACGACTGTATTCCCCAAAGGATTAAGATAGGTTTGCTAAATGCATCATTATACTATATCAGGGGGCCTATCGCCCAACATCATATACCATCATGCCTGTCGCCTGTATTCCCCGAAGTGTTAGGCAGAGGTGTAATAATGTACAACACAGTTCGCCGTTATAGTAGGACCTATAATAGGGGATGAGCTTATTGCCACTAACCGGGCACAAATCCAAATTCCTTAAGCTTTACTGGTTCGAATTTCCTCGAAGCGAATTGGAAGACTTCGAGCATGTTCGCACGTGGACAGCTTTATCTATAGTTATGTACTTGAATAAAACATGTTTGCAAAATATACTAGTGGAAAAATGTCATCAGCTGTTTATCGTTAAGTGACTACTGCGTTAGTATGAGTCAGCTGTGGAAATAATGTTTGTAGGTACCTACACGAACTTGGAGCGAAATAAGCGAGTCATTTTTCTATTTTGTAGTACCTAATCAAGAAAAATAAAGTCATCATAGCAAACAGTATTTCGTCATTTTGTAGTATTTGTAGTGTGAACAACCGAAGAATCAATAACATTATTGATTGTCTTCTGGAAAATGACCTTTTTGGTCGTCGAGCTACGCCTCAACATTTTAGTGTCCCAGTGCTGGACACGGTTCTCCTATCAGAATCAGAAGTGTTAAGCTTGTTGAAGTAGTTTGTATAGTTTATACCTACCTTCACGGTTTTGTAATGTCATGAAACAGAAAAACCAATGTTATGTCAGATGTTCTAAGAAAAATTATATGGTTGTAAAAACGCTAACGTTATATTAAATTTATTCATCACACGTTGAGCCAAATTTCAACATGGTAGCAGAGCGTGGTTCAACGTGGCTTCGCGTTGTTTAACGGATGGTTCCGTAAATGAATAAATAGATGCTAGAAACGGGTAATTTATGTGAGAAGTAATTATGGCAGCCAAACCAGACATTACGAAATTCCACATCGGAAACCTGGACGGCACAAACTGGTCAGTATGGAAGTATAAGATGAGTATGTTACTAAAAGGTATCCCAAAAGCCTTAAACCTATTGGAAGGTACATACACATTGCCAGGACCTAAAGCGGATGCATCAAGTGCAGAAAATGTGACAGCTAAACAGAAATTTCTAGAGCTAGATAGCATGCTTCTTGTCATTCTGACAAGTAATATGAGCGACGAAATAGTCCAAAGAATTATGAGGTTTGAGACGTCAAAGGAAGTATGGGATGAACTTAGGAGACTATTCGATGGAGACGGAGATGATCTGGTGTACGAAAATTGTTTAAAATTCTTCGAGTACAAGAAGGAACCAGAGGATAACATGGCCATTCATCTCTCTAAGCTAAAGAATATTTGGTTTAAGCTTAATAAAGAAATAACAAAGCTGCAAGGAAACCAAGAATTGCCGGAGATAGTTCTAATATGCAAGATCCTAGACACATTGCCTGACGAATATCTTAATTTCAAATCAAGCTGGCTACTTATGGCTAAAAAGGAAAGGACTATAGATCGATTAACTTCACAACTCTGTGCGTTTGAAAGAAACGTTGAGTCGCAACCCTCTACATCGACAAGTGAGAGTACCCAAGCTCTAACACTTAAAGGTTCTAGGAAAGGGAAGAAGCCTCACCACCAAAGCTTAAAGTGCAATTACTGCGGTCAACAAGGACACAAAGTAAGAAAATGCGCAAAGTGGTTGAGTGACGGAAGGCCACCGAAGGCAAGTGCGAGCATGAAGACAAATAATGTTAATGTCACAGACCTAATGATGGCAGAAAAGGACTATTGTCTGTACCCTGACAAAGATAACTGGTATCTGGACAGTGGAGCGACAAGTCATGTCACATTCAGGAGAGACCTGTTTCATACATTTGAAAGTTTTGAAGCACAGCATAGTGTAACAACAGCAAATGGTGAGAAAGTAAATGCCACTGGCAAAGGTGACATAAAACTGGAAGCCACAGTCGGAAATCACAAAGGGACGATAAACCTATGCGATGTATGGTGTGTGCCGTCACTACAGAAAAATCTGTTCTCCTTGTTAGCTGCACAAGACAGATTACCACAAAGCTTATTTGAATCTGAACCTGAATTTTGTAGATTAAAATCGAAGGGCATTGTCAAAGTAACAGGCGAACGAAAGAAATGGGGAGGGCTATTCAAACTGAATGTGAAGAATATTAAGCCACCTATTTCTGTTGAAGTTAATGCACTGACAAGCCAGGACCCATTACAAATATATCATGAGAGATTAGCACACCAAAGCAAACTTCATGTTAAAAGGGTTATAGAACGGGAACTTGGAATAAAGGTACAAAATCAAACAAAAGATTTTTGCGAAGGTTGCAGCTTCGGGAAAATGCATAGGCAACCTTTTAGAACTAGAGATAGAGCAAAAATACCCGGAGAAATTATAAACTCTGATGTTTGTGGACCATTTCCATTCTCTTATAAAGGATATCGCTATTTCGTTCTATTCAAAGACGATTTCAGTAAATACCGCTACGTTTACTTTATGAAACAAAAGTCTGAAGTCCACTCAAAGCTTCAACTAATGATAGAAGAAACGAAAGTAGCTGGTCATGTTGTAAAAGAACTTTTAAGCGACAATGGCGGAGAGTTCGATAATGAGAAAACGCGAGCAGTCCTGCAAAAGTATGGCATAAAGCAAAGGTTGATCATGCCATATACGCCACAACAAAATGGTTGCAGTGAACGAGAAAATCGAACGCTTGTTGAAGCCGCCCGAGCCATGATGTATGCGCATGAAGAACTGCCAACCGCTTGCTGGGCAGAGCTTATAAACACAGCTGCATACGTCCTTAACAGAACTGGACGTACTCCCGTAGATGAAAAATCACCATATGAAGTATGGTTTAACAAGAAGCCTAAGATTAAACATTTGAGAATCATTGGAAGTCCTTGTTACGCCCATGTACCCAAGCAGAAGCGTAAGAAGCTCGATAAAAAAATCTGAAAAATGTATTTTAATCGGATATGATGGTGATGATGGGTACCGTCTTCTAAACATGAGTAATGATAGGCACTCGTTAGTACGTTCTAGGGATGTCGTATTTCAGGAGTTATCAATCACCAGGACTGATACTAAGGAACATCTCAGATCAAAGTCCGTTGAGAAAAATTCTGAAATAGAAATAACTCTTCGTAGATCACAAAATCTTGTTGCTGGGGAGGAGGATAGTCAACCGATTCATGATGTAAGGGAGGAAGGAAATGAAAGTACAGATACATTTCAAGAGTGTATACCTCCTGAATCGTTTGCTGATACACCTAATGAAACACAAGAACGAGATGAAGTTGATGATCAAACATTACCAGAGCAGTTGGAAGATGACATATTGCAAGATAATGAAATTGAGGATCAAGGAAGAATGACTCTGAGAGACAGATCTACATTGCGACCACCAGCAAAACTTGGTGACTACGTTATGACTTCTGTAGTTGACGTGTATGAACCTACAACTTACAATGAAGTTTTAAAGAGTCAAGACAAGGAGCATTGGATCAAAGCAATGAAAAGCGAGATTAAGTCTTTAGAAGAGAATAAAACCTGGACTCTAGTCGATCTACCCAAGGATCGCAAGGCTATTTCATGCAAATGGATCTTCAGAATAAAGACCAACGCTGATGGTACGATTGACAAATATAAGGCAAGGATTGTTGCTCGAGGTTTTTCGCAAAAACCAGGAGTGGATTATGACGATACATTTAGCCCTGTGGCTAAGATGACGACTATCAGATCGGTCATAAGTGTCGCGGCAAATGAAAGTCTTACACTCACACAGTTCGATGTTTCTACTGCCTTCCTAAATGGCACTCTTGAGGAAGAGATCTACATGAAACAGCCTGATGGTATGAATGATGGAACTAATCGAGTCTGTAAGTTAAAGCGAAGCCTCTATGGGTTAAAGCAATCACCTAGATGCTGGAACAAGTGTATCGTAGACTTCTTGAAGAGCATAGGTTTTCAACAGAGTCAGACGGATCCATGCTTATTTATAAGGAAACGTACACAGGCCAAGATAATCCTAGCCTTATACGTCGACGATGGGCTGGTAGCTGCAACTAATCAGAGGGATGCGGATAAGTTTCTAACTGAGCTTAAAAGAAGATTTAAGATTACCGCAAAGCCTGCAGATTATTATCTAGGGTTGCAACTACACAAAAATGGTGATGGCTCTTTAAGTATAGACCAAAAACACTACACAGAGAAGGTGTTAGCGCGTTTCAATATGGGAAACTGCAAATCAGTGACAACACCCATAATCAGGGACTCCGAGCAAGGCATATCAGACAAAGAGGAAATTGACGAGAAGTCTTATCCTTATAGACAAGTCGTTGGAGCTCTTGCTTACCTTATGGTCGGAACGCGGCCAGATATCGCCTACGCCGTTGGTGTAGTATCTAGGACGCTAGAGAACCCTTCCAAAGAAGATGTTCTAAAGGTGAAGCGTATAATGCGCTACCTGCAAGGCACGTTAAATTACAGAATAACGTATAAGAAATGTCAGACAGGAATTCTGGAAGCCTACTCTGATTCTGATCACGCAGGAGATGTCAAGGATCGTCGATCCACTAGTGGCATCCTGTGTTTATACGCTGGAGGAGCGATTTCCTGGGCAAGCAGGAAACAGTCATCAGTAGCGATCTCGTCGACAGAAGCAGAAATTGTAGCAGCCAGCGAAGCAGCTCGCGAGATAGTCTGGTTGCAAAGGCTGTTCAATGAAATTACCTGCTTAAAAGAAACACCGGTATTGAAGATAGATAATGAGGCCGCTGTTAAATTGGCGCAAAATCCAGAACTGCATCGAAGAACGAAACACATTGCAGTTAGACACTTCTATGTGAGAGAACTCGTTGCAGATGGAACACTACATGTCAAGCATGTAGGGGCAAACCTACAAAGCGCAGACTTGCTTACGAAGCCGCTTAGCAGGTCGTCTATCGTATCCATATTGGACCGGATAGGCTTACACTGTACATAGTATACCTTTTCATAGACTTTACAAAAAGGGAGGATGTTGAAGTAGTTTGTATAGTTTATACCTACCTTCACGGTTTTGTAATGTCATGAAACAGAAAAACCAATGTTATGTCAGATGTTCTAAGAAAAATTATATGGTTGTAAAAACGCTAACGTTATATTAAATTTATTCATCACACGTTGAGCCAAATTTCAACAAAGCTAAAGTCCAGCACGTTATTCCAATACGTGTTGGCCGACTTTGACTTTCAAGCATCCAGATTAGGTACCTCATGTTGTTTGCTTACAGAGCAAATTGCAAAATGTCAAGAGATCCGTGGCTGTGTAAACGCCTTGGATTCGAACGTGGTATCTACGACTTGGCAGTACAATAATTATAGATTGAAATAGTAAATGTCGTCGCGTATCTCGGGCAGGCAATGGCTAGACGACAGAACGCAAGACGCATGTTAGCCAAACGCCTAATCCCAACAAGTTTTATTACTTTTCCATCGTAAATATTTGCATGTCACAAGAGTCAACACACTGACAATAGTAACTCTTGATAATGGATGAGTCAACGGATACAATCGTAGCGCGTATCTCATTGGCTCGTCCGCTAAATCGGGTGATTCGCGATATGTATTTGGAACTTCCAACATAATATTTTTGGGGATAAGATGGAACTTTGCTACAAATAGAAGTGCTAGGATAATGAGCCCCTAACCACATTATACTTACCTAGTTAAAAATACTGTAACCATTGTGTAATTATTGTACTAAATTTTTGTAATGTATTGTAATAATTATTGTGTCCTTTCCCACAGACAAACTGTGACGGTTTTGTGGGGATTTGTTTAGACATAAGTTATTGTGAAAATTTAATACTCTAAGTATAATAATATTACCTTAATGTGCAGCAATACAAATTATCTACAAGAATTTTGTCAACTCAAATGTTGGGTTAATAAAGCTCTTCCCTACATTAGTTATCATCATGCTACACTTCCTCTTATGAATATCAATAATATTATTAATTGATAATTATGATTAATATTCTATAGACTTTTAAGTGCCTTATAATGTGTATTTGCTGTGAGTGGACCCAATAAATAAACAAATATTGTTACCTGCTATGTTATTTTTTACAATCATTAACAGAATGAACTATTTTATAATATTGTTTCTTTAGTGTGAATGTACGCTCAATGGTCAGGCTAATGACCCCATTAAGATACTTTGACTACAAGACACAAAAAATCCTATATAACATAAATTATTGCTGAATTCTTGAAGGCCTAGCTTTAACTCTTAGTTATATTTCATTAGCACTGTTTCAACAGTGCCACAACCAGTAATTTATTTAAATAGTTATAGTACAATGGTGTGCTAACTAGCCACATGAGGTCATCCTAACAAAAATAACAGACAATATGACCTTAAACTACTTGGTATGTAGGAGTACTATTAAAAGAGGTGCTATTCTATGAGCTTCTATTGTTTTTTTCTTCTAATTTGTTATAAAAGTTGTGCCTGCAGTGTGTTACCTGCATTTGGTTTGTGGGAATTCACACCAATATATCTTAGCAGGTCCTCTACAGGGAACTAAACTGCTAAATTGCAAGCTTACATGCTAACTTCTAACATAGTTTGAGATATTACTGGTTAATATAAAATATTTATAACATACCCAGCTGTATTCCCCGAAGGGTTGGGACAGGCATACTAATATACACCCACTGTTTGCGGGTATGTTTAGATCTCTTGTAATAGAGAAGCGAAATAATAAGAACCGTCGGAACCATAATGGCTAGGGCGCCGGACTTGCGATTATGTGGTTGCCGGTTCGAACCCCACCCATTGCACTACTGACGTGAACCCACTCGTAACACAAGCAATCTAGCTTAGCACGAGGGGTTAACAAGAATAAGACATACCTTGCTAGAGAGCTTTAAAAAAAAATTAGCGTGCCTGTTGCCATTAATCTGGTACAAATTCCAAACTCCAAGCTGCTACTGAGAATGTTATAGAAAAACTGAATAACAGTTCACTCGACTTGGGAATCAAACCAGCATAGCAGTTGCACTCGGGACAACTAGGCTAATCATACAGTAGTGTCGCAACCAAATCATGCAGAGGTATAGGGTAATCATTACTAAATCAATTTTAAAACCTACCAAGAGTAAAATGAGGATTGTAATTTAAAACATGACTGCAATAAGTACATAATTAAGGCTTTATAGAAAATTTTACATCAAGGAGATATCCAGTAAGAGTCCCGATAACATACTATCATAATCAACCCATATAATGTTTAGTCTAGCATTTAGGCTAACAGTTATGAACTACTATAAATTCTGTAAAATCTACACCTTAGTCTTACATTTAAATGAAGTTTGGTATTGGTAAAATTATAGCAATGGCATGGTGCAACAATCTGGCTGTAAGGTGACTCTCTGACCGACTTGACATAGTGTCTTTTTCTTCCATATATCTTTGTGAGCTGTCATCTCTACATTCACTTGCTTTGTGGCCATGTCACCTCTCAGCCTCTCACACAGTCCATCCATCTTTTCTTTAGTCCCACTTACCACTTACTTATATCCATCTATGCTCTAAAATGTTTTGGTAACTATCTAAATAAATAAAAGATTACTTAAATAAAAGTTAAGTAAATACTTTCTTAAATAAAAGTGAAATGCTTTCTCCATCTAATTACTGGTGTAATACACATAGTTCTCTATAGCTAGTTGCAATATTTTAAAACCTGAAAACTTATACCTACCTAGCAGCCTAATAGAATGCAATGAAATTTTAAATAAAAGAACCATTTATTTGTTTACAACATTGTGCATATAAAGTAATTAGCAATATTAAAATAAACAACTAAGTTTATGTAATTTCAACAGTAAATAGGTAATTATGAGGAAATCAAGACTGCAAATGGACCCAAACAAAATGATAAGTTTTCCTGTTTTTCATAAAAAAATACACGAAATATTGAGAAATTGTAGTAAAAACTGTAATAATATTTATTATTCTTCAATTTAAGCAGTGTTTTTGTTTGTTTCTAATTGTAAAACGGTCAAAAGTTAATTAAAATGTTGCGCTTGCCGGCATCCATTGTTTGTAAACAAATAACATATGACCCGACCGCCGATTACTATCACTTTTTACACAAAAAAAAAGTAATTACGTCAAAAACATACAACAAAATTACCAAAATCCGTCTGCAAATAACTGAGGAATTGACAAATAAGCGTAACGAAATAGCACCGCGTTAAAAACACCATGTGCTCGATTATCGCGCCAAAATTTGACAATAACTTTCGCACCCAGGGCTCCTATGGTTTACTTGTTGACATAAAAATTTTACTCAAAACACTAAATTTCACACCGCTTTCATGTAGGTATATTGCAGAATATCAGATAGTTTTAGAAAAATAATTATTTCCACAGAAATTATACCGCCTCTGGCGGTGAGAATAAGAAACATAACGTAATGGCCGACACACAGTAGTTTCTGATGACTTAACATCTAAATGCGCAAAATACTTACGCTTTCCTCCTCTTTTTCCATTCCAGAAGGCATCTGAGGTACTGCTCGGTTAATCGCCGAGTAGTCCGGTAAATCCGGAAGCTCCTCGGCGAGATATATGGGCATTGGTTTCGACGCATCCAGGGCCCTCGCCCTAAACGAGAGCTTCGACATTTTGTTGACAGAACAAAACACGCTAGCGTCGACACAAAAATGCACTTATAAAACACTTTATAGCTCCACTAGGAGGTCCCAAAGGACCGTAAAATAAACTTTGCACACTCTAGTTCGTTCCCATGATTAATTTTTGCACACACTCAGTCACAATTAATGAAAAACAATAACGAAACTTTACATATTGGGCGTACTTTACAGAAAGCCATCATGGCGGCTTTCCGTTTGGCGGACGACCATGACCAACTTCCACCTAGCACGACGTGCGCGGGAAGGAAACACGCGGGAGCAATTCCAACATTTTTCGTACTCTTTAATTATTTTGCTATATTCATTTCATTCTTGTGAAAAAATAAATAATGTAAATTTTTAAATATTAAAATAATATAAAATTGCTAAATAAAATTTAGATTACTATATAAAAATTCTAAAAGTATAGAAATGACGCTGGAGGTTAATTGTCACACCATAAACTAAACTCCTCTATAGTGTACGTTCCGTTGTATGCAAGCAAGTTGTGTGATAGCCGATTACTTTATAATTGTATCTGAATAATTCATTTTAGTAATTTTATTTTATTGTTTTATCGTTAAATTTCAGTTATCAGTAGTCAATTTAGACTAGATTAAAAAAAAAAAAAAGCAATGACAAAAACCATAGACAATTATATTAGTTGCAAAGGAATATTTCAGTAATGCTTAGAAAAAACATAGTCAAAATTATAGATTTCAAACTAAATTTTAAAACTTACTGGTATTACTAAAATATTAAATAAATGATCATGGATTTAATTTTCAAGTTGAAGTATTACAATATTACATTGAAAAGTAATACATTGATATCGGTGCCATCTAGTGATGAATTTTAGCACTGCACTTCATAAATAAAATAATGCTTTAACGTTTCTTGGAGCGCAGTATGATGGGAGTCAAATTAACAGACCGCATCAAAAATAGCGTACTGCGCTCCAAAATCCAGATTGCCGACATAGACCAAAAAGCTGCTAGCTTAAGGCGGATCGTTCACCTGAGCCCGCCAAATTCAAATTTCAATTGGTTTTTCACAATTTGTAGGTCTATAACACATTCTAGATTCCTAGCTGTAGTAATTGCGGCATTAGCTATACAATATTCACAACTGAGCATTAAAAACTTTGCTTGTAAATCGATATTGTAGCTAAAATTAGGTACAATCGTCATTTTTGGCCAAAATTGACGATTCGAATATTTTTATACAATAGACTGACACACTACTATTATAGCAAAGAGTATAATAATATAGTTGTACAAGAGAGCCCTCTTGAGCCAATTTGAGGCATCCCGATTTGAAGTTATGAAGCGACGTCTGCATTTCCTAATAGTAACAAACAAACGCTCTATAGATAGCTATAGGTAGGTAGATAGATATATATAATACAGGTATACGTTTTCATTTATTTATAGTTTAATGGTAGAATAATATTGGTTTCCAAAAATTTTATAATCTCATATCAGGACGAAGAAGAGATCTTAACTCGAAGTTTGAAGTAGACAAAACACTGAAAAAAACTAATAATTCATCATCTAATGAACACGAAACACTAACATACGTAAACACAAGTTTCAGCGACCATATTGTTTAATGTTGCCAGTTAAATAATATCAAAAGTATTCACAACAATGTTACCATAAGCTACAGTGCTTTTGAAATAAAATAATGTGATATTTTTTACCAAACATGTTATAAATGGTCTGTACAATAAATACTATAAATAATACTATTAATACAGAATTAAATTCCCGCACATATTAAGGCTGATAGTTTAGCTGAGCCCGCCAAATTCAAATTACAATTGGTTTTTCGCAATTTATAGGTCTATAACACATTCTAGATTCCTAGCTGTAGTAATTGCAACAACAATATTCACAACTGACCTTAAAAAACTTTGCTTGTAAATCGATATTGTAGCTAAATTTAGGTACAATCGTAATTTTTGGCCAAAATTGACGATTGTACCTAATTTTAGCTTCGTTAACGTTTATTAAGCAAAGTTTTTAATGCTCAGTTGTGAATATTGTATAGATAATGCCGCAATTACTACAGCTAGGAATCTAGAATGTGTTATAGACCTACAAATTGCGAAAAACCAATTGAAATTTGAATTTGGCGGGCTGAGGTGGACGATCCGCCTTAAGACGGCGTTATATAAAAATCCCAACTAAGTACTAGCTTTTAATAAAAATGCTGTTATACATAAGTATACCTATATAGGTACAAAGACACAGAAGAAATTAAATATCGGGTAGGTCCCAACCACCCCGGTAACGGGACAGTTAAGAAAACTTGGGTGCACGCTCTCTTGCTGAACTGAATCTTCTCCGACGTGAAGATTCACGGATCTAGTCACTAGTGCGTAAAGAACCATAGGTACAAATAGTTCTCAAGACTACTCCGGACCGTATCTTTACGGATTCAGATCGGACGTAGTAAACCGTCCTAAGTCTCGTGCTGTCTCTTCCACTATCACTATGGCGACAAGTGGCCGATTAATGGCGTGAAATGTCGACAGCGCTCTCGGCAGCACCTCGTCGGGTCTCTATGGTTGTCATGAGTTCTTACATAACATAGATAACATAATCAACCCATTATATGTCCCACTGCTGGGCACGGGTCTCCTCTCACAATGAGAGGAATTAGGCTGTAGTCCACCACGCTAGCCTAATGCGGGTTGGTAAACTTCACACGCCGTCGAGAAAATCTGTCAGACGTGCAGGTTCCCTCACGTTTTTCTTCACCGTTTCAGCGCGTGATAATTAACTATTAATACTCACATAAGTTCGAAAAGTCAGAGGTGTGTGCCTTGGATTTGAATTCGAGACATTTGACTTGGCAGTCCAATAGTCATATCACTAGGCTATCACGGCTAACGAGTTCTTACGGCTACTTTTTCTGTGCCACTTTCTAACCTCACGACCCTAAAGGCACGCGCCTGGTTTGCCATAGATAAGAATATCCCTGGTGACAGCACGAGATAAGTTTCACGTTGTCGTAGAATCTGAGCGTTTGAGTCATCATCATCATCATCATCAGCCCATACTAGTTCACTGCTGGACGTAGGCCTCCCCCAATGTGCGCCATTTCACCCTGTCTTCGGCTTGTCGCATCCAGCTTCCGCCAGCAACCTTTCGCAGATCATCACTCGGCGAGATGGAGTGATGAGCGTTTGAGTATTTCGTCAAATTCTCTTGTGGCCACTATCAGCACGATGGAGGGCTATGCACTGTTTCCTCTTAAAGAACGCATCCTGTACAACGCCTGTTAGGAGTTTAGGACACATCCCTGAGGAGACTGTATGTCAAGGACCCTGTTCAGTTGCCCAAGCACGAAAACTTTCGAAAACGTATTCGTATCGAAATCGAGAATAATTTGTATGAGGAGGTTAATGAACTTAGATTGTGCGAAAGTGGTGTGCCAGGATCGTAGCAAGTGTAGTCTCTGCTTACCCCAATGGGAGACAGATGTGAAAATATGTATGTGTCTTTTGTAGCAGAAAAAACTCCTTCGTTTACGATACGAATAATAATATACGATCGATAGTTGTTCGTGTTTGGCCTACTGAACGTCACTGCACAGATACTATTTAGTTATTTACAGTTGGCGCAAAATAACTTGAACCAAAATGGCGGATGCGCAATAGTCGTTTTTTAGTACATTTTGCACGCAAATGCACTGCGCAAACTTTCCCCCTCTCCGTTAGTTTTGGGTCAAGTTATTTTGCGCGAAGTTTACCTTTTGTTTTTCTGATTATCACGCAACTATAACTCACTGAATTCAAGAGAACAAGACAGGACAGATTGTATATTAGCACCAAGTATTTCATTAAAATAAAGGCCAACATATTGAATGATTTTGATCGAATGAAGGTAGGAGAAGATTTCAGTAACATCCGTTCCAAATGAACGCACAGGTGTAAAATTGATTAATTAATTTTGTGAAAAAATGCTGTGTGGTATTCATTCTTAAATTTTCCTTTGTATTTGCATCCATTGATTAGTATTTGGTAATTACAAGAGAACGCAGCTTCGATCTGAGAATGAAATGCCCTGTCCTCATGTCCTGTCATGTCATTTGCCTTTTTTTAAGCTTTATCTAATCTTAGGTATCATTGAATGTTGAAATACTATGTAAAATTGTATTTCAACGATGCTGTATAAAATAATACAAAAATATAACCAATGTCATGATCTTTATTGTATATATTATGTTACAGCGGATAATTTAACCTTTATAAAATACGGGCAACTTTATTCTAAATTGGTATAATTATGTAAAAAATAATTCTAGTTATTGACTGATTTGCAAGGAATTTTACGACTTATGAAATTGCACTGTAAATATTATATTTTGCATTTTTAATTATCGACTATTTTCATTTACCACATAAATATTTTACAAATTGAAATTCTCACCTTTACTAACAACCATACCCGCAATAACCGCTAAGCCTGCAAACGACCCTGTGACTTTATCTTTGAAATCGATCGTCCAGCCAGTGGGCCATTTCTTGGACTAATTTTATAGACTGTGAAGGCAGTCATGAATTAGTTTGAAGTATAAGTAGCTCAAACACAGCAAATTAGCCTAAAATCGGCTGTAATTATTTAAAATTTAAAAGACTTGATCTTTATTACTAAGAACTTAAGGTTGAAAAGTAATCAACTGCGGAAATTGTCCTTCATGAATTCATCCACAGTCTTTTCTCAACTACGTTAGGGCCAGCTTTCAGTCTACCAATATGTAGCTGAATATCAGTATTTTATACGAAGCGACCGGCATCAGACGCTTCATTATAGGTGTACGTATGACAATGCCTAAATGCTTTCCTAGACACGAGGCATCTATCGTACACACGGCTACACACCAAGCTATTCAATTTCCAGTACAAGCTTGCCTGGCTTTCCGTACAATGAAGGGTATGTAACAGTGCGTGCGTTCCTACTTTATCTATACTTCAATCAATATATAAAGCTGAAGAGTTTGTTTGTTTGCTTGAAAGCGCTAATCTCAGGAACTACTGGTCCGATTTGAAAAAATCTTTCAGTGTTAGATAGCCCATTTATTGACGAAGACTATAGGCTATCATCACGCTACGCGGACGAAGTCGCGGGCAGAAGCTAGTAATGATATAAAAATACAAAATGTTACAGTACAATTTCATAAGGTTTTATAAAAAAAATTACAAATAAAAACATGTTTTTTTAGTGTGCAATAAATAGATAGGTATAGTGACTTAAAATTTAGTAAATTCGCTTAACAATAGTGGTTCACATTGCAATTATTACATATTTTATTCAACGAAAATCCAGACACAAAACTTTGTATTAGCCGTCTAAATATTGTTGATTTTATGCATGGCAACATTACTTAACATTTTTTTTTCTAATCATTTTACGCTATTTTTTTTATTTCACTAAAAGCTAAGCGCTTTTATGATACATATTTATAATATTTAATATTGCCAGACTAAAAATGCGTGTTGCCATGAAATAAAATAATCCAAGTATAAAAAAAACACCGTAATTTTGTACAACTTATATGAATTAGGTATCTTAACTAGTAATATGCATAAATATCAAAAATATTATGCGAGAGAAACGTAATGACTTAATTAATATTGTCCAACTAACTGACTAGGACATACGTTTCCCAGCCCCAACAGTGGACCCCTCTTACGGGACATTATAAGACAGGGAAATAAGAAAACCACATTATTCATTAGGGCTTTAAGATGTTTAAAAGTAATTTTAATTTTATATGAATAGTAACACATCATTTCGATTTTCAGAGTAAGTGAAAAGAGAGGCCCTTGTGTAAGTTTCTTTTCAACACCACTGATTGGTGAAGGTCTCGAATCACGTCAATCAGCACGCAGAACGCGGTTGATGCATAAAATCCATGCGGAGAATTAAGCATACGCTCTGTATAGATTTTAATAAACATAAACTGTCATTCTTCCTACGTACCATTACGTGTTATTTCTAGGTTCTGCGCTATTCTTAATCGCAAAATGATAACACTAACACTCCGACGGTAATGTTTAATCCATTAATTAATTATTTGATTTAACTTTAATTGATTAAATGCTCAACGCTGCCTCAGGCCTCGTTGAAAATTCCCGGTGAGACTAGATATCTCAGCTTACGTACAAATACATTTCTCTCGCATAGTATTCAAGAAAACTCACTAATATTATCTTAACATTCGCAAATCATTAACAAACCGACCACACTAACATACATAACAAAACATACTATTTTATATTTAACATTACTTATAGTTCCTCACTCAGTGCTACTAACTAACGAATTTATTCATTGTTTACATCAGTTGTTTTTAAACACATAATTATTTCTTTTTTAAGCTCCGCTTGGCAAGCGGCAGCCTACAGACGCCAGCAACACCTTGAGACTTCAGTGATAATATGTCACTAGTACCTACCTGAATTGAGTAATTTTAAATTTACCGTAAATCTATGGTCAGGGAATAAAAAAATATTGAAATAAAACAACTTTACGGATTATATCGCGCTATATTAGTATTAAATACAATACAAATCCCGACGTTTCGGACCCTTGGTCCGAAACGTCGGGATTTGTATTAACAATTATTTCAATATGTCTGATATTCGCGTAAGCTTCAGAAATCAATATAATAAAAAAATAGTCAAAAAAATCGTCAGAATCAGTTCATAAACAACCAAGTTGTAGCTAACAACGAACGACTCTCGTGCCATCTCTCTCTAGCGTAGTAGTGATTTCACTGTGCGAGAGAGACAACATGATATCGGCACTAGTTACGAGCAGGGATCTTACAATGAGAACTTTCTTTTATGAAAAAGTCGTATTATGAAATATATTTCATAACACTTTTTCACACTTTCGCACAACCTAAAAATCTTATAAGATTTTTAGGTTGTGCGAAAGAGAGGGAGCTATATCACCTGTATTGAGGCATCTGTCTCACCTCGCGTTCGTGTGTAATAACATAATTTGAACGTGAACGGGAAATAACTTGAACAATGAATGAATGAATGAATGTCACACATTGTTTTACCCATCTTTTTGTTCTTCACTCAAGAAATAATTAAGAACTACTGATGTAAACATTTCATGATATTACCATAACAAAATAGTGTTACTTTAGTCTTTCTTGATATATATATTTTTCTAAAATACATACTTCATCGTAATAAATGTGTTTTTTTTATTATTCGTCATAAAGTGATTATATTTTAGCTACAGGCCGACTAAAATTTGAATTTTATACTAAAAATTAATCCAAATTCTAAGTATTTTGTCTTCATAAAATCTATTTTAAATCATTTTGTGGGTAGGTATAGAGATCTTTGCTTACTACACCGTACATAGCTGTCTTGCGTAAGCACAGTCTAGTTTATTTCCATAATGATACTGAAATATCAACCTTATACAATGCAAATAGAGTTGAAAATGGTGTACAAATTCAAGTAAGCTAGCCGTGGTATAAAAAATGCACAGTAACAGCTCTATTTTCAATTCTATTTCAATAATGTTACGTATAAATATTATTTAAATCGAATTGTTGAATTGTTATTGAAGAATAATTGTCAGCAGAAAAATCCTGCTGTAGGTAAATTAGAAACGATATTACATAAAAAATAGTGTGATTTTCCGGTCGTTTATTTCCAGAGTAGTAGACGAAATGATACTGTAGGAACCTAGCTCAAATAATACCACACTGATTAAATTGTGTTTGAATTACGATTTATGATGGTACTTATTACGTTTTTGTTTGTCCAAGTTCTTAGTAGTCGTTTCAAGTAGCCTTTTAAGTCATTCTCAAAACCTAAGACGAAAATAACAACTCTGGGAATAATCTGATATAATTAAAAAATATTGAGCATTTCGTACATATATTTTATTATTATAATAATTGAAGCGTGCATGCCCCAAAAACGACTATCAAGTTATTATAGTTGATTTCAAAATGTATATTATATAGAAATCTCAGCTCAAACACGATATTTTAAGATTTTTCAGAGGCCCGATGTACTGGATCTCTAAATAGTAACTATACAAGTAGCTTTTTGTAGTTTTCGTCTGTGTGTTGCTCCCCTAATTTCTTCTAAATCACGCAACGTTTTTTAATAAGATTTTCACAATTCAGAGATTTTTCCTTGAAGGCTCAGGTATGAATATTATAGTAAAACAGAATTTCAGTCGTGCGAAGCCGGTGCAGGTCGCTCGTATGGAAATAAATAATAATATTATCTTGACATAGTATAAAACAAAAAGTAGCTCGGTCTGTATGCTTAGATCTTAAATGAAACGGTTTTAAATGCAGTTTTCATCAATAGATTGATTGAAGAGGGAGATTTTATGCTATATAACATCACGCCAAGACTCTTTGGAACGGGATAACGCGGGTGAAAACCTAGTAAATACGAAAGTAAGTCTGTCTCTGTCTATAACGTTTGCACGCCTAAACAGCGAAACCAATTTTCATGAATTTTTGTAGAAGAGATTGGACATTGGCTATCTTTGTCTCGAAAAATCTATTGAGTTGAGAGAGAACACGCGGGTAAAAGCGATTTATAGCTTTTCGTTAGCGGGTGGCAGATTCTGAATAATCCAACTATTATAGACGCCACGTCTAAAGCGAGTTACTGGATCCATACAATAAGCTTTACATTTCCAAATGTCGCCTTCCCAAACGCGATGCAGTGTCGGTTCCCAATAATAAATCCGTCGATAGATTTGGTTATCAGAGATAATATTTTGACTCACTTTTACTTGGTATAGTCTTTATGTCAAAATCCTATCTCCAGTAAGCAAATCTACTACTTGATTTGTTACTTGGACCAACGGTGAGTCGCAAAAGCTCGCATTTCGTTAAAATTACCGAAAAGATCTATTGAAATCAACTAAAATAACCAAATATATGAAGGAAAATACCAAGAGCTTAGTGAATTATTTATATATTTATTCCATAATTCGGTATTGTAATATTTTTGGAGAAATAGTATCAAGATATATATAAATAAATCAATCTATATTAATATTAGCAATCAGAGCGCGTAAGACCATTTAACAAAGTTTATTTTGATAAAAGCGTAGAATGTGGTTAGTTTCTGCCTACCCCCTATACTAAAAAGGTGTTTTATTCTATTCGAGGATGTAATCTATTTCTGTGCAAGTTATTATTATTTTATATTATTACTTTATAATAAGTATGGATTATTGAAGATTGCTAATAAATGGCGCACGAGTTTTTTATTTTACTAATAAGGGTGAATCAGCCCTACCATTTTTTTTATAGGATAGGGTAGCAAACGAGCTGGCGGATCACCTGATGGTAAGCGATAACCGCCGCCCATGAACACCCGCAACATGAGAGTGCGTTGCCCGCCTTTTAAAAGGGTTTAGGCCTCCGGTAACTAAAATTGTAAAAATTGTAAAATATTCATGAAATCATTGATTTATTCCACAAATCTTGATACTATTTCTTATTAATAATTTTGATACTTGATACATCTGTTTAACAGTACAATTTAAGGCGTTTATTTACAATGTTTAGCGAAAATGCGACAATGTTGTATAATAATTAAAAATAAATATTTTAGAGGAATGTGCAAAACCGTATTTATATTTTAGTGAAAGTATCTTATACACGAGCGACTAACATCTTCAAAATTCGTAGAAAAGAAATATTTTTTTGGACATTTTGTTACAAAGATTTAGTCGCTCGTGTGTAAACAAGCCTAATGTAATGAATGAATATTTTTTTAAATGAAAATTCATTTACAATTTTAATCGATATGTTGAGATATTGATAAAATATAAAATTAAATTGACTCATAATCCATTTTTATTGCAACTAAAAAGCCCATAATATAAAAAAAAACATAATTTCATCATAAAAAAATCAGTTAAAATTGTAAACAACAAAACTAATGAGAAAATAAAAAATGGGGAATTAATTAAAACAATAATTTATTTTGGATTAAAAAAAGAATTAATACGATTCCATATTCCTAGTGTTTGAGTATCATAATTTCATTATTTTTTTCAAATTACATACATTTTCATATAAAATTCATATTTTTCACAGAACTGTTTCAATGTAAAATTATCTACTAAACTTTTGTATAAAAAGATTTGTACAATGTTGTTAGATGATAGCTTCTACTCTGCTTACACACTAAAGAATAAAGCGTGAATGTAACAATCAATTTGAGAGATTTTAGTAATGAACCAACTTTCTCAAAAACGTCATTAATTGTTAAAAATAATGTTCACAAAATTCATTAAAAAGGACGTTATTTACACATATAAATATTTGCAAATAAATATATTTCTCAAAGATTGCCAAAAAAAAAACAAATATTAAAGGAGCTACGTTAATTATCGCAAATTCCCAAATTAATTCAAAATAAAATTGAGAAATTCTGTCAAAAGTACCACTGTGAGACCTTTTCTCTAAAATACCCATCTACATGTGAGAAAATTTCACAAAAATACACACAATAAAGTACCAGTTTATGATTTTTTGAGAAAATTGGTACTTTCTACTCCATTTCCTTCACGGTTCCTCTCCCCAGGGTGTAATCAGAATCATACATACAAAGTTTAGTAGAAATTTCCGCAGTTTATCTAAGGGTAATATAATCAGCTCTCTTCGACGATAGAATCCTCTGACCTTTCGGAGCTCATGCAGTCTCCCTTAGGAGCCACCTTCGAAGGCTTGACGGTTTTGCCCACAAAGATTTCTACCTCCTGGAAGAAAACAAATAATCTTAAAAAAAAAAACCGGCCAAGTGCGAGTCGGCCTCGCGCACGAAGGGTTCTGTACCATAAATCGCGTTTGTTGTATGGAAACAACAAAATCAATGACAAAATAAAAAATTGGGAATTAATTAAAACATTAATTTATTTTGGATTAAAAAAAATGTGGACTTACTTTTTTATGAATATTGAATGTTTCTTATTTTATTTGGAAAATTGATTGGGATATTCTATATACTTAGACTATAATATATACGCATTTCGGATCGGGCAGATATTTTTAACATAGTGTATAATCCTCATTAGCCTAGTGGTTCAGAGCGCGACTGCTACGCGCTCGGGGTCTTGGGTTCGCCTTCCAGGTCAAGCAGTGTTATTGGGTTTTTATATTAAATTCCCAGTAGCAGCTCGGAGTTTCGAATTTGTGTCCGGTTAATGGCAATAGGCTGGCTCCCTATTATATGGGACCTAAACATACCGGCGAACTGTTGGCGTTCATTAGTACGCCTCTGCCTAACCCTTCGGGGAATACAGGCGTGATGGTATGTATGATGTGATATACCTGGCTGCCTTCGATGCCCATGTCCCGGTGCTGCTCGCTGCTGGTGCCGGGAACCGCCGCGCGCAGCGCCATCTGCCGCTCACGCGCTACACGTCTGCAAATTTGATATGACACATATTTATCACTAACTAGCTTCTGCCCGCGACTTCGCCCGCGTAGCGTGATGACATATCCTTGATCAATAAATGGGCTATCTAACACTGAAAGACTTTCAAATCGGACCAGTAGTTCCTGATATTAGCGAGTTCAAGCAAACAAACAAACTCTTCTGCTTTATATATTAGTATAGAGTCTAGACAATTAGTTTGTGAGTAGACTGCAATTAATCTTCAGCCAGAACTGCTGTGCTACTCCTTCACCACCTCCTAGTGTTTTCACCGGCGAGAAGAAGCAACGCAACAAACTCCCCAGCAACACATTTCTGTCTACTGAGTTACTAAGGTATTAAAACATAAACAAAATTATAATTTTTCTTCGGGGTACTTAATTAAATGAGTTTTTTCATATAATTAAGCATATTAGCATAGCTTAGCAAAAAGCATAGCTCTCTCACGGTAAATAACATATCATTTTTTTTTTACTTTGAAGGCAGTTTTTGTTTTGTTTCTTAATAATGGTGATAAAGTAGTGTCTCTGACCTCCGATGTTCGAGCATGGCCTTCCGGTCGGCCTCCCTCTTCTGTGCGGCGAGGCGCGCCTTCTCGTTGTGTAGGGGCGGCGCGGCGCGGGCGCGGCGCGGGGCCGACGCGGCCACAGCAGCCGGCTGCGGCTTCACCGGTGTTGCTATCTGAAAATATACACAAATATATAATAAAATCGTAAAAAGGCTGTCTGTACATTGAAGATATTAAGAAAAAACAAGTTGGTTAGGGTACATTGGTTGTCTGTAAGAGATGGCTTTTAGCAATAAGACCACCCATTATAACTTATTCAATAATTAATAACTTATACTGGACATTAGTTTTGATCAAATTTTTTTTTTATAATTCTTGTCTGTTTGTTATGAGTTGGCGCAAAAACTTACTTAATTGATTTTAATTTTGTTATCACTGTTAGAAACTATATGCTCCAACTTAAAAACTGATGAACTATTTATCTCAATTAATTAAACAGATCCTGAGATAACAATCTCATATATACAGTCCTCTCTGATGTATACAGACCTATACAAAGAAGAGATCAACACTTTTGGTTTTGATTAAATCATTTTTGAGATCCATTTCTAATCCTCTTATAGCTTCAGGTGAGCGAAGCAGCGGGCAAAATCTAGTACACAAATATACTTATTTCTGACAGGGGTCAGAGTGAAATGCCGCACATCAGGGGAGACTCTATGATAAATGATATTTATTTCTGTAAATAGATCTTTTAGAGACACTTTTACAAGTCATATTTTTTTTTTAAACTAGATGGCTTCATTTCCTAACTGACGACCTCTGAGAAGAAACACCGAAACAAACTCAAAGAATCATGGTCTCTTTTAAAGTCCAGACATAGTAGTAGCAATATGTGAGTTTAGATAGCGGCTTTGAGTAGACCAGTCCCAGCTGACGGCACGCATGCATCAGTCATTGTGTGTCGATCACAATCTAGGGAGCTCAACAGCCTGTCGCACGACGATGCCAGATCAGCGGAACATTTGCGTTGGCCACAAGAAATACTCAAACCAATATGTCCAACAGTGGGCTTGAAGCTAATCATGATGATATTTATTACTATACTTCGACTTTTAATTGTATTCAGTAACTTGATAGTTGTAGGGTTACCAGTTTCTGACAAAAAAAAGATAGTGAGGTAGATAAAGAATGAACAAAATTGAATGAACTTAAATAATGTACTTACATGAACAAACTTTTTATGTATATTGAATAGCTAGTCTTCAAAACACAATATAAACTATTAAAAATAGCAGAATTTGTTTCTCAGTAGTAAGTTAATCTATAAAATGTCAAAAATTACAAAAGTAAAAAAAGTTAAATTATATGTTTTTTTTATATTTTTGGTTGGTTTTTATTAGAAGAAAATAGAAAAGGAAATTACTTTGATTAATTATTCTTATATTTTACATCTTATTTACGATTTTTTAGTAAAATTTTATATTAAACCATTTTTATCAATAAATCTTTACGCAAAATCATTCACTACCCCAAAACACTATTAGTTGTAGTGTGGTATCATTATCTCTCTTCGAACTGTCAAGTTACTGAATACAATTAAAAGTCGAAGTATAGCCTTTGCCCATGACTTCGCTCACCTGAACCTATAGTAGGTATTAGTATTAGAAATAAAATTATTTAACAGAACCAACAGTGATGATCTCTTCTTTGTATGGGCCTCAATACATAAGAGAGGTCAAGTTGTATCTTCGCATTCGCATATATATCTTATATATATATAAAATAAAGTCGTGTTAGTTACTTCATTTATAACTCAAGAACGGCTGAACCAATTTGGCTGAAAATTGGTGTAGAGGTAGCTTAGAACCAGGAAACGGACATAGGATACTTTTTATCCCGTTCCCGATACTTTTTATTCCACGGGGGCGAAGCCGCGGGCAGAAGCTAGTCTTGTATATTATCTTCGTTGGCGCAGTTTTACACAAGTTTTTGGCTTGATAAGGATTATTTGTAAGCAAAGCTGAAGCGGCGGTAGCCTAATGGCTAAGGCGTTGGACTTGCGATCATGTGGTTGCCGGTTCGAAACCCACCCATTACACTACCGACGTGAACCCACTCGTAACACAAGCATTTTAGCTTAGCACGAGGGGTTAACAAAAATACTAGTGATATGCGACCAACATTGCTAGTAAGTAAACTTAAAAAAAAATATGTTTTAGTTTTCAGTTGTGGATGTTGTATAGTTAATGTCGCAATTACTACTGTTATGAATCTAAAATGTGTTGTGTCTACAAATTTCGAAAAACTAATTGAAATTTGAATTTTGCGGGCTCAGATAAACGATTCGCCTTATTAGGGATTTTTTAAGCTGTTTCTTCCCATATTCATATTTATTTATTTGCAATCCATAATGTAATACGGGTGATAAGTATAATATTCACCAACAATTATGGACCCCAGTCAAAAATAAGTACCGCCCACCCATCCTAGCTTAACGTATCTGCATCTCACCTCCTGCCAGTTGTTGGCTTTCAGGTCAGCGATCTGCTGGTAGATGGCGTCCACGTTGTTGACCTGCAGACACACCATGTCCCAGAAGCCTTGCAGGTCCTCCACCGTTGTGGGGAACGGCTCGTCCAGGCGCTCGTTGATATTGTTGTAGCAGAGACCTGGAGTTTAGAGAATACTCGAGTTTAATCTTATGAAGTGGACTGACAGCCTACTACATGGATCCAACCTTTGGGGTGCAATGTACGACATCTCATTAGAAACCTCTAAAATGATCAGTGTTTCTCTACTATATTATGCATGTACTATATTATTATACACTAGCGACCCGCCCGCGGTTTCACCCGCGCTGCCCCGGTCCTAAGAGTCATAGCGTGATGTTAAATAGCTTAAAAGCTTTCTCTGAAATCACTCTATCTATTAAAAAAAACCGCATAAAAATCCGTTGCGTAGTTTTAAAGATCTAAGCATACATAGGGACAGACAGCGGGGAACGACTTTGTTTTATAATAAGTAGTGATAACACCTTCCTCTTGAATCACTCTATCTATTAAAAAAATCAGCATGAAAATCCGTTGCTTAGTTTTAAAAATCTAAGCATACATAGGGAAGGACAGACAGCAGTAAGTGACTTTGTTTTATACTATGTAGTGATAGTAATCGCATGTTACCTTCAAACTGCTGCATTTTCTGTGTGGCCAGCAACCTCGCCTTACCGGAAGCGGCGCGCAAGAAGCCCAGGATCTCCTCGGACACGTCCTCGCGGTTCTGAAAGCATCATGTCAAATAGTTCTAGAAAAATCCAAAATCACAGCAGTACTCATAATTAAAATTAACGCAGTTATACTGGGCCACTTCACACCAACAAAATCCATTAAATTTGAGCACCACTTAATCGAATATTATGGGCTTCTGACTTCCCCTAAAGATGGTTTGGAAGCAATAACTACTTCTGAATTCTTATAATAATTGCTTAGAAACTGCCTGCTATTGAATTCTTTTAATGATTGCTTAGAAGCAATGCCTACTTCTGAATTATTTTAATGGTAACTAGAACCAATGCCTACTTCGGAATTCTTTTAATGATTGCTTAGAAACAATGCCTACTTCTGAATTGATTTAATGATAACTAGAACCAATGCCTACTTCGGAATTCATTTAATGATTGCTTAGAAGTAATGCCTACTTCTGAATTATATTAATGATTGCTTAGAAGCAACACCTGCTTGTAGATTCTCCTAAAAATGTTTTTAAGGAATGCCTGCTTGACTTTCCCTAATGATTGCTTAGAAGTTACGCTTGTGAATATGTGTGCTGTTTTGCCCGCACACTAGGATGACCCCCTGTACTCACGCTCCAATTAAAAAAATTGGGTTTTTTTTCCAAAACAAAATACGACAGTACAATTTTTACAAAATAAAGGAATTAGCAATTGCGACAATCCAAGCAATATTATGTAAAGACAGTTTTGCGAGAACAAAAGATACAGCCATGAAAACACCTGACTTAATATTGTACGACATTGATAACATATAACATTTGGAGTGTATTTCAATATTGTAATTAAGTGTTAATTTATTTAAAACAGAATAAGGTCATAATTATAATTCCATCCTTGAATTTCCGCGTTCAATGTCACCACCACTTATAGAATACTATATTTCTTGATTTTGATGTATTATTTTGGAATTTTGTGAATAAATAACAAAATGAATGTATTCCTATTCAAGTATTGGTTGATATCGTTTGGAATTTGTGGCCGTTTGATGGTAATAGGCTCGCTCTAAACACACCTTTGAACTGTGGGTGTACAATAGTACACCTCTGCGTAACTCTTCAGGGAATATGGGTGTGATGGTATGTTATTCTAAGTATCTATACCAGACAATATTTTTTAACACTGCAGATTGCAATATAGGTGTGGATCCATGAATATATTTATCTCAGCTAAAGTGTCTTTCCCAAGTCTTAGCCCAACAGTGGGATACAAAAGAGGCTACATAAATAATAAAATAAAGTCTGTTTCCAGGCGAGAAAAGACCAAAAAGTTTTAACAAAGATTAGCTTTCGGTTGATGAAAGATCTTTGAAGATACTTAATTAAACAAAAGCTCAGGGTGTCAGCAAGGCTGCGAAATTAAGATGGAACTGCACAGATAACATCAGCCATATAAATGCGAAAGTAACTTTTGTGTCTGTTACATTTTATGGCTTATTTATCTAATTCATGGTGGTGAAGCCACACCAGTACGACAATAGTCCAAAAAGTTGGTTTATAAAACTGTCATCATCCGAGCCTTTTCCCAACTCTTGGCGTCGGCTTCCAGTCTACCCAAATGCGGCTGAATATCAGTATTTTACACGAAGCGACTGCCATCAGACCAATACACCCCTATTTTTGAATAATACAGATATTTGGAGATACCCAATACAGATATTTGGAGGAATTTTGAGCTTCTGACTACCACTAAAAATTGTCATAGATGTTCGTAAGACAACCGGGACCGACGGCTTTAGCTCTCCGAGCCACGGAGGGGTCTCGATGTGTTAAGAATGATCCCCATCCACACAACGACCGCAGCTTAACCGTGCATAGTTATTACTTAGCCACGAGACCCTCCTGCTTTATAAAAAAATTTAAAGTTTTAATTTGTATCACAATAATTTCTACTAATTAATTTTGCGTCTTTTAATGTTTTCCTTTCACATCCATAGGCCCACCTCCCGTCTCGTACCGCCGCTCACGCGAGACTAAATGAGCTATAAAACTTCGAGCATCTAAACGATTGTACAAACTTTTTCACCTCATCCAGGTAGCTTCATAAAACCACAAACCAGTTCGGTAGACCGTATTTAATTGCAGAAATAAAACTATAACCAATTAGATACGCCATTATTATACAAGGTCTTTTAAACAATTAAAACTATTCAGAGAGCTTTTTGCATATTTTAAAATAGTCAACTATGGTCTTGCTCACTACACAAAAATCCGTTCACACTTTATGGCTGAGGAAACTTAGGATTAGATTGCAGTTGGGCAGAAAGGTTCTTGCTTTGAGATTTCCTACTGAATCGAGATTACTTGCTAATTTTGGCATTGCATATCTCACTCCAAGAAAGACACTGGCATTCTCTGACACTCCATAGAAACTCTTCAATTCTGATGCCATTAGACACGCGTATATGTGTGCGCATTGGTTTAGCTGACAACAAACGCTACTACAATGTGCGGGGAGCGAGCAGTAAAGTACCGAACGCAGAGGGCGGAGCGTGGCCATTCCGTACGTAGTTTTTGTGATATTAGTTAGAGGCACCACTCTCTGTTCTGTGCGGAACATTGCTGTACATCCTACGGCTAAAGAATAGAAGATATATCTCACCTGTAAGTCTTCCAATTCCTTCTCCGCGGTAGCGGCGAGCGCCAACAACCTCTCAGTCTCCTTCTTCTCCAAATTGAGGAAATAATATGCATCCTTCACCACCTCTTTCACACCATTAACACTACATATCACCGGCTCGTCACCGTCGAGTTTTATCACAGAAACACCATTAGTAACCGACACTGCACTGTCCTCATTCTCCTTCTCAATATTCTCCACTTTAGGGATGTCCTCTTCAATCTTCTGGGGAAACACGTCACTTTTCACACACTTCTTTGGCGATAGGATAGGCAGCTGGGCGCGGAACTCTGGCCTTAGATGCCTTAGGACTGGCAGGGAAACACTTGAGTCCATCTCTCCATTTGGACTAGTGCAAATTTTCTCTGCTTCTTCCACCTTTCCAGGCAGTCTTTCGGGAGTGTTCAAAGACTTTTCGGTTAACACCTTCGGGTCTTCGTCCTCGCTTGAGCTTTTGAGTTTGTGGCGCTTCTGGTTGAAAAAGCCTTGAGCTAGAGCCCCAGGGCCGTATAGCCGCTCGACTCGTTGCTGGATAAAGCTCTTCATAGGACTTGTAAGCTGCTCCCCATTCTCTTTCGTAATTTCCACTCTTTTGGACACCCCATTAGAAGAGATTGTGTAAGATTCAGAGCTGAATCTAGTCTCCTTGCCATTAGAAGTGACAGTCTTCCTAAAATTCGTCTCCGAATAACTAGACTTGAAGGTGATCTCTTTAGAATTATCCACCTCATCGGTCTTATGAAGCATTGAGCTCGCGAAGTTCTTACTTTCGCTAGATATGTAGGGACGGCTAGTAGTCGTCATGTTGCCTAAGAAATCGTTCTTTAACTGTTTATTCTCGGCCGCCATGTAGACATTAAACGGGGATGTGACCAGATATGGATCGGTGTGCGCCTTGGTAGGCGCTTTCTGTGTCAAATCGGCACGCGTATCATGAGGCCCAAATGTTGGGACCAGCAGTTTATTTGCACTGACAGGAACTGGTACCAGCAAGGAGTTATTTTCACTTCTGTATTGGTAAGTATGTGTGATCGGTCTTATAGGGGAGGCTTCCCGGCTTTTGTTTATATCCTGCCGCAACTTCGAATCATATGTAGTAAGATTCGTGTACCCATTAACGGAGCAGGCCAAATTCAAATAGCTGGGCTTTTTATGTGGGATATCGTCCCTTTTCTTATGGTGTCCCCTGGATCTATGGCTAGAGGTGTCTACATAAACTTTTGGGGGTGGTTTGAGGAGATTCTCGGAAGGTTTCCTAGGGGTTGGTGTGGAGTCTTCTGGGGTTCGGACGGGGGTGGCGACGGGCGTTGGAGTTGATAGATAATTGGGCTGTAGGTTGGAGGCTGCCCGTTCCTGGAGTCGTGATGTGAAGTCTCGAATCCTACTGGTGGTTGACGACGGCGTTAGGAGATTCAAGCTTCCGGACGTGGTATCTGAAATGAAAAAAATTTGGACGTCAATAATTTAGTGGAATTTTGTGCACTACATGTTTTTTTTCATGTTTATGATAGCCAAGCCTAATGAAAAACTACCTATAATGGCTAAACCTGAGAAGATACCATTGATCTGCAGTGGGACATACCTATATTAACATAGAACTCAAAAACTAAACACAATTTGTTTCAACATACCAAACCAAAACATTATGGAATGAAGCAACATAACAATATCTACGACACATATAATCCACAGATTAAATATAACACACACAATCGTCAAACCCCACACACTAAAAAGGCCCCAACAACATTTAAAGCTCTTTGGTACACTCACAAAAATTAAAAAGGAGGTAATAATCACACATTTTGAATTTAGAAACATTTTATCATAAAAAAAATGAGAGTAAAAATGTAATTACCACACAGCATGATGTATTGTGTATCTTATCGGTTATCAGTCAGGGTAAGATTACAATATGCGTAGATAGTATGTAATTGTGATGTAAGACTTGATAATTTTTATGCATGTGTGTGTAAAATTTGGATTGACTGGTAGAATGGTGCTATTGGTAAACAAGTTTGATTACAAAACATGTTTTTGGGGTATTTGCAAAAGATTTACAGTTTTGTGCTTGTATACAAATATAAATACTCCCTCTTAGGACCTTTTTAGAACGAAATCTAAATACAAATCCTATCCTCAGTTGGCAGAAACAGACATGATAGGATGCTATGTTAAAATTTGATAAGGGCTGACCTCTTTAAATGAGAATTTTCATCTTATAGACTGTATAAGATTTAGTGCCACAGGCACCAACTTCATAAATATGTTTAAATTGTATGTAAACACAAATTAACAATGAAAAATTTATTTTATATACAATTTAAACACATTTAAGAAGTTGGTGCAAGTGATCCTTAAAGCCATGGATCTCTCACCAGAGGCTATCAGATGGCAGATCCACAATAATGTCTAAGATACACAATATTTCTTCTCTACTATTATAAAATTGTAAGAAAGCTGTGTTTGTTACGGGTTGGAGCAAAAACTACTGAATAGATTTTAATTTTATTATCACTGCTAGAAAGTACATATTCCAACTTAAAAACTGGTGAACTTCTTATCTCAATTAAATAATTGGATCCTGAGATACAACTTGACCTCTCTGATGTATTGAGGCCCATACAAAGAAGAGATCATCACTGTTGGTTTTAATTAAATTACTTTTGAAATCCATTTCTAATCCTACTATAGCTTCAGGTGAGCGAAGCCGCGGGCAAAAGCCAGTAAGAGTATATTTTTATTTTAAATTTAATTAAAAAAAGATCTTATACTCTTAATTTTATTGTGACTAAAAAGATGGATTTAAACCGATTTTATCCTATAACTCTATGGTTATCAAACAAAGACAGAAAGTGCAAGTCTTGTATATTCATACACAATCTTGCAACACACAAACAAGCTGGTCAGTTTAGCAGTTCCCACCTACATAATAATGACTCATATGTCAATGTAAAATGTATGCAAACTATTTCTTTGTGTTTGTTTATTTCTTAAGGTATTGCAAAAACAGTCACCACATTCGTAATATTGATCTTTGTTTACACAATGAGATGCTAAAGTGTGTTTGTGTTTATTTATGTAATGGATCAGAGAATTTTATTTGATAAATATACCAGAGGCCCAGAAGAAGACAAGAGGGACTATAATTATATGTGGAGCCAATGTGTTGCATGATTGCTCACTCTCAATAATTGTAAACTCTTGGGGATCTCCAAGTCTCGTTGGGAATTTCTTATATATTGGTAAAAGACCGCAGTGAGCTCTAAACTGAACTGAGGGTAGGAAGGATTTTGCACTATAGTGTGATGATAATTGAAATTGATATTAGAATTTGGAGCGGCTAAAACACAATTAATTCAAATAGTGTTAGGACCCTTGGCCACAAGAACAATAAATTTTGCATTGTATCTGTAATTTGTTACTTGAGGGTAAATGCTTTCCATTTCGCAAAACTAGGTTTGCCAAAAATATACAAACAAAGTAGACCGGAGTGGTTTTGGTAGCTTAGTTGGCTAAAGTGTGATGTATTTGATTGGAATGCAGGTTCGAGCCCTGCCGGAGACCGAAAGATATTTTTGTAATTTTTTGCAAAATTTAATAAAGTAGAACTAAGACTAGGGTTGACATATCAAGCAAGACAAAATTAAAAACAAATAAGTTAATGGCCTAGTAATTAGAGAGCATGGTCTGCAATTCATGGCAGTTTGTATTCATAGGTATACAGGGTATGCAAATAACTTTTAAAATTTAAGTATATTCTGCATGAAAAAACATTGTAAGAAAACCTACATACATATTTATTTATTTACTTCTTGGAAGACCAACAGCGGTAACAATAAATTTAGAATTTTCTTTTTTTTTTTAAAAAAAGCTTACTAGTAATGTGGGTCACACATTACTAGTATTCTTGTTAACCCCTCGTGCTAAGCTATATGCTTGTGTTACGAGTGGGTTCATGTCGGTAGTGCAATGGGTGGGGTTCGAACCGGCAACCACATGATCGCAAGTCCGACGCCCTAGCCATTAGGCTACCGCCGCTTCTCATTCTCAAATTAGTAACACATAGCCAATTACAGGTATCCACTTTTAAGTATTATTATAATTGCAAACCATATGGTGAATATTAATTACTGCTTACAAACAAATTGCCTCTTTCGGACTTCTTGGAATTCCATAAAAAAATCACATGTAAATAAAATCAAGTTATTAATTTACCCAAAGTATAATTATATGGAGGTGCATAAAGACGGTAAACTCTTACAAGATCAGAACAATGGACTGTAACCCATCTGACACCCATCCTCCTATGAAATATTTAATACACACAAGCTTAAAACACACCCAGAGCGGATTGACTTAACACTTTTATAAGAATTATGGAGTGTCCATAGATTTGAAGAAATGTCTGTTCATCCATTCCATAAATTAGAATAAAAATAATGCCTCACACTTTCTCATACCTCCAATGAGAAGAAGGGGGGAAGAGAGAAGGGAGAAGTAATGTAAGCTATACTTGAATTAATGTTTTAAAAGTTACTAAAAACAAAAAAAATAAAAAATAAGGTAGTTTGCAATAGTGCAATAAATGGTTATAATATGACAAGTAACTACTGCATTTATAAATAATTATCTTTTGATTCTATACTAATTCAAAGTACTACAGTTAATAATTATGATAAAGATTAGTTTAGTGCATAATTACTCTGAATAGAAAGAGTTTAACTGTAAAAAATATGATTTTGAAACTTTCTATTGCAGTAAAAAGCTTGCAGATCACATTATTTATTAAAATTACCATTTGAATGAATACTTCCAGTAGGTAATTGTTTAAAAAAAATGAGAACATGTCAATGACAGTAGATACCTCTATATTTTATTGATGTATCAAAACACACCATTTACGTTAAAAGATAATTTCAAATTCAGAACATATAAAAAAACAGTAATTTAGTAGGAATAACACACCAAAGTAAAGGCCACAATCATGCAAAGAAAAAATAAAAAGATGAATCGCTTTACTGTGAACTAATAAAAATAATCGTATTAGTCATCTACGAAGGCAATTGTGAAAAATTATACTACGACATGCTAGAGATTATAATTCAGTACAGGTAATGTATAATTTAATCGCAATTATTAGAAAATAATAATTCACTTTTGCGAAAGGTACGGTAAAAGTAATTCTTTTTATAAGCTTTTTGACATTGAAAACCGGCTTCAAAGACTTACCGAGCGCTCTCGACTCACAGTAACTTGTTACACAATATTTTTATTGTTAAATTAATCAATTTTTAACAATGAATATAAAGACACCTCAAATAATTTTTCACTGAACTATTTTATGACATCAGTTCATCAGTGTTCACAAAGAAATGTCAACGTTTTTATTTTTTTTCCTCGAGTCGAGCGAGACGACGACGCACCAGTTTGCGGCCAGTCTGCACCGTTCCGTTTCACGGTCGGCGAGTTTTGGATTAATTCACAGATCGTTTAAACGTAGATAGCGCGCTGTCCAAAATTTGCGAAATATTTATCTCAGGTGCGTTGTGGTTAGGTGCGTTCATAGGCAATATGACGGCAATGACCGAGCTATAAGTCGTGTGCGTGGGCAGAAACGAGGTCGATACATAGATTATCCATATGTGAACGCGTATCCGATTGTCTTTTTGTTTGCGAGTTGCATTTTGCAATCTTCATTGTTAGTGATTTCTATGCACAACCTAGATTTATGGGGTTTTATAAACAGATAAGGTGTTTATTTTACTGGCGTTTGTTTTAATAAATCGGTAGAACATTCACTAATATTAACTACGTTCTGGAAAAGAATACGATTAATTTTATATTGATTGGGATTTGAGGGTATTTCAGATACAAACTACAATATGTATGATTTATATTAAGGCACCTAAAATGAATTTTATTGGAAATAAAATGAACCGATTTGAAGCAATTGTGATACTAACTTATTAGGCATGGGGAATTTTGAAATGGATTCACCCGCTAAAATTTATATTTTGTGTTCGGATTCACACATCGAAGTTTCACTAACCTACAGTAACCTACTAACCTAAACAGTTGAGTATGATTATCAAGCTTAAATAGTAAAGTAAAAAAAAAATAGATGAACACAAGTAAGAGGGACATCTGCTAGCAAGTGCCAGCTACTTACATTTATTTATGTACCAGGTACGTTGACATTTAATTTATATAAGTACAATGGTTTCTAGTTTTCATAATTGACAACTTAGAGATAATTTTTATTGTTTCCTGTCTATTAGAACCATACTGAATTCGAAAAGTGGAAAAAAAATAAGAAATAATAAATGCAAGTAGGTCAATATATTATTTAAAGTTTAAACGCATAGCATACGAAAAGAAAAAAAGCACCACAACAACGCCACAGAAATCAGAATAGGTTAAAAGAAAACACAGATAACAGATAATAGTAAAAACATTTATTGATATGAAAATATGGTTAATATACTGATAATTTATATAGCATACGGTAGCTGAGGTTATTCTAACTGTACTAAGAATGCAATAAGAATAGTAGACCTTGGCTGTTTCCAGAAAGACTCAATCAACTAGTTAATAAATAGAAAATAAAATTACAATGACAATGAATTGAAAATAATCACAATCACACATGCTGTATATAAATTAGGGATTCAGAAAAAACTATTTATAGGTATCAACATTTAGGTTGATTGCATTCAATTTACTTTAACGACATGACAATAGTCAACTATAAATAAAAAAAACTTTTTTTTTCTAAATCCAATGAAACTACGCAACGATATAAAAAGCCAAACACATTAACAACACTTATTTACCTGAAAAATCTGTACTAGCATCGACGTCAAGGGAACAACTGCCTATAGAATCCACAGACTTATCCATCACTTTCACTGTAAGATCCTTTGCTACCTTCACTAAATCAGATTCTTTAACTTCTATTTCATACGCTCCTATACTGTCGAAATCCTCCACATTCGATTTCGGAGAGACTGTTGAGCTCGGAAGACGAATATCAGTTTCGTCTGTGTTTATTGTCAAGGTTGAGTCGGGTTTTAGCTCTTCAGGAGCATTTTTGTCTAAAATTAAAGTGCTTTGACTTGTAAATGTACTACGAATAGGCTCAATATATTCCACGTCCTCGTCGAAGAATAGATGGTTGGTATGCCCGCTTGGGCCTTGCACGTTAGTGGCGTCTTTAGGGACAGCGTCTATAACCGTCTGAGTCTTATGAATATTCTTATAATAATGATGCTCTAACTTTTCCAACTGTCTCCTCGTATCTGATTGCTTTTTTCTCACCGAGTCTATTATTACAGGTAGATTAAGGAGATCTGGTGTTTTCTCCCCATTGTTTTCTCTTTTGAAGATAGGAGAATCATCGTTTTCGAGCTCAAAACGTTTGTATTTAGACGAACAGTAATCGTCAATGGACGAGGTATCAGATTTCTTCGAGTCAAAAAATGTATCGAGAGAAAAAAACGATTTTCGTTTCTTCTTTGGTTGAGATGCTTTGTTAAAATTTGTCGCGGCAAAAGGGTCGTTACTTTTATATTGCACGCAAATGTTACTCGTGTTCACTAGAGATTTGGGTCTAGTTTCTTTTGGAAGGCTCACAGGAACACGGTTAGTCTCCACCTTTCTGGAATCCAAGCTCAAGGTCTTCCGGAACCTCTCATTAAGGTTTGCTAGAAGGAAATGTCTCCGTTCTGTGGACTTCGGGGTGACATTGTAGCTTTGCTTGCTACTCGAGGGTTGGGAGTGAGGAATGTGTTCTGTATATTTAAATTCGATGTCGTTTTCCGAAAAGTCTTTGGGTTCTGATTCGTAATTTTGTGCGCCAGGTTCCGGCCTCTGAAAAGAGAACGAACCTCGAGTGGAGCTTTTTTTTCTATCACAAATGCAGTTCCCCACACAGTTTAACTTCATACATCTTTCTTCTGGCTCCAGAGAAACTTCGTGGTCATTGGGAATGTATGTGTCCGGTTTACTTTTGTGGATTAATAGGTCCTGTCTGATTTTTTCCAACCGTTCATCGCCATGGAGTCCTCTGGTGTATTTTGACCTCAGGGGCCTGAAAAACCTGATGGATCCCGACGTGTGTGTTTCAATAGACCGTCTTCTGATGAATGATGGGGAGTCTGAGATCTTGTTGACGCCTAGGAGTAGGACAGGCGATTTCTTGTCCTCCTCGTCCGGTAGATCGCTGTAAAGAAAAAGTGCGGTCAAATGCGGTGTTCGTAATCTATAGCATGTGTTGACAAATATTCCAAAATTTATTGCCAAATTAAATTTCGGAATATTTATCATGAAAAAGCTCATGAATAATCTTGGGTGAATTACTAGATACACTTGTCGTGTAAATAATGAGATGGGGTTGCAGCCAGTGTTTTGTCTTTGCACAGCATACAAGTGGCAAGGGTTTATTTTTTAACAGTTGACTAATACGCGCCCCATAAGCCGACATTGACATGAAAAGCACCGGGGAAAATTAAGTTTCATATTTTCCCCAAATAAATAAATACGTACGTAGAGGCCTCATTAATATACTGGGCACACTGTAGGAGTAGAAGTTATGTACAATTGGGACAAAATAATTGTGCATGTCTGAAATTATCCACATATGACTTTGCAGTGGTAAAAGTATTAAAATAAAAAACTTGGTGAAAACGCATTTAAAAAAAAACTTTCACAAATTATAAAAAGCAGTTTATATGTTATCACAAAATTCAAAATGAGAAATATAATAATTTGTGGAAGACTGGTGCCTAAACTAAGCCGAAGCCTGTACCTATCTAAATTGATGTCGCTAATAAAAATATTTTTTAAATAAAAAAAGAGTTTAAGGATATTGTCCTTACTAATTTCTATATTTTAAGCATAAAATAACTTAGTGATAGTTATATGATTTTACCTGCACGGCCGGCCGTTCGGAATATCGGAACGGCTAACTTCAGACACATAATGCTATTTTAACGATGACTCTTGTAAGGGCGGTAAAAAAACTAGCGTGAATGACCCCTTTATATTTCCAACAATTTAACAAGTTGTTAGTGCAAAAAATATTAAAACACTTGTGAATATTACCAACTCAAAAAAATAATCGGGATTAGTAGAAACAAAAAAGAAGCAGATTATTAAGCAGAAAATCACAAAACTTACTTACGTGTAAATAAAAAATAAATATTATTAGATAGAAATCATACAAATCAACTTTGAATTCTATAACCAGTTGCCTAGAAGATAGAATTATTGCTGAGTTTGCTAAAAAAAGTGTAACGTTTACAAATGACCGTACTTATTCAAATATTGGTAAAATAAACAATAACTTTGTATGGTTATTGCTATGTACTATATACATATATTATATATACTACGCGTACCGACGCACAATTTTTTTACATGCAATTTGCAGGGGTGTAGATCCGGTGACGGTACGAGGTGATACGCCCTTCGATGTTATTGTATTTGATAGGTATATTTTTTATTGATTAAATCAGCAAACGAGTTGGTGGACAGCTTGGTGGTAAGTAGTCATTGTCGCCCACAGTCCACAATCGAGGGGGAACTGGCTCTTACGCGCAAGTCGAAAGACAAGGTGCATCACGAGGAAAAAAAATAAAACTTGTCAAAGAGAATTAAGACCCCTCTATGAACTCAATATCGAATTATTTTTATTAGGTTTCTGTATAATTTTTAACGACGTAGGGCTGAAATTAATTACCTATCTGGATTGTTTTCCCTACTGGAGATCGAAACTTAACATTACATCCTATGGGTCTAATATCAAATTTCAATCCCCCAGTAGTGAAAATAGTCCAGAGATAGATTAAGTACCTAGGTAATAATTCCGGCTCTTAGAAGCTTTTAGCAGAGAAAATGTGTTGTTAGGAAGTTTGTTGTGCCATTTCTTCTTCCCAGTAGAAACACTAGGAGGCGGCGAAAGGCTGGGTGCTTTGACTATCTATCTATATAGTCAAAGGCTGGGTGTGATTGGGTTGCTTTATAATTTAAAACTGACGTTCAATAGGTACTACGTAGGTAGTAGGTAAGTAGTCCATCTTGAATAAATGATTTTGACTTTTAACTTTTTACGAGAAGTTCTTTCACCGTTAAAATGGTCAAGTAAAAATCAGTTTTAGATTCGCAATTTTGAAAAATAAGAGATATACCTAGTATAGGTAGGTACCGATGTACGAGTATTAATGTGTGTAGGTAATCTTTAGATAAAGTCATTCCGTTTGTCCGTCTGTAATCATCATCTGCGTGCAATAGACCAATTTGTAGTGTAATGGATCAACGGGAAAGACTAAGATGTTCGTTCTGTGCATTATCGATATCGATAAAATGAAACATATGTTGCCAGCGACTAAATTTAGCTCTTTATTTTTATTTCTTATTCTTGATAGGCCTATAAATAGTATTCATATACTACTAATTATCATATAAAAGACTTATAAACATACATACATACACTCACGCCCTTCTCCCACAGGGGTAGGCAGAAACTATAGACTGCCACTTGCTACGATTCTTGCATGTCTCTGTTGCTTCTGCGACATTCATACATCTTCTCATACATACGCGCCAGTTGCGAGTACTACGCACCTGGCCTTTTTAAAGGACTTCGCCAATAAGATCGGTGTAGGTCCTTCTAGGATGACATATAAATATATCCCAATACACTAATACACTTTGTGCAATTAATTTGAAATTTCTTTAATTATTATAAATAGTTGTATTTTTTTACTTTGTATGTGTTATTTTCATGTTTTCAATCGACATTTGAAAGTCGATATTTCGTGTCCCACCTTATCGTGTCGTCAGCTCATCGCAACAGCACGCTTCATCGGCGTTACTGTTAGCTGTACCGTGCCATATTGTCTGACGGGCAGTGATCATTGACATGGAAAGAATGCGTTACATGTTATAATTTACGAGTTCCACCCACTAGCACAGAGCTCGCTCTGAACCGATTCGTACGTCGGACGAAAAGCCTTGGTGTCACAAGCAAATCGTTATCGATATATTGTAATATCGAGAAGGTATACTGCCATAATCATAAGGTAAAAATCAGTGGCGGGAGAGGGATAAGACCATCAAAACTCTGATACCTACTAAATTACTTTGACGTGAACTCATAAAAAACTAGGCAATAAGAATACATGCTGTGATTTGAACTGTAATTTTCATTCAGTATGGCGACTTACGGTGGTCTTACCATTAGGGAACGGTGCGTGAAAATATGCAAAGAATAAATTAATTGATATTTGTATAGTGGTATGCTTCATTGAGTTTACTGTTACACAGTCTGGTAGATATAATAATAGTTCTTAACGCGGTTGATTACCACTCGCCAAACGTTAAATTTCTAATAAATAGGTAGGTACCTAAAAATGTTGCATTCTAACTATTACACATATTGTAATACATCTTTGGATACAATTCTAATAATAAAACTCACCGCTTTGCGTAAGGCAGAGACTGTCAAATGTTTAAAAAAATTAATACTTCACTTTCATGTTTCCACAATTCTACCTTTAAGTTTAAATTGGACAAAATAGAAATAGAAATAGTTTATTTGACATAAAGAAGTACACAGATACAGGTGACACTTAAAGTAAGTATATAACTCATATAACTTGTACACAAAAATGTTCAAGAAATCTAAGACAAGTAATTGCATAATAAATCGATTAAAATAATTATCGACAATCGATAAAAAATCATAATGTAATGTCATATCACTTTCACATTAATTCTTGGTAATTAATAATGACAATAATTTAAACCTACTTTCTAGTTTATTTGTACCTATTTATATTTTGACAATAACAGTTTTTTTTATAAGGAATTTGGACTGGCGATCATGATTTGAACAAGTTTGAGTACAAAGGTTGTTTGATTGGTATTGTTCCCATGAAGCCAAAACGTGTCCTTAGTCCTTACATAATATAAAAAAAAGTAAAAAGTACCGGACGGTTTTTCTTACGGTTTTCATGTGATTCGGGAAGGTTTTCACCACGCTACGGAGTAGTACGGAGTATAGCTAGTACCTAAACCTATAAATAACGGAATACTGAGTACCTAAATTATCTAGTGTTTATTCTATATTCCCTTTCCATTTGATGTCGATACAATAGGAAAAATAAACTGAGAGTAAGTATTTTTTATGATGAAAAATAAAAGCAATTTGTTATAATGAACACAAGTTTTAATTTACAGATCGGATTACTCTGAGAGCACGGTAGACTTTTAGTCAAGACAGAAACGAAAGCACAGACGTCACAGATAATATAAAATACCTAAGCTGCGTTCTGTAAATTGGTTCTATGCTTTCATTCCAATAATGTTATATATTATTTATTCAGAATACTTAAAACCTCACGAGAAAATATTTCCTAACAAAATCTATTCGCACTTGCGCAATAGGAAGTGATTTAAAATGAAATGCTTTACGCAATCTATCGATATCCACCGGTACCTCGTTGCATACGAACATCGAACGATTGTTTTAATTGACCGTTAAATTCAAATCTTTCTAACTTTCTAGATCTTTATTAAAGTGTAACACGATTTGAGGAAGAAAGCAAGGTACAATTCACGTTCGATAGCTAGCTAGCTCCAAATCGCCGCAAAAGTAATACCGTAATGAATCTGAATTCTCAAACGTGCTTTATCAAAATTGTGTTATTATTTGATTCGGATACCATTAATTTACGTTACTTGGAAGCTATTTTGACCAAAATACTTCACCAGAAGGAAGTCTGGTTTATATGATTAAGGGAAAATAAATAATTGCATATTTTTTTATAAAGACATTGACTGAATCAATGAATCATCATCATCAATGAATTAGAATGGGCCGACTCGACCTGAGTGATACCACGGCCTCACAGAAAACCGGCGTGAGACAACGCTTGCGTTGTGTTTCGCCGAATTAATGAGGTTACCACCGAAGGCCCAAACCCTTTTAAAAGGCGGGCAACGCACTCCTCTAGTGTTGCAGGTGTCCATGGGCGGCGGTTATCGCTTACCATCAGGTGATCCGTCAGCTCGTTTGCTGCCTTATCCCATAAAAAAAATTCTCTCTAAAAAATAGAAAATTCGAGGAAATTATAAACGAATGTCACAAGTAGATAGTTCTCGGGATTTCTGTGAGACCTTGGGGCAAAGAGGAAATATATTTTTTGCCTTAGTAAAAATAACCTAGGTTTTATAATACCTAGCCTTTTTCTGACTATAAAAGAGACGCAAATTAGATTTTTTGTTTGGATTAAAATTTAACCTATAAAGGATTAATTAACAGATAGAAAAGCAAATGTAACCCCTGGAGGGTTACGATTTCTTTAAAGATAATTCAAACCCAGCAACTAACCACAGCAACATAACACAAAATTTGTAATAGGTAAGTTTAGTAAGTCTTTTCAACTTCGAAAATCAAAGCTTTTTGCTTTGATTTGCACATCACTAGCGCATTATAATACATGCATTGTTAAAATTATTTCCCATCGTAAAAATGATTCGTTATTGCCTTTCCAAACATAAATACCTACATATTTGATTATTTATCTGATGTTTCTTAGAAGTCTGTGTAATTATTTAATTAAGTCTCATGTTCATACAAGATTATACCACAGACATAGCTTTCATGTCATTACTCTGAAGCTTTCATCAATTCATCCCTCAGTTTCATCCTAAGTTTCATCCCAATTTGTTTTGTTTTCTTTCTTTGTCAAAGTGACACATAAGTGTATGTGTCATAAGTCAATTTGACATTTAGTTAGGATGCCTATGACTTTGTACTTTGTAGTGGAATAAGAACTGGCAGAAATAGCTGAAAATATCGGCAGATTGCCATAAAAAAAAGATTTGTTTGTTGCCCTACCTATCGCGTTTTGATCAAAACCTGAAGACTGATGTAAGAGGTCGCTAAAACCACAGACAGAGTGGCTTGGAAAGAGAGATCCAGGTGGTCTTTGCCCAGATGCGGGAAGAAATGTGAAAAAGGTGAAAAAGCACTTTTGTAACCTTTCAGTGCAAAAACCATTCACTTTTCAGATTAGGTACGAAATTCAGTTGCTCAAAAATCTTGATCATAAATCAACATCTCGTATAACGTTTCATAACTTTAAGAGCAAAAAGCATTACCTACAATTATGTAGACCCAGTCATTCACCTGTAGATCTTTGTAGTATAGGTAGAGTAGATAGTTTGAACATCTCACGATGGGTTCTTTGACCTCAAGTAAATGAAGGTGGAAAGATGTTCTGTGCCATTGTTTTAGTTGAGTTGAGAAATTTTTAATGAAAGGGCCGTGAGAGAAAAAACATTAGGTACACACGACCACGGGACGGAGGTGTATGGGTTTAGGACGAGAGGTTGGTTTGTTGGTCTCCAAAACGGCTTGACTGGTTTTTTTTTTTATAGGCTTATTGTATTTTTTTTTATAGGCCTGATGAAAACGACACTGATCATCAGATTCACTGATCTATCTGGTTGAGATGCAGTTTAATTTCTGTAAAAGGTTTGGGATTCATTAGCGATGGTCCTCAGATAGGTTAACACCTATCGAGTGTGGCGAGTCAACCACATAACTGTGGTTAACTCGCCAGGGGGCGCTGCAATAAACATTTTTAGCTCTTAAATTAGTGTTTTATTATTGTGTCCACAGCTTGTGCCGTTACTACTCACTTCCTTGATTTATACAAAAATACTACACCTTAATTTTCGATAATACGTGTGTATAAAATTCTTAAAATACTTGAAAGGAGTTACCTTAATTTGGTTTACTCTTGAAAGCTGATTCGGAGTCAATTGGCCTAATTGTTTCACAATTGGCTGTTACATTAAATTAGCGCCATGTTGAATGTTACAAATTGTAGATCAACACGAAAATGTGTGTGTGCCTCCTCAATTGCTTGACCAATGTTGATGGGTTTTCAATATCGGTATTTTATAAAGCGACTGCCATTCAGACCTTTTCAACCCATTTTTTATGGGATAGGGGGCAAAAGAGCAAATTGATCGCCGCCTATGGACACCCGAAAACTAGAGGAGTCGTGTGCTTTGCCGGTCATTTAAAAGGGGTTTGGGCCACCGGTATCCTCACTCACTCGGCGAAACACAACATAAGTGTTGTTTCACGAGTTTTCTGTGAGGCCGTTGTATCACTCCGGTCGAGCCTGCCCATTCGTGCCGAAGCATGACTCTCCCCCGGTAAAGTCATTCGTCGTAGGCTCTTTAATCCCCGTTCGTGTATTAATTTCATCTTTAAGTAAACACTTAAGAAAAGCCTCAGTTAACGACTAATTCTGTTTGATGTCTGAATTACGGAAGATTATAAACTTTACAGTTATATCCGCAAAGAGCAGCAATTTGCGCGGCCTGGCGGTCTCTAGCTAGATTTAATGTTGCGGAAAATCTGTGATCATAGACTAATTTTTTTTATGAGTAATTTATTTAATCAGTTTTTATTTTTTTTAGCCTTAATCGTCCCATTGCAGGGCAAAGACCTCCCTACCCTTCTTCCACTCCAGTTTCTATTTATTGGTACATAATTATTCATAACAGTCCGCTATTTAATATTTAAGTTTTTTTTTTAATAAACAACATGAAATCAATAGCTCACTACTTTATAATCTATGGCACTAGTTTCCAAAGTTGCATTGCTTAGAATCGTAATCACAATTCTTATTTTTATGATACATTTTTTTTTTACTTTTTGACATAATATTTTCCTTTGTCTTTACAGCATTTAAACCTTCATCCTGCTTACAGGAAAAAACAGGGTCTAAGACAGAGCAAACAATTTTCGTGTTTTGAATCTGATAAAAACACTATGAACTAAAAAAAAACACTAAGTAATATTTGTATGAAGTAGGTAAGGTAAAGTACCTTTTTAATATTAACAGCCTCTGACCCTAAATTCATTCGCCTTCTCTGTTCTGTCGTGGGTAAAAATCATAATTTTTTTAAATTTAAATATAACGCTATGCCGAAATATCTCCGAATTAACGCAACTTTCTTTATTCATCGCACTTTTTTTTAAATACTTACACTGTTTTGTCTTCTAAAACCCTTCTATTAGGTACCACATCAGTATGAATGCTATATAGAAAGTTTGCACCCGCTTGTAACAAGTAATACGAAAGAAAGTCACATTCATATAAAATATCTGGTTTAATATTACTGCACTTGTCATACCAGTGTTTCCTTATTAAACACGAGGGAAAACAATGTTGAAAAAACCACATTATTTTTAAGAGAGATTGACAACATTCTACAACTAATGAGGAATAAAAAAAACTGTTACATTTTTGAAAAAGCGAAAGTGCCAATTGTTTTTCGCTTTTGTATATACAAGGAAACTAAAATGTCTCCAGGAGACAGTAACTTGCTAGTGTTGATCTGGATCTTCTTAATTCCGTGACAACTTCCCTAAATCCGCCAATTGCTAGTGCTATGTGTTTATTCTACGTCTATATCTATAACTAATTCTGTACTAGCTAATAGGAAGTTGGGCTACTAAACAGTCTGTTTTTATTTATTATAAATAAAAGATCTCCCTAATTCTATTGAAAATATCACAAGGATTTTAGATTAATAATAAATAATTAGAGTTTTGAGGAAAAAATAGAAATCAATCTTGGAATGAATATAGTAGCTGTAGAACCGCGAATTATTGCAGACCATTAAGAAGTAATAGTTATATAGGACATGGCCAAGGTATCCTGACCAAGTCCAATTGATCATGATGGGCAAAATCGAAGGAAAGCGAAATGCTGGACAGAGAAAGAAATCTTGGTTACGAAACATCCTCGAGTGGACCAGTATTGCCAGCGTAGAAGATCTGTTTCTCTTGGCACAAGATCGGGAGAAGTTCACTGAGCTGACGGCCAACATCCAGTAATGGAAAGGCACCCGAGGAAGAAGACTAAACGAATCCATGAGTATAGATATCCTAATAACTCAACTTTCAAGTTTGAATAAATGACACGCCAGATTTCGAACACTAATAAAAACAATGTTTGAAACTAAAATTATGATGAAATAGTCGTCATAGACAAAAATAAAAACATGCACAACGAATTTGAAGGATTTGTGTTAAACAAAGAAAATTAAAATTGAATGTGGGAATATAATTATGTAAATTTTTCAAGACCCTGATTATTTTTGCAAACACTGTTTGTAAGAGAGATCTTTGAACTCTATGTACATTGAAATATGAGCTAAATTACCTTGTGATTATCTTGCCTAAGAGGTGCAGTAAACTTTTCGTAAGAGAGTGTCTTTTCTCGTGTTATGTTAACTTATTGATGTAATACTGTGAGAGTTATTGCTATTGAAGCATAGATTTTGGGGCTACAATAGTATACAAGTATTGGGGCCAGAATATTAGTGCCAGGAGAAGGTAACCCAAGGAAACGCAGGTTGCGACCTGACAGCAGCGAGGGAGCGCGAGCCGGGACCGGCCATTTGCCGAAATCACGGCTACGGTAGCTAGCCAGGAATCCTTAGATTCACCAAGCGAGCGTAGGTTTCGAATTTAACAGCACGCGTTTCTTCCCAAGGTGGAAAGATGTAGTTTTTTATAATTGTCTATGGATAAAATCTGAGTCATAAAATTAAGTCATTAACTCACACTCACAATGTCTCGGAGAACCTGTTTCGTTATAACAAAGAACTTGTTTTGATAATTAATGATTCGTATCATCTGAATTCGTTCACTCAGTTGGTATCATTTTGTTAATCTTCCTGTCTCTATGTTCGCGTAATTTTTAGATTAATAATTCTACAGTCAGACGAGATTGCCGCCATCTCTACTGCTTCTGACAACAACTCATGATCATCATTACGAATGGTGTTTAGCAGATGAATGAAATTGCTATCGAATCTGATAAATATTTTACATAGAAATACTTATTCCTACAATTCATAAGACTATTGTTCACTACACTACTTAGCTACAGTACTTCTAGGAAGTCGGCGCCTTGTTACAACTTATGGTTTTAAAAAAGACGAAGGAAAGGAAGAGAGAAATAACTGCTTCACTCTGAATAGACATCAGACGCCGGAAGTCGCAGACAGTCCTTCGCCTTCCATGAGTGTGGCCTGCGGGTGGCTGACTTCGGGAGTTTGTCGACCGAACAGATAATGGAGTCAGTAGTCGTCATGAATCCCACAGAGAATATAGGGCAAGACAAGGCAAGTGCAGATCTTAGTCCGACATGCCCAAGTGCTAGAAGTCTCATGAGGATTTTCCGCTCCAAAAGACTACAATACTTTCACAGATTATCTCCAAAGTTAAAAGTTGTTTTCTTTATAATATTAAGTGTAGATATAGGTTAAACAGTAGTGAGAAAGATATTCAACAGAAAAAATATTACCAAATATGCTTTTTGGATTTCAACATCCGACAACATTTTAGTAACTTGTCTTGGACAGCTAGCAGCTTATTGCATTAGAATACTCATAAATATTGGTGTCACCGCATTCTGAGATTATTCTCACAAGCATTGATGCAACACTTGCTCAAGCTAACGTTAGGACACACAACAGAGACTGTACTAAGAAAAGGTTATTTAGAGTTGCCATGGCAACACTGTCTCATTAGTATAGTGGTGCTAAGCGCGACTGCTCCACTAGAAGTCCTGGGTTCATCGAGCAGTGTTATTGGGGTTTTCTATGAAATTCTCAGCAGCAGCTCGGAGTTTGGGGATTTGTGCCCGGGTAATCGTAATAGGCCTGCCTTCAATTACCTACATGGGATCAAAACATACCGTAACATAATATAGCTTAGTACACCTTTCCCTAATCCTTCGGGATATATCTATTTAAGAGATAATAAAAATGGATAGAAACAAAACTGTAATTTAATAGAAAAGTGATATTGAAATTAAACAAAATTCAAGTTATAAAATATGATTTTGTTACCATCGTTAATGCCGACATTAACTCCTTAACACTATCTGATTGAGATCGAGATCATAAAAAAACACTTACATAGGAAACTGCAGACAAAATAGGTACAGGTCACGTACTCAAGTCGTATTTCTATTAAAATGACGCAGTTTATAAATAAAATTCTTACAATAAAACAGTATTGACCTTAATAATAAATCCATAGAACCTTGAACGGTATTAAGGAAAGAAATTTCACTAAGCCGTCCGAAGCCAATGATTCATCATAATGAAACACACGCTAATTACAACCTTACATACTATGAAAGAAAGTTTCATTCACGTTCAGGTAAACTCAAAAAGTTTTTAAACTCTCCGGTCATGTCAGACTCGCACAAATTAAAAACAAACTTATTCTAGTACTTACACATTTCATTCATTTTGTGTGACAATCAAATCATTTCTTACACTCAGTTCCCACAGCAGCGAACACTTAAAACCCGTGGGAATCTAATTTCACTTGAGAAAGTGTATCGGTGAGAAATATTAATAATATAAAACACATAAAAAGTTCATTACAATAAATACCACAGTCACTATATTAAAAAATACTAAATAAGGTCCTAATTTAGTTCCTTGGGGAACTCTGAATGATTTCTCTTCGAGTTTACAAGTTGAGTGCGCTCGCGCAACGTCCGCCTACCGTGGGCGTTACGACCGTATGACGCGTATTCGAAATTGACGTATCCAGGCACGCTCGACCTGTAATTCGAAGCGGTACCACGATACGTACAGTATCCAATGCTTGTTTAAATCGAAATCACATTTTTTTACGAGAAGTGATCCGGTGATGGTTTTATGTGAGACGAAAGCTTGTCGCTTAAGGTTTAAATTAGGTGTAAAGTGGTAGTGAAGTAACAGAGGGGGATTCGAGACTGAACGGTATATGTTTATGTTTGATGGCACGCATGGCACGTGCCTATGTGTTGACTATCCCGTAACAGATGCTTGGAGAATCACTTTATTTTAGCTTTTATTTTCGTTACGAACTATAAACGTGTTTCAAAGTGTTAATTTTAGTACTATTGTCAGGATTTGTGTATTTAACGGTAACAAGGGAGAGTCAAATTTGGAATTAAATAAATATTTAGTCTTGTCAGTTTATTGGAATGTGGGTTTTTTGATCATAAATACGCTAATTACTATTTTATTAGTACATACCAGGAACACTTTCTACTTTTTAGACGTTTTTACCGTTAAGCCTTGTATTTTTAGCCTAGATTTTTATGTATTTGTCTAATATTCTACCAAAATGAATCCCTTAGCTGTTTATACGATCTAAGAAGGTTAATTTTGGTTCTTGACCTCGATCGCGCTTAATACTTGCCTATCTAATAATTATACAATTTCCCTTACCTACTAAGGTTTCCTTAATTACATCAGCTATATGCGGAAACTGTTTTAAGTATCTATATTTATTTTATATAGTACGCAGTAACATTTATATATTGTATCCGTATGTTAATCCATCCAAAAGTTAATGTCGATAAAGAAAGGATAGTTCCAGAAAATTGAGGGAATTCACGTAAAAGCAAACGTGTTTTGAAGAATTTGAACTATTTTCTAGTTAAGTCAACAAACATAAATATGATAATTTTATCGATAATTTCGCACCACTGAAATGGGATAATTTCGCACCACTAAAATGGGATAATTTTTCATTTCATTGGAGATATTTATTACGTCTCTTGTCAACTATACCTACTACAGATCGCCACTTTGTTACGATTCTTGCTTACATTTGGTTACATTTTCTCATACAGAGAAGGAAGGAAGCGGAAGGGAGTAGTAACTTAACCTAACCTAACCTTTTTGAAGGACCTCGTCAATAAGATCAGCGTTTTTTAATGAAAAAAGTAAGTAGTCTTAATTGTGAACGCTGTGGGATTGTAAAAGACGTGCATCACTTATTGGTGGAATGTGTCCGTAATAGGAGAGAAAGAGATACCTTATCGGCCGAACTTAACATTAATAGTTTAGGTATTGTGGGTGCCTTTCAAGATACTTTGAAAGGCACCCACAATACCTAAACTATTAATGTTAAGTCCAATCCAGGTAGTGCAGAAGCGAATAAAATTTATAGGTTCGTCTGTGACTCTCTTAGCTAGTAAAGTGTACTTTTGTCGTCTCTCATAGATTAAGAATCTCACTTATGTATGTGTTACGATGGGGCTGGCACGGCTGGCATGACCATGTAATGACCAAAGCCTCTAAATAAATAAAGATTAAAAAAAAACCGTTTAACATTCTAGGGCGACTTGTCCCGACGCTGCCTTTGACATTCGCCTATTCAATTCCTTTTCTCTCCCTATCGTTTTTCATTACACAAACCATCACAGAATCACTATACCAATTTTACATTATAGGTAGTATCAATATCAATCTACAACACAGAATCTACGCAACAACACGAAACAATTCCTTACAATTAACTTGGCAGATGATTTAATAAAATGATTATTAGTAGGTACAGGAAACAGTTAATTTACTTGTTCTATTTGATTAATGAATGCGAATTATGTTGCACTTGAAACAATCATACAAGTCTGTATCATTATAAAATCCATATTAAGATCCTACTAATATTATGGCTAGTTGGATTTTTGTTATCCTTTCCCGTCAGAACGGCTGAACGGATCTGGATAAAAATTGGAACAGAGATAGATTATAGTCTGGAATAACACATGGGCTACTTTTTATCTCGGTCGGTAGGTAGACGAAGTCGCGGGCAGAAGCTACTGTATTATAGATGCGAAAGTTTAAACTCTGTCTGTCGGAAGTTTTCACACTTAAATCGCTGAACTAATTTTGATGAATTTTGTCATGGACGTACCTACGAGAAGAGATATGGTCTAACTTTTGTCTCAAAAAGTTCCATACATTATGTTAAATTGTAAAATATATAGCCTAAATCCAGCTGGAATATTTAACCTTTCAAATAAGTATATAAGTTCAGCGATTACCGCCGCCCATGGACACCCGCAACACCAAAGGAGTCGTTGCTCGCCTTTTAAAAGGGTTTGGGCCTCCGGTATCCTCACTCACTCGGCGAAACATATCGCAAAAGTTGTTTCAGGTTTTCTGTGAGGTGGTATCACTCCGGTCGCGGTTCCTCAAATTATATATTTTTGGGGATTTTATCCTTTTGAATTGAAAATGATAATATAAATAGAACTAGATCTCGATACCTATTAAAGTCAAAATCATTTATTCCTAGTGTTTTCGCTGGGAAGAAGAAGCGGTGCAACAAACTCCCCAGCAAACACATTTCTGTCTGTTAAGACTATCACGGGTCGGACAGCGTTTTCCTAACTATTCTATATAAATTTCTTAACAATGTGTTACGAAAAACACAAAAGCATGTAATTTTCGCTATTCTTTGTTATAGATTTGAAAGTCATTTCAATGAGGTCGATCTGACATGATTAATTAAATAGCTCTGTGGAAAAACGTGTATGTATGTGTGAATTGTCTGATTGAGGATACAAATGAATGCGTCGGCATCCACACCTGGTAGTATCGCATTAAATTACAGACAGACGGGCTACATACAAGACAAGCGATATGTTTAATTAATGACGCATTTGAGTCGTAGAAACATTCATGTTCTCAAAAAGGAATTTAGTTATTTATTTATATTTAATTACTACGGTAATAACCAATTACAGTACCTAACTAAAACCTTAAAAAAAGACAATAATAACAATCATTAAAATAGACAAAGTAAAGTAAAAATAAATATCATCACGCTAAGACTCAGTAACTATTCCACGCGGTAAGAGTCGCGGGCGTAAGCTTATATAGTTTAATTGAGTTTAGGTTTTCCTGTCGTTTATCTAAGACTATGGAAGTAGATACTAGATACTAAATTATAACCTCATTCTCCTTATATTCTATTCCTCATCGAAATGGCAAAATGCCATTTGGAACTCAAGCAGGCGGCAGGCCCGTCTTTTGATGGGGGCGCTGACCGGCCACTTCGGGACTAACGCTCTCATACAAAAGATGGGTCTGACGGACACATCAGCCTGCAGGGCCTGTAAAAGGGAAATTGAGAGCATGGAACACCTTCTGTGTACATGCGATGCACTGGCTAGAAAGCGAATGTGTCTCTTGGGGCAGGGTTATCCAGGACCAGAGGACTACAGACTCATACCCCCAGGCCTCATTATAAAGCTTATGGAAGAGCTGTTTGAAGAACTGGGGGAGGATGAGGATTAGGTATCTAGGGGAAGCACAAAAGATCCCATTGGGTCGAAGTGCTCTGAGGCCTTGCTGCCTCGGCCCCACACAAGATAAGATAAGATAAGATAACCTCATTCTTCTATAATCCTGAACCCATAGTCGGCATTATGGGATTAGTGACCACCCACCTAACTTCCATGACCCCAATATATAGCTGGTACTAAGCTATAAGCTAAGCTGCCTACTAATATTATAAATGCGAAAGTTTGTGAGGATGGATGGATGGATGTTTGTTACTCTTTCACGCCAGAACGGCTGAACGGATCTGGATAAAATTTGGCACAGAGATAGATTATAGTCTGGAATAACACATGGGTTACTTTTTATCTGAAGTCCACGCAGACGAAGTCGCGGGCAGAAGCTAGTTATAATATAAAATGGTTGAACAGTAACGTAATTCGAAGTACGCGTATGTCTCAAAGCTATAAAAAAAACTACCGGATCTCTCATAGCGCAAAAATAGTATGAAAGGATTTCATTACTTATTGGAAGGAGGGATTTATGAAGGTTAGGTTATATAGGTTACATAACATCACGTTACGACTCTCACGAACGGGGCAAAGAGGGAGAAACCACGGGGAGGGGTTACCTAGTTGCATAATATACTTAATATAATCATCCGTCAAAAATACCTTTGCCTACATAAACCGACCGTCATTACTCTATGGTCTAGCCCGGAAGAAAAAAACGGCGTCACTTCCCGTTTGAGCTGTAAGGGCCAATTAACTTTATAGGTCAATATGTTTTATTAAGTATGATAGATATGCTTAACCTACATTATAATGTCATTATTAAATAATCAAGAAGATATTTGTACAGGCAAAAGTTTAGTAAGATCGAAACGGCGGCAAATGATTACCTACCTTAGCTTTTAAAAACAAGGAAACAGCTGACGATGATTAAAAAAAAGGAAATTTATGGCAATTCTTACGGCAGCAGTGACCCCGTGCCAAACTGCCAAATATATTATAGATACGATTTATTTTTTATTTTTACTAATAATGGGTTTGCTCTTGACGTCTCGCCAAGGCAATGATGAAGCCGACGGTGAAGATGCCTATGCACTCTACATTTGAATAAATTCGGGTTATATGCACTCGGAAATACAGACGCAGGGAGGGAGTTCCACTGCGGAGCAGAGGCGGCTCGTCCTAAGGAGCGCTGGAGCGCTGCACTCCCAAAAAATTTACTCAACAAAATGTATTTTGTTATCTAAGTTTATATGTTGGTAAATACACATTTTGTTGGAATTATTAATTTACGTAATAAATTACGCATCTATTTACTATTTACGTTCTGAAGCCGACGCAGTAGATAACAGTATAAGTAGTTACAAAATTTGGCGTCAACGTCAAGATGTAGTACTGAGTGGATAGCGCGGTGCGCCGGTAGTCGGCGCTCATATGAAAACAAAGTTCAGTGCAACGGTTTGTATGAAATTCAATGAGTGCGAAAGAGAAAGCCCGCTCGGCGCGTGAAACGGAAGATTTGTATGAGAAATTAGGCAAATCTGGAGCGGCGCTCTTGTGGGACGTTGCCAAACCTCGATAGAGCGCGGCCCGCCGCCGCCGGCGCCTCGCGACGATATCGTGCGTTGTTGCCGGTTTGATGTCAACAAATAAACGTCAGTACGACTACGAATTCACTTTATGAATTAATATGAATATCATCGTTGTGCAATATTTGTGTAAAAATAAAAAGTATTTAGAATAAAATGGATCAATGCAGTGTACCTATCTTTTAAAAAAAACTGTGTTGACTTGTACGTCTCGAACTGAAAGTAAGTGGGCCGAACATTGTTTTAATACAAAAATGTGTTACTTACAAAAACTACAAAACTCGTGTTTTTAAACCTGAACAATATATCAAAACCCCGTGGTTGTGGGGCTGTGAAAAAACCAACAAATTGTTTTGTTTCCCGTGTCTTGTGTTTGGTTCCGGCGGCGGTGGAGGTGAGTCTGCATTACTCTGCATGGATGATGATTTAGCGCACCTTTCAATGAAAGTGAAGAAACATGCGCTATCTCGATTTCATAATTCTTAGTAATAACTATGTTATGTGAAGTGCATTGGCATCTATCGAGCGACAAGGTATTCGTAGGTACAGTAGGTAGGTACTAGATTCCGGGTATCGAAAGTCTATTAGAAAATTTAATGAACGCACCATAGATACCAATATAACACTCAGATTAGCAAGTTGAAGTATATTTTTTAAGGGCCATATTTTTTTGTGAACACCCAAGAAAATTTTTCAAGAGCCGACACTGCTGCCGAGCTGTGCGCATTATGAAGGAATTTTTAAAGCGCTGTGTGCGAATACGCGGAACAACAACCAGGTAGGGATGATAACTCCGCCGTGCGTCTCGAGCTCCGATCGTAGAAAGGGGAAGGCGGTATAAGCTCGTGGAGTTCTGGTGCACACTCCCCGAAGTACAATCTATAGAAAACCTACAAGCAGGCAGCCTTACGGCGGTGATCCAGGCCCAGTCGTCACCAGCTTTTCGTCACCTATAAGCCTCTTGGCTCGGCGTTCAATCGAGTCAAGTGCGGCAAGCTGGTATTTAGCTGAACTATAATAGCTGAATAAATAAATATACGATTTTGGGGTAATTGCGCGGCAATTTGGGCACGATAATCATGAGTTTAGAACTTGATTAATATGTTTACTGTCATGAATATGTTAATTTATGTTTTCTACTTTTATTTGGTGAATGACATACCTATTTGTCCCTTTCGCATCGGACAGGAGTTTTAACGTAGGTAGTGTATACTGACGGCGGAGAACGAAATTTATCATTGCATACAAATGAACAGCGTTATAGCGTACCGTAGCCGGGAGATTCTTTAGGAAAAAATATACTGGATTTGTTCCTAAATTGTGTGAATTTAGAAACACAAATTATCATAGAAACACCCAGACCTGGAACAACTACCTGTAGGTCTACAACACGTAGCGTATAATAAAAACCTCAGTCACTACGCCAACCTTGCTTTCAACGTCTTCATTTTGTTGACAGTTAGGAAAATTGGTTTGAAACTGTTTGAAATAATGACGAGTTTTATAAATGACAGTTAATACATCGCAAAATAATACGGGTATTGTAATTTGTAATAGGAATTCGTATGACAACCCAGAACTGTTATTGTTTTATCAGGCGTTACAGACGTTATGTTATGTATTAAAATGACGCACGATATTTTTGTTCTGACGAAGAAACATTGTTGGTATGTTGGTATATTTATGAATATTGATTAATTACATTTTCATGTGCTAGAGACGCAGTGGAAATGTTATTTGGTACAGATTTGATTGGCCTGTAATGTCCTCAGTGAAATATCTGGACATATGATGAAACTTAACAACTGAAGACGAAAATTGTGTGCGAGTGATACCACTTGTGATGGCGTTTATAGGCTTCGATTGCCGCTTACAATTATAAATGAATGCACTAAATATTGTATATGTACATATTATATGATATACCTACACATATATAGCTTTGTGACGGATCTAAAGTCGTCACGGCCCATAAGAATGATGTCATAAATTTCCTGTCAATGCATTAATCGCTTATAGACGAACCGATCGCTCTAATTAACAATATCGAAATATGGTTGGCAGTTATGTGACTTTAAAACATGTACAGCATTATGTTTTATGTTATACTCATAGAAGCTCATTATATAGAGCAAAATTCAACTAGATAAAGATCTATAAAAACATAACATAAAAAATACAAAAAAAAATTGCACGCCTAGGCGTCAAAGTACTCCTCCACATTACTGTCATCGGGTAACGTACCCAGAAAACTGGCTGCATTGCCACGTTGAATAACCATGCTAATTCTTTGACCAAAGAAGATACCCTCTGATCCCGCGAAGAGTCGGCAAGTCTCTTGGAGATTTCTTTAAAGAGATGGCGCGCACTCTGACGCCATGGCCAGAGCGTTTCCAACCCAAACTGCTCAAAATTATAGCCCCCATTGAGGTGCTATATTTGCGACGTTTGAGGGTCTCTGCAGCAGCATCGGCAGCGCCAGCACAACCCGCCGAGCTTGGAAGATGAGATGGAGCAAGGGTATCGACGCAAGTTGCAACCCACACCAAGGGCCTACCCAATTTCCAACGCAATCGTGACATACTGTCTGGTCTCTTCCCATCGTCACGGGCCAAGCCATTAAGGTGCGTTTCCATTGACGCGGAGCTGGGCGGCGTGGAGCGGAGCGGACTGTGACTTGACCAATCCCGATGCTCAAAATCTCCACTCCGCGTCAGTGGAGACAGAGTAAGCGGAGCCGAGCAGACTTACAAATAAAATATGGAGTCGAGCGGACTGTGGTGCCCCCGCTCGTCACCGCAGTTCGCTCAACTCTGTTCTATACGAAGCGGCACGAGTCCGTTTCAATGGAAACACTTGCCACTTTTCACTGCTCTTCTCCGCTATTATGTCAGTTCCAAAAAGATGATTCTATGAAGCAGAGTCCGGCAAGAAACTTCGTAGACACTTATTAAAACAGGTATTCACATTAACCACATAAATTCACTTGCCAACCCTAATTACGAAATAAGACGGAATGCGCACGAGTTGAACAGTATCACAATAGTCAATTACATGTCTTATGTCATACTATTGTTTTATCGTGCGTCGGGGAGGCATTTTAATGGCGATTTGAATATAGTTTACCTATATATGCATGGCGAAGTAGAAGGTGTGCATTGTGTGCAACAGTATTGCTAACTATAGCAAGTTCGAGTTCCCTTAGAATTGACACATCAAAGAAAAATACAATAATCGCGCTTTGCGTTCTTAGTTATGCGTAATTTAAACCAGGCCAAACATATTCAAGTTAACAATAAAAATAGTTGTCACTCCAAGATGTTACTTTACATGCTTAAGTTATGTTATAAGTACTTATCGGAGGGAAGTTTTGAGCACTTTTTTTCTGAGTTTGAGAAGACAAGGAAAATGAATTCACTACTGTCTGTCAAAGTCAATGACGAAATTCATAATGGGAAACATGGTTGCTTCCAAATGATCTTCAAAAAACTTCAAAATGGAAAAGTAGGTATTTAGTGTCACCAGGTGTAAGACTATCGTCTTTTAGTGAAGACAAGGTTAACTAGAGATGTCTAGTGATGTCGCCCAACGTTGCCTGACATCTCAAGCACTTGTCATGGGACAAATTCAAACTCATTTTTAAAATTTCAGTATGATCATGTTACACAGGTTTTTTTATGGTATAGGGGGGCAAACGAGTGACGGATCGCCTGATGGTAAGCGATTACCGACGCCCATTCACACCCGCAACACCAGAGGAGTCACAGTGCGTTGCCGGCCTTTGCGGTTTGGGCCTCCGGAATCCTCACTCACTCGGCGAAACACAACGCGTTGCTCCACGCCGGTTTTCTGTGAGGCCGTGGTATCACTCCGGTCGAGCCAGCCTATTCGTAGCGAAGCAAGGCTCTCCCACGATTGAACTTTCAAAAATATAACACACCTGAATCCAGGTTGCCGTGGCATGTAAGCGCTGACCAGTCCCGACAGACGGTACCCATTCACGAGCATGACATATTTAAGTGATCATTTCAGGCTGTTGAAGTCATTTTTCCGCTAGTCAATACGAGGCTTTATAAGCCATAATACCATCATACCATCACGCCTGTATTCCCCGAAGGGTGAGGCAGAGGCGTACTAATGTACACCCACAGTTCGCCGGTATGTTTAGGTCCCATGTAATAGGGGGGGAGCCTATTGCCATTAACCAGGCACAAATTCCTAACTCCGAGCTGCTACTCGACCTGGGAATCGAACCCAGGATCTCTAGCGTAGCAGTCGCGCTCAGGACCACTTGGCTAATGAGGCAGTTATATAAGCCATAATTTGTCGGCTATATAGACCACAACAAACCACATATTCCGGACATATTGATTATCTTCGCTTCCTTGGGTAAAAACTCGTCAATTTTCTGCTTCAATACACGAAGGTAAGTGTTCGGAAAATTGTTACGTTGATTATTAATTAACCGTTTGCGTTAAGGTATTATAATTGCTATTTTTCACGTGTTTTTGCATAATGATTTGGGTCGACTTGATAACATGTAATTAATTAGGAAGTTACTAGCTTCCGTCCGCGACTTCGTCTGCGTGGACTTCATAGTTGTGTCCGACCTAATTAAAAAGTAGCCTATGTTTTATTCCAGGCTATAATCTATCCCTGTGCCAAATTTTATCTAGATCCGTTCAGCCGTTCTGGCGTGAAAGTGTAACAAACATCCATTCATACTCACAAACTTTCGCATTTAATAATATTAGTAGGATGTGAATTGAAAGCTCATTTAGGTAAGCACAGATTAAGGCCCACTTGCACCAACTTTTTAAATATGTTTAAATTGAATTAAAATTCAATTTTTCATTGAAATTTCGTGTTTAAATACAATTTAAACACATTCAAGAAGTTGGTGCAAGTGGGCCTAAGTATATTAACCTAAGTTTAGTTTTTAATTTCAAAGACAGAGCAGCCTAGTGATATGAACATTGGACATAAGTCAAACGTCTCGTTGGAATCGAATGAATGCATCTCTGACTTTTTGAAGTCCTTTATTTTATATATTTATTTATTTAGAAAACCAGTAGCTGTTATGTACATTGTTTATTATATCTCTTCTCTACTATTACTACTAAAAAAGCTGTGTCTGTACATTGAAGATATTAAAAAAAAACACGTAGGTTATGGTATATAAACGTCTCCAAATCCGAAAATGTGATTTTTAAAATTCTTGTATGTTTGATACGGGTTGGAGCAAAAACTACTCAATAGATTTTAATTTTATTATCACTCCAACTTAAAAACTGGTGAACTTCTGATCTCAATTAATTAAACGAATCCTGAGATACAGCTTGACCTCCCTGATGTATAGAGGCCTATACAGAGAAGAGGTCATCAATGTTGATTTTTCATTTTTACTCCTGATATAGCTTCACGTGAGCGAAGCCGCGGGCATAAGCTAGTCTAAAATATAATTCTTTATTAGAAGTAAATGCACAACATTTTAAGGTGCCACAGCATGCATCAAATTGTACAATTAAAAATTTAAGGTCATGTCTGTATAGATACAGGTAGGTACAAGCTGAAATTTTAATGGTTGTTTTCCCGCGGCAGAACGATTTGCCTTCAGTAGTTTCGGCCTATACGATGCAAACTTAAAAAAAAAAAGTTTCGTGCAAGTAATCAACCAGTTTCAGTTATTTCAACTGTAATATTTAGTGGCTACTTGACATTTCAGAATATCTAATTAGGGAACCATCAGTTAGTTAAACTTATTAGCCGTGTAAACTTAGTTTTATTTCAAATAAGCTTTTACAAGCGTTTATGAAACGTTATTATTCTAGTTGCAAGGTTCCAAAAGATCGATCTTATGGAGAAGAATCTGGCAAGGAACTCCATAAACACTCTTTTACAATAAATTATGTTACAATCATCACTGTTACAATATTGCGACAAGATGTGTGGACGTTGAAGGATGCCCAAGTTTGACCGAAGTCGACAATATTAAACATATGGACATAGAGTAATGAAGGCATTCAGCATTAATTGATAGGTTAATAGTGCTGTGCCCCACACATTGCATTCGTAACCTCTTGTCTGCATAATGAATAGCCACTCAGACCACAGATTAACATACCATCATGCCAATATTCCCCGAATGGTTAGGCAGAAGTGTACTAATACTACGTACCCAGTTTAGCGGTATGTTCAGATCCCATATTAGAGACCAGACTACTATTTTTCTGAAAAAAGTAAGTATATAGTAGGCGCAACTACTTTAATCACCAAATATGCATCAAACTCAAAGCACTAATATTCGTTTCAAAATGTGTAAGCGTAAAACGAAACGTCATTATTTATTTCTGAACCATCTCCACGATCTTATTACCCTGTTTACTCTGTTTACTATCGGACGATCAGAAGCGCGAAATAGCGACATCGATTCACGGTGGACATTCCAAAAACCCAGACAAGATGCTTAAACGTCCACTTTTATTATGAGCACTACTGAAATGTGGAATGTGCTTCGGTCTTCCCCTATAGATACAATCTGGGTGCCTTTAAATCACAAGTGAATCGGTTTCTTCTAGGAAAGCGCGCTCCATCGTAGATCGCAGTGTCGCATCAGGTGAACTTGCCGTCAAGCATAAGCTTAACAGGAATAAATAAAAAAGTCCCTCGAGTGTTTTAAAAGAAGTTAGTGGAGAAACAGACTGACGAGAACATCGACTTTTATTTATATTATAGGTACTACCTATTAAGATTAGGGAAGTGATGTTGCGAGGAGATAGATTGTAGCCTGAGCAAGGATGTGGGGTTACGGAAAGTTCCTAAGCAGCACTCAGGGTATCACCTTGTACATCTGTATAAAGATTTATAAGGCAGTCGGCTTACAGTACAGTAATACAGTTAAGGCTGATGGTTTACCTGAGCCCGCCAAATTCAAATTACAATTGGTTTTTCGCAATTTGTAGATCTATAAGACATTCTAGATTGACAGCTGAAGTAATTGCGCCATTAGCTATACAATATGAATTCACAACTGATAATTAAAACCTTTGCTTAAAAACGTTACAGAATTTTGGCCAAAATTGACGATTGACACTACTTTTAGCTACAATATCGATTTACGAGCAAAGGTTTTAATTCTCAGTTGTGAATATTGTATAGCTAATAGCGCAATTACTAAAGCTATGAATCTAGAATGTGTTATAGATTGATGTGATGTGTTGATGTGTCGAATTTGGCGGGCTCAGGTAAACGATCAGCCTTAAAAAGGACCATAATTGTCTGGTCAATGTCCTTAATAAAAAGCAAAACTACTAAATCTAATGTGTGGGTAGTCGAAAATCCGTCGGTGTAGCAACCTGACCCACAATGAGACGGGTCGGTCGCCCACTCGGACCAGATATTAGGCATAATTGTTGGAGAACTGCTTCAAAAATAGTTTAATTGGATTTTGACATATTACCTTTGCTATCACTGAAGTTCGACATGTAGGTACTCTATGCTAGTTTTTTTACTAGTAACACTGTGTATCTATATTTTTTAACACGTTGCCAACTAAAAAAATGCAATTTAATGGATTTATCCCGTAGGCACATTTTAAATTGTTTTAATTCTGCGTCAAATTGTCATGAAACGTAGCTTTATTTTTTAAATTAGGTCAAACTGCACGGAATATGGCCTGGAACTAGGAAATGCCGCCATAAATCTAGCTGAAACTGATTTCCAGTTGGAAGTAAGCCACGAAAAGCGCAGTAAACTGAAACCTGCAAAATGTGTTATTTTCTGAACTGAACGTTATTTATCATGGTATGCTGAAGTTATTGCACAAATTATGGGAATTATGACAAGTTTTGGAATTAACATGTTAGTTGTTATGAAAGAATGTAGGACAGTATTTTAGACATCTTCTCTTCTTCTTCTTTATTATTATTTATATATATTTTTTATTACTATTAGATAAAATGGTATAAAAGTTGTTTGTTACGGGTTGGAGCAAAAACCACTGAATAGATTTTAATTTCGTTATCACTGTTAGAAAGTATATGCTCCAACTTAAAAACTAGTGAACTTCTTATCTCAATTAATTAAATGGATCCAGAGATACAACTTGACCTCTCTGATGTATAGAGCGGCTACAAAGAAGAGATCATCGCTGTTGGTTTTTATTAAATTATTTGTTGGAATCCATTTCTAATCCTACTTTAGCTTCAGGTGAGCGAAGCCGCGGGCAAAAGCTAGCTGACTTATAAGAACAGGGCGGAACGCTTTAAATTATTCTTCTAACATGATCCCATGGTCCTACTACTCAGACCGCGCTGAATGAGTAAGTCACACACGTTTATTTGATGAATATATTATTATTTACCATAACATAAAATACCATCACGCCTGTATTCCCCGAAGAGTTAGTAGAAATTCCTAACTCGCGAGCTGCTACTGGGAATTTAATAGAAAACCCAATAACACTTTTCTCGACCTCTCATAGCGTAACAGTTGCGTTCAGGACCACTAGGTACAACTATATTATTATACTCTTTGACCACTAGGCTAATGAGGCAGTTTTATTTAACTTTAAGTCCATACCGCGTACCGTTCACTTAATAGTATAGCGTAGTTCTAATAGATGGCGTTAGTGTTGTTGTTTAGCAAGGCGAATATTCGGACTGCGGTATCTACTATTTAGATTATTTATTATGACATTCCTTTCAGTGTGGAGTTTGGATTTCGTCTCTTCTCTAAGAATATAAGGACACATTAGAAGAAGGTTTGTTAACAATTGTTCTTCTCTGCTTCTTTTCGTTATTTAATGAATATAGGATACTTATTTAAATCTCCTGTTTAGTTTCTCTAGTAGACTTTATGATTTATTCGGTCAGTGCGGATCTTCACCAAGTTTGAATGGGACCACCCCGGGAGTATGTATACTGTTTCACACAAAAATGAATTTTAAAATCGGTTTCAAGTCGGTTTATAAATGGCCGAGTAATAGTGTAACAAACACAAAATTGACAAATTGACGACCTCCCAAGAAGAAATGCTGGAAAACCTTCAGGTAATTCTGATCTTTTTAAAGTCCAGCTGAAGTAGTAACAATCATGTGTATCATAATATAGGGGCTTTGTTTGAAGTGATCTTTTCAAGAAAATGTCATAGCAGGTTTGAGTAAGCCAGTCCCAGCTTACGGCCAGGCCTGGATTTAGAGGTCCAGGGCCCCTAGGCACTTGGCATTTGGAGCCCCTTCAAGCTTCAAGGCAAGCCAGGCTTTTGAGCTTATTTGTAGGTCCCGCCATGGCTGGGCACCTAGGCCGGGCGGACAATGACTGCACGACCATATTTTTGGGAGCTCAACAATACCATTGCATAATATTTTAGAGGATAGAGGCGTGACATAACGTCGGCATACTTAAGAGCTTAAAGTTCAATGGTTTGTTCTGCTTATTATCGGACAAAGATAACGGATAAGGGCCCACGAGTTCCGGCGTGTTGTAATTCTATTACTAACAATAATTACCAATATAAACAGACGACCACACACGCCTTTTTCTTTCTTGTGATAAGCTGTAGTTTAGGTACTGTATATTAGAACTTTTTCTTAAATTGAGATAATTCACGGTCCCGGTTGTCACAGAACATTGTTTCTCAACATGTCCCCTTACTGGGACGGGGTTCGGTATTATAGGATATCTAGTGTTCAATAATTAATGTGTTTGAAATACTATTTATTTTAATTGTTTTTTTTTTCGATGTAATACAGGTACTTAATTAAGCGAATCTCGTTAGGGCCCCAAAGCACAAGACTCAATTTGTTAGGTTTGGTGATTTTAACAATAATGGGTCGCATCACTTAAAAAAAATTGAGAATATGTTACAGAAACTCCCTGCATTTGGGACTGAATTATTGATTATTTACATGAAAATTTACTGTTATCAGCCCAAAAAGTCTCGACAGCCAGTTATTATTCCGCATTTATTGAGGTATTTCTTTAGAAAAGGATTTAAATATATTATTATATACATCGTATACAGCCAGATTATTACCTATTAGAATATTAATGTTGGTCAGAAATTGTATTGCAGAGATAATGCAGAAATAATTAATTGGCTGTTGACCTTTCTACGACACGCCTGTGGTCATACGCATATTAAAAACCTAAAATTGGAATTTATTAGAGACGCTACAAAACAGCTAAACAGTAACGCCATCCTAGTGGTATGACTTAAACATAGATATAATGTGCTTTAATAAAAAAATCTCCATTTATTTTCCGTAGTATAAAATATGATTAATCTGTTGTAAATTTATCCCTTATGTAGACGTACAGATGACGTATTATTTGTAGGATGGTTTGAGGCAACCCTACATAAAATTGGCAAAACACAGAGAAATTTAAAACTGTTAAAAATAAAGAATTTTTTGTGTAAAATTGTAACATGCATAATTATTTTAAATTAAATTATTGTCAATACACAAAAAAAAATGTTAGTTGCACACAGACGCACTTTAATTTGAATCATACCGCGAATTAGTCAAACGGGATGCCATAGCACAAAAAAGTAATATGAATTAATGTTTATCACGCACAAAATCATTTTTTTTACCTTCTTATCCACCTGAAGAAACGGTTCCCCCCTTTCTTCCCGTTATTTTTCTTCTTCTTCCCCATTTTTTTCTAAAATTATCATACGTCACAGTCACTTTTATGCACTGTCTTTAAAAAGTATCAATGTCACTTAAAGTTTTTACGCAAAGATCATTATGATCTTAATCCACATATACGTCACGAACGTTTCTGACCGATACAGGACTCTTAGAGAGGCTCTTTAAAATAAAAAATACATGATTAGACACTAAAATTAGTACTTTAATCCCAAAAACAGTTATTAACAAAAGCGTTTATTTACAAAAAATACGGTTATTCTTAAAAAATATTTACCAATTTGGCTGATGAATCTATGAATTAAATCGAAAGTTTAGAAGTGCGCGTTGGCCCGTGCGCGCGCATACTGGCCTGTGCCGTCGACGAAATTAGACGCAAAAAAAAACTAATGCACATCACGAGAAATGCAGCGTTCATTTATTTTGGTACATCTCTTCTGAGATAGAGATTATTACGATCCCTGTAGACTGCCCTTTGGTGTGAGATTACAGTATAGTAGATAAATCGATACTGATATCATTTGTATAGCTATAGACCGTAATTTGAACCGTTTCGTTGCGGTTTTGTTAATGTCATTGATTATCATTTTGAATTAATATCAAATGTTTTGACATTCGATAATAAGTCGATTTTAAGTTTCGTTTATATCCTCAGATACAAGGAAAATTAAATTAAGAAATTTAATTCTTCTAATTCTAGGACTCACCAAAAAAAATTAAAAATCTTCCTCAGACGCTTATACCTACGAGACTGATACTTTCGCACCAATAAAAAAAATTGTGACGCATTTCAAAAATGGATTTTTTTTTTGCCCTATACATAAAGCGACAAGTAAAATTATTACAAAAATAAATGCTAACTTTTTATAGGCATAGGGAACTTAAGCTCAGACAGAGCTTAGATTTAAACATAACATTCCTGTCATTCCAAAAAGTAAAAGGGCAAGTGAAAATATATTTAGATCCGCTGCAGTGAGTCACAGTGATCTAAATGTGGAAAGATGTGAAGAGATTGAGCATTTGATGTGGTGAAGTGACGATGTTTTCAATGAAAATCGTGAAAGAACTAAACACAGTTACTATTTTAGATATGCGTCATGAAGGGTTTAATATATACGAGCTTCTAAAGAAAATAACTACATGAATTTCTTCCTCTTATATTTTCCTTGTGGTAATTTGGTCAATGGCGCGCTTTTTTCCCAATGTCAATCACATCAAATGATTAGTGGCAATTTTTTTAATGACCTCATTTTTATTTCTATGTATGCTCTCAAAGAATGCTAGTATCTTTGAGTATTAGTATAATTATGTTCTCATGTTAAGTGAATTGTATTATAATTCTTAATGAGAATAAATATCTAAACCCTAAAAACCCTATTTCTTATAGGGGGGCAAACGAGCAGATAGATCACCTGAAGGTAAGCGATTACCGCCGCCCATGGACACCCGCAACACCAGAGGAGTCGCAAGTGCGTGCGAAACACAATGTCAGTGTTGTTTCGCTCCGGTCGAGCCGGCCCATTCGTGGCGAGCCATGGCTCTCTCACGGTCCTTTTTTTGTACGAGACAAAGGAAACAAAAACATTAAAACTGTTTCTGGGAGAACGAAATTAAAAAAAAACTAATTTATGTTGGTTTTAAAATTACATGCATTATCTTCTCCACCCACAGGCCCCAACATCTCACTGATGTATAATAAATAGGCCTCCATCTATATTTGTGTAGATAAAACTATCTAATTCCAGAACCTGTTCATTATTTCCCTAACAACGGGTCGCGAATTCGCGATCATTATTACGCATTTTTAGGCTCAATAAAAATATTTTATTAGAAGGGTCCTTAAAAATGCATTTAAACAGTACTTAACTTTTATGGTTACTTCCTTTTTCCTTCATGACATGAGTAGGTGAGCCCCTTATTGGGAATTTATTATGAGATACACATAAACTTTGAGAAACACTGATCTAGTAGGTAGATATAAACCTATATAACACTCCACATTTTTATTATGTACATGGTTAAAAACGTATAATTGCATCGCTATGCAAGACTTTGGGCAGCGTCCAACCGTCTGTTACAAACTAGCTTTGATGAGGTAAGTAAATGTAACGAAAGCCAGCCAACATTTCTGTCAGTGGCCATTGAATTAAACATCAAGACCAACCGAAGAGTTTTTTTTAATACATACTTTCGACTTGCTGGCTATGGTTTCTTAACAAATCTGATAAGTCCTAAAAAAACTTGATGACTGAATCGTCTTGTAGGTCTTAATTGTCATTCATTGTTCATAGTGTTAGCAGTTTAAAAAAAAAGATAAAATTCCATTTTCATATTTTAACACCTTAGTAACTTATCGGTCAGAAATGTGTTGCTGGGGAGTGCATTGCGCTGTTCCTTACCAGCAAAAAGAAATTAGGAGATTGCAAAGGGCGGGTGTTTTGAGTGAGTAAACCACACCAATTCGTACACCCAAGATGATGCACCACGCGCCGGAAAACGTAGTGGGATGATCGTCAAATAGATGAAGGTATTGAGGACCTCATAGGGGTAGCTGGGAGACGTTGGATGCAGGCGGCATATAACTAGTCCCTGCGAAAGTCAATGAAGAAGTCAATTTCTTCCGCAGGAGGTTTATTCCGGAAGAAAGGTCTCTTCATTGCGTTTGGAAGGACTTGTGAGGCATAAAATTTTATGCTGCTGTGTCGAACTGAACCTTTGTCCTGTCATCTCCATATTACTTGTAGTATTACGGAGGTCAATGTATAAACCTCATGGTACCTACAGCAGAATAGGAAAATATAACAGTGTCACAATAACACAAATCTAAACATTATTAGGTACGTTACAGTGATGCAACCTCGTTTGGGCTGCGTCCAACCGCTCCAAGATCAGAATGAGGAAACGACAGACTGAAATAGAGTCACCAGTTTATGTGGATAATCCACGTATTCGTCTATTTGTAAATATTCGACGATGACCAATGTTCGCGAAGATATGTCGATCATTTTTGTTCTTTGGCAATTCTGTCTTTCGGAATTTATCTAGCAAAGATACGTCAAAACACACATTGGGATGGTGACACCAGAGCTGTGGTCATAACGCATTACTAAGTGGAGCCCATTAAATGTTAGACGTTGTCGCGGCAGGCCTAGAAAGAGATTGCGGGATGAGATAGACGTTTATTGCAGAAGGCTCTAAAGTGTGAGGATTAGAAGCTTTTGCTCTACAGCGGGACGGTAATGTTCCATTCGTGCCGAAGCGTGGCTCTCCCAAGGTTTGAATCTACGTTCTTTAAGTTTTTATGTCCCCGGAGAGAAATACTAGAAGATGAAAAACCTTCGCTAGAAGTTCTATTTTATAGAAAAGTCATTAAGATAGAAGTCTTAAGTGTACCTAATGGAGTAGTCGATAAACCATAGTGAATTCCATAGAGATAAGGCTATCCACCATGTTCAATCAAGTAAATGGGCTCTAGATAAAATACTTAGAGATATTGCGTTTAGTAATTGGTTAGTTCTTAAGGGGCCGTCCTAAAAATTGACGCATTTTAGTGAATTTTGTTGACCGATTGTGAGGAATCTACAAGGAATTTATATAAAGTTATTAATTATTTGAAAAGAACTGTTCTTAAACCTGGCACAAGCGGAAATGGATTTTTCAATTTACTTCTATAATAATCGTAAATCCCTTTTATTGACAACTCCTTTTCCCAAAAAACGCGTTTCGAGTGAAGTTTGATGATCGGTTTACAAGAAAATATTAGTATTACTGAATATTAAAAAATACTATAAAACCCAGAATATGCTCTACTTGGCACTAGCGGAAGCACTTTTTTCAATTTTCATACAAAATATAGCAGGAAAAATTTATTTACGTAACGTAATTTTTCGTGAAAATTGCAGACAAATATGTATTTTTTTCTATTTTTTAGAAAGACATTTTGATTATTTTTTAAATTACTTAATAATCTTCAGTTATCCCTCTAATAGGATCAAAAATTACTTTATCAAAAAAAATTATTTTGATTTAGTAAATCAAAGATGAAAAGACCTATAATTGTGCTATAATATCGAGCGCGCAAAGCCGCTCGCGCCAGTCACGTTTGGGCCTTCCCAGCGAGAGGACGTATCGCTTTGTGTCACAGGCGTGCGCTTGTTTGACGTAAATATTTTCCCAAATTATACTGCGATTAACACAACTTGATACGTTGATTATTTTATAACTTCTAATTTCTAGAAAAGCCCTATAATATAATATGGTCTGGTATTTTTTGTAGGAAGTATGGGTAGTACAAGTTTCTCATTGTGCTGATTACGAAAATGTTTATTTTTGAAATCCAAGATGGCGGACATTACTTTTCTAAATAAATTAATATGGGTGTCAATTTCAAAGATTTTCAGGGGCTGATTATGAAAATTATATTAATTTTGAAATCCAAGATGGCGGACATTGCTTTTCTAAATAAATTGATATGGGTATCAATTTCAAGTATTTTCAGGGGTTGATTACGAAAATGAAATTAACATTGAAATCCAACATGGCGGACATTGCTTTTCTAAATAAATTGATACAGCTGTCAATGTCAAGGATTTTCAGGGGCTGATTACGAAAATGCTTTTATAAATAAATTGATATGGGTGTCAATTTCAAGGATTCTCAGGGGCTGATTACGAAAATCATAATTATTAATTTTGAAACCAGAGATTAAAATTTGGTTAATTTTTTTCAAGTTAAATATGAACTGTTAACTATTTGTGACTTTTTTGCACATTCCTAGATATTATTATAAAGTTATTTTAGTGATGGAAAAACTCGACTGCGATCAAAATTTGAACCTGCGTCTTTTGGTTAGATAAATCAGATGCTATGATCACTAAGCCGCCGCGAGTCCCACCTGCCAGGTCTAAATTTGCATTCACATTCTGAATTTACGTCTTAAAGGTGACGTCAGTAATATCTACTGAAAAGTCACTTCTTTTGAAGAACATCCTACAGCCTGATTGTACTTGGGATGTAGTTCCTTTGGAAACGTACAGTACAGTAGTTCCCAATCTTTTTGGCCGGGCAGAGGTTGTTGCACCCGCCTTCGTGCGCATGGTACAGTCAAGTGGAAAATTACTAATGCAATTATCCTATTTAGTATTAGATCAGTAAGTAGATAGATTTTTATTTTATATATTGGCATAACATAAAATACATAAAAAAAAATTATTAATAAAAACAGGCGTAGTAAATTCTCAGTAGGAGCTCGGAATTTGAAATTTGTGCCCGGATAATGGCAATAGGCTCGCCCCCTATTACATGGGACCTTAACATATCGGCGAACTGTGGGTGCACATTAGTGTACGCCTCTGCCTAACCCTTCAGGGAATACAGGCGTGATGGCATGTTATGTTCGAGGTACTTACGACTGCGACTGCGTGTGATTGTGACATTAAGTATAATACCTATAGCTCTCAAGAGTCTGCCACCGAATTTCTAATACAAACGTAATACCAAGTTATATCGTAAGTAAAACACAATTTATTGGATTACGATTTATTATGGTATTATGTTTTTGCCGGCAATTCAAGCATTCAAATTTAGACAGCGCAATGCTTGGTAATTTAGTAGCCATTATAACGCTTTATATTTTACTAGCTTCTGCCCACGACTTCGTCCGCGTAGAGGAAATATAGGAGATATATGAGGATATATAGCCTATAGCCTTTCTCAATAAATGGGCTATCGAACAATGAAAGAATTTTTCAAATCGAACCAGTAGTTCCTGAGATTAGCGCGTTCAAGTAAACAAACAAACAAACTCTTCAGCTTATATATTAGTAATATAGATTTAAAATATGCCATGATATACATTACAAACAAAATTATACAATCATTACAAAGCTCTATGTTCATTAGTCAAAAGCAACCTCATCTTACAATAAATTATTTATAAGCAAAGGTTTGAATACATTCAAAGGTATGAATATTGTAGTTATCGCCGTGATTACTACTGTAGTACAAAATTAATGTCTTATGTTGGTCCTTCATTAGGCACATTCTACGTGCATGGTAAATTATGAAAAACAAATACCAGTTCTTCAGACATCTCATCTCACACTTTTCACGATGAAGTGGAGCAAAGTTAAACTACATACCACAATTAGCACAGATGTACATACAACCGAGCGGTTTCAGTCGTGACCAAAATGTGTTTTGATAAACATTTAACAAAATATTACGATTTTGAAGTGCCTAGCAAAAGATAAAACTATCAACCCTCCAAAGTAAAAGTTTGAAAATTCAAAATCCCTGAAACACATTTTTTATGATGAGTAGCTATATATCTCATTTTCAAATACCTACCTTTAAAAACTATTCACCCATAATAATAAGTACATTAACCTTCAGGCTTCAACCCCCGTTTCCTACCCTTAAAATGTAAAAATCCATAAATCATTAAACTCGTCACTAAGTATTTATTAGTAATCAGTATCTACAAAAATTACAATTTTTAACCTCAATTTCCGCCTTCAAAGTTTTATGTTTTGATGTTTATTGAATATTGTATGTATAAAAATATACTAAATTAAAAACAAAATAGAAAATACAAAATAAAACTAACGAGAATAAAACTAGAAAATTAATTTAATAATGAAAGGATCAACATTGTTTATAGGCTCGTACGCTCGATCTGCAGCCATGTGTGCGTGAAAAGCGCACACAAACATAGAATTTACCTAAACTCGATCGATTGAATTTTTAGGACGGCCTCTTAATGGCAAGCGCGTCATAATGAGAACAAATAAAGTAAATATTATTCACGTCGATACAGTTACAATACAATTAAGTATAGCTTTCTGTTTCTTTTTTTTTTCATAAACATAAAAGGCTAATTACAGGTATTTTTCTGAGCCCAGTCTGCGAAATTTATTTAAACTTGGGAACCAGTTATTATTTTTTGTATTTATTATTAAATACAGCATTACCCAAAGATAGGTAGATAGTACAATAAAATAAATCTTGTCATCTTCCGGACAAAAATGGGAGGGATTATAGTTATAGGTTATAGGGATACAGAGAAACAGACTTAGGTATCATCACAGTATTTAATTTCTTTCTTTGAGTCTGAGTTAGCTAAGATGTGATTGTTTATTAGGTACTGATATACATAACGTATCTCAATTTTATTCCTACAGTAAAAAATTGAATGTCATGGCTGGTTTACTAAATTATACTTGATCATAAATTATTACTTTGCTTCACTTTTTCATAATGAAATTTACAAAAAAAAACAATACTTATAACATTTCAGAAATAACTTTTAATTGCCTGTAAAATATTTAAAAACTTTTACAAATAAACCTGGCTGCATAAGCCCGGGTTGACGAACTAATAATACCAAGTGTTCTTTCATCTCCAGAAAATCGACGCGAACTCATAGTTAAGCTTGGTTGTTGCTAATTTCTTTAGTCATGCAAGTGGTTAAAACAGGCATAAATAATTTTTAATGCATTTATTCCACGTAAACGTCAAAGAAAACTCTACCAACATATGTAGACCTCCCAATAGTGCGCTTTTAATAATGTTGTGGGACCAAACTATAGTGGATATTGTTTCGCGCGCTGACGAAATGACATGCGTTATATTTTGAAAAGCTCTTCCTGTTCCATTTTCAATTTCGAAATCTTACATTTTTTATTTGATGTCTTCAGCCTGTGTAACAGATTTTTTCTTTCTTTTGTCTCTTTTGTGTATACGGACAAACTGCTGTCACCTTGTAACACAACAAAATTAAACTTGACTTTTTTTTGGAAACTTTGGAGCAGCTAATTTAATAACTGTGGACTGCCTTTTAACTTTTCCGTCGTGTATTTTATTTATTAATCTAACTAAACAAACATTACTAAAATCACAACATAAACAAATACTGCAAACACTACTTTCTTCGCCACAATCCACAGACAAAACGAAAAACCGTAAACCGCGCGACAAAAATAGCACGCCGCTCGCGCTATTTATATGGCTACAAATTCGAATAAATTCAAAATTTTAAGAAAATAACCGTATTGTATTCAAGCACTTGTCAAAGAGTCCTGCAACGTCAGTCGATAGCAAGAAGACCGCGGCGACTGACCTGCGGGATGTTAGAAAATACGTGCTTTTCGGGGAAGTCATATGTTTAATTATAGTACGGTATGAAATGTTTGATACAGTATACGCGCGTTTCGGAGATAAAATTGATTTATGGTCTGAGTAGAGAATGAGATGATTCATTGGCTTAATGCGTGGGTAGATTTCGCTATACACTTAATTAAGCGTATGCGGAAATAAAGTTTTATATAATGACGATAGATGGAGCCACAGTGAAGCGTGGCCAGGTTAATCTAGTTTAAAATAATAATTATGAGTCTTTGTATGATATCATTCATACGTAACCTCTCAAGAGATTCCTTCATTTCCCGTCATAGAATTCACCGCGTTCCGCCTACAAAGACAATAGAGTCCTTGGTATTTGTTCCTTCCGATTACCATTGAACATTTATGATGAATCAACCTTCAAAACGGGAATAAGACTTGATTTATGTTACGTTTTGAATAGCAGTGAGTGACTAATGTGCGATTGTGTTGAAACCTTGTAGGTTTGATCATAGATATTAATTAAAAAAAACATATTTAATACTTTAATTTCACTAGAAGCACTAGACAATTCCTGAGTTATCAATGAGAAGAAATGCTGATTAAAGTTTAAACGTTATGGTAAAAAATATGCGACTTGTTACAATGTGAAGCAAAATCTAAAATGAAATTTCAAAAAGAGAACCATAATAGCGGATTGAGTACACCAGTTCCAAATGGACCTCGTTTTTTTTAATATAAAAGGTTGCTGGCCGGCCTACCACCGGTAACAAAGGCAAGCATTCACAATCCACTTCATGACGCCGGGACATGGCTCTCAACAGACTTCGAGGTCGGCCGGAGCAAAGATAACATGTTCCAATGGGGATTCTCCAGTGGCACTTACTTATTTTGTAAATGTGGTGCAGTGGAAGATATGGCTCATATGCTATGATGCCTAGAGTGGCATTGATGTATCATTGCTACGCACGCCATTTTGTGAGCGTATAAGAATAATGGGCCAATGTAGTATAATAACATATACATTGATGCCTTTAGTTCTGCTGTCGATACGAAGATAATTACATACATAATCAACCCATTATATGTCCCACTGCTGGGCACGGGTCTCCTCTCACAATGAGAAGGATTAGGCCACCACGCTAGCCTACTTCACACACCTTCGAGAAAATCGCTCAGACGTGCAATGTTTTCCTTCACTGTTTAAGCGCGAGATAATTAACTATTCTACTAAGATAACTATTGGTATGCACGTAACATCGAAAAGTCAGAGGTGCGTGCCTTGGATTTGAACTCGAGACCTTCGACTTGGCAGTCCAATGGTCATATCACTAGGCTATCACTGCTCTGGTGGCTACTTTTGGCTCTCTTCTTGCTAGAAGATAATTGTATTATTATAAATAGTACCTATCTACTTACTTGGATTTTTGATGATGCTTCCAAACAATATATTACGTTAGGAGTTGATTCAAAACACGACAAGGCTTCTTAGAAGGCTTTCTTGAACCTTTGGCATTTATAATTTGTATAATCGTATATGTGAAATTATGATAAGAAAAAGATAGAAAAAAAAGAGAGTTATTCTATCTATCAATGACAGACAGTGAGATCGCCAATCACCATTCATCAATCTATAAATTCTCACAAGGTTTTTATAGACCTCCGTAACCCATTTCTGGGCAATACCAACATCGATATCCTGAGTATAGAGTTGTTGTCGCTTTTTGAACTTTTGGCTAACGATGGCCTCCGATGGATTGACTAACCGGGACTGAGGGCGTGGTCTCCAAGGCACAGAGGGATCTTGATGTGTTAAGTCACGCATCAAAGGGCAACGGCAAATGCAGGTTACACCCTTCTGTGTACAATTCTCAATACAATGATTTGAATAAGGTATAACAATTATAATATTCAAGCAATTTATCTGAAGATGTTTAATATACTACAATAATTCTGTATGTCGTCGCCACTTTCCGGAGATTTTGGCAATGGCTGCTAAATAAATACTTACGAGAAGACTGTTTTAATACGCCAGACTCGATTCGTTTATGATTAAACACATTTTAATATGAAAAAGCGGAGAACGGGTAGGTTTGCACTTTTTTATAATTACGAAATAAATGACATTACACAGCAAGTACAGGCAAGTAATAATTAATAGAGCCACAGTAGTCGATATAACTATGCGCATCTGAAATTTATAAAAACTCGGTGTTAAGACAATAGGGTATTACACCTTTTTTGAAAACTGTTTTAAATTAATCCTTAGATCATAATGAATCAGTAGATTTTTTATTTCAGTTTTATAATACCGAAAAATGCCTTAAAAACTATTTTTAATTTATGATTTTGAATTTTCGCGCGGAAACGCTAGCCGCCATGCTACTTCGGGTATTGACGTCACTTCGTTAGTAAACAATACAACTGCAAAAGACCAAGTAAGGTCAAGTTACTATCGGAGTGACATCACGTCGGAATCCAATATGGCGGATGGCGTTTTAAAACAGATTAAAAAAGACTATTTTTGAAATTGAATTATAAAATTTACATTGCATTTTTATAAATAAATACTAACGTTTCTAGTTTACTTTTTTAAAAATCTATCATAAACATACATTTTTATATTTTTTTTACATGGTGTAAAATACCCTATTGGGAACGTAAATAGAATAGATAAAGCAGGGAAGTAAACGCGAAGGCAGTAAGTACCCTTCGCGTTTACTTCCCTGCTTTCGATATTTTTACACAAAAAAGTATTGTATAATTGATTGATCGGAACAGCTGACTTCAGGTTCAGATGGGCATATGATTACTACTCTACAAGATTCTTGTCTTTTTGTCAGAAAATACATCTCTTTTCTTCTCTTCTCCAACTCAACCTACCAATCAGTACGACGCCTCGACGACAAATCGTAAGATCTAAAGATACGGCAAAACTGTCACTGCAAAATACTCGGCATATGATAGATACATAACTGAAATTGGTCCAAGGTTAGTCAAGTAAATAGCTGATATTTTAGTTAGAATCCTGAAATAATGACTAATCTTTAACACTTGATATATAATCTACTATAAATCTATTCAGAATGTCATAAGAAGACAAATGGTTCGTTGGCGTCAAAATTTTGCTTGTGTATTTTTTAAGGATGGCAATTTTTATTTGATTGAGTTTAAATATTTTTTAATATAATGCGGTTTTAAAATAAATAACTAGGTTGTAAATCAGTGGACACTATGTTATTTGTATTAATAGTAATAGTTAGGAAACAGGGGTGCTCAATCGTTTTGGTGTTATACCTACTGTTTTAGGGATAAGAAAGTTGTTGGGATATTTAAAACTAGATTATCAACCCATTATATTGTTTCACTGTTGGCATAGTTCTTCTCTCAGAATTATAGGGATTAGGCTATATTTAACCACGCTGGCCTAACCTGGGTTAGCCGACTTCACACACCGTCGAGAAAATCTCTCAGGCATGCAAGTTGTCCTTCACCGTTTCGGCGCGTGATAATTAACTATTAAGCACATGGCTTCGAAAATTCACGAGGGTTTCGATAGCTTTGGATAAGAATTAGACTTTTGACTTGACAGTCCATTATTCATGTCACTGCACTTAAAATTACATACATTAATATGACTAACAAAGGTTCTGGCAACTCTTTAGCAGGCACAATCAAAAAAATCCCAAAAATCCTACCTCCATTTCTATATTTAACGAAAAGACAAGTTCAATGTCTTCACTTAAATCAAGAACTATAAACATAGGTATCGAGTTGCACTCAACCAAATGTTTCTCGTCTCTGTTTGAAGCGCCATTTCTATTAATAAGTGTCAAAACAAACATTAAATTCAAAATGAATACTGTAATAACTACAATTTATTAGTCGTTATATTAATATCATAACTGGATAATTAATTTAGGTGACTGAAATTGTATTTTGTAGCTGTATACCAGGAACTTTATTCTAAATGCAATATTTTTCTACAATGTTGCCCGCAAAAGAAGTTACCAATTTGAACTGACTGTATGACTTCATAAAATACATTAATGTTTACACATTTCGCCGGTATGTTTTGGTCCTATACAAATCCCAAACTCCGAGCTACTGAGAATTTCATAGAAAAACTCAATAACACTTCCTGGGAATCGAGCCCAGGACCTCTAGCGTAGCAGTTACGCTCAGGACCACTAGGCAAATAACACTTAATAATATTATGATACTTGACCACACTAATTATTTCTTGTCTGAGGTGTCTGAGGAAAAGGAATTCAAGTCCAGTTGGTATCCATGTGAATTTCATGCTTTTACTTAAATAAAATTAGGTATAAACATGTAATAATGGCTTTGATGCGTAGTTTGCTGGTGTAAAATGACATGCATGCCTGATATGATACCTAATATCGTCCGTAAGTATCGTTTTGTTTTATTAGAATCGGTTGCATCTGATATTTGAGATGATGTACATATAAAATAGTACCTACTTACGTTGAAATTAAATCAAAACACGATAGTTCATTATTATATACACGATATCGAAATCTTATAAAACATAAAATAATGTCGTTTTTCATTGTAGATAGCTTGAGTGTTTATTTTATAATGAAACTACAATACATAGTTTAAATTGAAAGTCTCAAGAGATAATATAGGTAACATAACGTCTCAAGCAAAAAAACACTTATTTTCGTCTATTGCAGTCCTCCAAAGTGTATCTCTCTTGTTTCAATTATCTATATAAAAAACTTTAATTCAAAATTAGAAGGCGCAAATAACGTTCTGATGTTATGTTTATTGTCTACGGCTAGACGCGCGCCCCGTGCAGTTACAGTTTGCATGCAGTGCATCGCTGGCCGCCCGCCAATTTGGGTGCGTCGACCCCCTCTGTGTATTTCTTTTTTCATGTCTGAGAATTTGAGATAGACACGTAATAGGAGGATTAGTTTATAAATATTTAGGTTTGAGGATAACTTGATGTATGATTATAAAATGAACAAAAGATAATAAAATAATGACACTACCATGCCCAGATGCATGAGTAAGTCGTAAGCAAAAACAGCATCAAATAAATTAGTTTGAGGTTTGTTTGAGGTAAATCCAATGGACAGAGTGACATGCTACGCTGGCCTAGCTGGTGAATGATCTGACAGCTAATCCATATAATAGCTTGATGTTAGTACAGTTTATATCTGCGAGGCCATACAAATACAAACATAGAACTATATTCAAACCCCAGACCACACTTCAATCAAAGGGGAAAGTCTACAAGATTTAAGTCTTGAGTCTCTTAAGTCTACAACACAAAGATAAGGCCTGTCATCTTGGATTAAAATCATCTCATCATCCTCTTGCCCTTGGCTCAATTTGAGGTCAGCACAGCATGTCCTTTTCATTAATGCTTTGATCTGTATGAATGACAATAGAATGCATAAATGCAGCTCGTATGAGAATATTAAAAGGGTAGGAAGGAGACATACAACGCCGAACCGAAGTAAATAAAGACAACGATAGGGAAGATGAAAGCTAAAGTAAATGATAACAATGTGGTTAAAATACGCAATACAATTGTAACTAGCTAAGTAGCTATTTTCCACCGCTCAGCGCAATTAAAGCTGAATACCGCACGATACACGATCCTAAAGCCGCGAAACCGCAAAGTTGACAAACCTATCATTGTGCTAGATCTTATTATGACGCACTTTTACCTTATGTAAGACTGTTATACAATTCATGTTTTAAAGGAATACATGGCATGGAAACAAGCAAAGTTATTCTATGCACCATTCAAGATGAAGGACGATAGCGCGAGAAAACAGTAGTCTATCTTCTTATGAGCTGCAAGCAAAGATATTTAAATATTAATGAGCTATGGATGGGATATCACGTTCAAAATCGTAATGTACTACTTGTTACCATTACAAATCGCTCTGTCCAGTGTCATACGTCAGCCTGCCAAAGAAATAAATGAAATTTCAAAATGGGATCAAAGATTTTGTATGAAAATTTACTTTTTTCAATCTCTTTGGGTGACAACACGACAATTACTAGCAAGAAACGGGATATAATAAACAAAATTACAATCGATTACTTTTCTAAATGGTAATATGTAAATTTCTCTTTAATATAATGGCAGTCTGACAGAGAGAGAGACAACAAATAAATTCAAGGTCAAATTTATTGTATGGAAATATTCCCAATGTCAGATCCACAGTCTTTGGCTGCAAGTGACAAACAAAAAAAAACTAAAACGCGCGTAGATAATCACTTGCTTGCTAGTCCCCTTTATCTGAGGTCCCTTCAATATGCTTTGGTAAACCCTCACAAGCGCCAGGACATATTATACCTAATTTTGTATCACAATAACAGGAAGCCACGGTTGGGAAGGCTGTAGCCGAGCGAGGCACGTTGACAAACGTATCGGAACGCAGATCAGATGGAGGACGGAAAATAATGAAATATTTCCATTATTTTCCATTCACCATCTCATGTAATTAGTTGTGTATTATGTGTGGTAATTACAGTTTTACCCTTTTGTTATTAAAAGGCGACCCAGGACGTCAGTTGAGGGGGGTCCTAATACGAAAGTAGAATAATATTTAACTTGATTTATGATATTTGTCAGGGGTACGCCCAGATACACTATATGGGGGACTTGAGCCTCTTGGACTCACCCTAGAATCTGCTATTTGAGTATCAGTTTTCGGTCACGGTGAATGTGCAGCCAATAATCTAGTATCTAATCAACGCTATTTTTCTATTGCACAGACTTTCCTATCAGTTAATAACTGTACCTATTTCTCTACATTCAATAAGTCACAGTTCCCGACGCTTTGTAGTCTGCGCATCATTTTATCTTGTTTTAAATGTGTTTTTGTAATACAGATCGAATTCGGACCATTAATTCTATGGAGTATCTGAGGTGTGACGTCCCAAAAGATTTGGGAAATACGAGAACGCGGGTAACATGCGAGTTAGTTTTGCCCAGTGGACGTTTTTTAATCTAGATCTACATTATAGCGATTTGTGGGTCAGATACACTTCAATCAGCTGTCAGTTTTGTATTAAACATTCAACAATAAACCGTTTTACACTAGAGAATTTGTTGCTATTAGGTACAAACAACACTAGCCCTTCACTTTCACCAGGTGGCGGGTTGCCATATGGATTTCCAAACGATGACAAAAAGGATAGTTTAAAAGAGAGTCGTACGTTATACTTGAACTATGACTACGTTTAAACAATCTTCTCGTTCGTCATTTTTAACAATATTTTATAGTTGTTTTCTCCACCACCTTTCTCCTTAATTAGTAAGACGTTTAAAACAATTAACCTTGGATTAATATTACCTATTTTAGATATGCGTTATATTGTACAGAGAAACAAAGAACACAAACTTTGTACAACATAATTATCGGCCAGAAACAATGTCACTATTCACTAATTTGCAGTTTAATTAACACTTCACACAGTAATTCATAATAGCATTCTAGAGTTAAAACGGTCCAACATACGAGTTTACGTCTGAAAAATTCATAAACTCTCTCAGTCGAATACAACCTACATTCTTGAAACTAATAACAAAAAAAAACCAAAAACTTAAAATTCGAACACACGGTTCGCGCGTACCATTTCGCGCCACTCACTGCACGAAAATATGGCGGGAAACGATGACAAACTTAAATGGTAATGTGATAAATGGCTTCAATTAGGATTCATGTTGTGTTCCCGTCCAAATAAGAGCTTGTAACGTCGGAAGAATTTATGAAGAGTCGTCGGAAGCAGGTCAATGGATAAATAATTAAGTTGTCAATTATGGCACCTAGAATTCACTGCGGCCGAGTAAAAAACCTCGATTAGAGTGATATGCGGTTAAAAACTAGAGTATTTAAACCGGTAATGTCCATAAGAATTGTATTTTGGAAATAAAAAGTTGAAATTGCACGGTGAGTAAACGTTATCACAGTAATAAACGGATGCAAATCGTTGTAAGAGCGATATCAAATTCTACCATCATGCACTGCATCTACATTTTTTTTTATTAAAATTTCTATTGTTCCTTATTAGCCTAGTTATCATAAGTTAAATTCTTAACAGCTCGAAGTTTGAATTTCCGAAAAGATACCTGAAACTATGGCCCCTGATCCATCAGTGGCTCGAGTTATGGAAATCTGAAACCTATTTACAAAGTGGGTACTTCTGTGCTATAGCCACAAGTTCTGCGTTTAGCTAGTATAACAAATTTCTTGAAAAAAAAAAAAATGCTTACGTCTCAAAATGACTTTACTGTTTCGTTATTATAACTATGACTCGATATTCTAATTGACGTGTTTGAAATCTTGCGCTTATTCAGTTTTTTTTTATTATGTCGCCACACTTTTTGTGTATTTGGCAGTGTCAAGTATTAGAGTAATCAAGTAATATTTCCCATCATAGGATTATATTGTATTATGGCACCACACTTTTTGTGTTCGCCAGTGTCAAGTATAAGTTGTTCAATTGCCTCAATAAAACGGTAGAAACTTTATTGAGGCGTCGATAGAGTTTAGGAGTGAACCCAAAAAGTCACTATTTTCAATTTTATATCATTTGCCTACACTCTCACACGTTCACGAACACTTAATGGTTAATTATCCACCATAATTACACATTAAACTTCGGAGAAATTCAAGTTTTGAAAAATAATATAAAATCGAAAATGTGCACTTTACATTTTCCCGCCTAAATACCCGCTTATTTAGTTACGCCTCGTTAAAATATTGTTCTAATAGGATATTTTATCTTTCTCTCATTTAAGTATAATCGTCGATCGATCACCGAGGAGTACAGATAACATAACCTTGATGTCAACAACAGATTTGTCTCAGGAAATTATTCATTCAACCCTGTGACTTTTTTTGGCTGGGCTACCATCACCGATTTGAATTCTGATTTAACAGAGAATTAGTAGCTAATTAGTCGAAATAAGTCATGAAATACATATAGGAATTTGTTGGTCGGCAGTTATAAGGGTAGTCAGTGTAGTAGTCAGTGGCCCAGTCCGAAAGGACTTTATCTGGCTGGCCACTACTGTATTTTGAATTGGTGGTTATAAGGGTAGTCTGAGGGCCAGCCAGAAAGAGTGCCTTCTGGCAGGCTCTCCGGACCTATCTGTATTTAGCGACTATTTTACGAATGATCTGTTCAATTAGAATTCAAATCCGTGATGGTGGCCCAGCCAGAAAAAGCCACACCATTTAGTCAGCTAGCTAATAAAGTTGTCAACTTATTTGTTGCTTCGTAAATAAGCTCATGCATCAATGCCTTTTTATTCTCGAGGAATGTTAAATGTATGAGCGTGTGAAGGTTTTTTTTCGAATGTTTCAGTCCAAATGGTGCGTTACGAATTCTCGTATTTTATTGGAGAATAAATGCATTTATAGGGAGGCCACATAAGCAAATGGATTGCTTATTTTAGTATAATGCATTCCGTTCATGTATTTCCCAAGCGACACTTTTCAACACATGACTCGTGGTCTTTAACCCCACCTTTGGCTAGGCACTACTCAGGTGAACAGTTAACAGATATCGATGGAATTTCAGTGATAAAACTGCATTCTTACATTATCTTTAATAGATTATTTGGCTTCTGACCTACATGGATGATACATTTTAAAACGTTCCTAAGAAACTTTGAGCCTCAAGTACACTTAACAAAAGAATTAGGTATAGAGGCAGCGAACAATTCTGCGTATTGAAATTGAATTGGGTGATAAATAATTGTCTGCCAAATGGTTTGGCAAGCGGTAATTAACAACACTTGCATTTAAACACATAAAAACATGCCATCACACGAAGGGTTAGGCAGAGGCTTACCATGTACAGCCACAGTTCGCCGGTATGGTTAGGTCCCATGTAATAGCGGGCGAGCCTATCTTAAACTCCAAGCTGATACTGAAAATTTAATAAAAAAGAAACAATAACACTGCTCGACCTTGGAATCAAACCCAGGAACTGTAGTGTAGCAGTCGCGCACAGGGCCACTTGGCTAGTGAGACAGCTTTTACACAAATTACGTGATAAAACCAAACTACTCAACATAAATGCGAAAATAATTAGGATTCGTTTTCAAGCCGCTGTACCAATGCTCAACGGTCAACTGCTGTACCAATTTTGGTAAAGAGATAGATTGGTTCACAGAGAAGTACGGACGCTATCTGTTGTATCAAAACTTTTTTGGGGTAGGTACTAGTACAAACAAGTACCTACCTACCGTAATAACGACACATTCAAAACCCAGATGTCGTTACTCGTTAGCTACCTGAATACCTATCTCCTTTGTCGACTGTACTCACACCCGTCACGGATATGATTCCTAGGTAAAACTGTTCGCTCTAAATCTTTCTTTTCATAACGGAGATTTTTTGGTTGGTTACCTACCTATTAACTAGTGGCTATCACTACGTGAGAGATAACACTCTGAATTTTAGAGCATTCAGAGTTTTAGGTTTTCGGTCTTAGTTCAGCAATAGACCTTTTTTGCATGATAAGATCGTATGACATATAAAAATATCAATATTGGGTGTCCTGTACCTAATGGAATGAAGCTGTAGTTCAAGTTGGTTCTATCTGAACCCTTTACCCCCCCCCCCCCTTGTCTTATGGGTTACAAACACATCTCACATATCACTCACACACAAACCAGAAACTCTTAAATTCTGTAGTCTGTATAACTATTTAATCTGATGGTTATTGAACCCGCAACCCATAGAACATCAACCAATTACTAGAGTATGGCATTAATCATCAAATTCATCATTACTTAAGTAATTAAATTTCATAGGCATACCTTAATTAATTCCATAAAGTAAATAACTCAGTAGGTACATCCATGGGGAATTAAATCAACTGATTAACTAATTGTTATAATCATATAGTGATGCAAACAATTATCAACTTAATTGTCAGGTATGTGGGTCACATTCTTATTGATTGCATGAAGGCAGTGTATGCAACTAGCAATAATTATTATGAGGATAATAATTATGTAGACTAACAGGGGTGGCCATCAGGTTGATTGCTGCTATTAGTCACATATAAGTTTATTTATTTATTTAAGTTAAATATATACCTTATAATACAACATATTAGACTCCAAATTTCAGCTGTTTTTAACATTGTCACTAAGTCTTAAAGTATATATCTATATATATATAAAAATCAATTGCTGTTCGTTAGTCTGGCTAAAACTCAAGAACGGCTGGGCCAATTTAGCTGATTTTGGTTTTGAATTGTTTGTGGAAGTCCAGGTAAGGTTTAAAAGGTCAGTAAATATGAAAAAAAAATGGATGTAGGCCTCCCCCAATGTACGCAATTTCACCCTGTCTACGGCCAGTTACATCCACCTATTGCCAGCAGCTTTCCGCAAATGATCATTCTATCTTGCCAACAGGTGATGGAGAGATGAAATATTATACTACTCCCTAATTAACATTACACAAGTCATAAATATGTTCTAAATGTATCAATCAGTATTCCGGCCATTTGGCTTTTTCCTCAAGTAGTCTCATTATATTTATTAAATTTAATATATTGTATTGCATCATGCACCAAGTTATTTCAGCCAAATTGTACTAATATCTTCTACAATTTAAATGTAAAAATAAGGATTGCATGGCAACTTCCTTATCGACTCACTTATGGTATCTGTAGTAAGAGCCAGTACCACATCTGAAATGGTTTGAAACATAATATTATCATACTTATTATGAAGTACATTTAATTTCTGTATTTGATAATCCTTGATAACCAATTTTTTTGAGTTATAAGCATTAATTTTTCATTTTCAGCATTCTCATTAGAAATAAAAGGGATATATTTTTACTAAATTTACAATATTTTTTTATTAATTAAGTAAATAAATAATATAAAAAAATACATATTCAAACATAACAACAAGCTGGTTGGAAAACAACTAAACTATTATAGTAAAATAATATATACTTTTTTATTTTCTGATTTCTTGCTTTATTATTTTCACCTACATTTTTTTTGCTGATTTTATGGAGAAATAAATGTGTGTGATAATGATAAGTGTGATTATTATAATTGGCAGGTCGGCAAGAAAAATCAGTACAATCTATCTATGAAATAAGTACTCTATGAAGGTACCTACCCTATTTATTATTATAAAAAAATAAATTAAAAGAGCTACATACCTTTTTAAAAAAAGAAACTTCCAAGTAAATATTTACACTTCTTTTGATACATAAATATAAACAGAAAATGTTTAAGAAATGCTAAGAAGTATTAATAAAAACAAATGACGCGACAAAGTAAAAGAACAATAATTCTAGATAGATTACAATAAATTCAATCAAAAAGCTTCAACGACGGATTAAATACTTTAAATAACGACTAATGTAAATACAAGAAACCGAAGGGAATGTTAAAGAAATACAAAAAGAATTAAACAAATCTGCGCTTACCCAGTGACGATCGAATATTGTTTTCACGGTGTTTTTTTTTCAGCCACTTCTACGCGCAAAGGATTTTATGAACTAACTTACTTATTTCAAAAATATTTTCGTGTCATAACTTTCACAAAAATATATTTATTCATTGAATAATAAGTCTTGTTTACGCACTTCGGTCACATTCACAACACCAGCAACACATTCTTGTATTTGACTTGACTTTCATTGTCGATGCGATTGATTTGATTTTGAATCGGAAGCAAGTAAAAAATATTGTCTATACTTTTTTACTTTGCCTTTTAAAATAATATCAATACAAAAATGTCAAAGAAAGTAATTACAAAGTTTTAAGATTTTCAACGACACAATATGTATTGTGGAACATAAAAAGTCCTTATAAAATGAAGGAAATGCTTGTGCAAAAAAATCTATACATAAGTAGTATATTGTCTATGTTCACAAAAGATTTGGCGGTAAAATTAAATTTGATAATTGTTATTGCTCATATTGCTTATCATTTGTTCTGTTTCTGTGACAAATATATAATTTATTATTATTATTAAAAAAAATGCTTGGCTCAAACTCTTAATAGAATTCACAGACTACTAAGAGATGCATACGCATACGCCTATAGAATTTTATAGAAAAACTGATCATCACTGCTCGACTCTCGTCCTGAAGTTAGAACAAAGAGTTTAATAATATAGTGGTTAGAAACAAAGCGACCAATTGAGTAATTACATCAATGGTATAGTCGCAAAGAAGGGATAAAGTACATAGTCATTGGATTAGTTAGTATACCTGTGGCCTGTGGTACTTACACACTTGTGGTACACTTAGAATATTATAAAAAAGAAAATGTTGACCGTTTGTAATGGATAAACTCAAACTACTAGATCGATTTTGAAAAATCTTTATCTAATGCTGGAGTTATATTATGTCTTTATTTAATTAATTTTATTATAATAGGTACCTTTAGATCTATCGAGTTTCTACTTTCTTCTCCATAAGACCAGGCTTGGACAGAGGTCCGGGGCCCCAAGTCAAAATATCAAAAAATCGAAGTTAGTAAGAGCAATTTAATCACGAATGCGATACATTTACTATCCCAAAGTCTTTACGCCGAGTGTACTAGGGGTAGGTAGGTATAGTACTAAATAAGAACATTGAAATGGTTTTAGGTAGTAATTTATTTACATTAACTTTTTATACATCGAATGTGATAGAAATACATTTTCCATGTAAGAATATTGTCATTTTACAAGTTTTAAGATGTCTAAATTATGTATAAGAGAAGACATGAATACTTATATAAATAAATAAGTATAAATCGATGATTGAAAAAAACTTGGTGGTCGACCAGGTTCCAACCCTATTCTTTATTATATAATAGAGGTTTTTCACCTTAAAAATAATCGTATAAGGTTGAAAATTGATTAACCGCCAACGTAAATTCAGTATAATTAATATTTGATATGATAATAAAATTAGTAGTATTGCCAGCAAGTGCTATAATGAACAGAATTATCACTGTGAGGTATTTATTTTGAAGAAAAATAAAGACACTATTAGTTTGTGGGTGCGAGCGGTTTAGTGCCACCCGGGGCAATAACTTCTTGCCACCTCCCTACACAGCACTACGCCACTGCAGTGAGCCCTTAGATAGCCCTTATAGTAAGAGCTTAGAGCAATGGCTATAAGGTTAAATTTTCAGTGAAATAGCATTGAAAATTTAACCTCATAGCTTTTTCTAAGGCCTGATTATCAATTAAATCGGTAACATTAAAAATGAACCTTACAGCCAAGTGTTAGTGACACGATATTGCACTACCCTCGACGATATGGGAAACCTGAATACCTATAAGTGGGACACCGAGCGATAATAAGTATCTTTTCGCCATGATACGCACACAACAGTTCCATCCCCATCATCTTAATGGCTGGCAGCCAACTGTGCGTTTCTCTAGAAACTTTCTGCCTCGCACAACAAAACTGTGGAGTGAACTATCGTCTGCAGTATTTCCGGACCAATACGACCTCCAAAATTTCAAAAAAAGAGCGTATTCCCTATTATAAGGCCGGCAGCGCACTTGTGACTCCTCTGGTGTTGCGGGTGTCCATGGGCGGCGGTGATCGCTTACCATCAGGCGATCCGTCTGCTCGTTTGCCCGCTATCCCATAAAAAAAAACAACACAAGTCACGGCAGGTCATAGCGGCACTATGCGCGGGCGCACAGCGGGGCGGGGTAATAACCCGTAGTGAGGATGTTTTTGTACGGATATCCAGGTAACATAACAAGCTGTAACTGTGATTTTCGTTATACAGTTTTGACAATTTGTACATAGATCCTATACATAAAAATACTAGACACGTGTCTCGGGTGTCCCATATACAAAAACTAAAGTTGTATATCTGCTGAATGAGCTCTTAACTATTTTATTTTGTGGAATAAAAATAAAAACAGTTTTAAACATATTGATATAAAACAACTGTACGGATTCTATCACGTTCAGTCTGCCCGCGACCATGGACGCTGTAAAGGGTCCGAAACGTTGAGATTTTGTATCAATAAAATATTTTATTATTATTATTATTTGATTTGTACTAATATAACGCGGTAGAATCCGTAAAGTTGTTTTATTTCAATATGTCTATTATTCGTGTAAGCTTCAGAAATCAACAGTTTTAAATTCAGACAGCGACTTGTTCACCATCGGCACATGAGTGTCTTGACAATAGTCTCTATACAACTATAGTGGAAGTTTGAGGATCAGCAGGCGAGCAGGTCGCCCAGCGCCCTGGCTCCGCCCTCGCTGGCCCAGTACACCCCACCGCACGAGTTCACCAGACTCCACACGTAGGGGGTGAAGAATTCCTCAGGTTTCTCTTCCTCGACGTAGCGGAATTTCAGGTCGGGGAATTTCTGGAATTGAAAAATCAGCATCATCTCTCCGATTGTTTTTCCGGTCCCAGTTTGAAGGGTAATGTATCCAGTGAAATTTCTGAACGAATGAGACAAGGCGAAGTCGATCTATTGGTACGCCAAAACAAATTTAAATAGGTCGCAATTTGTAGGCCTATATAACACACTAGCTTCTGCCCGCGACTTCGTCCGCGTAGCGTGATGATATATAGCCTTCCTCAATAAATGGGCTATCTAACACTGAAAGAATTTTTCAAATCGGACCAGTAGTTCCTGAGATTAGCGCGTTCAAGCAAACAAACAAACAAACTCTTCAGCTTTATATATTAGTATAGATAGAGTATAGATTCTAGGGTAATAGCAATACTTTTACACGTGGGAGAGCCATGCTTCGGCACAAATAGGCCGGCTCGACCGGAGCCTCACAGAAAACCGGCGTGAAACAACTCTTGCGTAGTGTTTCGCCTGAGTGCGTGAAGTTACCGGAGGCCCAAACCCTTTTAAAAGGCGGGCAACGCACTTGCGATTCCTCTGGTGTTACGGGTGTCCACGGGCGGCGGTTATCGCTTACCATCAGGTGCTCCGTCTGCTCATTTGCTCCCCTATCCCATAAAAAAGCAAATGTGACATTGACAACACAATATTCACAACTGAGTATTCAAAATTTTGCTACAAATCGTTAAAAGATTACTTATGATGTCTTGCCATGTGTTAATTTTTCCCGTAAAGATCATTACAATACCTGAAACTATGGCCCCCTGATCTATCAGTGGCTCGAGTTTTGGAAAACTGAAACCTATTTGCACATATTGTTATTGTGTCTAATTGTGTGCGTGTGCGCACCGATATCGTAGTCGTTGTGGGTACGACTGTAGTACAGCCACGAGTTTTGCTATTAGCAAAAGTATCAACAATTTCTTGAAAATAAAAAATACAAGTTTGTGGAGACCCTCCTTCTGGAAGTCCAGTAAAAATAATATGGAATTCCGGAAGTTCGAACGAAACGCTTTAAGTCCACATTTATCATGCGTACCGCCGAAATGTGGAATGCACTTCCCGAGTGCTGTGGCAATCTCTTTTTTTTTGTAATTTAATAAAAAAAACTACACGTCAAACTGCATAATAAAATTCTCACACCTACTGCATAATGCTCAGCAACTATTTAAAACAAAGTTGTAAAGCTAATATTGTAATTGTGATTATTTTATTTTAAAAAGAGTATCTATGGAGTTTCTTGCCGGCTCTTCTCCATAAGACCCACTTTTTGGAACCGTGCAACTAATTTTGACTTTTCCAAAGTGCCTTCTTTAATGGTCTAATTGAAATAAAACATTTTGACTTTGGCTTTTAGTGGGTCCCCGATAGATATAATCTGGGTGTCTTTAAATCACGAGTGAATCATCATCATCACAATCATCGTAGGTCGCAGTGTCGCTTAACATCAGGCGAACTGGAGATCAACTGTAAGGCTATCAAAAAATAAATATACCTTTAGCCTATCGCTGGACCACTGCTCGGCGCCCTTCTTGATACATTGCAGCACTTCAGTGACTCCCAAATCGCCGCCCGCGCCTTCCTGCACTCTTTGTAACCGCGTTGAGAAATACCCTATCACCTGAACAGAGAACATTGATAAATATGATGTACTAACTTTTGCTCGCGGCTTCGCTCACCTGAAGCTATATTAGGATAAGAAATGGATCCCAAAATTAATTTGATCATAAACCAACAGTGATAATCTCTTCTTTGTATGGGCCTCTATACATCAGAGAGGTCAAGCTGTATGTCAGGATCCGTTTAATTAATTGAGATAAGAAGTTCACCAGTTTTTAAGTTGGAGCACATACTTTCTAACAGTGAAAACAAAATTACAATCTATTCAGTGGTTTTTGCGCCAAACCGTAACAAACAGACAAGAATTTTTAAAATCATATTTTTTGATTCGGAGACCTTTATATAACCTAACCCACTTGTTTTTTTTAATAATTTCAATGTACAGACACAGCTTTTTTTCAATTTTATAATAGTAGAGATGCGTTGGTTTTCATGAGCATATTGTATGATTAAGGCGTGCGTTACGAGTGGACGATTGTGTAAGTGTTTTGATGTTTAATACATATACTCACGCCCTTCTCCCACAGGGATAGGCAGAAACTATAGACCGCCACTTGCTACGATTCTTGCACACTTATTTTGCTTCTGCGACATTCATACATCTTCTCATACATACGCGCCGGTTGCGAGTACTACGCACCTGACCTTTTTGAAGAACTTCGCCAATGAGATCGGTGTATGTCCTTCTAGGACGATCTCTTTGATGTTCAATATTTCGAGTAAAACAGTAACAGTTTTATACGTGGGAGAGCCATGCTTCGGCACCAATGGGCCGTCTCGACCGGAGTGATACCACGGCATCACAGAAAACCGGCGTGAAGCAACACTTGCGTTGTGTTTCGCCGAGTGAGTGAGATTACCGGAAGCCCAAACCCTTTTAAGAGGCGGGCAGCGCACTTGCGACTCCTCTGGTGTTGCGGGTGTCCATGGGCGGCGGTTATCGCTTACCATCAGGTGATCCGTCTGCTCGTTTGCCCCCCTATTCCATAAAAAAAATAATCGTACCATATCGATATTCTGCGCGACGGGATGGTGTTGTTGATGCTGTTGGAACAGATGTCGCTTGTGCAGCAACGCGTAAACAACATTCAGGTTATTCGACAGCTGGTGAGCCACGCACGAGTTGATTATCTCTAGCAACATGCGCAGGACCTCGTCGAGAACGCTTATGTGATCCATCTGTGAAGGAATGGGGTTAGAGAATCAATCTCCGAGCCTTTTCCCAAGCATGCTTGCCGTCAGTTAGGACTGGTCTACTCAAAGATGCAATGGTTTCCTCAAAATACCATTTCAGACATTACCCTGTGTTGTCACACTCACAATTAATCATTCATTAAAGACTTATTAATCATTCATTAATGATCTTTTAATCATGCATTAATGATTTATTAATGATTCATTAATATCTGGTATTATAAACTTACAATTTCTTCTGTTTTCTCTTCGGCGTGATGAGGTAATTCTAAACTATTGATATCGCCACCTGAAACATCGTTGTTTATTTATATAGTGCTTTACTTAAAATACTCTAAACTTCATTTTATATAGCATTAGACATTGTCAAAATGACTGCTAATTTTAGAATTTAAAGTTTGTAAATCATAAATAGATTACATTAATAAATAAATAAATAAATATTCTGCGAACATCCAGACGAACACAAACACTTATATTCATCACATAATTTTTTGTGTCCTGTGGGAATCGAACCCACAACCTCATGCTCAGCAGTCCGGTACTCGAACCACTAAACCACAGAGGTCGTCATTGAAATAAAACTATTTTTTTACGGATTTTATCGCGTTGTATTAATTTTATTTAATTCCCGACGTTTCGGATCCTTTACAGCATCCATGTACGGGTCACGGGTAGCCTGAGGTGTTGGACGTCTTAATGTTAAATTACTAACAGCTACCTTACATTTTTGTTAATTATTAGTGATCCGATTCACGCAGAACGAGCTCACCGTATCCTTTGGTCTTGCAGTTTTGGGCTTGGATTTAGATTTAATTGATTCTATGATGGGGTTCCAAGCAGCTGGTAAGACCCAACCATCATCTCTATTGAAATTTGGGTGTTTTTTAATTTCAATACCCTCACGAATCATCCTGGGTAGGAATCGGTTTTCTTTTGCGAGGACTTGTGTTTTATCAAATCTGATGTAGTACTGGGTCTTGTCTAGGGTATTAAATAAAATTTATACAACGCGATAAAATCCGTAAAAAATAGTTTTATTTCAATCTATACTAATATATAAAGCTGAAGAGTTTGTTTGTTTGTTTGTTTGCTTGATCGCGCTAATCTCAGGAACTACTGGACCGATTTGAAAAATTCTTTCAGTGTTAGGTAGCCCATTTATTGAGAAAGGCTATAGGCTATATATCATCACGCTACGCGGACGAAGTCGAGGGCAGAAGCTAGTGTCTAATATTCGCGTAAGTGTCAGAAACCAGTAGATTACATTCCCTTATATTTATATATGGTTGCATCGAAATAACGACGGTTATTCAACGTGTAACGCAAGATCTGAAAGTACTATATTCAGTTTTTTTTTTTTAAAGATTACCACCAATGTGGGTCGCACATTACTAGTATTCTTGTTAACCCCTCGTGCTAAGCTAAATGCTTGTGTTACAAGTGGGTTCACGTCGGTAGTGCAATGGGTGGGGTTCGAACCGGCAACCACATGATCGTAAGTCCGACGCCCTAGCCATTTGGCTACCGACGCTTCAAAATAATGTAGTAGTGTAATGTAATGTGTTAATTTTTCCCGAAAAGATAATTAAACAGCCTCAAACGATGGCAGCATTGCACGGTTCTCCTCTCACAGTGACAGAGATTAGGCTATAGTCCACCACGCTAGCCTAATGCGGGTTGGCAGACTTCACACGCTGTCGAGAAAATCTCTCAGATGTGCAGGTTTCCTCACGATGTATTCCTTCACCGTTTAAGCGCGTGATAATTAACTATTAATACGCACATAACTTCGAAAAGTCAGAGGCACGTGCCTGGATTTGAACTTAAGATCTTTGAGTTGGCAGTCCAATGGTCATATCGCTAGGCTATCACTCCATTTTTGTATGTTATTTCAACTAAAATCATGAAGAATATAAAAAATCAAAATAGGTTTTGTTACCTTCAATCTCACTGCATAGCCTCGCTCTCCGTTTGGTTAATGTTTCAAATAATGATATTAATCTTTGTGCTACGTATGGATGTAGATTTCTGAATTCACCTGAAAACAAATAGAATATTTTTTATTATTTATACTAATCTATACTCAATACTAAAGATATTACTTTATAGCGCTATAAAGCTGAAGAGTTTGTTTGTTTGTTTGCATGAACGCTCAGGAACTACTGGTCCGATTTTAAAAATTCTTTCAGTGTTAGGTAGCCCATTTATTGAGGAAGGCTATAGGCTATATATAATACCGGTTAGACCAAGTCCACGGGGACGCGGGCGGAAGCTAGTACATGATATAATAACAATTTGCACGACCTGGGAATCGAACCCAAGACTCGTAAGAGTCGCACTCAAGACCACTAGGCTAATGAGGCAGTTTTAAAAAGTTGGTTAAATTAAAAACTCACAGCTCATATTAGCGATGGCAGCGAGACAGTTGGTGTGTAAGTATTTGTCTCTAACTCGAACCATATTGTACTGCAGCGCTCGAAGTATAACCAACACCATAAGACCGCCTAGAGAGATCTCTGATATAGCCCGCTCCGTATACCACGTCAGGTTTTTTAACATCTGCGAACAAAATATAGTCTTAGCAAAACCCCTCTACAAGACCCGGACCACGCGATACGCCATAAAAGCTAGCGCGCGCATGTCAGCGGGTTCATTCGATTCTCACTCGTCAACGGTTGAACATCGCTACCCTCATTTTTATTGTTATTCGGTCTCACTATTTTAGTCTCGTTATTTAATGTTATTACATCATTTGCAGTAATTAGAGTTTTGGATATCGTCGATTGTTAATTACTAATTGTTGTAATTTTAGTTATCAAGTTTTATTAAAAAAAAAGCTTACTAGCAATGCGGGTCGCACATTACTAGTAGGTATTCTTGTTAACCCCTCGTGCTAAGCGAAAATGCTTGTGTTACGAGTGGGTTCACGTCGGTATTGCAATGGGTGGGGTTCGAACCGGCAAACATATGATCACAAGTCCGACGCCCTAGCCATTAGGTAACCGCCGCTTTAATATATGTATGTTATAATTGATTAAATAATTTAAGGGTTACCTGTGCATTCTTTTTTAAAAAACTGTCATCACGCTTGTTTCATTCTACGATCTCTGTAGTTTAGTGGTTCGATTTCCACAGGACACAAATATTTATGTGATGAATATAAGTGTTTGTGTTCGTCTGGATGTGTCTTATGTATTATAAGTATGTATTTACAAAAATAAAGTATATAAGCATTATATCCATTGTCTAGTACCCATAGTACAAGCTCTGCTTAGTTTGGGACTAGATGGTGCTGTGTAAAATGTTGAAGAATATTTATTTATTTATATTTATTATTTGTATTCCGAGAAGGGTTAGGCTGAGGTGTGCTAATGTACACCCACTGTTCACCGGTATGTTTAGGTCTTATGCAAAAGAGGGTGAACCTATTGCTATAAACCGAGGACAAATCCAAAATTCAGAGTTGCCACTGAGGATCTAATAATTATAATAAATAAATTATGCTTAGGGTTTTTATAAATAAGTAGATACAGCAGTGATATACAAATGATATGTCCATGCACAGTAGTCTCGAGTTCAAATCTAAGGCACGCACCTCTGATTATTCGAAATCATGAGCATATTCATATGTAATTATAACTCTGTTAAACGGTGAAGGAAAACATACTGAGGAAACCTCCATGCCTGAGAGATTTTCTCGACGGCGTGTTAAGTCTGCCAACCCGCACTAGGCTAGTATGGTCTTATAGCCTAATTGTTCTACCCGTAGAGAGTATAACAAATAGGCTTTTTGTTAGTTTAGTTGAAACATTCTTTAAGATCTAATTTTTAAAAATCAAATTTTTATACAAACTTACGCTAACCAATCCATACCCGTAGCGACATCTATTGAGATTTATTAGAACTATTTTTCGTTCTAATGAGATCTTACGTAATTGATATGAAATAATACTCACAATTAAGTGTACACTCTTGATGAGCGCGTCATCTTCTGTCAGAATGAGTAGAACTATGAGGGACATGTATATGTGATGTGAATTGTTGTCGGGAGCGTTGTATAATACTTGCAGGATCGGTACTATCTGCGAACAAGAAAGAAAAAAGAAACACATAAAAAAAACCCCCGACTCAAAAATAAACCTGAATCCCTATAAAAAGAAAAAAAATATCTTGAAATTATAACCCTTCGTAAGTACGTATGAAGTTTTTTGATTAAATTGTGTCGCGTCGGGGGACCGCTGCCTGCCACAGACACACACACACACACACACACACACACACACACACAGACACGTCAAACTTATAACACCCCGTCGTTTTTGCGTCGGGGGTTAAAAATAGAAGTACACATTAAGGGCCACTTGCACCAACTTCATAATTGTATCTAAATGGTATTTAAACACGATTTTTCATAGAAATTTTGTGTTTAAATACAATTTAAACACATTTAAGAAGTTGGTGCAAGTGACGCTAAAAATAAAACTTATTTTAACACAAAGTAAAATTAACAAAAATATAAGGTACCTAGCTGTTAGTAATTTTAACATTGACCTCAGTCTACCCGTGACCATGGATGCTGTAAGGGATCCGAAACTACGGGAATTAAATAATATCAATACAACGCGATAAAATTCGTAAAAAGTAGTTTCATTTCAAGTCTGCTATTTCCAATGTGTCAGATGTCCAATGGTTCTGACATAAGAACTGTCAGATTTTAAAGGCAAATCTGTCAAAAATCCACAATTCTGAAGTAATTCAATTAGTAGAATTGGGGCCCAGGTGGCTCGTCAAGCCTTTTGTCGACTTGATCAATAAAAAAAGTTTGCCTACCCCCATGGGAGCCTGGCGAGAAAATACGTAAACTTACTAGCTCGTCGATCTGTGCCACGTTGCTGATATGTCGTTTGTAGGCGGTGCAGGAGTGTAACATCAGGTACAGTAGTAGCGTGGAGTGCTCGCAGCCCGCGGTCGCGCACAACGCTTTGTGAAGCTGCAATGAAAAATAAACCTTAATTATACTCATACTGTAACGCTATATAGCATCTATATTGCTAAGGGTGAGCCGCGAGTTTGTGGGGTAATACTACTTAGGGGCCTACCTAATTGCCTATTTGTCAAAACGTATATTCGATAAGGTCCCCCGGCAGCCACATTTGACAATAGAGATGGGAAATATTATATAAAACAAATTAAATATAATAAAATCATTATGCAAACGGCATATGAAAAAAGGTTTTCGTCAATTTTGTCTTCAGTGGTTGCTGGGGCCCTTTATGTCCACGGAGCCCTGGATTGCAGCTCGAAAAGCCCTTATAGATATAGATCCGCCCCTGTGTATCGCACCTTATCGGTGGTATCACTCCGGTCTGTAGTATGAAAAATGAACCTTACACTCATACCGTGAATTTGTGGGGCTTGGTACCTATGGTACTTATTTGGTACAAATTAAATATTAAGTATAAAGTCCTCTTTTTTTCCTATACCATGTAGATATTCATAGCATAGGAAAAAATACGTTTTTGTCAATTTTGTCTTCAGTGGCTGCTGGGGCCCTTTAAGTCCACGGGGCCCTGAGCTGTAGCCCGAAAAGCCCTTATATAGATCCGCCCCTTATATCACGCTAAATGCGTAACTCAACGAAAAAAATCCTGAATCGCGCAAGCAACATTTGCATCGGAAGTTGCATCTATACAAATCTCCCGCCTGGACAAGCCAAAATGGTGATTGCGGCGTGATTCCAGTGTCTTCACAATACATATATAGCTCTCTCACTTTTTTTGGGGTGCGGTAATACTTCATGGATAGCTTTCTATTAATTTAATTATATGCATTAATTTCAATATCATAGCCACAACGAAGCTTAGTCAGGTTATCTAGCCACAGATAAAATCTTTAGAATATTTGTTGAAAATTCTATGGTAGCCTATACTTACTGCTGCCATATCGATTCTAGGCGGAGTCACCTGTTGTCCTGCGTTTGATTCCCTTTGAGGCGTCGGCGCTGAAGTTTCTGTGAAATGATCCAGATTATTTCAATGCTCGAATAAGGAGCACGGCATCTTGGGATAGATATTCCATGTAACCTCACAAAAGGGCGCTAGATGTCACCGCTGTACGCTGCTATCCGCTCTCGGTGACGTGTTTGGCGCGCCTGTCGGCGAATAATAGCGGTACTAACGACGAGCCAATAGGAAGACTCAATTTGACGCGCCATTATCACGCCACCGTTTATAACCGGAACACAGAGGCCTGGTGAATTTTGTAAAAGCGTTCGGCAGTCAGTTGCTTTTGGGACCTCGTGGAATAAAGTTAAAATATAGTGTTCGTACCCATCATTGTTTGAAAAAAGCTAAGTATAATTATATATTTCGTATATGGCTACTAATTTAGTGTTTTGTTTTATGTAATGGTCGATAATGGTAATAATTCAAACTGTGGTGATTAATGTAATGTGATCCGATTAAATTTAAAAGAGTTTTGTTCTATTTTATGTTGTTTGTTTTATAAATACCCTAATAGGTGTAACACAACCTTAGAATGGTAATATAAGTCTCATTGTAATATTAAGGTTGTTTTTTCATGTAACAACACTGGTAGTAGCAATTTTATTTATCTGTGCTTTTGTTTCTTCGTCCTTATTGTGTCACGGGACATTGATTTGTGCCCGTGGCACATTTCAGATTGAGAATAAATTAACATACCTATTTATAGTCTATTCAAAATGAGAGGGATTAGGCTATAGTCCACCACGCTAGCCTAATGCGAGTTGGCAGACTTCACACGCCGTCTAGAAAATCTCTCAGGCATGCAGGTTTCCTCACGATGTTTTGTTTCACCGTTTAAGCGCGTGATAATTAACATACATTTATTAGCGCGTGCTATACACAAGTGACCATGGGTACATAGAAGAGGCCCAATGCGGTGATTAATGTATCACCGCATTGGGCCTGTTCTATGTACCCACTTTGGTATTAACTAATCACACTGTATACATAACAGTGTGATTAGTTAATATCGAATTTAATCACCAAGTTGAGCTATTTGGGCGAACCCAAGGTGGTGATTATTTTTAAAGCACATAAACAGTGTGAAAAATGGCTTGGTCAAGAGTACCCTAAACCAGCGTTCATGTATGAAAAGATTGATGAGTGTGGATGAAGCTAAAGAGGTATGTCAGAATCGTAGCAAGTGGAAGTCTGTGGTCTCTGCCTACCCCTACGGGACAGAGGCGTGACTTTATGTATGTATGTATAAACAGTGTGATTAGTTAACATCGAGTTTAATCACCAACTTGGGCTATACGAACCCAAGGTGGTGATTATTTTTAAAGCATCTCCCTTACCTGCAGTATCCTCGCAGCACAGCAGCGCGTGTCTGTACAGGTTGTCATCATTCATGCAGTGGTTGGCCAGGGACAGCAGTAGCAGGCACGACTGGTTCGCTACAGGGTGCTCCTTCTTGACTCTCTCCTGCAGCTCCTGCCGGTCCAACGGAGGGTTCGTGTAGATCGTCTGCCGGGTCGTCGAGTTGAAGGTTATCATGTTCCAGAGGCCGGCTGTGGACGATATCAATTATATTAAACTAGCCACCCGCCCACGGTTTCACCTACGCTGCCCCGTTCCTAAGAGTCGTAGGGTTATGTTAAATAGCTAAAAATCTTCATATTAAATACATTAAATACACTAATATATAAAGCTTAAGTTTGTTTGTTTGCTTGAACGCGCTAAGCTCAGGAACTACTGGTCCGATTTGAAAAATTCTTTCAGTGTTAGATAGCCCATTTATTGAGGAAGGCTATAGGCTATATATCATCACGCTACGCGGACGACGTCGCGGGCAGAAGCTAGTATACTAATATATAAAGCTGAAGAGTTTGTTTGTTTACTTGAACGCGCTAATCTCAGGAACTACAGGTCCAATTTGAAAAAATCTTTCAGTTTTAGATAGCCCATTTATCGAGGAAGGCTATAGGCTATATATCATCACGCTACGCGGACGAAGTCGCGGGCAGAAGCTAGTAATTAATAAAAAGTGAATTATTGCTTAGTCAGTTTTCAACTTCACGAAGGTTTGTAACAGCACAACTTTGGCCCAAAACAAAAAAATATTTGACGTCGAGAAGGTAAGTTAGACTCACAAGCGAAGTTGATGAGCAAGCTGCCGCCGCCAGCGTGCGCCCCGAACATGCTGGGCGGGGCAGGCAGCATGCTCAACAGGTTATTCAGCAAAGTCTTCACCAGCAGCGGTGCGTGCATCCCATAGCGACCTTGGAACAGGGTCCTAGAACAAATTAGTCATGGAACATAGCACAGATATCATGTTTTTAAAATGATGGGTTTAAGATGAAAACAACATAAGCAATCTCATAGTAATCTCTTTCTCTCAGTCGGAGGCATCGTCCTAATTTTACCCCAAAGCACCATCATAGCACCATCTAGTCCAAAACTAAGCAGAGCTTTTACTATGGGTACCTACTAGACAATGGATATAATCTTTATCTCAACTATTATAAAATTGTAAAAAATATTTTGTTACGGGTTGGAGCAAAAACTAGTGAATAGATTTTAATTTTGTTATCACTGTTAGAAAGTATTATATATGCTCTCACTTAAATACTGGTGAACTTCTTATGTCAATTAAATAATCGGATCCTGAGATACAGCTTGATCTCTCTGATGTATCAGAGGCCCATACAAAGAAGAGATCATCACTGTTGGTTTTTATTAAATTATTTTTGGAATCCATTTCTAATTCTGCTATAGCTTCAGGTGAGCGAAGCCGCAGGCAAAGGCTAGTGCTTAATATATACTTTTTTTTGTAAATACATACTTATAATACATAAGAAACACTCAGACGAATACAAACACTTATATTCATCACATAAATATTTGTGTCATGTGGGAGTTCTGGGAATCGAGCCCACGACCTCGTGGTCAGCAGTCTGGTACTCGAACCACTAAACCACAGAGGTTGTCCGTAATGCCGTCCATCGTAATGACTCTGACCAGGCCTGGACTTCTAGGCACTTGGCATTTGAGCCCTCCAAGCCAGGCTTTTGACCTTATTTGTATGTCCCGCCTGACACCTGACATAAGTATAGAGGTACTTACCGGTATATTAAGGAGGTCTCCACGAGGCGTGTTTGTCCGTGCACCCCGGCGAACATGTACACAGACATCAACACCAACATCGTGTTGATGCACTCCAGGTGTAGGTAATATGTGTTGTCACTGTCAATAACATAAGATTAATGTGAGTACACGATACATTTGGCGTAGTAGGTGAGCGAGCGGATTTATGGGATAGGGGAACACCTGATGGTAAGCGATAACCGCCGCCCATGGACATCCGCAACACCAGAGGAGTCGCAAGTGCGTTTGCCCGCCTTTAAAAGGGTTTGGGCCTCCGGTAACCTCACTCACTCGGCGAAACACACCGCAAGCGTTGTTTCACGCCGGTTTTCTGATTCAGAATGTGAAGGCAAATTTCGACCTGTCGGGTGGGACTCCCAACTGGGATACCAAAGTACAATAACTTCATAATCTTAGCATGGAAATTACAAAAGAGGATAGGCTCGCTCGACTTCTTTGACTTTAAAAATCACTCACGTCACCGGAACATCAATGATAAGTCCGATCAGAGCGTCGATCAGCATCTCCACTCGACTCTCGCTGCCTGTCAGTTTAGGGGACGTTGGAGCTTCCAGGACTTCAGGAGTCGAAGAGGACGGGAGCGGCGACGGTGGCGTCTCTTGTGAGGGCTAGAAAAAAAACTATGAAGTAAATTCTATTCTAGATCTTTGCCCAAATGAAAATAGATATAATCATAATTTATGTATCATTATACACCCTAATTCGTAGTGGATCGGAGACGGAAATAGGTCATTTTGATTCCAGCTTTTTTATATTAAAATTCTTTTTAATAAAAAAATTAGTTTTTTTAATTATTTTTCGCAACCTGCCTTGTCAGTCTTAGGAGTCGCAAGCGCGACTGTTATGTTTAATATTCGATTCGGTCGAGTAGCGTTTTTTTATGCAACGAGCAGACGGATCGCCCGATGGTAAGCGATTACCGCCGCCCATTGGTACCCGCAACACCAGAGGAGTTGCAAGTGCATTGCCCGCCTTTTAAAAGGGTTTGGCTCACCGGTATCCTCACACACTCGGTGAAACACAACGTAAGCGTTGTTTTACGCCGGTTTTCTGTGAGGCCGTGGTATCACTCCGGTCAAACCGGTCGGAGTTATGAAATTCTTAGTAACAACTTGGAGTTGGAATTAGTGCGTCGTTAACGGCAATAGTCTCGCCACTTATAACATATACCGGCGAACTGTGGGTGTGTGTATCTGCCTAACCCTTCGAGGAATACAGACGTGATGGTATGTTATAGTACATTACTGCCGCGGTCTATAATGACTACTATGCTGGTCGCGCTGATGAAGGCCGACAGCGCAGCTCCAGGCCGACACAGCGCGGTCAGCGTGCAGCACGGGCTGCAATGATGGCCAAGCTGAAAGGCCTATAGCTCGAGGCAATCATAGCGTGACCAGCGAAGCAGTCATTGTAGGCCAAGGTTTGTATAGTGCTTTACTCAAAAATGCAAGTACCTAATCTAAATAAAACCAGCAAGTAATTTAAATAAAAAATATATTAATTAATTAAATTAGCAATGGTAGTTGGAACTATACAGCCTAATATGGAATTAAAATCTTTTTGTACCTACCTATCTCTATAGATGAGCTGTGTTTTAAATAAAATCTTTCTGGATTTGATTTTTTAAAACGTAAAACATCAAACGTCAAAATAGCGGCCGGCAAAACATTGCCGGCCCGTTAGAGCGGCCAGCGAAACCGGCCGCTCCTTGAAACAGAACGGCAAGGTCGACTTTGCTCAAACAAGGTTGTCAAAATACTTAATGACCACATTACATGCATTTTTGAGTAAAGTTAATAATTATTTGTTTTGAGAAACGGTACATCATGCCATTGATGGTCAGATCTTTTGTTTATCCACCGACTGGTCAACTGTTTCGCACATAACATCTTTGGATTGTTTTTTGAAGGAGGTTTCACTTTTTAATAAAGTTATTTTGTTACAAAATTTTGTGTGAAAATTTCAACTGTCTAGCTATCGCGGTTCTTGAGATACAGCCTGGTGATAGACAGACGGACGGATAGACAGCGAAGTCTTGGTAATAGGGTCCCGTTTTTACCCTTTGGGTACGGAATCCTAAAAAAACAGTCGAATTTAGAACCTCCTCCTTTTTTGAAGTCGGTTTAAAAGCATATATTCACTATAACTCACCGTATTATCAAGTGCTTCCCTGCTGTCCACGGGCCCATTACCCACCCTCCGTTCAGCCTGCACATCTAAGTGTCTGCAGAGCTCGTACTCAGGCACCATCTCTACTAGATATTTGCTGACTGCTCGAATCACGAAGAGCGCGTTGAAAGTTTGCCATGCCAACATAACACTGCAAAGAAAGGGTTTCAGTTTTTTTTTTAAAAAAAAGCTTACTAACAATGTGGATCGCACATTGCTAGTATTCTTGTTAACCCCTCGTGCTAAGCTAAAATGCTTGTGTTACGAGTGGGTTTACGTCGGTAGTGCAATGGGTGGGTTTCGAACCGGCAACCACATGATTGCAAGTCTAGCCATTAGGCTACCGCAGCTTTCGGTAACGAGTCAAATTTTTCCTTCACTAAAATAACTTTATAATCTTAGGATGAAAAATGCAAAAAAATCACAAAAAGATAAGTCTTTATTTGCCTTAAACATAGTTAAAAGGAATGGTAGCATCGTACGGCATAGAACTAACCGTACCGTAAGGTACCGTAAGGTAAGGTAACCGTAAGGTAAGTCATGTCGGTTGAGAGGCAAAGTAACTTGCCTTTCAATAGATGTTACTGACGTCACCTTTAAGACGTACATCCAGAATGTGAAGGCAAATTTCGACATAGCAGGTGGGACTCGCGGTGGCTTAGAGGTCATAGCGTCTGGCGTACCTAGCCAGAAGACGCAGGTTCGAATCCTGCCTGCGAGTAAAATTTTTCCTTCACTAAAATAACTTTATAATCTTAGCATGAAAAATGCAAAAAACCACAAAAAGATAGTTTTGATTCATACTAGTAACGAAAGTGTTAAAGTTTATATAGCAAGTTCACCCTTATCTTCTTTTTAAAAAGTCGTTTACATCAACTATTATAAAATTGTAAACAGCTGTGTCTGTACACTGTGACATTTAAAAAAAAACAAGTGGGTTAGGGTATATATACGTCAGCGAACCAAAAAATGTGATTTTTGAAATTCTTGTCTGTTTGTTACGGGTTGGCGCAAAAACTACTGAATAGATTTTCATTTTGTTATCACTGTTAGAAAGTATGTGGTCCGACTTAAAAACTGGTATACTTCTTATCTCAAATAATTGAACCTAACCTGAGATACAGCTTGACCTCTCTGATGTATAGAGACCCATACAAAGAAGAGATCGTCACTGTTGGTTTTTGAGTTTCAAGTGAGCGAAGCAGCGGGCAGGCTAGTTACTGATAAACACACTGGTGTCGGAAACCAGTAAACATATTTGTGTTGTCGTATGCCGTGACAAAACGTTTAGGAATTTACCTTATGTAGTTTTCAATAAAATAAAATACCAGTTCGCATTGGTAAGGTATGTCCCAGTCTTGTGGGAATTCCCTATGTATTTTAAACCTTTTATAGTAACCGTTACTTTGGTAATTAGCTTTTCATGTATAAGTATGTATGTAGTTTCATGGGTTCTTAGCTTTTCATGTATAAGTATGTATGTAGTTTCTTGGGTTCTTAGCTTTTCATGTATAAGTATGTAGTTTCTTGGGTTCTTAGCTTTTCATGTATAAGTATGTAGTTTCTTGGGTTCTTAGCTTTTCATGTATAAGTATGTAGTTTATTCGTTTCTTTGCGACACAGGTTTTTAATAATTAGGTACACATTGAAAGTAAAACCTGTGTTAGAGACTCCTGTATCTACGTAGGTATATAGTTCTTCTTCAGTCGGGCACTCCAGTCAGAGTGGTCGTGGTAGTAACGACGGTTTAAGCGCTAGGGTCTCGTCGGCATCGTTCTCTCCTCTGAGCGTCACAGCTTTCGAAATTCTGACGATTAGTGGCATTACGAGAGCACTGTACCATTGTAGTCTGGGTAGCTTTCACAATAAGGTCAGTCCAGCGCGTTGGACATTGGCCACGAGCTCGTCTTCCTTCAACTTGGCCCTGGATGACCAGCCTTTCCATGGAGCTCTCGTTTCTGAAGATATGGCCAAAGAACTATACTATACAGTGGCCTACATATACATTATGTACGTAGCTACAGCCCAAAAAAAACATGTAGCATATAATTGTCTTTGTATTTTTGCAAATGTCAAAACACACAGGTGCTAGTAAGCTTTTAATAAAAAAAAAAACAAAACAAAACAAACACACCAAGGTGCTTTTCGACAAACTCCGACGCAATGGCGATCGCCAGGCAATCAGACCGCAACCACAGAGCAAGTCAGAAATTTCTCGCCTCTTACGAGATGCCTGTCTGAAAGGCAGGAACTGGTGACAGGTGATAGGTGAGGAACTGTAAATATTCTAACCCGTTTCCACACGGGGTACCCTCATAAGGAATACCTACAAAGAACGTGTAAAACCACATTGACAGTATCGTAGTGAATCACAATAAGTTTAGTGCATTTAAAATGCCTGCACATATTATTACGTGTCATATTATAAGGAAGGTCTTACGGTAACACAGTTGTAGTCAAAGTAAGAACCATGAGAATTCTGTTGTTATTATTTTTGGTTTTCATCACCACCGCGTGTAAGTCTCAAATGAAAGGTATTTTTTTAATTAATCTTGTTACTATTAGACTAGCTTCTGCTTGAGACTTTGTCTGCGTTGACTTCAGAATTGGGTACGGCCGGGATAAAAATAGCCTATGTGTTATTCCAGACTATAATCAATCTCTGTGCCAAATTTTATCCAAATCCATTTAGTCGTTCTGGCGTGAAAGAGTAACAAACATGGGTCTCACAAACTTTCGCATTTATAATAGGTAGTAGTAAGATTAGTAAGATTCCGTTCTTTTTTTGCAGACACGAAACGCATTCCTCTTTCTTTCACATAAGGCAAACAATACCAGTAGCGTCATTAACTTAGATTTATTTAAATTGAAATATTATTTTACATACATATTTTCACGCCTGTCTCCCATTGGGGTAGGCAGAGACTATAGATTTCCACTTGCTACGATCCTGGCATACTATTTTCGCTTCATCTATGTTCATTAACCTCCTCATGCATGAACGTCGGTTTAGGGTGCTCTTAACCTGTCCTTTTTTAAGAACGGTCGCAACTTGGTTGTCGTACGTTCGTCGAAGTCGGCCCCTTCCAACTCTTCCATCCATACTCATCATGTATACTCGTTTCGTCAATCTCCGTTCATCCATCCTCTGTACATGCCCAAACCACCATAACATACCTTTCTCAATCTTTGTTACTACACCTTCTTTCACACCACACCGCTCCCTTATCACGCTGTTTCTCACTCTATCTTTCAAAGATATATTACACTACTTATATCTTTATATTATTTTACTTTCTAGACTGCCTCATTAGCCAAGTGGTCCTAAGCGCGACTGCTACGCTAGAGGTCCTGGGTTCGATTCCCAGGTCGAGCAAAGTGTTATTGGGTTTTTCTATGAAATTCCCAGTAGCAGCTCGGAGTTAGGAATTTGTGCCCGGTTAATGGCAATAGGCTCGCCCCCTATTACATGGGACCTAAACATACCGGCGAACAGTGGGTGTACATTTGTACGCCTCTGCCTAACCCTTCGGGGAATACAGGCGTGATGGTATGCTAATACTTTCTATATAAGAATACCTATGTATAATGGAAGCCCCATAATGGCCGGGTCCAGCAGTGGACTTCATTAGATAATATTATAGTTTTTTTTTTTTCAGGTCTATTCAGTGGAACAAGAGCAATAAAGCATCCGATTCAGCCTGCTTCGAGCATCGAACAGCTCTATAATAATGCGACCATAAACAACAATGGATAAAATTATGAAAATTATTATATCCTATTGGTAGTCTTTTATATATAGTCGTGTTCTTGAAAACAACTTTGTTCGGTGAAATCTATTTATATAAAAGAAAGTCGTGTTAGTTACTCCATTTATAACTCAAGAACGGCTGAACCGATTTGGCTGAAAATTGGTGGAGAGGTAGCTTAGAACCAGGAGACGGACATAGGATACTTTTTGTCCCGTTCTCGGGGGATGTGATGACAGAACGAACTCCACGAGGGCGAAGCCGCGGGCAGAAGCTAGTCTATATAAATAAAAGAAAGTCGTGTTAGTTACACTATTTATAACTAAAGAACGGCTGAACCGATTTGGCTGAAAATTGGTGGAGAGGTAGCTTAGAACCAGGAGACGGACATAGGATATTTTTTATCCCGTTCCCGTGGGATGTGATGACAGACCGAATTCCACGGGGGCGAAGCCGCGGGCAGAAGCTAGTTTTAGATATAAACGAAATCGGGGGCGTCTCATTCTTGCGAATAAATATTTTCTGCGTGTTGCAAGTTTCTTTTTAAATTTAAAAGCTTTCACGGAACGTTATTATTAGTTTAAATAAATTGATAAACCAGTTTTTTTTTCATATTTTTAAAAAAAGCTTACTAGCAATGTGGTTCGCACATTACTAGTATTCTTGTTAACCCCTCGGGCTAAGCTAAAATGCTTGTGTTAAGTACGAGTGGGTTTACGTCGGTAGTGCAATGGGTGGGTTTCGAACCGGCAACCACATGATTGCAAGTCCAGCGCCCTAGCCATTAGGCTACCGCCGCTTATTCTTAGTTAGAAACTATATTCATACTATTTTAAAATAGTGCTTAGTCAAGCTGCCTGGGTTTATCCCCTGGAATAAGGATAATGTGTATCGTCAGGGTCCATTTACAATGATTCATTCATTGAATTACGCATTCTATTGCAACCTGTGCTGTGAAGTAAATGTGTGTTGATTGAAATAAAGTTACAATGAAAATATTATACATTTTATTTTTGATATTCATCATGGCTGCAGCAAATGCAAAGAAATATCGACCAAGAGGTAACTTTTTATTAATTTTTGACTTATTTTCGACTTATTATAATTTGAATTGTATAGGACTTAGCTCTTAGAGTAGAATATGTTAGGATGTTATAGGTAGGCATGACGAGAGAATGGATGAAAGGCGACGAAAGGGATCTGTTTATTTATTTATCACATATCACATACCATCACGCCTGTATTCCCCGAAGGGTTAGGCAGAGGCGTACTAATGTACACCCACAGTTCGCCGGTATGTTTAGGTCCCATGTAATAGGGGGCGAGCCTATTGCCATTAACCGGGTACAAATTCCTAACTCCGAGCTGCTACTGGGAATTTCTTAGAAAAACCCAATAACACTTTGCTCGACCTGCTAATCGAACCCAGGACCTCTAGCGTAGCAGTCGCGGTCAGGACCACTTGGCTAATGAGGCAGTGATATTTATCTATATACTAATATATAAAGCTGAAGAGTTTGTATGTTTGTTTGCTTGAACGCGATAATCACAGGAACTACAGGGCCGATTTGAAAAATTCTTTCAGTGATAGATAGCCGTTTATTGAGGAAGGCTATAGGCTATATATCATCACGCTACACGGACGAAGTCGCGGGCAGAAGCTAGTTTATAATAAGAGGAAAGATTTGATTGTTAGTTTGCATTGAATTAGCTCTGAAAATACTGGACCGATAAGAAAAAATATTTTTCCATTTTAATCCTACATTATCTTATTATCCTCATTATCTTTGCTCCCCTATCCCATAAAAAAACTGTATCTATTAAAAAACGCATCAAATTCGGTTGCATAGTTTTAAAGATCTAAGAATACGTTTAATTTTTTCTAATTTTTCACGTGGGAGAGCCATGCTTCGGCACGAATGGGCCGTGTGTGTGTGTGTGATACCACGGCCTCACAGAAAACCGGCGTGAAATAACGCTTGCGGTGTATTTCGCCGAGTGAGTTGAGGTTACCGGAGGCCCAAACCCTTTTAAAGGCGGGCAGCGCACTTGCGACTCCTCTGGTGTTGCGGGTGTCCATGGGCGCGGTTATCACTTACCATCAGGTGATCCGTTTGCTGGTTTGCCCCCCTATACCATAAAAAAAAAATACACTAAGGACAGACAGACAGCGGGAAACGACTTTGTTTACTATGTAGTGATGAAAGTAGTGTTTTCTTTTTCAGTGAATATCGGCCGACCTGGAAACGCTATGAACCCAGCATCAAGAATGATAAACCTATATGAAGCCATCCGAGGCAATCGCGTTTAATACGGCTTTTATAACGGGACCATAGACAACCACCTTTCGCCGAAGTCTACGGATGAATGGAAATGAACTTTTTTATAAACAGCTGTAGCAAAATCATGAATAAAAAATAATGTATTTTGATAGTACGTATTTATTCATTACTAGCCTCTGCCCGCGGCTTCGCTCACTTGAAGCTCAAAAACCAACAATGATGATCTCTTCTGTGTATTGGTGTCTATACATTAAAAGGCGGGCAACACACTTGTGACTCCTCTGGTGTTGCGGGTGTCCATGGGCGGCGGTTATCGCTTACCATCAGGTGATCCGTCTGCTCGTTTGCTGTCCTATCTTATAAAAAAAAAAGTATGAGATATGTAGCAGAAAAAAAAAGTATGAGATATGTATGTCTTGGTCTGTTAAGAATAGTCCCAAAAAGAAAAATGGAACACATCCACAGATTGACCGCGGCAAGCGGAACTTAACCTCTCATACTCAGAGACGACCTCTGTGGTTTAGTGGTTTGAGTACCGGACTGCTGACCATAAGGTCGTGGGTTCGATTCCCACAGGACACAAATATTTATGTGATGAATATAAGTGTTTGTGTTTGTCTGGGTGTGTCTTATGTATTACTAGCGACCCGCCCGCGGTTTCACCCGCGCTGCTTCGGTCCTAAGAGTCATAGCGTGATGTTAAATAGCTTAAAACCTTCCTCTGAAATCACTCTATCTATTAAAAAAAACCGCATCAAAATCCGTTGCGTAGTTTAAAAGATCTAAGCATACATAGGGACAGACAGCGGGAAACGACTTTGTTTTATAATAAGTAGTGATAAGTATGTATTTACAAAAAAAAAAGTATATGAGTATTATATCCATTGTCTTGCAAAAGGCCGCTAAGTTATAAGTTCACTAAAATGTAATGTACCTAACACCTTAATGTACACTTAGTAAGCAATAAATCTTTGAATCTTTGAATCTAGTACCCATAGTACAAGCTCTGCTTAGTTTGGGACTAAGATGGTGCTGTGTAAAAAATGTCCCAGAATATTTATTATTTTATTATTTATACTGACAACAATAACTAATACTACAGCTACAGCACTGAAATTATAGCATTATATTCCCCTATAGTTGTATCAGGCTCGACCTCTCTGAGGCTATGCAATAAAGTAAATTTTACGATAAAATAACGGCTCAAATTATGGGTTTATTTATCAGTTAAACAAGTAATAACTAGAAGAAGATCCGTATTGCTAGCATTTATAATGTGTTACGGAAGACATATTAATTAAAATAAGTAGGTACAACACCTATACAGGAGGTTCAGTTTTAAATACTACTACTGTACGGGTTGTTGCTTGCGTCGCACACCTTGTTTATTTACTTGAAATGATACTCACAGATAACTAGATAATCCATTTTATTGTTAACTAGCGACCCGCCCGCGGTTTCACCCGCGCTGCCCCGGTCCTAAGAGTCATAGCGTGATGTTATATAGCTTCAAACCTTCCTCTTGAATCATTCTATCTATTAAAAAAAACCGCATCAAAATCCGTTGCGTAGTTTAAAAGATCTAAGCATACATAGGGACAGACAGCGGGAAACGACTTTGTTTTATAATAATTTTATTTATAATAAGTAAGTATAAGTATTGATGACTAAAGTATTCAGTCACTATGATGACAATACACTGATAATTATTATTTATTTAATACTTTATGCACATTGTACAAAGGCGGACTTAATGCTATATAAGCATGCTCTACCAGTCGACCATAGGGACAGATTGTGGCCGATGTATTAACCGGGTGTGGTGATAGATGTTAAATCAATACATAAACTATGATAATACATAATCTATATATTAATATACTAGCTTCTGCGCGCGGCTTCGCCCCCGTGGAATTCGGTCTGTCATCACATCCCACGGGAACGGGACAAAAAGACAAAAAATCCTATGTCCGTCTCCTGGTTCTAAGCTACCTCTCCACTAATTTTCAGCCAAATCGGTTTAGCCGTTCTTAAGTTATAAATAGTGTAACTAACACGACTTTCTTTTATATATATAGATACCTTAACAAAACTAAATAAATACATTTATATACGATACACAATATATTAATAAACGTAAATACATTAAATACTATTATTATATCAATCCTGAAATGATTCTGCCAATTTCTTTATGAGATATTCCTTTTATTTTAAAGTTGTAACGTGTTGTTGCCATCCTGATTTCTAAAGGGAGAGCATTCCACAGAAGAATAGACTAATTATTAAGTACACTTGATAATGATATAGAAAGAAAGAAAGAAAAAAATATTTTTTTACACCAGGACGCTATAAAAGTTAAAACAACAAAAATAGAAAACACGAGTGCACCTTAAAATTAAACAATGTTATACATAGATACCTCTAGATAGTCTGTGGCATAGCCTAAATGGACCAGGTGCCAAAGACCAATAAGTCTACACTATTATTAGAGAAAAAAAAGCTTTACATATTATGATGAGCACAAGTATTGACGGTTGATCGTGAACTGCCAAGTAATGACCTCAAATAATGTAAGGCGACGTAAAAGTGCGGACGATGCATTGTACGATTGACTCGTACAACTACTATGTCTGGACTTTAAAAGATAACTTGATTCTCAGAGATCGTTTTTTTATTGGCCACCTAGTGGTAAGTAATCGTAGAAATCATTGGCAACAACTTGTATAAAAATATAACGATCAATTTAAAATACACAGAGAAAACCGGCGTGTATCGCCGAGTGAGTGAGGATACCAGAGGCTCAAATCATTTTAAAAGGCGGGCAACGCACTTGAGACTCCTCTAGTGTTGCAGGTGTCCATGTGCGGCGGTGTCCCATGACGGGATGGTATGCGATACGGGACGGGTCCCGTTTTGCCCCTTGGGTACGGAACCCTAAAAATTGAACTCCGTAGGATGGGAGGAACTGGTTCTAATTCAGCTAGCAAGATTTTATCTAAACAAACATACCTACAAATATTGCAAGATGAATAAAAGCTTGTAAAAACAAAACAGATTGAGAATACGTTACGGGGTTAAAAGATGATGGTGACACGAATTGAGAAGAATATGATTAGGTGGTGGTACGATCCTTTTAAAAGCTGGCAACGCACTTGCGACTGCTCTAGTGTTGCGGGTGTCCATGGGCGGCGGTATCGCTTACCATCAGGCGATCCGTCTGCTCGTTTGCCTTCCTATACCACAAAAAATACATCATGTATGTAAATAATGATAGATGCATATCAATTACTGGAGCTCACGATGTTGCATGTCATAAAAATTAATGATAATAAAAAGTATTTATAGCAGAGGTCTGGTGAGATAATAAATCATTATAGTGAAGAATCTTTGGCGGTAAAGTTGTAATTAAAAAAATAATAAAATGAAGATATTTTTTATCTTATTCATGTTCTTTGTTTTCGCTGCGGCTGGTGTAAAGGAGATTTCCCAAGGTAAATCTCTACTATTATAAAATTGTAAAAAAGCTGTGTCTGTACATTGAAGATATTAAAAAAGTGGGTTAATTCTTGACTGTTTGTGACGGGTTTGGCGCAAAAACTACTGAATAGATTTTAATTTTGTTATCACTGTTAGAAAGTATATGCTCCAACTTAAAAACTAGTGAACTTATTATCACAATTAATTAATCGGATCTTGAGATACAGCTTCACCTCTCTGATGTATAGAGGCCCATACAAAGAAGAGATCATCAATATTGGTTTCCATTTTTACTCCTAATATAGCTTTATGTGAGCGAAGCCGCGCGCAGAAGCTAGTAACTTATATTTATATTATTTTGTCACTCAGCATCCAACACCTCAGTCTATCTGTGACCATAGATTTTTTTTTTAAAAAAAAAGCTTACTTGCAATGTGGGTCACACCTTACTAGTATTCTTGTTAACCCCTCGTGCTAAGCTAAATGCTTGTGTTACGAGTGGGTTCACGTCGGTAGTGCAATGGGTGGGGTTCGAACCAGCAACCACATGATCGCAAGTCCGACGCCCTAGCCATTAGGCTACCGCCGCTTAAAGAAGATGTTGTAAAGGTTCCGAAACGTCTGGAATTATATAATATAAATATAACTCGATAAAATCCTTAAAAAGTAATTAGTTTTATTTCTATGTCAGAAGGAGAGATTTTCTACTAAGTTGTTTTTTCCACAGACCTACTGCCTCCGAATATAGATGCAATCGAGGCGTCTTATGCGAACCCATCAACATCTAAGCCTCAACCAAATACACCGTAGATATTTATAGCTCTGGAAGAACAATGTTTATTTTGATAATAATGTATACAAATAAATAAAACATATCTGTTGCTAATGTCATAATAAAAGCGTTTTATTTAATGCATATCTCTACTATTATAAAATTGTATAAAAGCTGGGTCTGTACATTGAAGATATCTTATATATATAAAAGAAAGTCGTGTTAGTTACTCCAGTTATAACTCAAGAACGGCTGAACCGATTTGGCTGAAAATTGGTGGAGAGGTAGCTTAGAACCAGGAAACGGACATAGGATTCTTTTTATCCCGTTCCCGTGGGATGTGATGACAGACCGAATTCCACGGGGGCGAAGCCGCGGGCAGAAGCTAGTCTTATAAATATAAAAGAAAGTCGTGTTAGTTACACTATTTATAACTTAAGAACGGCTGAACCGATTTGGCTGAAAATTGGTGGAGAGGTAGCTTAGAACTAGGAGACGGACATAGGATACTTTTTATCCCGTTCCCGTGGGATGTGATGACAGACCGAATTCCACGGGGGCGAAGCCGCGGGCAGAAGCTAGTAGTATTATATAGTATTCAGAATTGGATGTTAAGATAACAACCAGGAAGTATATATTCTTTCAAATAAGGACAAAATTATCTCATCATATCTACTTATGAGGAAAATGATCGCAACGAAAATATAAAGAATTTTAATTTCAAGCAAGAAGCTATGTTGTTAACTGGTTTATAATTAATTTATGAATGTTAGTTCCGTTAAGCATATCATCGCAGGATTTCAAGCTGCTCGGACGAACTGCAAAAATGAAGTAGGTATACATACATATTTTTTCTAATTTTTATCATCGCCACAGTAATGACTAAGAAACATCCCAAAGGTAGGTTCCTTATCTCTACTATTATAAAATTGTAAAAAAGGTGTGTCTGTACATTGAAGATATTTAAAAAAAATACAAGTGGTTTAGGGTATATAAACGTCTCCGAACACAAAAAAATGATTTTTAAAATTCTTGTCTGTTTGTTACGGGTTGGCGTATTACACACGCGTAACTACTGAATACATTTTAATTTTGTTATCACTGTTAGAAAGTATGTGCTCCAACTTAAAAACTGGTATACTTCTTATCTCAAATAATTAAACGGACGAACGACACGTTTGGCGTAGCGGCTGAGCAATCGGTTTCTGCGACACGTGTTGTGGGTTCGATCCCCACACGGAGCAAATATTTGTATGATCTACATGTAGTTGTTCCGGGTCTGGGTGTTTGTGTATGTGAGAATTTGTGTTTGTAAACGCACCCACGATACGGGAGAAAATCCTAGTGTGGGGCAACGTTTTTAAAAAAAAAAACGGAACCCGAGTTACAGCTTGCCCTCTCTAATATATAGAGACCCATATAAAGAAGAGATCGTCACTGTTGGTTATTGAGCTTCAAGTGAGCGAAGCCGCGGGCATAGGCTAGTATTTTCTATTATTGTAGTGCACGATGCAAAGGAGGATAATGTCTTTATCAGTCAATGTGTTAAAAGAACCCTGACAGACCCATTGAGGTATTATTATAATTATATTAATTTCACGCAACAATGTACAGACACAGCTTTTTTAGTTTTGACTGTAACATATTATTATTACTTGTCACTCAACTGAGCGACGCATAGGGTAATTATTGTGTTTAGCAGCCCATATTATGTATGTACGTTTGTTTTTTGTGGCACTCTTAAGCGAAGGCTGAATTTGGCGATTCTTACGTCAATCTATGTCTGTGACACTCGCAGTCATTAGAGACAGTTGACAGTTATTAAAATTCAATATGGCGGCAACCAGACGCCATATTGAGAGAAAGAAAAAAATAACCAAACTCGAAATTTTTATTGCTTTCATAAATGATAAATTATATTTATTTCTGTAAATAGATCTTTTAAAGACACTTTTACATGTCAATGTTTACATTTTTTTAAACTAGATGGCGCCGGCATTTCCCAACTGACGACCTCTGAGAAGAAACACCGAAACAAACTCAGAGAATCATGGTCTCTTTTAAAGTCCAGACATAGTAGTAGCAATATGTGAGTGTTACAATGCAGGTTAATGTCTGAGATGGTCTTTTGAAGAAAGAGCCATAGCGGCTTTGAGTAGACCAGTCCCAGCTGACGGCACGCATGCATCAATCATTGTGTAGCTCGACCACAATCGAGACCATAATATAGTAATCGCTCGACAAAAATAAGCACATTGTCTTTGTTATAAAAATTTAGGCTTTAATATGAAACCCAACAAGGAGCGGATATATGCGCATCCAACGATTCCCAAAGATCTTCACGAGGTCTTCCGTCAATTTCGTTGGAGGTTATCACACTGCGTTTTTCGGGCGTGGACTTTGTGGAAGGCCTCTGCTCAATAACGGACGTATGATACGATAACGGCTGATAAGATAATCATGAACCCTTTTTTATGGGATAGGTGAGCAAACGAGCAAACGGATCACCTGATGGTAAGCGATAACCGCCGCCCAAGGACATCCGCATCACCAGAGGAGTCACGAGTGCGCTACCCGCCTTTTAAAAGGCTTTGGGCCTCTGGTAACGGACGTACCTATTTTGGCTGATAAGATAATCATGAACCCTTTTTTTATGGGACAGGTGAGCAAACGGATCACCTGATGGTAAGCGATAACCGCCGCCCAAGGACATCCGCAACACCAGAGGAGTCAAGAGTGTGTTGCCCGCCTTTTAAAAGGCTTTGGGCCTCCGGTAACCACACTCACTCGGCGAAACACAACGCAAGCGTTGTTTCACGCCGGTTTTCTGTGATGCCGTGGTATCACTCCGGTCGAGCCGGCCCATTCGTGCCGAAGCTCGGCTCTCCCACGTTTAAAACCTTATACCCCCTTCTCCAAGTGGTAGAAAATACTCAAGGACTCCCTAAGCGAAGCAAAATCTTTTATCTTTTGTGACTTATCTTTTATTTTCAACTTCCAGGTTTAAAGTCTTCGACTACCGTGGCCCCATCAGCCCCAATGTGGCAAAGCAACTCCACCATCGCCACCACAAAGGCCACCAGCTACACGACCTCTTCCGTTTCTGCCTCCTTCGATCATTCAGAACTTATACAACGGTAAAGGGATTTAAATAAAACGGGGAAGAACTACTACTGTTTTACAAGTATCTGATACACCAAAAATTATTTCGAGTTTAGGCGGGAAAATGTAAAGTGCACATTGTCGATTTTATATTATTTTTCAAAACTTGAATTTCTCCGATGTGTGATGTTTAATTATGGTGGATAATTAACCATTCAGTGTTTGTGAACGTGTGAGAGTGTAGGCAAATGATACAAAATTGAAAATCGTGACTTTTTGGGTTCACTCCTAAACTCCATGAAAGCCTCAATAAAGTTTCTACCGTTTTATTGGGGCAACTGAACAACTATACAACTTATACTTGACACTGGCGAACACAGAAAGTGTGGAGCCATAATTATAATCCCACGATTGGGAGCTGGAATTGGAGCGAGATGTGTTGGGCAACCAAAGCGAGGATCCTCAGACCAGGCAGGTGTTTTTGGATGGTGGGCTACGGGCCTACCTTTGATGTCGGGCAGTTGTAATGGATGCAACGCAAAAACACCACTTGCGCGATTCAATATTTGTCTTCCATAGCGTGTCGATACAATGATTAATGTATTTGTGTGTATTGTCCGTAATTACAAATAAACATCTTTTTCTTTATTTTTCCTGTTTGCTTCTAAATATGAATTGTTTCCAGAGCATTTATTTTAAACCCTCTGATCCTCTTATGAATCATCTTTCGGTAACGAAGCATATTGTAATGCAAGGATTATTCACCTGAGAGAATGCGAGGAAAATCCTTAAAATAAAGCTGCGTATTGATTATGCATAGATACCATGTAACAAGTTCGACCTAAATGCTAATAAAACTTTTTGTATTTTTAAAGGTTTTTGCTTTTATTTGTAAAACTATTTCTAAGTAAGTATATATGTTACAGACAAATCTAATAACTAGTCAAAACCACTTTTGACTGTTTTATGCAGTTAAAGTACTTTTGACTGCGAAAATCAGTCAAAAGTGGTTTTGATGATAACATGAAATAAGTATGTTTATACTGGTTAGGTTAGTTTAGATCTGTGACCAAACGATGCACGAGCCGAGCGAGCGATACGAGCGGGGCCGCGGTAGCGGCCGGCGAGTGCCAGGACCGAAATGTAGAATATTTTGCAGCTAAAAGTACTTTTGACCAACGTCCTTAGTTAAAAACACTTTTGACTGATTTTCGCAGTCAAAAGTGGTTTTGACTGGTTATGAGTTTTGACTGTAACATATTCAACGTGTAACTGAATAAGCGGCAGACCTCAAACACGTCAATTAGCATATCTAGTCATAATTATAATAACGAAACCCTTAATACATTTAGAGACACATAAGCATATAATTTCAAGAAATTAGTTGTACCAGCTAAACGCAACACTCGTGTCTGTAATACAGTCGTACACACAACGACTACGATATCGGCGCACACGCACACAATAACATTTAGTGTAAATAGGTTTCAGTTTTCCACAACTCGAGCCACTGATAGAACGGGGGGCCATAGTTTCAGGTATTGTTATTATGTTTTCGGGAAAAATTAACACATTAAAACCATAGTAGTCGATACTAAACAAACTACTATCACTACTGTCTTGCGCTTATTCTATTACGCGTTGTATAAATAAGATGTTTATTAAATGTTATCGACGATCTTGCCTCGAGCCGTGATAGCCTAGTGATATGACCATTGGACTGCCAAGTCAAAGGTCTCGAGTTCAAATCCAAGACACGCACCTCTGACTTTTCGAAGTTATGTGCGTATTAATAGTTAATTATCAGAAAACATCGTGAGGAAACCTGCACACCTGAGAGATTTTCTTGACTGCGTGTGAAGTCTGCCAACCCGCATTAGGCTAGCGTGGTGGACTATAGCCCAATCCTTCTCATTGTGAGAGGAGACCCGTGCCCAGCAGTGAGACATAATGGGTTGACTATATGTATATATTATATCTTATTGGCGAGGTCCTTCAAAAAATTCAGGTGCGTAGTACTCGCAACCGGCGCGTATGTATGAGAGGATGTATGAATGTGGCAGAAGCAAAAGAAGTATGAAAGAATCGTAGCAAGTGGCGGTCTATAGTTTCTGCCTACCCCTGTGGGAGAAAGGCGTGAGTATATGTATGTATAAAAGGTTTTATATTTTTATGCCTTGAGGCCACGATTAAGCTTTATTTAATTAAGATCGGTTCATAGCAAAAGTTATTTCATCGAACTGAATAGTATCACAGCCGAGCGAGCTAATTAATATTCCATGGATTGCCGAGCAATCGAGACGAGGCTTAAAAACGTATATAAAATAGGCATAAGAATGATTATTAACATATTCCATAGGTACATAAACAAAGTAAATTCTGACTTTAAGACATAGTCAAATACGTTTTCTTGGAGAATACACGTACCCTTATAAACATGAAGATATTATTTATTTTGTTTCTCTGTTTTGTGTTCGCCGCTTCGCAGACGTTGAAACGAATTGGTAAATTGTACAATTATATTCAGACTGTTATTATTATAATGCTTCATTAGTGTATTGGTTGTAAATGCGAATAAAAGTTTCGGGATTCATTCCCAGGTCGAATTATTCTTTGAAGCAGATCGGCTTAGGATTAGTGTCTAGTTAATGGGATAGGCTACTTAGGTCCCTCTTTAAAAGAAGAAAAGAAAGAAGAAAGAAAGAAAAAAAGATTTATTTGACAGTCGAGGACACTGCACACAATAATATATTTTAAAAAAATATTCATATTTATATCTAACTATCTTTTAAATAAAAAGAGAAAGTAAAAACTAAAATAAAAAAAAAAGTGTGTCCCGAGGCCGTGCCAAATAGGTCCAGTTCAGCTAAATGCCAGACAACCGATGAGCTGCCTGGCGCTGGTTTTCAACTGGACCTTAGAGAGTGAGAATCACGGATGCAAACATGCAAACCAGTCTTTCAAATTACACAGAAATTGAAAATGAGTAGGTATAATAATACTTAATAGTAATAAGGAAAAAACAATATAATAATAATAATATGATAAATATGAAGTGAATAAAATACTTATGTATAATAAATTGTAGATATAAATATGTGTATTATAGGTAGGTAGGTATGTATACTTAGGTACTAGGCGATTCAGTTGCCGACTTAATTTGCCTCTCTTAAAACCTGTTTATGGTGAACTATAGTAATCCCGGCCGATATAATGATTTAAGACCTAAATATATTGGCGAACGGTGTGTGTACATTAGTACGCCTCTGCCTTACCTTTCGAGGATTACATACGTGATTACATGATATGTATGAAATAGAATATAGGTATGATGTAAGTATATGTGTAGATAGATAATTAGATATTAGGAACATAGAAATTTACTAAGAGACCCTCCGGATTGGCGATTTTTACACCTAACAATATAATTTTATGGAGATCTTTTTGTGTGCAGATTTCTCCACAATGTTTTTACATACCATCACGCCTGTATTCCCCGAAGGGTTAGGCAGAGGCGTACTAAGTACACCCACAGTTCGCCGGTATGTTTAGGTCCCATGTAATAGGGGGCGAGCCTATTGCCATTAACCGGGCACAAATTCCTAACTCCGAGCTGCGACTGGGAATTTCATATAAAAACCCAATATCACTTTGCTCGACCTGGGAATCGAACCCAGAACCACTTAGCTAATGAGCCAGACAATGTTTTTCATTACCGTTAATCTTAAAAATATTATAATATCAACCTATTTACTGTCCTACTGTACGGCTTAGGTCATTATTCAGAAATAGAGCGGTTAGGTTGTTATATTAGGCGCGCTGAGCTACTGCGAGTTGGCAGACATCACACGGAAAATCTCTCAGGCATGCAGGTTTCCTCACGATGTATTCCTTAACCGTTATAAGCGAGTGATACTCATACTAATATATTATAATTGTAACTGGCCCATATATAGGAGATATTTAAGAAAAAAATGTAGCAAGAACTCTTGTGTTTATAGAAGCGAAATCAGATAACTTTACCATGTTTGTTTGTACGCGCAACACGAAAAATTATTAGGCGAAATTGGATGCAGTTTTCGCAGTTGTATAGCTGGATCTCTATTATTATAAAATTGTAAAAAAACTGTGTCTGTACATTGAAGATATTTAAAAAAAACACGTGGGTTATGGTATATAAACGTCTCCGAATTCGATAATGTGATTTTTAAAATTCTTGTCTGTTTGTTACGGGTTGGAGCAAAAACTACTCAATAGATTTTAATTTTATTATCACTGTTAGAAAGTATATGCTCCAACTTAAAAACTGGTGAACTTCTTATCTCAATTAATTAAATGAATCCTGAAATATAGCTTGGCCTCCCTGATGTATAGAGGCCCATACAAAAAAGAGGTCATCAATGTTGGTTTTCCATTTTTAATCCTGATATAGCTTCACGTGAGCGAAGCCGCGAGTAGAAGCTAGTAACTGAATAATTTCGATTTCTTTCTTATGGATAGGTGGTCAAACGAGCAGACGTGTCACCTGATTGTAAGTGATTACCGGCACCAATGGACACCCGCAACATCAGAGGAGTCGCAAGTCGCGAGTCGCCCGCGTCTAAGGGTTTGGTCCTCCGGTATCCTCACTCAACTCAGTCACGCAGACACCGGTCGAGTCGGCCCATTCGCGACAAAGAACGGTTCTCCAGATTTTTTAAAAGTACCTACCTGTTTTATTGATTAATAACAATACTTTAGATAAATACAATACGTTTACTTGAACTCGAGATCCATACTTGGCAATTACTGCTGGTAACATAATGATAAATTACCAATTACATTTTTTTTTCAGGAACTTATCGTTTGCCCCAAATAGGCGGTCATCTACCCGCATCGAGGATCATTTCTCTATACCAAACACGGACCAATCATGGTTAAATAAACAGATTTTTACAACGGCTAACATACGAACCATTTTTGAAAATACAATCTTTGAGTTTCAAATCGCATTTTTCGGATTAAAGAATTTATTTTCTTATAAAAACATTACAGTTTGCTTAAAATAAGATTTGCGACATTCTAGTTTGTTAGTAATACATTGGTTTATGCATCTGGCATGTTGTGTTAGTGAAATATAAGTATCTATTGAAATAACATTATAGATGTTCAATTGGACAAAAGTAATTATGATTGTGTGATTACATATTTCCTTAATTTAGTTTTAAATAAATTCATATTTTCACATTCTTTTATTTCGTTCGGTAGCTTGTTGTACAGCTGTGCTCCCTCAAATAAGATAGTTTTCATCCCATAGTTGGTACGTGGCTTAATTAATTTTATTTTATTTTGACTTCTTAAGTTGTGAGTATAGTTTTTTTTCTGTAGTGTTATGTTTGTTTGGATGGTATTATTGTGAATTTTTCTGACCAAAATGCAAGTATTGTATGTGTAGAGTTGAGTTAGATTTAATAATTTAGTTTTTTCATATAACAATTTTGTAGGGGTTAGATAGTGATAGTGATGTAATACTTTAATAATCTTATTTTGAAGTATTTGAATCGCTTTCAAATGAATCGCGGCTGCTGATCCCCATAACTCGATCATGAATTCCAAGTGGGATTTGACCAGTGCGTTATAAATCATTGTGCGTACTTTCATTGGTATGCAGTTTGCTGTTTTGCGTAGTGCTCCCAGTATCGGTACAAGCTTAGCGTGCACGTTGTTAATGTGGGGTTTCCAGGTTAATTTGTCGTCTAAACATAGACCTAAGTATTTTTCTTCACTTGAGCGTTTTATGATTTCGTTATTTATTGTCAGAGGTGGGTAGGCTGGAATTTGTTTATTTTTTGCCGCGAATATCATGTAAGACGTTTTGGATGTGTTTATTGTGAGTAAGTTGTACTTTAGCCATTCATTAATTAAGTCGAGGTCTTTTTGTGCGTCGGTTATGATATCATTGATTGAGTTATCGTAATAGAAAAGGCATGTATCGTCTGCGTATAAGGTTAGGTGACCGGTTAATCCTATTCTGTTGATGTTGTTTACGTAGATTAAGAAAAGTAGTGGGCTAATAATTGAGCCTTGCGGGCAGCCGTATGATAGATTCTGAGGCAAGCTGTTTTTTATATTAATTAATATATTAACAATACAAAAACTGACAATTGTCAAGTCAAATTCCGTAAACTAAACGGTAAATTGTTTCAATTAACCTGGTCTGGAGGAAGGTGATGCCAAAGCACTCCTATAAAAAAAATGATATGTTGTATAATGTAAGGAGATTCACTGTACACATTTTCTTGAAAATGAATAAATATTAATTATACAAATGATATGTTGTATAATGTAAGCAGATTCACTGTACACATTTTCTTGATAATGAATAAATATTAATTATACAAATGATATGTTGTATAATGTAAGCAGATTCACTGTACACATTTTCTTGAAAATGAATAAATATTAATTATACAAATGATATGTTGTATAATGTAAGCAGATTCACTGTACACATTTTCTTGAAAATAAACAAATATTAATTATACAAAAATATTAAAATGGTTAGATAATTTAGCTTTGTTCGATTTTGATAAAATTCGACTAAGAAGTACCTACTAGCGATACTAAATGTATAAAAATATAGCTGACCCAGCGAACTACGTACCGCATCAGAAGAACATTTTTGTCATATTTACTCACCTTTTAAACCTTCGCTGGACTTACACAAACATTTCAAAACCAAAATCAGCTAAATCGGCCCAGCCGTTCTTGAGTTTTAGCGAGACTAACGAACAGCAATTGATTTTTGTAAGTATATAAAGATTCTGTTAATTTTGTCAACTATTTTTTGACAGTACGATCTCGTGAGTTTCAAATCGCATTTTTAGGTGTTAATATTTACAATACAAAAATATTTTTTAAATTGTAGCTTTTTGTTTTGATTTTGATAACGATTCGACAAGGAAGTAGGTATGTAGGTACTAGCCTGTATGTATGAACAGGAAAATATTTTGTAAATTTTGATATCTTTGCCTGCCGTAGACCTTATTATAAATAACTTTATAAAAATTAGCATAAAAAATGCAAAAAATCACAAAAAGTTAGTTATTATAACCTGTTTCGCAAATAAATTACTTATGGTAATGAACTGTAAATAATTTATAGTGCCTATAGTTTTTACCTGCCTCATTAGCCAAGTTGTCCTGAGCGCGACTGCATCGCTAGAGATCCTGGGTTTTTTTATGAAATTCCCAGTAGCAGCTCGGAGTTAGGAATTTGTGCCCGGTTAATGGCAAATAGGCTCGCGCCCTATTACATGGGACCTAAACATACCGGCGAACTGTGGGTGTACATTATAGTACACCTCTGTCTAACCCTTCGGGGAATACAGGCGTGATGGTATGTTATGTTATAGTTTTTTTACAAACGACGTGACGAGCCCCCTGGAGGTAGGTAGTCATCGTTGCCCATAGACACCTGGAACACTAAAGGAGTTGTTGATGCCTTGCCGACCTCTAAGAGCCTCTACGGACTGCAGACTGCAAGAGCCGAAGTAACCGAGGGGGAACTGGCTCTTACGCGCAAGTCGAAACGCACCAAGATGCTTTACGACAGACTCCGACGAAAGTGGAGTCGCCAGCCAGTCGGACCTCAAGAGTTTTTACCATCGGGCATAAATAGTTTGGTATCAGGAGAGTTAATAAATTAACTTGAGTGTATTCAATTTATCTTAGCTATTTCCTATTATTATTTTTAATCCTTTTTTTATTGGAAAATAGAAATTCACGTGGGAGAGCCATGCCTCGGCACGAATAGGCCGGCTTGAAGTGATACCAAGGCCTCACAGAAAACCGGCGTGAAACAAAGCTTGCGTTGTGTTTCGTCGAGTGAGTGAGGATATCGGAGGCCCAAACCCTTTCAACACACTTGTGACGCCTCTGGTGTTGCGGATGTCCATGGGCGGCGGTTATCGCTTACCATCAGGTGATCCGTCTGCTCGTTTGCCCCCCTATACCATAAAAAAAACTTAGAGCGCCCACAGACGACCAATCGACCGAACGGCTCCCGGGCGAAAGCTTCCGAGTTGTCTGTGGGCGCCCTTATTATAAATGGATCATCATGAGTACAGTCACTGTCAAAACTAAAACCCGCTGATATTAAAACCATCACTGAACAAATAGACAAATTTATCATTCGTGTAATAAATTCCATTATGTACATTTTGTTTTATTTACTTTTCTTATCCCGCATATAAAAAAATATGGTTAAATAACAGTAATGTGTTTTCAGTGGCAATTGCTGACGTCTTCGCCTGTCCACAGTGTTTATAAATCTCTTGGGATCAAACATTTTGAATATAGATTAAGCAAATGATATGTCGTAACTCGACTTCATGTTGACAACTCCTCATAGTTACTGGGAATAATGACTTCACATTTTCAAATGAATTCTAAATAAGTATGTTTAATGGTACTTAAATGGTATAACGATTTTGTCCCCTGATTCGAAGTGATTTTCTAACACTGTGCATTCACATAAAATAGGAATTCAATATATCTGGATTACCAAACTAGAGGACGCTAGTAGGTACTAATCCAATATTATGATTTTCCTGTTTGATTAATATCTAACAAAATAACGTTAAGGAAAACGTGTTCGATCTCTACACAGAGTAAATATTTGTATGACAGGCATCCGGGCGATTGTGTATATGAGAAAGTGCGGGAAAGGTTTTTTTTTAAATGGGATTAATTATATTTTATGTTTGAAAGATGTATAATTTAATAACAATTACGAAGCACACTGTTAGGTACTATAAAGACAAGATTACGACGATAATATCAAATGCATATATAGGTACCTAAGTAACTTGAGCATGAATATTCAGTACTTTGAGGAAAATGCTTCCTCCAAGACATACTTAATCAAGAAATATACAACCTTATATTATTTTACTATTTATTATACATGCATATTGAATACATCTATACTTCTATCTATACTAATATATAAAGCTGAAGAGTTTGTTTGTTTGTTTGCTTGAACGCGCTAATCTCAGGAACTACTGGTCCGATTTGAAAAATTCTTTCAGTGTTAGATAACCTATTTATTGAGGAAGGCTATAGGCTATATACATACACGCTACGCGGACGAAGTCGCGAGCAGGATCTATATATACATAAAATAGGAACCCACCGGTATCGGGAGCAGTGTCCAAGCTACCTATGATCAGGGTTTCAGAGAGAGGAACCTCCTGACAATGCGGGCCGTGTCCAAGAGTACTACTTTCTGCATCAAGCCCTTGATCCAGCCACCTAATGAGAGCCTCCTTAAATGCTGTTCGAGGCTCTTGGCTATTAAACCATTGGCTGACACAACGATTGGTATAATGATCGCTGAGTCCACCCTCCACATGTCGACAACCTGATTTGCCAAAGCAAGATACTTTATTTCTTTTTCTTTTTCGGCTTTCATGAGGTTCTCGACAACAATAATTGGAATTGGACGTGTCAACAATAATTGGACGACGCTCTAAACGATCTATCTCCAAGATATCAGGCTTATTTGCAACAATAGTCCTGTCAGTGATGATAGATCGGTCCCGATACAATGTAGTATGATCATTTTCGAGAGCTGGGTTGGGCACATGCTTGTAGTAGGGTACCTCCGCTTCTACAAGCTTGTATCTCCAGTAATCCTCCCACACTTTGACAATTAGCCCAATTTCTGTAACAGTATAACCCACAGAGGATTATCTTTTTAGCAGTAAGAGATAGATACTTATCTATACTTCTATACTAATATATAAAGCTGAAGAGTTTATTTGTTTGTTTGAACGCGCTAATCTCAGGAACTACTGGTCCGAATTGAAAAATTCTTTCAGTGTTAGATAGCCCATTTATTGAGGAAGGCTATAGGCTATATATCATCACGCTACGCGGACGAAGTCGCGGGCAGAAGCTAGTTAATTAATATATAAAGCTGAAGAGTTTGTTTGTTTGTTTGAACGCGCTAATCTCAGGAAATACTGGTCCGATTTGAAAAATTCTTTCAGTGTTAGATAGCCCATTTATTGAGGAAGGCTATAGGCTATATATCATCACGCTACGCGAACGAAGTCGCGGGCAGAAGCTAGTAAAAAAAAATGTTTTTTTACTAAACATCGAATAATTCTCCCCTTCATGGAAATTGTCAAAAGTAAAGTTTGGGAGAGGTGTCGCCAGTATCATGTTTCTGCCCCCAATTTGAAAAAATCGTAGATTCAAGGCTGACAAAAACATCGTGAGGAAGCCTTCACGTATGAAAGATTTACGTTTATTAAACATACATAAACATACCATCACGCCTGTATTCCCCGAAGGGTTAGACAGAGGTGTACTAAGGTACCCCCACAGTTCGCCGGTATGTTTAAGTCCCATGTAATAGGGGGCGAGCCTATTGCCATTAACCGGGCACAAATTCCAAACTCCGAGCTGCTACTGGGAATTTCATAGAAAAACCCAATAACACTTTGCCCGACCTGGGAATCGAACCCAAGACCTCTAGCGTAGCGGTCGCACTTGAAACCACTAGACTAACGAGGCAGTATACGTTTATTAAATCATAGAAATAGAATTTATTAGTAAAAACCTTTGGCGGGCTCAGTGAAACGATCAGCCTTATAAGGAAAACCCATGTTGCCTTATAAAGGAAAAATATGTCGCAAACTGTTCTAATAATATGAGTGCAATTGACAATGTTTACAAATTCTTGAATAATATTTTGTTGTTGAATCATAAATGTATTGCTCAATGGATTTTCATAGGATTTTCTGTTGGACATTTATCTAAATACTAGCTTCTGCCCGCGACTTCGTCCGCGTAGCGTGATGGTATATAGCCTATAGCCTTCCTGAATAAACGGGCTATCTAACACTGAAAGAATTTTTCAAATCGGACCAGTAGTTCCTGATATTACCGCGTTCAAGTAAACAAACAAACAAACAAACTCTTCAGCTTTATATATTAGTATATAGATATAAAAAAACTAGCTTCTGCCCGCGGCTTCGCCCCCGTGGAATTCGGTCTGTCATCACATCCCACGGGTACGGGATAAAAAGTATCCTATGTCCGTCTCCTGGTTCTAAGCTACCTCTCCACCAATTTTCAGCCAAATCGGTTCAGCCGTTCTTTAGTTATAAATAGTGTAACTAACACGACTTTCTTTTAGTCTGTCATCACATCCCACGGGTGCGGGATAAAAAGTATCCTATGTCCGTCTCCTGATTCTAAGCTACTTCTCCACCAATTTTCAGCCAAGTCGGTCCAGCCGTTCTTGAGTTATAAATGGTGTAACTAACACGACTTTCTTTTATATATATAGATGAATCCGTATTTCCCTTGTTTGCGACATAACACGAGAATGCGCATCGAATTATTATTTTTTTGTAATCTAATACTTTATAGAATTCTTAGGCAAAGATATTTAAAAAATGTAAAATTCAGAAAGTAACGATAATTTTACCTTGCGTTCGACTAAAATGCCGTAAGACGTGTTTCAGGGTTTTTGGATTTTAAATGTACTACGGAGGCTGGATTGTGTATGGGTGTTTTAAAGATAGGAACCTGAAAATTGGTATTGTCGTTACTCATCATAAATACATCACACATCTTGTTATCGCAATATTGTACCAGTGAAGATTGTAACTTATTTTATGTTAAAAGAGTGTCCATGGAGTTTCTTGCCGGATTCTTCTCCATAGGATCAACCTTTTGGAACCGTGCAACTAGAATCATAACGTTTCATAAAGGCTTGTAAAAGCTTATCTATATCTATACTAATATATAAAGCTGAAGAGTTTGTTTGTTTGTTTGTTTACTTGAACGCGCTAATCTCAGGAACTACTGGTCCGATTTGAAAAATGATTACAGTGTTAGATAGCCCATTTATTGAGGAAGGCTATAGGCTATATATCATCACGCTAAGATTATGTAACTATTCCACGCGGACAAAGTTGCGGGCGGAAGCAAGTTTGAAATAAAAACATTTTGAATTGAATTTGAACATACCTGATTATGTGTTTATTTCACATTTGGTTGCTAAATTTAACATCAATTTAGGTCGCGAGTGAAACTGCGGGGATCAGCTAGCTAGTTATATATAGACTGATAGTAAAAAAAATAGGATTTTATAATATTACTGTCAATTATCCTGTATGTTCGAACTTACGTCTACGGGAAAATTACTCAAGAAAACCCGCCTCAATAGGAAAACAATATTCCATCTTTATATGAACTAAGTATCCTTATTTCGCGACATACAACAGTCATTCGCATCGATGCGCACACGCACCGAACGAAAATGAAGATCCACAATGTGTTGTTTGTGTTGATGTTGTGTTTTGTGATAGTAAATGCAAAAATGTTTAGGAAAAGACCAGGTAAATAATTATATTTATTGTTTACTTGCTACCAAATTAGAATAAAAGACACGGCTTCTGCGCCGCGTGTTGTGGGTTCGAACCCCACGTAGCACAAGTATTAAGCTTAGCACGAATGGATCAATAATGTGGCTCTTCACGGTAAAAACCCTAGCTATATATATGTTACAGTCAAAATTCATAACCTGTCAAAACCAGTTTTGACTGCGAAAATCAGTCAAAAGTGGTTTTGACTGGTTATGAGTTTTGACTGTAACATATAATACACTCACGCCCCTTTCCCCATAGGGGTAGGCAGAATCTATAGAACGCCACTTTTTCTTTTGCTTCATTCAGACTCTTACATCTTATCTGTACCGAATCGCCGTAACTTTATTCTCCTTATATGGCAACATTGTAAAAGAAATGAGTAAATATCGTTTGGAAATAAAGTTTGCAAGAGCGGTAGAGGCGCTGGCGTCGTTTGTTCGCATCCCTAGCTTCCCGCCGCCTCTCGGCCCGCGCATCGTCACTTGTCAGTCATCCCCCACACGCGCTACGGTGAACGCAGCATTTTAGGGTTCCGCGCCAGCCTCCACCACTGCCCCGCCTTGCATTGTTCTCTGATAAATACGATCATACCGTCCCTCACATTATCATACATGCCGATTGCGTGCAATATAAATTATGTAATATAAAACAGACACAAACACTAAAACACACAAACACATAGACACATAAACATAAGCACGCACTTAAAATCTAATTTTATTCCTTTTATTTTGTCAACAACACACATATTATCTCTTCTATGGGATCATTATTAGAATAATTGACTTTATTGTGTACTTCGTCATTGGCGTATTGCATAGACTTAATAACCTTGTAATTATTATTGTAAGCTGTGAAGTTACCTTAAATCTATATATATAAAAGAAAGTCGTGTTAGTTACTTCATTTATAACTCAAGAACGGCTGAACCGATTTGGCTGAAAATTGGTGGAGAGGTAGCTTAGAACCAGGAGACTGACATAGGATACTTTTTATCCCGTTCCCGTGGGATGTGATGACAGACCGAATTCCACGGGGGCGGAGCCGCGGGCAGAAGCTAGTCTATATATATAAAAGAAAGTCGTGTTAGTTACTCCATTTATAACTCAAGAACGGCTGAACCGATTTGGCTGAAAATTGGTGGAGAGGTAGCTTAGAACCAGGAGACGGACATAGGATACTTTTTATCCCGTTCCCGTGGGATGTGATGACAGACCGCATTCCACGGGGGCGAAGCTGCGGGCAGAAGCTAGTAAATAAATAAATAAAATAAATATTTTTCTTTCAGGACAAAAAGGCGACCGCAACGATTCTTCCCACGGCATCCTCCCTGCGGGCGCTCTAGTCAGTATATATACTAAAAACACTGAAAAACGGAACCTGGGATAAAGAAAGCACGCGATTTTGATCCGTATTGCGTTGATGTCAGTTTCTTGAGTCGAAAGAGAGACGCACACTGCTTTTAATGATGACAACAGTGATAATTAAGTGTTCAGTTTGAAATGTGAATATTTAAAATGTATTAAAAAAAATAAAAATAAAAATGTTTATTGTGTCTCAAAAAAGATCATTTTACATAAATTGAGGCAGCCCCAGTAAGTTAAAAAATACTTGTGTTGGGGCTACCTCGCTTCTCCCCTTAGTTGCTAGTTACAAAGTGTCGAGACAAACAATAATAGCAAGAAACTACTGAAGGTATTTAGGACACAAAGCAATTACAAATATAAAGGTCAGTATCTTAATATTTAGTCCTAGATACGTTGGTGTGTATGTGTATGAGTGTATTTATGTGTGTGTATGTGTGTGTGTGTGTGTGTGTGTGTGTGTGTGTGTGTGTGTGTGTGTGAGCAATTTTGTTATTTTTTTTTATTTTAGCTAATTCTTGTCAAGATGTCTTCAGTTTGCTGATAGGTAAGCGTTTTAAGCCATTCAGTTATATTATATAGATAATAATACATTATTGCCGAAATAAAATTTAGCTTCAACAGGTCAATAATTATTTATTTACTAGCTTCTGCCCGCGACTTCGTCCGCGTAGCGTGATGATATATAGCCTATAGCCTTCCTCAATAAATGGGCTATTTAACACTGAAAGATTTTTTCAAATCGGACCAGTAGTTCCTGAGATTAGCGCGTTCAAGCAAACAAACAAACAAACAAACTCTTCAGCTTTATATATTAGTATAGATTACTAGCTTCTGCCCGCGACTTCGTCCACGTAGCGTGATGATATATAACCTATAGCCTTCCTCAATAAATGGGCTATCTAACCCTGAAATATTTTTTCAAATCAGACCAGTAGTTCCTGAGATTAGCGCGTTCAAGCAAACAAACAAACAAACTCTTCAGCTTTATATATTAGTATAGAAGTATAGATTTAAATTAAGGCAAATTCACTAATATTTTTTTATGGTATGGTGTCTTATTGTATTTTCCAAATTGTGTTATAATCCGATTAATAACACAATACACAAGAATATTTCACCTACTTAGTTACATTTGCAGATAAGTACTAAACTTTTTCACGTGGGAGAGTCATGCTTCGGCACGAATGGGCCGGCTCGGCCGGAGTGATACCACGGCCTCACAGAAAACCGGCGTGAAACAACGCTTGCGTTGTGTTTCACCGAGTGAGTTGAGGTTACCGGAGGCCCAAACCCTTTTAAAGGCGGGCAACGCACTAGCGACTCCTCTGGTGTTGCGGGTGTCCATGGGCGGCGGTTATCGCTTACCATCAGGTGATCTGTTTGCTCATTTGCCTCCTATCCCATAAAAAAAACTAATTATCATAAACATACCATCACGCCTGTATTCCCCGAAGGGTTAGGCAGAGGCGTACTAATGTACACCCACAGTTCGCCGGTATGTTTAGGTCCCATGTAATAGGGGGCGAGCCTATTGCCATTAACCGGGCACAAATTCCAAACTCCGAGCTGCTACTGGGAATTTCATAGAAAAACCCAATAACACTTTGCTCGACCTGGGAATCGAACCCAGGACCTCTAGCGTAGCAGTCACGGTCAGGACACTTGGCTATTGAGGCAGTTTTTTGTCTAACCTTACCTTTATTAGTTAAAATTCAAAGGAAATGCCGTAAGGGGCGATTCAATACACCAAAATAATTAATTTCACATCAATTTCTCGTCTTTTTATTTTTTTAAATAACTAGCGAACCACCCGCGGTTTCACCCACACTGCCCCGTTTCTAAGAGTCGTAAGGTAACGTTAAATAGTTTAAAAGCTTCCTCTTGAATGACTATCTAAAAAAAACCGCATCAAAATCCGTTGCGTAGTTTTAAATATCTAAGCATACATATGGACAGACAGCGGGAAGCGACTTGGTTATAGATTACACACATCAAAAAAAGTTTATTTATTATTTTGTTAATTTTTCATAAAAAATAAAAAGTAGTTTAATATTTTAATTTCAAACAGGGTATTTCTATTTAAAGAAAATATATTATAACGATTTTTTCTTGATAAAGTTCAATTTAAAAAAAATATATCAGCTTAAGCTAGTGATCGCGAACCTTTTTAGATATCATATACTTTTATGCTACTACTAGCTTCTGCCCGCAGCTTCGCCCCCGTGGAATGCAGTCTGTCATCACATCCCACGGGAACAGGATAAAAAGTATCCTATGTCCGTTTCCTGGTTCTAAGCTACCTCTCCACCAATTTTCAGCCAAATCGGTTCAGCCTTTCTTGAGTTATAAATGGAGTAACTAACACGACTTTCTTTTATATATATAGATGTGCAGTGTCCGTGACTATGTCAATATTTTTTTCTTTCTTCTTTCCAATTTACAATCATTTCCATAGTAGTTACCTATTTTAATGTAGGAAAAATTCGACATGCGGGCAGGATTCGAAACTCCGTCTTCTGGTTAGATACTTACACCAGACTATATGACCACTAAGCCACCGCGAATCCCACCCGCCATGCCTTCAAATTCTTCAGAAAATGCATAAAAAAAATACAAAAAGGTAGTCATTTTCATAGCTGCCTCATTAGCCTAGTGGTCCAGAGCGCGACTGCTACGCTAGGGGTCCTGGGTTCGATTCCCAAGTCAATCAAAATGTTATTGGGTTTTTTTATGAAATTCCCAGTTGCAGCTCGGAGTTTGGAATTTGTGCCCGGTTGATGGCAATAGGCTCGCCCCCTATTACATGGGACCTAAACATACCGGCGAACTGTGGGTGCACACTAGAACGCCTCTGCCTAACCCTTCGGGGAATACAGGTGTGATGGTATGTTATGTTATGTTATTTTCATAGCAGTCATAAGCATAGTACCACTTACTTGTCACTGTTCGGTGCCGCCAACAGCTCAGTAGCTCTGGTGATGAACACCTGAACGAGGGAGCCGAGGTTCCCTGTCTGAGGGTTGTTTTGTAGAAAGGTCTGCAGTAGAGATTCCGTACTGCCATCAAACATGAGTTGCTCATCCCTGTAATTTGAAGAACAGGTGTTAATATAACGTTTTTTTTAATGGCAATAGGCTCGCCTTCTATCACATGGGACCTAAACATACCGGCCAACCGAGGGTGTACATTAACCCTTAGGGGAATGCAGGCTTGATGATATGATGATATGTTTTTATATCTATACTAGCTTCTGCCCGCGACTTCGTCCGCGTAGCGTGATGATATATAGCCTATAGCCTTCCTCAATAAATGGGCTATCTGACACTGAAAGAATTTTTCAAATCGGACCAGTGGTTCCTGAGATTAGCGCGTTCAAGCAAACAAACAAACAAACTCTTCAGCTTTATATATTAGTACTAGCTTCTGCCCGCGACTTCGTCCGCGTAGCGCGATGATATATAGACTATAGCCTTCCTCAATAAATGGGCTATCTAACACTGAAAGAATTTTTCAAATCGGACCAGTAGTTCCTGAGATTAGCGCGTTCAAGTAAACAAACAAACAAACTCTTCAGCTTTATATATTAGTACTAGCTTCCGCCCGCGACTTCGTCCGCGTGGAATAGTTATGTCTTAGCGTGGTACGCGTTGCTGCGATGTTATTTTAAAACTGCGATATCTCCTAAGATATTCATTGAAATCCAATGATGTAAAGGGCACTTTTGTTTTAAATTAAATACTTCTGATGAATAACGTATATATTCGGATAAGGATTAATATCATGTTTATAAAAACACCTTCGTAAATAATGCATTTGGAATTTTAGAACAAAGTTAGCATAAAAAAGGTTATAGTGAGCCAACCTTAAAAGATAGACATAATATGCTGTCGCGGACTTTTTTTTAGAAATTTTAAAGAGGAACAATTCTGTCATATATGATTTTGGCGAAACTTTAACCGTTTACGCAGCGCATGCATATACCCCGATTTTGAAACATTTTTCATTGGTGCTCCGCTCCTATTGGTCTTAGCGTGATGATATATAGCCTATAGCCTTCCTCGATAAATGAGCTATCTAACACTGAAATAATTTTTCAAATCGAACCAGTAGTTCCTGAGATTAGCGCGTTCAAGCAAACAAACAAACAAACTCTTCAGCTTTATTTATTAGTATAGATATAGATTTGATATGGCGGGAGAAACAAGAAAGCGCACTTGTGATTTTTAGTCGGGCGATAGTTTGATCGTTCTGGGATTCACTATGGAGTTATATGGCAGTGCGCGCATTTGACGATTAGAATTCGACATGAAATTATACACGACTACTACAACGACTAAACCATCGGTAGACTAAAAATCACAAGTGCGCGTTAGCCCTAAATGCTGTAGAGCTGAGAGATAGAGTGAGAACCAGTGTGATAGGGAATGGTGTGGTGTGAAAGAAGATATAGTAACAAAGATTGAGAAAGGCATGGTAAGGTGGTTTGGGCATGTAGAGAGGATGGATGGACGTAGATTGACGAAACGAGTATACATGAGGAGTACGGATGGCAGAGTTGGAAGGGGCCGACCTCGACGAACGTACCACAATGAAATTGCAGCCGTTCTCAAAATGGTCAGGTTAAGAGCAAATAAATAAATAAATAAATCGTAACAAGTGGAAATCTATAGTCTCTGCCTACCCCAATGTGAGACAGGCGTGAACGTATTATCTATCTATACTCTATACTAATATATAAAGCTGAAGAGTTTGTTTGTTTGTTTACTTGAACGCGTTAATCTCAAGAACTACTGGTCCGATTTGAAAAATTCTTTCATTGTTAGATAGCCCATTTATTGAGGAAGGCTATAGATTATATATCATCACGCTACGCGGACGAAGTCGCGGGCAGAAGCTAGTGTATGTATGTATATTTATTTCCTGGCTCGCTCACGCACAGGCTAAAATGCTGGTCGTAGACCCCCAATTTATTTTTGTCTTGATGGGTAGAGGATTTAAAGAAAGGATTTTTGTTATTCAGTAGTAATCCCTCTGGGGGTCTTTTGTAACTGGTTGGCGACCCACCGCATTACGTCTGGACGTAATAGACTCTGGAGTCTGTCGTGAAGCAGATTGGTGTCTATTTTCAGTATAACTGCCTCATTAGCCAAGTGGTCCTGAACGCGACTGCTACGCCAGAGGTCCTGGGTTCGATTTCCGGGTCGAGCAGTGTTATTGGGTTTTTCTATGAAATTCCCAGTAGCAGCTCGGAGTTAGGAATTTGTGGCCGGTTAATGGCAATAGGCTCGCCCCCTATTACATGGGACCTAAACATACCGGCGAACTGTGGGTGCACATTAGTACGCCTCTGCCTAACCCTTCGGGGAATACAGGCGTGTTGGTATGTTTTCAGTATTGTACTTGACAGCCAGTTTCCCCTCGCTTGCTGCGGCTGACAGTCAGCAGTTCGTAGGGGCTCCTTACGCTCGGCAATGAATCATTAACTTCTCTGGTGTTACATGTACTCAAGGTGGGCGATAACTACTTAGTTTCAGGTGGCTCGTTTGCCAACTTAACCACTATAAAATATGGCTAAGTTCGATATTTACAGTTGTAATAGGAAATGAAACGATCGTTGGTTCCAAACTGGTATTTAATATTTTTAAACAAAGATTACATAAAAATTAACTAAGTACGTGGAAGAGATTTAAATGTGTTTAGACAGGTTCTCAGAGCTGTACGGCCAGGGAGGCAGAAGCAGACTGAGGGCGCGGTAAACACACTACTACGCTCGAATCTTTTTTTTTTTTTTGACATGGACATTAGCTATTGATTCAGGGAATCTTAACAGCGTAACCGAACTTGGTGGCGAGGCACCGAATGCCTCCAGCCAGGACCAACTTAAAATTAAGCAACAGCAGCTAAGGGCGTCCCCTGCGGGACACGGGCCTCGGCTTAGGGCGTTGCTGGGGGGGCAGCTAGGGACGGCTGGATCTGGTTTAAATTATTATTAGGGACTAATTTAAAGCTACTGGCTCGGCGCGGGCCGGCTCGAGCAAGGGTCGGGGGGGGGGGGGGGGGGAAATCCGCGCGTAGCCGTGTTTTATAGCGGCTCTGTGTGGCGGGGCGCGTCGTGGGGAGAAGACTCCGCCCTCTCGGTGACGTCTAGCGCTGCAAAGCGGAACGCCACCGCGTGCGCCGCATGATGACGAATTGTTGTTATACAGTCATATTTATCTGATAAAACAATTTCACTACAAACCAAAAACTGTAATTGACATTACAAATAGATTGTTATCAATAAATGATAGCCATCTTTGACACAATACAACTAAAGTTAATTGTTGTATGTTGTGATAAACGAGACAGGAAAGTAATCTATACAATAAAACTCTGTCCAATCCAAAAGGGAAAACACTTACGTTGTGTTTCGCCGAGTAAGTGAGGATACCGGAGGCCCAAACCCTTTTAAAGGGCGGGCAAAACGCACTTTCAAGATCAAGTTCATAATTATGTTTTTATTACAAACTAGCTTCGGCCTGCGGCTTCGCCCCCGTGGAATTCGGTCTGTCATCACATCCCCCGGGAACGGGACAAAAAGTCCTATCCTATGTCCTATCCTATGTCCGTCTCCTGGATCTAAGCTACCTCTCCACCAATTTTCAGCCAAATCGGTTCAGCCGTTCTTGAGTTATAAATGGAGTAACTAACACGACTTTCTTTTATATTTATAAGAAGATAAGATTTTACAAGCATTTGTGAATCGTTATGCTTCTAGTTGCCCTGCTCCAAAAGGTTGATCCTATGGAGAAGAATCCGGCAAGAAACTCCATGGCACTCTTTTAAAATAAATAAAGTTACAATCCTCACGCAGGTACAATATTGCGACAGCAGCTTGTGTGAACATTGAAGGTTAATGTCTAAGTGGAAGTGGTCGATATAAAAAATAAATAATAAACTATGTGGAAAACACACACATCGTCAAAGTATATAAAACTAGGTGTCCACTTAGCCATGCTACAATGTACTCACATTTACAAGTCCTGTTTATAAATAGTTGGGGACAACAATAAATAACTACATGATGACAACACGAAATTTTTGTAAAAAAAGTATTCAAGAATAACACCACTTGCGGTTGCGACTCCTCTGATGTTGCGGGTGTCTATGGGCGGCGGTATAGCTTACCATCAGGGAACGTCTCCTCGTTTGCCCTCCTATGCCATAAAACAAAACAAGTACTTACGAGCTAGCCGGCGGATTGATATTGAAGGCAAGGAGCTGGTTCCAGAATGGGTCATTGGGGCAGATGACATCGGAGGAACAGAACCTCATCAACAGCTCATTGGAAGACAGCTCCGAGTATCTGCTTACGGCCACACCCATTTTGTCCTGAAATGCAATAATGATTGCGATATTTATTATCATTAAGTCTCTATTCGCCAGCACATCAGGGTATCCAAAACTGTAATATTTCGTCCCGGTCCCATTTCGTCGCATCTCTAGTCTGATGTCAAATATTTTGCAAATTAACATCTAAAGTGGGAGATCCATCCTTCAGCACGAATGGGCCGGCTCAACCAGAGCGATACCACGGCCTCACAGAAAACAGGCGTGAAACAACGTTGTGTTGTGTTGTGTTTCGTCGAGTGAGTGAGGTTACCGGAGGCCCAAAACCTTTTAAAAGGCGGGCAACGCACCTGCTCGTTTGCTCCCCTATCTCATAAAAAAATATAGAAATATTCTAATCAAAACAGCAGATCCAATTTTGGACAGAAGGCCCTTCATAGCCCCTTGTCACACAATGTCACACTTCTATATCGCCCCCCTGAGATGTGGTCGTGATTTCTGCAAAAATCAAAACTCTAACTCTACTCCAAAGGAATGAAATCTATTTCGAAGTTAGGTATTTCAAATATTTTTTATCTCTAAAATGCTATCATTTCAATAATGTAACACACATCACTATTTAGTTATTTTCTAATACTATAGTTATCTATACTAATATAATAAAGCTGAAGAGTGTGTGTTTGATGGAACACTCTATCTCAGGAAATCGACCAAAGCGACATTGATTCATGGTGGACATTCCATGATTATGCGTACCGCCTAATTGCGGAATAGTCTTCCAGAGTGGGTCGTCCCCGATATATATAATCTGGGTGCCTTTAAATCACGAGTGTATCGGTTTCTTCTAGGCAAGCGTGCTCCACCGTAGATCGCAGTGTCGCTTAACATCAGGCGAACTGGCGATCAAGCGTAAGCTATCAAGAATAGAAGAAAAAAGGACTACTAATTTGAATTTAAAAAATCTTATTTTGGATAGTCTATTTAGGGAGGAAGGTTATAGACTATATAACACCATGCTAAGACCTACAGGGGCGAAGCAGAAACATTTCTCGCGAATGAAATCACATGGAACAGCTAGTTGAGTTGGTATAGATAGATCACTAGTTTTGTAATACGAAATAGATACAGTTAATAAGTAGGTACCTATTGCACAACAAACAATTGAAATACCTTGTAGCCAGTGAGAATAAAAAAACTCCACTTGACACCAATTTAGTGAAGTGCAGATTGAATTACTAAACTGTTACTGTTAGTACTTATGATAAAAAAACATATTAATTTAATGTTATGACCGCACTACAAAACTGAAATGTTGGGGAATCCTACTAATATTTGTGTTCATGGATGGTTGGATGTTTCTCATCATATCACACATGAATAGTACAAAGTAGATTTTCTATGTACTTTGTACCAGATTGTCTTGCTAGAGATTGAGACAAGTGGAGAAAGGTGGAGGGGACAAGACACACCAACTTAAAAGCAAAAACAAAGTATATCTACTTATAGCGATATAATAATAGGGCTGTACATGTAAATTAAAAGGCAAAGTATCAGAATCAGCCATTTTGTATAATATAGTACTTATTTTTCTTCTACATACAAAAAAAACTTGCCTACAATGATAGGATCAGCTTTAATTTTCAAGTTTCTTGGTTCTCACATTGTTACATGTTTATTTTCAATATCATGTTTCACCCCACTGCTAAGGGCTTACATTTTCTATTGTTCAGTGTTGATAGCTTTATCAATTAGTTATTTAAATAAGCAGCCCATTATGGATGGTGTTAGTTAAGAACTAAGAACTTCTTCAAAATCATCTAGATCTGTTTTAATGAGGATTCCTTTACAATAACTGACATTGCAATAACTACCACATTTGTTTAATCAATATACCTACAAAGTTATTGTTATTATCAATAGACATAATTGGGCATCATTTGGAGACTAGTTTAAATGTTTCTGTATCTGATAAATAAGAATTAATATTGGAAATTGTAAAAATCGAAAGCATTATCTGACCAAAGATCTAGATTTCGATATTTGGTAATATTTTACAGAGTAAATTAAGCAAAGAGTAAATTTTGGTGATTAACTGATTAATAATTAAATCATTGCAATTATAAAGTTACGCTTAATCTTTGATTAGTTTAAAGCTTATTTATTACAGTCAACCAAGACATACAATCTACAGGCAAACAAAATATATACAAACACAACACATACAAAATAGGCACTGTTGTATTTAACAACAGGGACCTACCGCGAAATAAAAAAAAACTTGTGTAGTATAAAAATAAACAGAAGCCGTACCTAACACGGCAAACAATAAACTAACACTTAGCAGAGATAATAAACAGATTGAAATTAATGAGTTTGGTAATGACACACCATTTCTTTATAATTAGTGTTAGATTAAAACAGCTAATAATATAAGCTACAATCTTACCTGTTATTTTCGCCGTTGCTAAACTAAATATAACATTAACAACCAAATTTAAATAATTGTTTTAGCACAATTTGTTTTCAGCCACGAAATCAAACCATCGCCGACTATTTGTCGATTTGTCATCGATTTGACATTGACACTTGAAATGACAATTTGTAAATCAAATGATCACGTTCATTCTTTGTTGTGAGTAGATAAGAGTCTTTTGAGTTTTTCAGGATAGCGGTTTTCATGTGATAAGGACACAAGCACAAGTCACGCAAGTACACAACTAGCTCAGGCTAGACAGAGAGCCGGACCGCGGACCTTTTTGTAAGAACCGCCACATTAGAATTTAGATATAATATATGTACATATAATTCTTCAGCCGTATGTTCTCATTTCAATTCATACATTCACGCTTATCTGCCATAAAGATGGATCGAAACTACAAACCGCCACTTGATAGGATTCTTGCATACTTCCAATCGTCGGGGATAGTGCAATACCGCGTAACTAACACTTTGCTGTAAGGTTCATTTTTAATGTTACCTATGTAGGGAGGGGTTTTGAAATGACTAAATCACTGAGTTACGTTACGTGTATATTGATAGAGAACAAACAAAACAAACAATAGTGGGTGAACAATAAGGTACTGCACAGAACTAAGACGCGACAATTAAAGAGACGACACGCGGGGCGCCGGAGTGCGCAAAGATACGGAGCGCGTGCGTCGTTCGCGGTGGTGCGCATAGGACTACTGGGCGGGGGCCGGGAGCGGCGACTGAGTGCGAGCGGTTGAGCGAGCAACGTTGCCGTTCCGTCAACACTTATGAGAGAAATCGAGCTGGCAACCGCCGCGTGCGTGAGGCGCGCGGAGTTGCAATATTATGACGCGCTATATCCTCCCCCTCCAAGTCAGCAGAAGGCTCTGGAGCTGGCTTGGGATCCGGTAATTTACGGGGTCTACCTCTCTTCCTATTATGGACAACAACGTCCGAATCACCTAGATACGGTGTTAGGAGACTGGCATGATACTTGCCTCGAGGGGCATCATCTTTATCAACGACTTCATACGTGGTTGGAGAAACAACCTTACTGATCCTATAAGGACCTTCGCGTCTCGGTGCAAACTTACTCGTAAATCCTTTGGAGGCCTGACTAAGACGATGGCTTTCGACGAGCACGAGATCACCCTCCTGGTAATTGGGACTGGGACGTCGATTCTTGTCTGCAGCATCCTTACGGACGTCCTGCTGACCTTCAATTCTCCACTTCGTTTCTTGCAGGCGGTGAACGAAGTCACGCAAATAAGGCGTGATTTGAGGCACATAATTCTCTTGTTCAACAATTGTGCGTAGATCATGGGCTACGTCTACTGGAGACCGGAACTCGCGCGCAAATGTAAGGAAAGCGGCTGAGTGTCCAGTGCCTTGATTAGGTGCTGTATTTAAGGCGAATCGCACTGCAGGCAGCACCTCAGGCCAACGACGATGCTCGGGATCAATCAAGATAGCCAACATTTTCTTCATCTCGCGGTTCTTCCTTTCCGCGGGATTGGCCTCAGGGTGATAAACTGGTGTCAGACTTTGGGAAACACCTAGGACGAACATCGCTTTTTGCATTACGGCTGACACAAATTGTGTCCCGTTATCAGAGATCACTCTGCGTGGAAACCCATATCTCATAAACACTTCTTCAATTAATATTTTAGCACAATTTTCAGCATTGGCCTCGACCAATGGAAACAACTCTACCCATCTGCTCGCAGTGTCCTCAATCAGTAGGATCCACTTCTCACCCCGACTACCTTCAGGCAGAGGACCAAATAAATCCATTGCGAGGAGTTCAAAACGTTGCTGCGGAACCGGTGTTTGTAAAAGACCAGCCGGTTTAAGATTGGTAGCCTTAAATTTCTGGCAGAGGTCGCATGACTTCAGATATTTCGAGACGTATTGACGCATGTTGGGGAAATAAAACCGCTCTTTGACCTTTTTCAAGGTACGCTCCAAACCCAAGTGTCCGGCTGTGGGCGCATCATGAAGTTCTTTCATGATCTCACTGCGCATGGACTCTGGTACGACCAGCTGAGGTTCCTCGGATTCTCCATCCGGATCGAAGCGAAAGAGAACACCTTGCGTAAAGTAATATCCACGATCTGTCCATCGGGCAGCAGCATCGTTATCTTCGAAGTCAGTAAGTATTTTCTTTATTTCAGGGTCTTCAAGCTGAGCAGCGCGCAACTCTTCTGAGCTACGGTGAGGTAAGTCAATGGAAACTGGACACAGATCACAGCTAGGGGTCTCGTCCTTCGATGACGTGCATACCGGACGGCTGAGGGTGTCCGCCACTACATTAACTTTTCCCGGAGTATATTCAACATCTAGGTTAAAAGCTTGAATTTTCAGGGCCCAACGAGCTAATCGGCCGCTTGGAGTCTTCAGAGACAACAGCCACTTCAGGGGTTGGTGGTCAGTTGCAACGCGAACTTGGGCGCCTTCAAGGTAACCACGGAACTTATCAAGGGCCCATACCACAGCCAACGCTTCTCTCTCTGTTGTGGAATAATTCATCTCTGCCGACGTTAACAATCTGCTAGCGTACTCAATAGGCTTCTCAGACTTCGGATCCGGACCTTGCATGAGCACCGCACCTAGTGCATATGCACTGGCGTCTGTGCGCAGAATAAAGGGTTGCTCGAAGTCTGGCTGCCGCAGAATCGGACTTGTGGTGAGTCTCCGCTTGAGCTCGTTATAGGCTTTGACCTCCGTTTCACCCCATTTCCAAGGTTTGTTTTTCTTCGTGAGGTCGGTTAACGGTTGAGCAACTTCAGAGAAGTGGGGAATAAATTTGCGAAACCACGCACAGGTTTGTAAAACTAAAAAACGCAAAAGGTTTGTAACTCCTTCAGATTAGTAGGAGGCACCATATCCACAACTGCTTGGACCTTAGTCGGATCGGGCTCAATTCCTTGGGCTGTAATTACGTGCCCTAAATAGGTAACTCTCTCCCTGGCAAAAACACACTTATCTCGATTTGCCTTGAGGTTAAATTGACGTAGACGGTCGAATACCTGGTTCAGATCCTGTAAATGGGCATCCAGGTCAGCTGAAATTATCAGAATGTCATCTAAATACGCCACAACCCGTATATCCTTGAGTCCAGCACGAAAACGATCCATCAACCGCTGAAACGTCGACGGCGAATTCTTCAAGCCAAAAGGCATGCGCCGAAACTGAAATGTGCCAAACGGCGAAACAAATGCTGTCTTATGTCGGTCCTCAGGGGCCACTTCTATTTGCCAGTAGCCAGATTTTAGATCGATGGTGGACATCACACAATTGCTTTTCGTTGTAGATAAGATGTCATCGATTAAGGGCAGCGGATATTTATCCGTTCGCGTCACAGCGTTTAATTTCCGATAATCGACGCAAAATCTGGTCTCACCATTCTTCTTAGGTACCAACACGATTGGAGAAGCCCATTCTGACTCAGCTTCTTCTATAACTTCCAATTCTAACATTTTATCAATTTCTGCCTTTATTATCTCCTTCTTAGCGGGATTCACCCGATAAGGCGGTGTAGAGATAGGCGTGGCGTTCCCTGTATCAATCCTGTGTAAGGCGAAGGGCGTCGGCCCTCCCCCTGCACTGAAGATATCAGTGTTTTCCTCTAGGAGCTCTGCTAACTTCTCTCTATCAGCTGGTGGCAGGAGAACACCCTCGCATTCGCGTAGGCCAATTGTAGAGCTTACCGCAATGCGGTCCTCGCGTTCATACTGAATGTCGTAAAACCCTGAAGAATGTAAGGAGTAACGATTCCTATCGAAATCAAGTATCATGCCAGCGTCCCGTATAAAATTCATCCCTAACAATGACTCGGTGGCGCCGGGCAAGACCATGAAGAGTGTTGATATTGCAACTCCCTGCACCTTTACATCAACTAAGGCTGTTTCGACTAGCTGAACACGGTGAGAGCCATCCGCGAATTTTAACTCGGTTTCTACTTTCCTAAACACTTGGCCATTGGCCTGCAAAAGTTTAGTTAGATTTTCACTAGCAACGGATTGCTTCGCTCCCGTGTCTAACAACGCGGTATCTACAACACCAAACACTTCTACGTTTAATATCGGACGCACTCGCGGGTCCAACACTGTATTACACGCGGACACCGATTGTAAAGAGGACGTCGTTGGCGGTGGCGCAGTGCGTTTTCCTTTGCACACTGCGCAGTTCGACCGTATCACACCGGGCGCACCACATCCGAAACAGGTGACGGACGGGCGCTGCTCCGACTGTGCAGCAACTGGTTCGCTCTTAACAGGTTCCGAAGTAACTTTACTTTTATTCACTAATTTGCGGCAGTCATCTTTGACATGACCGAACATCTTACAAAACGAACATTTTGGTCTGGTCTTGCCTTGCGGTGTTTTAACATTAGTGTGCACCGCTGGACCAGCAGCAGAAGACGACGAAGCATAACCCGTGATCAGAGGCGGTGACGGGGCGGTAGACATAGGTGTATGGCTCTTTGCAGGTGCAGCAGCGCATACTTCCTCGAGTACATCCTCCACTACTCGAGCCTGTTGGAGCAGCTCGGCGAACGAAGTGAAGGCACTCCTTACTACCCTCTCACGTATCCTTCTATGGAGTAGTCCATACACCATATCAAGCTGCACTGGGTTTTCTGGTAGTGAGTGCGGCGGCAGCTGGGCGATTATGGCTCTTACGCGACACACGAAGACGTCAGTGCGTTCTTCACCTTGCTCCCGACTGAAAATCTCTCTATATACTCTGTGAGGTGGGAGACGCGGACCAAAGGTTTGCCGAAGTAAGTGAAGGGCTTCCTGCCAACTCGTTACGGAGTGCTTAACACCTTGCCACCAGGTAGCGGCAAAATCTGTGAGCAGCATTGGCAGGCCTCTCAGTGCGATATCATCGTGAACGCCAACACAATCTTTATAAATTTGAACAGCGTCTATGAACGCCAATACATCGCCAGCACCATTATATCTCACCGTACAATTTGAAAGGTTTGTACTTACAGTCGTCGTCGGCGGTGGCGGCGCGCCCTGTGTAGGCGGCTGCGACCGTATGGCTTGTAATAGGAATACCAGTTGTTGGTCCGTCATAACAATGGGTGCGGCTGACACTGGTGGCTGCGGTGCGGTGACGGGCGGAGCCTGCCCGTGCTGTGGCATCTGCGAGTACACAGGCAGCTCACGCCCGTACAGCGGCGGTGGAGATGGGGCTGAGGCGCCGGCGGACGAAGGTCGTCCAGCCAGCGGCGGCGTCGACGATCGCACGTCAACGAATTCACCATCCGAAGTCGACGGCATCGCACCGTCAAACTGTTCACCAGCCATCGAGTACATCTCGGGCTGCTGCGTAGCACGTGACGCACTATTTGCACGCGACCGTGTAAGCACCATGTCTATAAATGCACAATACACCAAGTTCCGACACAACAATAGGTATTAGTGTACCTAGGTAACCTAGTTCGTCACTAGAGTCCGACAACTGTTCGTACACAACGCATAGATAGGTACCATTAACGTTCCTACGCTAATGTCCTAAGCTTATACTCACACAATATAACTAAAACACTTTTAGGTCTCTATCTAAAAGACACTAATAGGTACGTAGGTAAGTACACGAGTCTAAAACTCACGGAGCGTCACTACAGACACAATAAATAATGTTTTGGGTTACGACTTGCAGCACGACTATCCTAGGTAACCTAAACTAGAATGAAAAAACGTGTAAAATCAAGTACGTAACCAATATAACCAAGTAGGTAAATACTAGGCATTATTGCACAACGATTTCATAACTTTCCATAACAATATGGCCGGTGGATTATTGTAACTAGGTGCACGACTGTTCTAGGAAGTAAAATATACGCACTAGAACGACTAAAGACGCGAAATAACTAGTTTGCAACACTAAATCCACTATACAGTCACTATTCACACAAAAGTTCTGTGATTTTATTGTTCACTGTGCGTAAAAACGATAACCAACGGCACGGGGGGCGCGGCGTGGTAGGTATATAACGCCACGGACGCGAAGAAAACCCGTGAAAGTCACTGTTTTTAGCACTAAAACACTATGTTGAGTCTTACACTGTAACAGTATTGTATGGTACACAAGAAACTTCTAGATGTAAGACCGGTAACTATGGGACACGGCCGTACGTTGAGCGCCAGATGTAGGGAGGGGTTTTGAAATGACTAAATCACTGAGTTACGTTACGTGTATATTGATAGAGAACAAACAAAACAAACAATAGTGGGTGAACAATAAGGTACTGCACAGAACTAAGACGCGACAATTAAAGAGACGACACGCGGGGCGCCGGAGTGCGCAAAGATACGGAGCGCGTGCGTCGTTCGCGGTGGTGCGCATAGGACTACTGGGCGGGGGCCGGGAGCGGCGACTGAGTGCGAGCGGTTGAGCGAGCAACGTTGCCGTTCCGTCAACACTTATGAGAGAAATCGAGCTGGCAACCGCCGCGTGCGTGAGGCGCGCGGAGTTGCAATATTATGACGCGCTATACCTATTTAATTGATAATCAGGCCTTAGAACAGGCTATGAGGTTAATTTTTCAATGTTATTTTATTGATAATTCGAGCTTAGAGCATTGGCTATAAGGTAAAATTTTCAATGTTCCAGCACCAAAAATTCCAGCAGCAGCGTCACGGAGTCTAACATATTTGATTTCAGCGGACTACCTAAGACTTAAGTGTTTTAATATTCTATCTAGTTTCTCCTATCGTTCATAACTTTCACCTTCACAAAACTCTTCAAACTTTTATTTTATAAGTCGTTTGTTTTAAATTTATTAGTCATATGTGTGCGAGCTACTTTGGTTCTCTGAACTGTTGTACTTCTTTACGTTTCTCTCTGTTTTAGTTGTATTTAAACACAATTTTCTGTTGTAATTTTGTGTTTAAATACAATTTAAACATATTTAAGAAGTTGGTGCAAGTGCCCCTAAGTGTTCATATGCGTAGGTATAGTTAATTATCACGCGCTAAAACGGCGAAGGAAAACATCGTGAAGTCTGCCAACCGGCATTAGGCTAGTGTGGTGGACTATAGACTAATCTTTCTCATTCTGAGAGGAGACCCGTGCCCAACAGTGGGACAGTAGAATGGGTTGATTATTGTTGTATGCAAACTTATCAAAATCAGTAAATATAGTAAAAGGCAAAACATAACCACTTGCTAACTTCAGACAAGCATTATTATTTCGGGGGTTCTGTACAGTGTACATGTTCATGGGCTTACGCCGCTTCAGTAAAATGTAGAGCCGGTTATTTATTCTATAAAAATTGAACTGAAAATAATCATTTGAGCTACACCCACACGGTGACATGGCTAGTCGAGCTTAAGTGTTGGGATATCCGTCTATTTTTTCGTGTACTCTGTCTGTGGTCTTGGATTTCCGTTCCATCATTCGTTCGATTCGTTGATCTTCTTTTTTATCATTCAACTTCATTCGTCCTTCGCCGATCGACCATGTTTGCTGATTTTGAAAAGTTTTTGCTGAGTCGTTGAATTTGTTAAAATTTTGACCGAAAAATCTTACTTGTAAAGTTATTCTGCAATATGGGACCTGATCATTATAAAGTGGAGGTGCTGCACTACATTAATCCACATTTGATATGGGTCATGGTGCCCAAGGAGGGAGAAGACAATAATTTTTACTTCGAACAAATTGGAATTTATGGGATTTTGCCTCAAAACATAACGTTTGAGGTGGACTGCGTGGGACAGACGGAGCGATGTGAGCAGTGGATGCCGGCTGCAGTTCTTGCTATGAAGAAAGTACTTCTGGAGGCCGCAGAGGTTTGGTTTTCTCCTACCTACATTGACAAAAAGTAAGTACCTATCTTACAATAATCGCAATAATCTCTCGCCTAACTGTAAACTTGACAGATAATTTGGTCATACAGAGTCGCCCTCGAAGGTCGGAGTAATACGACCATCAGGCATCAGGCGAAATGGTGAAGCGTAAGCTTATCCATGCATAAAAAATGCCAAAGCTTCACATTAAATAGTTACCGAATTGTGAGCGTGCACTTTCTTTTTCACATGTACTTCATACGCCACTAAAATATTAGCATAAAATTATATCAATATTTTTTTCTAGATTTAGGGCCACTTGCACCAACTTCAAAATTATATTTAAATTGTATTTAAACACGATTTTTCATAGAAATTTTGTGTTTAAATACAATTTAAACACATTTAAGAAGTTTGTGCAAGTCACACTTAATGGATTTGGTTTATGCAACAACTTGAAGAAATTTAATTGTTTGGTTTATGAGTAGGTGGAGAGCTGATAAAAAATTGCTGACTAGGAAGGCACACTAAACAAGTAGTGACTCTCTGACCAAACTTTCATTTTGTATTTAGAGTTGTTTTTAAACAGAACCAGTTGTATGCCTTCAATGTATTAATATTATTTAACAAATCATGCTTCTCATCTCTATATAACATAATATTCACCCCACAATATGTGTATTGCTGTCTTGGTAAACCCACAATCAGGGATATTATGTAAATGTAAACTATGTTTTCTTTTATATCATAGCTCTAAATTACTCAAATAAATTCAAGCAAGTTTTCATTGTTGCAGAATATCAATTTTTGATGACAACACTCATAAATATGGAGATATGATTACAATACAAAAAGATGGTACTGAAGTGAATTTGATTGAAGAAATTTTAAAGTCCCGCTTTGCTTTTGAAGATGAATGTCTTTTCCACAAAGACTTGAGGGATGGAAAACTCAATACAAGGCTAAACGACGTAACAGCACTTGAAATCATTAGCTACATAGAGAGTTCTTATAAAACAAGGGATATACCAAAAAAGGTTTGGTATAATGCATTGATAAGTCAAACGTTAGTCCTACAGGAGACTAAAAACCTTAAATCCACTATAACTGCGAGAAACCTAGAATTGCATGACCGTAAAAATATTGAAATTCTTTTGAAGAACAAATTAAACGATTTAAAGCTTTGTAGAGATATAGATGATGATTCTGCAGGTAGGGCAAACAGTCTGAGAAACTCTAAGCTTTCAACAGTGATCAATGCTGGCCTGAAAAAAAAATTAGATCTTTTGAAGTCTCATAAAAATTTGAAAGATATGAAAACAGATGTGGATGATGAAAAAAATACCACTGATACTGAATTGAAGTCCACTAGCATTGCTCTTAAAGATGTACTGAATAATAATACAGTATTGCCTAATGGAATAAAGAACAGTATTGATGGAGACTGCAAAAATACTGTCAACACCAAAAAAGGTAAGTTATTATTCTGTAACCAAAATTAAACATAACCTGAAGGCATTCCTGAAGGGTTAGGCAGAGGTATAGCAATTAGCAATATAAACCATAGTTCACCTGTAATAAGAGGCGAGCCTATTGCACTATTAGGCAGAAACACCAATACTTACTGCAAGCTGCTGCTGAGAATTTCATAGAAAAACCCTCAACCTAAGATTGAAGTCTGGGACCTCTAGTGTATCTGTCGCACCTACGATTACTGGACTAATAGATACCACATATTGTTACTACTATGTCTGGACTTTAAAAGAGACCATGATTCTCTGAAATGTTTCAGTGTTTCTTCTCAGAGGTCGTCAGTGAAATGCCGAATGCCGGCGCCGTCAAGTTTAAATAAAAAAATAACTATGACTTGTAAAAGTGTCTTTAAAAGATCTATTTATAAAAATAAATAACATTTATCATTCATCACAACAACAAAAACAAAAAAGTACAAAATAATTTGTATGGGACTGCTAGTCATATTACAATCTAATCTTAAACAACACAAAAAACAAGTCCTCTTTCTGCATTGCTTAGTCTTACCGTGGCATGTCCCCCTACCATATGACAATGACGTATTTTTAATATATTTTTTTGTTTTAGGTAAAAAACCTAAAATGGACACCCAACTCATAGCATTTGGACCTGCAGGCCTCAGTGCAAGTAAATTCAACATAAAATCGAAATCAATTGAAGATAAAGAAGAGCCTGTGAAACAACAGCCTGCAAAAGAAGAGAAGAGACAGCAAGAGAATGAAATGGAAGAAATGAAACAGGAACGAGACACATATGCAAACACAGACTCAGAGGTAAACATAAAAATATCTAACATTGATATTTTAAAGAAAATTAGAGAAAAAAGTTTAATCTTAAACAATTCTGAAGCTAAGCCTAAAAGTGTTGAAACTAAAAATGCAACAAAAACTGCTAGGATGTCTAAATTTAAGTATCTTGAAGAAAAAATTACAAAAATTAATGATAGTTTATCTTCTTCAACATCGGATAAAGATAGTTTTAAATATGATCTGGATTCAGATAGCGAAAGTATAACTGCATTAGAAGAAAAGTTAGGTTTACATAACAAAGTTAAAATAAAAAAAAATGAAAATGTTGAACCACAAGATGATGTGTTAGATGTAAACATTAAGAAAACCAATGTTAATCCATTTAAAAACATTGATGGTACCACATCCATATTTGTTGATAAGTTAATAAGCCCAGTACTAATGGTCCATACGAAGAAAAATAATTATATACAGCCTAATAGTAATATGAGAGATATTCCATTTGGAGATGATATACATGTTGTCCTTAAGAACATGTCTATTCACAAGCCTATGAGACCCCAGACAGTTTCCTGGCCGACGATCCTTCGAGGCCACAGCTTTTTCCTCATTGGTCCACATCATAGTGGCAACACTATGGGGTATTTGCCAGCTGTGTGCCGTTTAGTCAATGATTTTAAAAATACCCACAATTGTTTTGGTCTTAGCTGCATTATTGTTTGTGCTACATCTCATTCTGTGGCCTCTGTAGAGTCTGCTTCTAGAATGTTCTTGCATAACGCGAAAATCTTTGCTTGTTACGCCGGAATCAGTGACATTAACATCACTACGTCGCTATTGAACGGATGTGATCTTTTGATTTGTACACCTTCAATGCTTGTCCGACTCATTCGGGAAGACTTCAGCTTAGATTTTCGAAACTTAACAACGTTCGTCGTCGATGACTGCGAACATATATCTAAAGTTTATGCGAACGAGCTCAAATTTTGCCTCTTGAAAATGATGGAAATAGTAAAAAGTCGTGCGAATAAAGAGTGGAAAGTTCAATATATCATTGTGTCTAGATTATGGTGTGATTTCATGTCGTCTCTGGCTAGGAAGGCTCCCGATTCTGTTATTTGTATCAGCGCTTTTGAGGAATGTGTCCTGTATTCAAAAGCTGCTACATCAGTCGAGTTTGTCATGCTAGAAAATAAGCTAGATACAGTTCTTAACTTCTTAAAAAGCATTGATAGATCCAAAAAGACTGTGATCGTTTGTAGGAATGATGACGAAGTACAATTTCTGGAAAAAGCATTGACCAAATTAAAATATGTTGTGTTTTCTTGTGACTCTACTATGACGGTACAAGACTTGTATAATTTGGATAAAATCTTAAGAGATTATGAGGAACCTGTGTCAGGACCTATTTTAGTGTGTTGTGATGGAAATTTGACTCACCTGAATGTAACAGATGCTCATTATTTAGTTCATTACTCTCTGCCCGTTCTATTTTCTATGTTCTGTAAAAGATTTTCTGTTTTAAACGATAATTACCCTTCAATATTCCAAGCCGAGGAGGGTAATATAAAAATTAAAATTCTTCTAGACGATAATAATATTGAACAACTGCCTAAGATTCTTCATTTCATTAAAAGATGCACTCACGATGTCCCGGTCTTTTTAGATGAGATTTGCACAAGTGTGTTATCTGAAAAGGATTTGAACAAAGCTCAAAACTTGGTGCCGATTTGTCGTAAACTTTTGTCTCTAGGTAAATGCCCAGACTTCTGGAATTGTGTCGAAAGACATGCCATATTTAAGGATTATGATGAGCCTAAAGCTTGGGTGCCAAAAGAAGGTACGATTACCTTCCAAATATTGCACTATCACTCAGCTGTTTATTATTCTGCTAGGATAACATCCTGTATTGCCAATAATTCCACAGTTAAATATCCCCAAACATACAGCCTGCTCTCTCTTAAAATGGGAATGTATTATAGTAAGGAAGAAAACCGACGACTACACGGAGTTCCCAAAATAGGAGACATATGCGCGGTTACATTGAAGCAAAACCTTTTCGTTCGCTGCCAAGTTTTAAAAATTATTACATCGAAGAACAATCTACCGAATCGCGTGTTAGTTAAGCTGTTAGATGAAGAGCAATTTGAAATAGTGCGAGACACCTGGCTATACCATTTGCCAGATAATCTAAAGGACATTGAAACTCATGTTGTTACCGTCGTATTAGCAAATCTTATGCCCGAAGATAAAGATGTAACGTTTTCGAAGCTAGCTCAACACCGGTTAATGAGAATCGCAGAAGAAAACGATGACTTGTATATGAGAGGTCAAATAACAATGGTTGTAGGGAATACTATATTCGTAGATACTTTAGAAGCTTGCCAGGACTTATCCTCGTTGGAAGAAATAGTTGTTAAATACGATTTCCGAAAGGAACTATTGGATGGTCATGCGATTCCCAATCCAGGTCATATAGATAATTTGATAAAACGATGTGATTTTTCCGTAACAGATTCTAAGGTAAAAGTACAGAGTATTCAAGTTCCTAAACCTTTCAAAATACTACCTAAAGGTAGATGGGCACATTTAGATAGTGATGGATTTTCTTCAGTATTCTTTATGTTCGCTGAAAATCCTTGCGAATTCTTCGTGCGGCCCATCAAATTTGATAAATGCTTGACCACATTGATAAAAGATATAAAAAAATATGTGGCTGAAAATCCTGAACCAGTAGATAGAACCAATGTTGGCGACTTTGTTTTAGCGGAGTTTCCAGATGATGATACCTATGAAAGAGCGAGGATTGACGGTAAAGTTAGTAATAATAAGGTAAAATGTTTCTTTGTGGATCAGGCTGAATGGAGAGAGGTCTCTGTTAATAAGATATTACCAATAACTGAAAAATTCATTACTCAATTACCATTCCAAGCTATTGAATGTAGACTTGTAGGTATCCAACCCGTTAGCGATAATTGGACAGATTTCAGCACAAATTTCTTTGTAGACTATTGTTTTGACGCCGGTGATAAACTTAAACAGCTTTACACAAAATACTTCACTAAAGAAAAAGCTAAATTCACAGAAGGTCATAAGTACGGTGTAGTTTTAATCGATACGTATTCAAATGAAGATGTGATTATCAATCAGGTAATGATTGATAAGAATTTGGCGGAAGAAAATGACGAGATTGATTATTTGAATGATTTAGAATTCCAAAGAAAATCTTCCGCGTCTTCTGATTCAGATAGTGACATTGATGAACCTAAAAAGACAGTACCGACAGCCGTCAATACGATAATTCCACGCATCGAAAATAAACCATCAAATACTTTACTTAGGTCCGTACCTCTAGTTGATTCAGACGATAGCTTCGACAATTTTGACTTCGTTACTGACAATTCAGGTAACATAGGCTCTATACCTATCGCAGAAGTTGTGAATATCAAAGAAATATCTGATACGGAATCAAATGAAACTGTACCTACAAAAGCTCCTAAAAGCCAGGCAGTAAAAAGTCCCGCAATAAAATCGAAAAATGTTAGTTCAGATCAAATTAGCAAACCAAGATTGCTTTGGCGTCAAAATACTAATACAGTCACCATTAAAATCAAATTGATAGTAGAGGATTATGATATAATAATCAAAGAAAGGTTCATACAATTTTCCGCAGAAGCAAATGACACTAAATACGCCTTTGATTTTGAATTATACGGAGTTGTAAATCTGAATAAGTCTTCTCATTCTAATAAAGGACAGTATATACTAGTTAAGTTATGGAAAGTCATGGCTAGGAATTGGCTAACGTTGTGTAGAGACATTGCTATTAAAAAATGGATTGTATACGACGTCGAAAATATTGATGTTACTTCAGACGAAGAGGCACAGAGTGATATTTTGGATATAAGAAAGCAATTCACTAATAACTTCTATGAAAGCGACAGTGATGATAATTTGCAAGATGACATAAGCTTTTCTTATAAAAGAGAGTAACGTTATTTAGTGAAAGAAAATTCGACTCGCAGGCAGGATTCGAACCTGCGTCTTCTGATTAGGTACACCACATGCCTTCACATTCTGAACTTACGTCTTAAAGGTGATGTCACTAACTTCGACATGGTAGGTAGGACTCGCGGTGGCTTAGAGGTCATAGCGTCTGGTGTATCTAACCAGAAGACGCAGGTTCGAATTCTGCCTGCGAGTCGAATTTTCCTTCACTAAATAACTTTATAATCTTAGCAAGAAAAATGCAAAAATAACACAAATAGAAAGAGAGTAACGTTAGTTACAAATAAAATGTTTCGGTACACTAAGATTTTCTCCTTTATCGTGGCGTAGGTGCGTTTACATACACAAATATTTGTTCCGTGCGGATATCGCACCCACAGTAAGTAGCGTGGAAGCTGATCGCTCAGCTTCTACACAAAACGTGCCGTCAAATATAGAACAGTGATAGCATAGTGATATGAATATAAACCGCCAAGTCAGATTTGATTATAATTATTGTCATTTCTATTAAATTAAAATTTTATTCTTTTAAATGATGTAAGGAATTGTAGATTTTAGTCCATAGGAGTTTATTTTTGACACTAAGGGCTTCTTCACACGTACCACAACCACACCACGTCGCAACGAACGACAAAATGTTGTCAAGCAAGCAGCGGACGTGAATAGTGTCGCTGTAGCTTTTTGTAGTTGCGTTGTGGTACCGGGAAAATGTCGATCTGGTAGCGTTGTCGCCAGTAGGTGCGATGCGGTTACGTGGTGTGCAGACACAGTTCGACTCCGGTTATCATATCGCGCACTGTCGTTGCGTCGACGCAACGTTGTGTTTGCGATGTGGTCGGCCTCTAGTTCGCGGTGTCGCTGGTGGTTGCGATGTGGTCGGTATCGCACACACGGTCGACAACTACGCCCGACTACGTGTTGTGGTTGTGGTACGTGTGAAGAAGCCTTTAAACAACATGACTGACTGACATACGTGAAGTACAGTCAGCAAAAGAATTCTTTCTTTTTAAAATAAATATTGCATAGCCCTTCGGCGTTATTTAATCAATTATGATATCAAGTTGATCAGTAACATCGAAATTAAGGGTGTCAATATGCCAAATATTACTCCTTTAATTTTTTCGTCTATTGTATTTTTCTTTTCTGATTGTTTGAACGGAGTTTACAATTTGATGCTGAATCCCTCTCGGACACGACCGATTGATATTATTATAATCAAAATTTCATAAAAAAACTGTTTAATTTTGTTGTATTTGATACATGTATTTATCGAATAATTTAGACTTCCAGATATTCAACCAAGGCGATTATAGTCATCTTACAAATTGACTAATCTCTTACATCTCTAAGCCTAACTAGTACTTAAGTTCGGGCTAATATAACTAGAATTTTTATAGGAATTTAAAACGTCTATTCGCCTAAATTTGTTACCGTAATATTCGGTTTGTTGGCCTTGTGCGCTGGCAGTATATAACTGATCCTTGTGGAAATCTATGGGGAGGCCCTTGTTCAGCAGTGGATGATATCCTTAGGCTTATATGATTATTATAAAAAGGAAGTTTAATTGTTGAACAAGAGCTTACCCTATAGTTAAACATATGGAATGTGCCTTTTTGGTACATTTTCTATGTGAAAATGCAAGCAATGTACATATTGTTTCATCATAGTGGGATCTTGGTTCTCAGAACTATGTATAGAAATATTGTTTATTCAAATTAGACTGAAAGTAGTTTACTTATGAAAGTCGTACTGCATTCTAAAATGTGTTATACACTTAGCAATATGATGATATATTGCTTGTCATTTTCTTTAAAAGTATGAAGATTTTCTAATTTTTCCTTTTTTCAATGCACGTAATATAAGCATTCAGCAAGGTTACTCAATACTTTCTTGCAGTCCATAATTTAAGATAAGATCTGTTCCAATGGAGGAATCCTGATTTGAGCAAGTAACATTTATAACGCAACTTGAAAATAATCGTCCGGCCGTCCCCAAAACATCCGCCTGGTCAGTGAATCTTTGGATGGGGCCCTGGGGGGATAACACACGTCTTTCCACACTTGTTGTGGTCCAGTATTATTCACCACATTATATCACTATATTGGTGATCCCGACGTAATCTGAGTCATTCCATACTGGTGATCCCAGTATCTCTATGTTGGTGATCCCGCCATGATGTTTGATTAATGCGAAATAGTGAAATGATGGTTGCTTGATCTTGATAGAATGTATTACTTATTAGAAGTTACAATATTGTTGGTGCACAGTACTATTAGAGAGTCTAGAGAGTGAAGTTAATAGTCACACACAAGTAGGTACAGTAGGTTAAGACGCGCGCGTCGTGTGCTCGCGCCGCCCGTCGTAGGAGAATAGTAAGGGTGGGGCCGGCCGCAGGCGCCGAGGCCGTGAGCGCGTTCCTCCCGCGCACCGCCTTAGGCGCCGTTGCTAAGTGCGGCGCGTAACACCCTCCCCCTCCTTGGGAAATTTATTCCTAAGATCATCAGGCATTAGTCCTTCCAAGATGCAGTTTATGTACTGAACGTTTGATGACGCCGCCCTTGGCCAAAACTTCGGGGTCTCACGGCACTCCATCCGCACCTTGGTGTAGTACAGTAATCCTGCCCATTGGCCAGTTCATGGGCGGTGAAGCATCCATAATTAAGACGAGGTCTCCACCTTCTGTATTTAGTCCTTTACCCTACATAATTCAGTTATTTAGGACTACTATTACATGTATATTCTATTCATATCGTTTTGGTTTATATTTGAATCACGTAGTTCATTCCATTCGCTTTCGTCATATTGAATCTCTATATCTATCTTCGGAAAAAGAAGTTAGTATTAATTACTCACTTTTCGATCGCATTTTCCAACGCACGGAACGGCCTGACTTTGTAAATAAAGCGAAGTTACCTTGTCTGGTGCAACTCGTTCTTCAATATATTTAAACCAGCTGTATATGGCAATAATTTCCAAATATTTTCCATTTCCAAATATTTCATTTCGTTTTAGGATTGGGTACGATTGCTGTACGATTCTAATTTTACCCTAGGGGTAGATTACATTAATCTCATTATGAGGTAATGCTTGTCTCAGAGGGGGTATATATTATTACATGTCTCACTGCAGGGCAAAAGCGTACCCACTTCAATTTTTTTTTCTTTCTGTTTATGGCTGATAGGGACCAGTCTTTTTGGAAAGAGTCCAGCTCATCCCGCCATCTTCGTCAATGATATTATATTTCAGTTTTCTAAATGTTACCCAACACGATTTAGTCTAGACAAGACTTTATTCTAGGTCAATACATTTATTGCACTCCACAAGTTAAATAGATGTTGAACTATGTTTCTTGTAGTGTTTTTCATTTATGCATTTATTCAGTAGATATATTTGTCTTGAAGATGATTTTTTATAATGAAACTTGGATTTAAGAGTCCTTCGGACGGAATTTCCAAAACAAATGTGAAACCAAAATATATCGTAATTCAAACACAATTAAATCAAAGTGTATACCGTAAATCTAGGTTTCTGTTCTACCATTACCTCCAAAATACTTCACTGGAAATAATTATTGTAAGCGAATGTAATTCTTGATAAGTTTACCAAGCTTTGGAACGATTTTCCGATCGTTTATTTCCATAGACGTAGTAGTAGATGAAATGGTGCGATAGGTAGGCACCTAGATTAATAGTATCTCAATTCGAATATTAACATAATTTGATAAAATATTGTTTGAATTACGATTTATTTTGGTATTACGTTTTAGTGGGCAATTCAAGCTGCGCCGGACCCTTGACTTTAATTTTAGCTGAGGTAAGCAATTATACTACGTTTTGACGGTTCCTATATTCAAGCTTCGATGAGACAGTTATCTAATAATTTTGACATTTACAATGACGTTGACGTTTGACAGTGACAATTGATTTTGACAAGGACGTTTTTTTTGTTGTATAATTTGTTATCTTTTACTTTGCCGTTTTTCTTACAACCAGGTGCACGGGGCAGGGAAAATAACATCGAAATCACTCCTCCTCCGACTACAACTGAGTCGTGAGGTACGTAGTTACAAATAAACGTTTTTTCTAAATTCTATTGTTTAAACCCATGGCCAGTTTGATAGGAGTTATATCTGTCAACTCGCTAATAACGTCCGCAATAATTTCTAAGTCGTGGTGTTATTTAAAGTGTAAAGCGTCATCCCTCTCTCTAAGACCCTGGACAAAATAGGAGTCTAACGTTCGGATAGAACGGAACAAAATATATGGGGGTGACATGATTATGAACACCTGATTTGTTGATAACTTGTAATATCCATTGTTCAGGCACTAGACCAAAATTCCCCTTTACATACTATGTATTTGTATGTGGAATTTAGCAAGCAATGTTTAGAATCCAAATTCTCTTAGGGAAAAATTGGTAATACTTCCTACCTCCTTACTTTTTTTGAAATTGTAATAAAAAAAAATCTTACAATATATAATCATACTCTTGTATTCTCGACATAATATCACAAGAGGTAATCTTCATAGGAACTAAGGATAAAATAATATTAATTATTTTTTTAAACCTAAGGTATTGTAATATGAGTGTTGGCTAGTATGACTCGCTGTCATTATAAAATGCCCCAGGGTATTTATACTACTTTAACATGTTTTAAAATACTTAACAATGTTATTTTGGAAAACTATTAATTAAAAAAACAGCACAGCACATCTATTAGTTTGGTCGTGTTCATCTGATATGTCTTCTTCAGAAGTGTCTCCTCTAACTTGATTTTCATCATCCCTTTCAGAAGACGATGAATAGCTTACTTTTCTCTTTTTCTTATTTTTGATAGGACCTTTCTTTGGCTTCTTTTTACCTTCCTTTCCTTGTTTCTTTTTATTGATCTCCTTTTCTTTAACTGTTTTCATTATTTTGACCCTGTTAGCTTTGTTTTTGTAACTGCATCATTCTTTTTATCAGCAATTGCTTTTCGCTTTTCCATATTTTCAACAGATGTCAAAATAACAGCTTTTTATTTTCTCTTACATAACACTGCTGGAAGCTTAGGAACCGGATGGATGGTATTCAAAACTTTGGATGGTGTTGCTTCAAGTTCAGGAAACTGAGCACGAATGGTCACGGAGGTCCCTATTTGTTTTTCTCGAGTTTGTTCAGTGAAATCTACCAAATTGGGCTTTGCAATAGTCGGACACGACTGACTCTCGTTACGAGGATTCGTTACTGGCTGTTCAGATTGTTTTTCTGTAGTCACATACGTATCTTTTACAGGGGATGATTTTTCAGTTACTACTGCCATAACAATATCATCAGATCGTTTATTATTCAGATGAAGTCCCGAAGGACCATGTTCAGTTTGCAATTCAGTTGCAACGAGAGGTGGCGATCCTAATGTTCTTGGCTCTAATTCATTTTCGACACGCAGCGGTGATGTATGGATTGTATCGAAGACTGTAAGTGATCTTATATCATATTCTTGAAGCAATGATAGAGACTCTGTTGACGTACTTGACCCATCATCATCTTCGACATCTAAATTTTGGTCTTGTAGCGAATCGGACAGTGAAAATGCACTCGATGATGCTCGTAATGTTGTTCTTTGATACTTCCCAGACATGATCTATCTGTAACAATAACAAGCAAAACCACTTTAACACTGGTCAAATACTGGGGCGTTTTAATCAACTAGCTAGGGGCGTATTGTAAAATTCGATTTTTAATATGCCCCGCCGAGGTCAAACCACTAAGTTTCAAGGTTATAACGTTCAAAACAACAAAAAAAGAAAGTTAATTTTATCTATTTTACGGTACAATTGATAATTTCGACACAAAATCTAAAATAATAAAAATATATGAATTTCTTGGAAACTTATCACAAATTGTTTCACTGACTTTAAACTTAATTTTACAATATTTTTTATCCGGACATCAAAAACGGGGTGCACTTGTCGGCAATGTTGCTCGACTACTGGCGGCCCCCCGCGCGGGTGGTTGCGGGTACTGTAGCTTTCTTAGTGTGAGTGCTAGAGCAGTGGGGCGTTTTGTCACCCAGGCCATATTACCTAGTTTTACCATAATAATTATTATTCTCGTGAAGAGTTTCACTTTTCTTATAACTTTACCAAATCTCTTTAATCTAATAGATTTTAGTGTGTCGCAAATTCGCAAATCATTTTTGAATGTTACATTGCAACGTTTCATAATCAAATATTTTCTAAGAATGAGGAGCCTTTGACAGTTAGATGTCAGTTTGACAGATGGAAGTGTCAAATTATCCAAGACAAGTGACATTTTCTTCTTCTTCTTCTTCGAGTAGGCAGACGGCTAACCTCCACTACGGGAGGTTAGCCGTCAGCTCAGTGAACTTCTCCCGATCTTGTGCCAAGGAAAACAGATCTTCGACGCTGGCAATACCACTCGCGGATGTTTCGCAACCAAGACTTCTTTCTCCGTCCAACCGGTCGCTTGCAAAGTGACATTTTGTTGTTGTTAAATTCTTCACCCACTACCGCAACCGCTTACCATTAGGCAGATCGTATACTTGTTTTCCACCTAGTGGTATAAATAAACTTTTGTATGTGACTGTACTTGCGCGGCCGTTCGGAATTGCCACTAATTTCTGGCACGCACAGTTATTGAATGTCCATTACTCCATCTCAAATTGACGTTCACGCCTACAGATTGTCACTTTCTATTAAATATCTGTCTGACTTAAGAACACGCACAAAATGAGTGCTATTTTTTTCATTTCCTTTAGAAGAGCGTTATCTTTAATAATTTCCTTTTTAATGCCCTACATGACTAGGACAACTTATTTAGGCACATCAATTATGTATTAATTACCTATGTCATTAAGAATATAGATCTGTTTTAATATGATCTAGATTCGTAATGTTTGGACCACCTAGTATTGGGCTTATTATAAACAAAAGAAAATATTGTATTTTGTTAGTTTTTTATAAGATTATGTTGTTATATTATGCATTAAGACATGCATAAAGATTATTAAAATAATATTTTTAATTAAAGAAAATTACATCTCGGCGGGATCGTTGAGAGTCTTGTTGTCGATCGATAGTTGGTAAGAAAATGGAATTCTTGATAACTAGTTTATCTTCATGGCTGATTGTTCCCTTGAGCACGCTTAAAGGCTAGTGACATGACCATCGGACTGCCAAGTCAAAGGTTTCAATTTCAAATCCAAGGCCCTCACCTCTGACTTCTCGAGGTTACGTGCGTATTAATAGTTAATCATCACGCGCTTAAACTGTGAAGTAAAACTGAGAAATAAAGAGATTTTCTCGACGGCGGGCATGTGAAGTCTGCCAACCCGCATTAGGCTAACGTGGTGGACTATAGCCTAATCCCTCTCACTCACCCATCAACACTTGGATCTCTCTTAAAGACTGTTATGATTTGTATGTTTGAATATATTTTTTTATTTTCACTCGACCCGTGCCTAGCAGTGGAACATTATAATAGATTGATTACGTATGTATGTTATTCTAGATTCATGGAAGTCTTTTTTATTGTGATGGACGTAGGCTGTTGATTCAGGGAATCTTGACAGCTTAACTGAGCAACAGCAGCTAAGGGTGTCCTCTAACGGGACTCGGACCTCGGCTTAGGGCGTTGCAGGGAGGACAGCTAGGGACGGCCTGATCTGGTTTAAATTATTTTGAGACGAATTTGAAGCTACTGTCTCGACTCGGGCCGGCTCGAGCAAGGGTCGGGGTTAACGTTAGGTCTTCGCGATGGGCCTCGCCTGCGAGGACGGTATATCGGATGGCGTTTGTTCGCGTGTGTTTTGAGAGTGCTACTCTCTCTTTTGGATTCTTGTAAGACCGTTATAGGGTCATCAGGGTAGGACAGAGCGTGCCTTGGACGGCGATCTCTACTGAAAGTCATCCTGTATAATGTTTAAGTAAATTTGGCAAATGTTATTGCCTATAAAACAATGTTTACAAAATGTTCTGTCGCCCAAGCACAAATAACTATCGAATTCGTAGAGTTTTTTCTGCTACAAATCGCATACCATACATACATATTTTCACATCTGTCTCCCATTGGGGTAGGCAGAGACTACACTTGCTACGATCCTGGCACACCACCTTCGTTTCATCTACGTGTTCGTACTTGGGCTACTGGTTTTAAATGTAATTTTAAGTTCTATTTAGGCTAAGCTATATTGTTAAACAGTCTGTACTAAGTGCGACTTAGGTTAGGTACTCAAATTGGTAACTGAACTGATACTATTACTACATACTGTCTGGACTTTAAAAGAGACCATGATTCTCTGAGTTTGTTTCAGCGTTTCTTTTCAGAGGTCGTCAGACAGGAAATGCCGGCATCATTTATTAAAAAAAAAAAACATTGACCTGTAAAGGTGTCAAAATCTATTTACAGAAATAAATTTAGTTTATCAGAACTGTAGGCAAGAAAATATCATCTTTACGACTCAAAATAACTATAAAATACCTACTTAGAGATTATGAAAGCATGTATGAATATTTAATGTCGAGGTAATTTTAATCTCTTTTTTGTTATAAACTTTGATTTGGACTTGGAAAAATGGAATAGAACTGTCAGATTGGTGTCGAGGTTAAAAAATTAAAACGTATTTAGAACCTTTGTTGCGTTATTTGTAAAATTACTTGAAACAAGTGTTTATATTTTTGTACTTTTGTTGAAAAAATTAAATACATTTTCCTTGGAAACAATTTGTTTAATTTTTACTGTCATTCCCATTTCTGTTCCGAATTTTATTTAAAATAGCTGACCTGAGAGACGTTGTCCTCTCCAAGTTTCAACTAACTACCCCGAAAAATCTCATTGAAAAAGGATTCTTATTTTCCATATTTTTAAACTTAGCGCCATTGACTTAATTTATATTACTTAATTTTAAAAAAATGTTCGCAAATATAAACAGACTTACCTGCATAGATAAAAATCTCAAATAACTGTTTCGGCATCAGTAAAGATTAACATTTTTTTTTATTTATTATACATAGGTAGAATACGTGGTATATTATTTTATGATTTGATTAGATGGAAACTCTTTAGAATCTACACTATGGAGGTTTCACATTATAAAATCAGTTACTTTAAAGCTGGATGCTATAAAGAAGAAAATAATGATTGTCAAAAATTTTCAACTCAAAATGACACCTGTTAAGGAATCAAATTTCATTGAGGTAATAACGATGTCGTGTTAGTCTTCTAGAGAATAAATTGTCATTCTTTGTTTACTTCTTTAACCTACTCAAATATTTAGTTTTTACACCGGCTGATGCTCGCTGGATAAGTCCTATGTATGTCCCGTGATGCCTTGTATAAGTAGAGTTAGAATAACTGTACTAATAATCAATTCCCGTTCACAATAATTGTTTTTGATTTCTTTGTTTTATTTTCTTGTTTTATCTTATTTAGTACCTGTGAGTGTATTTTTTTAATTTTATTTCTTGATTCTGTTATAATGTTTGACCCGTGCTAGTCTAGTACGGAAATACTTAAAAAGGAAATTTGCTTCAACGGTTATTTTTCAAATTCTACGTTTTCAATCGTTAAAATGTTAATAACTTTTGATAGAGTGAACCGATTTTAATGAAATATAGCCTAAATGTTAATCCAAGAAACAGGCTATGAATTCCTGTCCACTTCCTCCAAATCTCTTCAGTAGTTATCATTTGATGCGCGGTCAAACATACAGACAAACCGACAGACAAAAGTTCTAAAAATAATAGAAATGGATTTTGTTACTGATTCTGAGTCCCCCAAATTAGTTTTTTTGTAAATATAAGCAATGTACAGACACGGCTCACTTACATTCTTATTATATGTAAGATTTGGTGTAGTGTAGATAATATGCCTTTCTTAAAATACGACTAAAGGAACCCCTGACGGATTTACTTGGATTTGTATATTATATATTATTAGGTAAGTAAATATGAAGTCTTTTAGCCCAGGATTTTTAATCTTTTTTTTAATACATTTTAAACTTTTTAGACAAATTCTTCGCTACTCTCTAAATATCTGTCTTTTTGCATATCTAAATCAGTCAATTATTTTTCCCTTCAACAATCCACATCAGTAATACTTACCAAAGTGTAAAGAATAAGAGCGAATTAGAAGAATGTTGCGCGGGTCACAAATAGAAGAAACCAAAGACCAAAGTTGTCTTTGATCTAAATCTTCTATTATGGCATTAAAACGGTGATTAAGAATGTGACATTTATATTCCTACTAGCTTCTGCCCCCGACTTCAGAATTGGGTTCGGCCTGGATAAAAAGTAGCCCATTTATATTCGAAACTATAATCAGGGTTCCAAATTTTATACAGATCTGTTCAGCCGTTCCGGCGTGAAGGATTAACAAACATGCATGCATTCTCACAAACGTTCACATTTATAATATTGGTAGGATTAATAATAACAATAACAACAAATGCCTCGTTAGCCTAGTCCCAAGTGAGACTGCTACGCTAGAAGTCCTGGGTTTGATTCCCAAGTCGAGCGTGTTATTGGTTTTTTCTATGAAATTCTCAATAGCAGCTCAGAGTTTGGGTTTGTGCCCGGTTAATGGCAATAGGTAGACTGTGCGCGTACCTCTGCCTAAACCTTTGGGAATACAGCCGTAATAGTACGATGAAAACACGATCAAATTTAACATATTATATTTAATAACATCGATTATAGCGCCTTACATAATATATTAAATTATTTATAACAACATGAATTTAAATAATACTTCATAAATTATTTATTATTATAATTGTTAATTACATCACATCCACATTGAAATTAATTAAACAAAAATGCAATATGTTCTGTTTATAACAGAAACGATATCAACAATTTCTCATAACTTTGGAATAAGTAGTATAATTAACGCCTTGAATACAGTATCAGTGTTGCCAGGGCCCCTGAGTCGAAAGTTACGTTTCGTATCCTGAAAAGTAACATTTTTGGTGCAAAAGTTACATTTTGGGATCTATGATGTCGAATGAGCTTTTTTTTTTTTTTGCTCCTGATTTTTTCGTTTGTTAAAAATGTGAGTTCTATTAGGATGCGTTCGTGTACTGTTTTAAAAATCTAGTATTACTTATCTCGTTGTTCTCAAAAGTTACGAAAATGCCTTAATTTTAAAAATTACTTACATGTTACGCGAGGGTGTCAAAAGTTACGAAAAATGTAAGAAATGTAACCATCTGGCAACACTGTACAGTATGGGGTTATATATTTTATACCTTCAAACATTTACAGACGACAAATAATTTACAAATTCACAATAATTATAACTAGTACTGAATACGCATTAGGTATTTAACCTCTTATTAAAAAGATGGTTTTAGTTGATTCTAATATAAAATATATTAATTGCTTTTAATGAAAACTTTAATAACATAACAAATGAAAATAAAATATGATGATTATAAAAATCCTAGATTTATTTTTATTTGTAATTAGAGATGCCACTAATATTCGGTTACGAGTATTCGGTAGGAAATATTCGGAAGCGGAATATTCGGCGCTTCTCCCAAGATCGTGTGGGAAATATTCGGTATTAGGCAATGTTAATAATCGTGGCATCTAGTAATTAGATTAAGACAACGTACATTCAGTGTACCTATATTTAAGGTAGATCGTTTCGCTCAGCCCGCCAAATTCAAATTACAATTGGTTTCTCGCAATTTGTAGATCTATAACACATTCTAGATTCCTAGTTGTAGTAATTGCGCCCTTAGTTATACAATATTCACAACTGAGAATTAAAAACGTTAAAGAAACTAAAAGTAGTGTCAATCGTCAATTTTGGCCAAAATTGATGATTGACACTACCTTTAGCTACAATATCGATTTACAAGCAAAGGTTTTAATTCTCAGTTGTGAATATTGTATAGCTAAGGGCGCAATTACTACAGCTAGGAATCTAGAATGTGTTATAGACCTACAAATTGCGACAAACCAATTGTAATTTGAATTTGGCGGGCTCAGCTAAACGATCAGCCTTATAGGATTACTAGAAATCTAAGACCGAATATCGCAATCATCCTTATAATTTTTAGGATCATTGCAAAAATATTGCTTATATCATGGTAAATCGTGAAGTGCTGATTGGCTTAGGGCTACCATGTACTAATCTACGGGAATAAATATGTTACAAATGATCTAATCAGCGCCAATTAGATTTAAACTTTCCAATTATTTGAAACAATCTGGTATTTTTTCAATGATCCCTAAAATCGTTCTTAGATTTCAAATAATTGCAATTTTCCTAGGATTTTCGCAAAAATGCGACATATTCACCAATATATATTGTTTAGATATTATTTTACAGAGCTTAAAAACTTATTTATGTATAATATTATTCGCAATAACAAAATATAAGTGCTATAAATATTTATACATTTTCAATAGCATCAAAACTTGAATTCATGTGTAATGCGTGTTCGAATCCTGCCGGATTTAGAAATGAATTTTATAATACAACTAGACGCGGGCCCGGTTTCGCCCGTTTTCCCGTAGGAATGAAGCATTTTCCCGCAGTAAAGTAGCCTATGTTCATCAGGGATAATGTCTGCTTCTAATGGTAAAAGAATTTCTCAAATCGGTCCAGTAGTTTCGGAGCCTATTCAATCCAAACAAACAATCTTTCCTCTTTATAATATTAGTGTAGATGCGTAATAGAATAAAATTAAAAGCAAGCAAAAGTGATTCACTCGTCAGTCGTGTCGAAAGGTAAAATTAGTTTTCCTTTTGTGTTACTATTTTAACTATACACATGACTGGATCTAACCTAATATTTACACGTTGAACCTCGTCTCCGAGCCGTCGGCTAACATCAGTGTGACAGTTCTGGAGTTGGTCCATACGAGCCGGGCCAGCCGGGCCGGGTTCAAACGAGCCACGTCGGCCATAGGAGCTGTACTGTAGCACTTTACACAGCGAGTCTGGGCCGCGCCTAGCCCGAACATGCCTGGAAAATAAGGATATTCTTGTAATCATTGTTGTACCCATCGGTATCCCTCAGTACAGTATACAATACTGTGCGAAAAAAATAGCTTGGTATAGGCCGTCATTACATTAAAGTGGGAGAGCCACGCTTCGGCACGAATGGGCCGGCTCGACCGGAGTGATACCACGGCCTCACAGAAAACCGGCGTGAAGCAGCGCTTGCGTTGTGTTTCGCTTGGTGAGTAAGGTTACCGGAGGCCCAAACCCTTTTCAAAGACGGGCAACGCACTTGCGACTCCTCTGGTTGCGGGTGTCCATGGGTGGCGGTTATCGCTTACCATCAGGTGATTCGTCTGCTCGTTTGCCCCCTATCCCATAAAAAAGTGCTTTTAATCTGTCGAGGATACGATGGGCTGGCGAGTGAACTGAATTCTGACCCATTTACGTCAAAAGATGTCCCGTGCCGGCTCGCTATATATGAGATACTACCTTATGCCCGCGGCTTCGCTCACCTGAAGCTATAATAGGATTAGAAATGGGTCCCAAAAATAATTTAATCAAAACCAACAGTGATGATCTCTTCTTTGTATGGGTTTGTATACATCAGAGAGGTCAAGCTGTATCTCAGGATCCCTTTAATTAATTGAGATTAGAAGTTCACCAGTAGTATTAAGTTAGAGCATATACTTTCTAACAGTGATAACAAACATAAAATCTATTCAGTAGTTTTTTATCCAACCCGTAACAAACAGATAAGAATTTTAAAAATCATATTTTTTGATTCGGAGACGTTTATATACCCTAACCCACTTGTTATTTTTTAAATATCTTCAAAAACACAGCTTTTTTTACGATTTTATAATAGTAGAAAAGAGATGTGTATCCAAAAACTGTTCGTCTGTTTGGACTTTAATTAAAGTAAACCCTATTAAAAAACGCATAAAAATTTTCTGCCTCATTTGCTTAGTGGTTCTGAGTGCGACTGCTACGCTAGAGGTCTTGGGTTCAATTCCCAGGTCGAGCAGTGTTATTGGGTTTTTCTATGAAATTCGCAGTAGCAGTTCGGAGTTTGGAATTTGTGCCCGGTTAATGGCAATAGGCTCGCCCCCTATTACATGGGACCTAAACATACCGGCGAACTGTGGGTGTACAGGGGAATTCGGGGATCGATATTATGGTATGTATGTCTTCTTCTTCCTGCCCATGTCCCAATCTATTTGAGGTCGGCGCAGCATGTCCTTTTCTTCCATTCATCCCTGTCAGCCGTCATGTCACCATTCACTCCCTTTCCCATCGTATCGGCCTTAACACAATCCATCCATCTTTTCTTTGGTCTCCCTCTACATCTCTGTCCCTGCACATTCATATTCATCACTCTTTTAGTCACATGCGTTTCATCCCTCCTCATCACATGCCCATACCAAGACAAACGATTCCCTTTCAGCTTTTCTGTCACTGGCGCCACTTTCAGACTTCCTTTAATATGTATTTATGTATGTATTTACATAAACTTTTTCACCGTGGGTGAAAGTAATGTTGGTATACGTTACCAGCGGTGCTCTGCCAGAAAGAGAGCCTGTTGTCGGCGGTGGCGTAGGAGACGAGGTAGCGGCCGTCGGGGCTGAAGGCGCAGGCCGTGACGGGCCCGCTGTGCGCCGCCAGCGACTGGCAGCGCCCCGCGCGCAGCTCGTACATGGCCAGCTGCCCCGTGTGGCTCCCCACTGCACCACAACACATTTATTTATTTATTTATTCAAAGGAAAACAAACAGCATTCATGATAACATTTAAACAAGTTACATTACTGTGACACAAAAAGCCAATAAAGTTTTCACTAGTGTGTAAACATGGAATGAACATAATTATGTAAAAACAAAGGAGGACAAAATAGATAAAACACACTGAAGTTTTGACAATTTCTAAATTAAGAATACCGTTCAGACACAAAAATATACTACTGGAGGGGTGAATCCGTGAAGGTAGTCACGGATTCACCCCTCCAGTAGTATATTTTTGTGTTTTTAACGGAATTAATATAGGTTTTCTGATTGTTGCTAAATACGTCGATGTGATTATATAATTTGTTATGATTATGACATGATCTTGCAACGAATCGATTTTTAAAATAATTTGTTCTACATGTTGGGGTGTAAAATGTCGGCTTGTAGCGGGCATTTGTACGTGGGCAATTGAAAAAGATGTTACTTAAAAGATAACACACATACAACAGTCAAAGACAATTATACACCGAGACTTTTTAGTCGTTTTGGAACCGAGCATTTTAGACTCTATATCTATAATAGAACGTAATAATGTATAATTTAAAGTAAATAAAATATTTAAACTGCCTCATTAGTCTAGTGGTTTCAAGTGCGACCGCTACGCTAGAGGTCTTGGGTTCGATTCCCAGGTCGAGCAAAGTGTTACTGGGTTTTTCTATGAAATTCTCAGTAGCAGCTCGGAGTTTGGAATTTGTGCCCGGTTAATGGCAATAGGCTCGCCCCCTATTACATGGGACCTAAACTGGCGAACTGTGGGTGTACCTTAGTACAACTCTGCCTAACCCTTCTGGGAATACAGGCATGACGGTATGTTATGTTAAAATATAAAAAAAAAATGCTATGTCATATAGTCACGAACAAAAAATGAGAACTGCAATCAATTTTAGGTTACTGCAATCACTACGATCGATGTCATTCAATGTTACACACACAAGTCAGCGGTATAACATGCCTGGTGCACTACTACGACCAAACTCGAAAAAGTGAAACAAAAAAGTTTTTTGATGTCAACTTTTTTATTTTAAGCAGTACAGTTAATTTATTATTTTTTAAAATTATTAATTATTTTTTCGTTCCAAAACGACAAAAAATTCACATTATCCTGTCGCACTGCTGGGCGATACCACAAAGACAATAACATAATCAACCGATTATCCTGTCCCACTGCTTTTAAAAGGCGGGCAACGCACTTGTGACTCCTCTGGTGTTGCGGGTGTCCATGGGCGGCGGTTATCGCTTACCATCAGGTGATCCGTCTGCTCGTTTGCTAACCTATCCCATAAAATATACCACAGAGACAATAACATATTCAACCCAATATTTTAATGAAGGAAAATATCGACTTGCTGGCGGGTTTCTAAACGTCTTCTCGTGTATGTATCTAAGCAGAAGAAGCAGGTTCGAATCCCGCCCGCAAGTCGAATTTTATCTTCATTAAAATAACTATACAATCAGCGTGGATAATGCGAAAAAAAATATTCAACGCATTATACTATCCCAATGCTGGGCTCGTCTCCTCTCTGAATAAGAGACAGTAGCCGATAAGAAAGATCAATAATGTTTTAACAGTCGTGATTATTTTCTTTAACACTTAATATTTAATCACAATAACACTATTTTTTTTTTTTTACTTATGGATCTCTGACAAAGGAAATACAAAATATTGGTAGTAAATAAGTCGCATACATTATATAGCCAGTGTACTCCTTCAATTATGAGAGACCACAGCATGCAAGAAATTATACAAAGCAATTACAAACTAATATTGTGTTACTGGCAATTATTACATAATATTTATGACAATTTATGTTTAAATGCAATATCGTAAGCTTAACTAGCTGCTACCTTAGAGGCTGTCTGGAAATTCCCTGGAGTTGAGATTTATGCCCGGTTAAAGGCTGCCTTGATGTTATTATACTGGTCATTGGTTCGATTCCCGGGTCGAGCAGTGTTATTGAGTTTTTCTATGAAAATCTCAGTAGCAGTTCGGAGTTTGGTATGGGACCGGCGAACTGTGGGTGTACATTAGTACGCCTCTGCCTAACCCTTCGGTGATACAGGCGTGATGGTATGAAAGGTAATAGGTTCGCCCCCTATTATATGGAAACTCAATCCGTCAAACTGTGTTTTTTTTAATGGGATAGGGGAGCAAACGAGCAGACGGATCACCTGATGGTAAGCGATAACCGCCGCCCATGGACACACGCAACACCAGAGGAGTCACAAGGGCGATTCCCGCCTTTTAAAAGGGTTTGGGCCTCCGGTAACCTCACTCACTCGGCGAAACACAACGCAAGCGTTGTTTCACGCCGGTTTTCTCTGAGGCCGTGGTATCACTCCGATTCGTGCCGAAGCATGGTTCTCCCACGTCAATATGATGTTTTGAATACATTTCTGCCTAACCCTTTGGGGAATACAGGCGTGATGGTATGAAAGTTAATAAGTTCGCCCCCTATTATATGGAAACTTAATCCGTGAAACTGTGGATGTACATTAAATAAATACATTTCTGCCAAGCCCTTCGTGGAATATAGGCGTGATGGTATGGCTTACCCGCAATACGCCTGGTGGCCGGACAGTGCGACACTTGGTTGTAACGACAGATTGCAGGAAACACCTCGTTCAATCCTTTACTCTTCAGGTGTGATTGGTCTACGCAATGTAAGATAATATCCATGACCTGGAAGTTAAAAAGGCTATGTATAATTTTTGATGATTAAACTGCCTCATTAGCCTAGTGGTCCTAAGACCGAATGCTACGCTAGAGGTCCTGGGTTGGATTCCCAGGTCGATCAAAGTGGTTTTGGGTTTTTCTATGAAATTCCCAGTAGCAGCTCGGTTAGGAATTATTATATGATTACATGGGACCTAAACATACCGGCGAACTGTGGGTGTACCTTAGTACACCTCTGCCTAACCCTTCGGGGAATACAGGCGTGATGATGGTATGTTAAAAAAAATTATAATGTCTCACAGTGATAGTAAGACTTATTAGTAGGTAATAGGCACAAATTCCAAACTACGAGCTGCTACTGGGAATTTCATAAAAAAACTAACCAATAACACTGCTGCTCTACCTGGGAATCGAACCCGGGACCTCTAGCGTAGCAGTCACGCTCAGGACCGCTAGACTAATTAAGGGGCTATCATACAACAGCCATGATATTTTTGCCGTTTTTTGTAGATAATGGTACGGAACCCTTCCTGCGCGAGTCCGAATCGCGCTTGGCCGGTTTTATGTTAATGGCAGCAATAGGTGTCTCGAATTTGGTGTTTTTTATGAGTTGGATCACAATCCAGTTAATTTGGGAACGGCTGCATCTTCTATAATATAAAAATGAATCGCCAAATGTGTTGCTAAGCGCTAATCTCGAGAGCAGCTGAACCGATTTCGCTAATTCTTTTTATAATATTCCTCGAAGTACGATGATGATTCTTACGGAGAGAAAAAATTTAAAAATTGCCTGAAAAAGTCTAAAAACAACACTTTTCTATATTCCCATACAAAAGATTCGTAATAATACTTAAAAGTCAATTTGAACTTTAATACCATACCGTAAAGTTTACGTTAGTTTCAGAATCGACTGTTAGGCGGTACGAAGTTCGCCGGGTCAGCTAGTTTTACAATAAAATTCCTTTTTGTTCCACGGGTCCCTCCTGTGGGCCATCTTCATATACCTCTACGTACCTCGACCAATAGCTCGGCGACTTCGTTGTGCATCCTGTCTATGAGCAGTTCGATTCCCCGTAGTACTTCGGCCCGTCCTTTCTGCAGAGCTAGGTAAGCGGGGGACGGCTGGCCCGACTGAGCCGCCGCGGCACAGCGAGCCACCTCGCGAGCCATCGTCGTTATGAATGCTGCCGGCCTGAGAGCAAAATCTATATCTATACTAATATATAAAGCTGAAGAGTTTGTTTCTTTGTTTACTTGAACGCGCTAATCTCAGGAACTACTGGTCCGGTTTGAAAAATTCTTTCAGTGTTAGATAGCCCATTTATTGAGGAAGGCTATAGGCTATATATCATCACGCTACGCGCACGAAGTCGCGGGCAGAAGCTAGTTTTATTATAAACTAGCTTCCGCCCGCGACTTCGTCCGCGTGGAATAGTTACTTAGTCTTAGCGTGATGATATATAGGCTATGTCCTTTCTCAAGGTCTAAAGATTGTCTGTGCCAAATTTCATCAAAATCGATTGAGAGGTTTAAGCGGGAAAGCGTAACAGACAGACAGAGTTACTTTCGCATTTATAATATTAGTAGGGATTACTAGCTTCTGCCCGCGGCTTCGCTCACGTGAAGCTATATCAGGAGTAAAAATGGAAAACCAACATAGATGACCTCTTCTTTGTATGGGCCTCTATACATCAGGGAGGTCAAGCTGTATCTCAGGATTCATTTATTTAATTGTGATAAGAAGTTCACCAGTTTTTAAGTTGGAGCATATACTTTCTAACAGTGATAATAAAATTAAAATCTATTCATTAGTTTTTGCTCCAACCCGTAACAAACAGACAAACAGAAAAGAATTTTATTAATCGCATTTTCGGATTCGGTGACGTTTATATATCATAACCCACTTGTTTTTTTTTAAATATCTTCAATGTACAGAAAGGGCTTTTTACAATTTTATAATAGTAGAGACTAGCTTCTGCCTGCGGCTTCGCTCACATCTATATCTATATCTATCTATACTAATATATAAAGCTGAAGAGTTTGTTTGTTTGTTTGCTTGAACCCGCTAGTCTCAGGAACTACTGGACCGATTTGAAAAATTCTTTCAGTGTTAGATAGCCCATTGATTGAGGAAGGCTATAGGCTATATATCATCACGCTATGCGGACGAAGTCGCGGGCAGAAGCTAGTACTAATATATAAAGCTGAAGAGTTTGTTTGTTTGCTTGAACGCGCTAATCTCAGGAACTACTGGTCCGATTTGAAAAAATATTTCAGTGTTAGTTAGCCCATTTATTGAGGAAGGCTAAAGGCTATATATTATCACGCTAAGACTAAGTAACTATTCCACGCGGACGGAAGCTAGTAATTTTATAAACTTAGCATGAAAAATGCAAAAAAAATCACAAAAAGATATTTCTTTTTCTCTCAAATATCAGTACCTTGCAGTAGCGATGAGTGTGAGGGCATGTCGGGCTGTGCGGCAGGAGTCAGCCTGAGGAGTTAGTGGAAGACCGTACGTCATAGACGGCACCAGCTTATCAGCATCACAGCACATCTCCAGCAGACCTGGAGGTAACAAGATACTTCTTACTTTCATAACATAACATACCATCACGCCTGTATTCCCCGCAGGGTTAGGCAGAGGCGTACTAATGTACACCCACTGTTCGCCGGCATGTTTAGGTCCCATGTAATAGGGCGCGAGCCTATTGCCATTAACCGGGCACTCGGAGCTGCTACTGGAAATTTCATCAACCCAATAACACTGCTCGACCTGGAAATCGAACCCAGGACCTCTGGCGTAGCAGTCGCGCTCAGGACCACTTGGCTAATGAGGCAGTTCTTCTTTCAACCGAAATAAAAAAAAGTTTCATTAGCCAAGTGGTCCTGAGCGCGACTGCCACGTTAGAGGTCGTGACTTCGATTCCCAGGTCGAGCAGTGTTATTTGTTTCTTCTATGAAATTCCCAGTAGCAGCTCGGAGTTAGGAATTTGTGCCCGGTTAGGTAATGGCAATAGGCTCGCCCCCTATTACATGGGACCTAAACATACCGGCGAACTGTGGGTGTACATTAGTACGCCTCTGCCTAACCCTTCGGGGAATACAGATTATGGGTGTTGGTACGAGTATGTATGTATGAATTCAAAAGGAAGGATGATCTCAATTCGTCTATTATTTTTTACTTAAACATACCGTACATCAATAGCCTAAGCACGAATCGAGTTATTTTCTGCTACAAATCTCACACATACATATTTTCACATCTGTCTCCCACTGAGGTAGGCAGAGACTACACATGCTACGATCCTGGCACACCACTCGCTTCATCTACGTTCATTAACCTCCTTCTCATACAAATTATTCTCGATTTCGATACGAATACGTTTTCGAAAGTGTTTGTGCTTGGGCTTCACTACACCTGGGCTGAATACAGGCGGTATGTTTTGAGATCGAATTGGGCCTAACTCCGTGGAATACAGGCGATATGTTTTGAGATCGAATTATACATTATATTTTTTTTTTGTTATTATTATGGCGCCACACTTTTTGTGTATTTGCCAGTGTCAAGTATTAGAGTAAACAAGTAATATTTCCCATCATGGGATTGTATTATGGCACCACACTTTTTGTGTTCGCCAGTGTCAAGTATAAGTTGTTCAGTTGCCCCAATAAAACGGTAGAAACGTTATTGAGGCTGCGATGGAGCTTAGGAGTGAACCCAAAATGTCACAATTTTCAATTTTATATCATTTACCTACACTCTCACACGTTCACGAACACTTAATGGTTAATTATCCACCATAATTACACATCAAAATTCGGAGAAATTCAAGTTTTGAAAAATAATATAAAATCGACAACGCGCACTTTACATTTTCCCGCCTAAAACTCTACATTATATTATATACGTATTAAAAATTTTACTTTAAAAGAGACAACTCACCTAACAGGACATGGCTGACGTCAAGATACGGCTCCCAGACAGTGAATCCACGTCCCAACAGGTCCACAGCCGCCCGTCGGAGCGGCGTGTGCGCGGGCAAGCGCGGGCACGCGGGGCTTAGAAGTAGATGGGTGAGCGCCAGCGCTGTGAGCCTAGCTAGGTTGTTTGATGAGCTCAGTGTGAAACCTGTAAGAAATAGATATGTAATAAATAATATATTACCGCAAATGCATGTAGCTAAGTAATAACTAAGCTGATCAACTGATCTGCAAGGTTAAGCTGCGCTCGCCGCGGTCAGTGTGTGGATGGGTGACCATTGTTAACGTATCGAAACTCCTTCGTGCCCTGGGAGAGCACGCAAAGCCGGTTGTCATACGGCCATCGTTGACAATTGTTAGTGGTAGTCAGAAGCCCAAAAAAACCTGACAATCAGCCTATCCTCTGAATATCGGTATTGCCCAAAAATTGGGTTGCGGAGATCTGATGGCAGTCGCTTCGTGTAAAATGCTGATTTTCAGCCGCACCTGGTTAGACTGGAAGCCGACGACAACATAGGAAAAGGCTCGGCTCGGTGAAGGAAAACATCGTGAGAAAAGCTGGACGCCTGAGATAATTTCTCGATGTCGTGTGAAGTTTGCCATACTAGGCGTGGACTGTAGTCTCATCCTTCTCATTCTGAGAGGAGACCCGTGCCCAGCAGTGGGACAGTATTGTCCTATACTGACGAGTACCACAGAATAACTGCCTCATTAGCCAAGTGGTCCTGAGCGCGACTGCTACGCTAGAGATCCTGGGTTCGATTCCTAGGTCGAGCAAAGTGTTATTGGGTTTTTCTATGAAATTCCCAGTAGCAGCTCGGAATTTGTGCCCGGTTAATGGCAATAGGCTCGCCCCCTATTACATGGGACCTAAACATACCGGCGAACTGTGGGTGTAAATTAGTACGATCCTGCCTAACCCTTCGGGGAATACAGGCGTGATGGTATGTTTAATGTATGTGTTTAAAGCTTAAATATTGTAATCAAAGTTGATATATTTTTTTAAAAGAGTATCTATGGAGTTTCTTGCCGGCTCTTCTCCATAAGACCCACTTTTTGGAACCGTGCAACTAGTTTGACTTTTCAAAAGTACCTTTTTTAATGGTCTAATTGAAATAAACCATTTTGACTTTGACTTTGAGATCCGTGCCTAGCAGTGGGACAGCATTGTCCTATACTGACAAGTACCACAGAATACACCTACCTTCAACCACAGAGCTCTTCCGACTGTCTCCATCCTTACGTCTCTTATTTCCGGCAGCGCCTAAAACATAGCAAGCGTAATTCGCAAATCATATCAACATATTGAAGCTCTTTGTAAACATAAATATATTTTGGGAAGCCATTTTGAATAGTAGATAGTTTATTAGTAACTACAGCCGTTAAACAGCTCTTCAAATGGCTACTTGACTGATTATTTTTATGGCCTTGTAGCGACATCTATCGAGCTACATAGAAAATCTTTGACGGACAAAACCTGAATCGCGCAAGTGAAGTTTACAACGAAATTTGCATATATATCATTTTTCAGTCAAATATCCAATTAAAATGTCAAGCACAATATATGATATTGTATACAAAAAGCTAACGTATATGAAATAATATTAAATTAATTCACGCAAGAAAAGCATTATGTATGAAAATCTTGAAATCAAATTACATTTTATAGCTTTGTATTGATTTTGTTAAGCGCCGACGTTTCGGATCAATGCATCCATGTGTCAAAACTTAAAAAAGATAATGCGGAGAATTAAGAAATAATAAAGAAAATATATAATAAAAAATAAAAGAACAATTATCTATACATATAATAAAATCGTAGGGAAGTCAACACTGTACATTGAATATTTTTTTAAAAGAATACTTGGGGCGTGATCTACAATCAATATCGAAGCCAAAAATATAGTTTTTAGAATGTTTGTCTGTATGTATGTCCGGGCTAAACTCGAAAAGTACTGCATGGATTTACTTCAAATTTTGCATGAATATTACTAACAGGTTGGGTCAACATATAGGCTACATATTATTGAGGAAGGGTATAGGCTATATATCATCGCGCTAAGACTAAGTAACTATTCCACGCGGACAAAGTCGCGGGCGGAAATTAGTAAAATAATAAAAGAAAAAATATAAAAGAATTCAATAAAAAAGATAAATTATAAAATAATAATACAAAAATTATAAATGAATAAAAGAAAAATTATAAAAGTTTAAACAACAAAAGAATAAAAGCAAAAATAAAGAATTTATATGGTCACCTTCGCTAGTGATGTCCTGGCCGAACTCCGCGCCTATAACACCGAGTAGGACGACCGCGGTGGTCTGTTTTCGTTTCAGCTCAGCCAGCGAGGACGGCTTGCGTATTATCTCTTCTTCTTCTTCCTCAAACTCTTCTTCTTGCTGTAAGTGGAGAAAAATATGGTACTATCCCTACTAACGAAAGGAATTTATAAGGCGCATATCAGCGGAAACGTCAGAAGAGGTCGTCCTAGAAGGACCTACACCGATCTTATTGGCGAAGTCCTTCAAAAAGGTTAGGTGCGTAGTACCCGCAACCGGCGCGTATGTATGAGAAGATGTATGAATGTTGCAGAAGCAAAAGAGGCATGCAAGAATCGTAGCAAGTGGCGGTCTATATTTTCTGCCTACCCCTGTGGGAGAAGGGCGTGAGTGTATGTATGTATGTATCCCTACTAATAATATAAACGTGATGGAAGACGTATGGATGTCTGACAAGGACGCAAGCTTTTACATCTCTACTATTATAAAAGAGCTGTGTCTGTACATTGAAGATAAAAAATGGATTAGGGTATATAAACTTCTCCGAACCAAAAAATGTGATTTTTTAAATTCTTGTCTGTTTGTTACGGGTTGGCGCAAAAACTACTGAATAGATTAAAATTTTGCTATCACTGTTAGAAAGTATATATCCCAACATAAAAACTCAATTAATTGAACGGATCCTGAGATACAGCTTGACCTCTCTGATGTATACAGACCCATACAAAGAAGAGATCATCAATGTTGGTAGGTACGCCTAATATAGCATCATGTGAGCGGATCGGACAAAAATTTCTTAACCCCAAAAAGATACTGGAATAATCTATTAACTTTAGAGAGGACGGATGAATAGTACTTATTCCTCACTCCCTTTCTATCTGAAAGGGAGTCTGAATCTTTTATCTATCTGAAGGGCCTATCTGGCCCTTCAGATAGATAAAATATCTAAAGAAAGAAATTAAATACTTTTTATTTACGTCAACATGACGCACGAAAAATTAGGTTAAAAATAATATAAAATAAATCTGTGGAAAACATGCGTCACACCCACGCAAAAACGGCCATCGCTCAGCATGATGCAGTGTCTCATGCACGAGGCAGAGCCACGGCGCTGATTTTCAGCGATAGCCGGCGTTGACATAAACACGTCGGGCGTGCGAAACCTTATTATTACATAGATAGATGTGTATAATAAAATAATTCATACATAATTATTATTAAATATATAAATTAGAATTAAAACCAGGTAGTGATAATATTCCATATCGTTGTCCGCGCGACTCATGAATTGAGCACGCAGAAACGATTGTTAGTCTGTGGTACACATGCGCCTACGCCAATTCGTTATCTAATTATCTATGACATAGACCATAGAGGAAGGAGGAAAGACATGGGATGGGCCGAATTCATACTATTTCATACAATAATACCAAGCAAAATATGAATCAGATTGTTTACAATTACATTTCTTATGTACCGACTACCGAGTTTGCTATGATAGATGTTTAAATTTTGTAATTTCATAAGTGATTGAGTAAGTACCTGTGTTTTGTGTATAGTGATCTGTGTGTGAAATTTTGATGGAGGATTATAGAAACAGACGGGGTAGACTACTTGGTATCTGAGTTGCTCAGTGGTAGGAGCTCTTGGGGTCTGACTGGCTGGCGAACACCCTTACGTCGGAGTCTGTCGTAAAGCACCGCGGTGTGTGTTTCAACTTTTGCGTATAAGAGCCAGTTCCCCCTCGGTTGCTGCGGCTCTGGCAGTCTGCAGTCCGTAGGGACTTTTAAGGCTCAGCAATTCCTCTGGTGTTGCAGGTGTCCATGGACGGCGATGACTACTTACCACCAGCTCGTCAGCTCGTTTTCCGACTTGATCCATAAAAAACTTACCACTGCTGCCTTCTCTGCTGGCTCCTTCTGCGCTGCGTGAGGGTTTATGCTCTCAGTGTGGGTGTATAGAGGTAGGAACTGGGCCCAGTTGTCCACCAGACTCTTTCGGCCTTTGGGTCCTAGCCTGTTGCCAATAAAATATAGAAATCAGGTTTAGATCAACTAATATATAATCTTGACGTGGGAGAGCCATGCTTCGGCATGAATGAGCTGGCTCAACCGGAGTGATACCACGACCTCACAGAAAACCGGCGTGAAGCAACGCTTGCGTTGTGTTTCGCCGAGTGGCCCAAACTCTTGTAAAAGGCGGGAAACGCACTTGCGACTCCTCTGGAGTTGCGGGTATCCATGGGCGGCGGTTATCGTTTACCATCAGGCTAATAATTGCAACTGCTCGTTTGCTCACCTATCCCATAAAAAAAAAACATACCATGACGCCTTTATTCCCTGAAGGGTTATCTTATCTTGTGTGGGGCCGAGGCAGCAAGGCCTCAGTGCACTTCGACTCAATGGGATCTTTTGTGCTTCCCCTAGATAACCTATTCCTCATCCCCTCCTAATTCTACAAACAGCCCTTCCATTAGCTTTACAATGAGGCCTGGGGGTATGAGTCTGTAGTCCTCTGGTCTTGGATAACCCTGACCTAAGAGGCACATTCGCTTTCTAGGTGCTTTCACATTCGCTTCACAGGTGTTCCATGCTCTCAATTTCCCTTTTGCAGGCCCTGCAGGCTGATGTCTCCGTCAGACCCATCTTTTGTAGGAGAGCGTTAGTCCCGAAATGTGCGGTTAGCGCCCCCATAAAATGACGGGCCTGCCGCCTGCTTGAGTTCCAAATGGCATTTTGCAATCTCGAAACCTATGAAGGAGTAACGCTTACCTGCCAAGTTCAGCGAGGAGCAGCGCTTGCGCAGCCTCGCGGACTTCTAAACAGTGGTGTTGCCAGCGACGAGCCAACATCTCCACTTGTGGACGCTTGAAGCTCTTAGCACCTGAAAGTGCATAATTTTGTTAACAGAGGTCAAATAGGTAGATTTTTACATTTGAATAAATTGGACAAAGTATAGTACGTAAGAAGTAGTAGACAAGATTAGGTGGACTTTACCTGCAGCCACCACCTTGTCTGGTAGTAAGACACAGTGCAAGGTGGCGAGGAGTGACCAGCCCTGCTTGATATGAGCTTGCTGCGCGGCCAGCTGCTCCTCGCGCTCCTCGTCCGCTGCCCATGACGAGGAACTCCTGGTAGATGGTCTGGGAAGAACAGGAGTATCGTCCCATTGGGGTAGTTAGTCATATTTGTGAAATAAGCGAGCTAAGAACTAGATTTTCGTCCTGATCCTACGGGTCGTAGCGTGATGTTTAGTAGCTTGAAACCTTCCACAAATCATCACTCTGTCTTTTGGTCAAATAGCATAATGATTCGTTAAGATTTTATTGCGAACACAAAGACGCGGTAGGGAACTTTGTTTTATAATATGAAAGGAATAATTCAGGAGGGGAAAACTAGGAGACGGATCACCTGATGATAAACCGCCCATGGGCACCCGCAACACCAGAGGAGTCACGAGTGCGTTGCCGGCCTTTTAGAAGGGTTTGGGCCTCCGGTAACCTCACTCACGCGGTGAAACACAACGTAAGTGTGATTTCACGCCGGTTTTCTGACAGGCCGTAGTATCACCGGCCCAGTCGTGCCGAAGCATGGCTCTCCCCGATTTTTCACACTTTCAGCGGGGTAATAGATTGATTATGATCACCTGTGCAGTCTCCTGATGACCTCCTGCTCGGGCACGAAGCTGGCGTTGCTCATGGACATGAGCGTGTTGGCGAGGGCCACAATGGACAGCAGATGGTTCGTCGTCAGCGTAGTGCTCAGCTCCCAGTGGAGTTTTGAGGAGAACAGCCTGGACACCAGAAAATATGGAGAACAACCTAGATCACAACCTTACTTTTAAATCGGGTCCACACGGGTGTAGCGTGTAATGTAATCACGAATCTGTGCGTGGACGGCACTGCAAGTATTACATGTAACGCTCAAACCGGGAACGGTATAAAATATTATTAAAGTAAAGGTCTCGAGTTCAAATCCAAGGCACGCACCTCTGACTTTTCAAAGTTACGTGCTTATTAATAGATAATTAAGGAAAACATGGTGAGGAAACCTGCACGTCTGAGAGATTTTCTCGACGGCGTCTGCGAACCCGCACTAGGCTAGCATGGTGGACTATAGGCTAAATCCTTCTCATTCTGAGAGGAGACCCGTGCCTAGCAGTGGGACATATACTGGGTTGATTATGTTATTCTTTATTGATTATTAATTAAAAATATATAAACCACCAGTGTTCAAATATGATCAAAGTGACCCCGGTTTACGGTACCTACTTGTATCATTTTTAAATGTTTATTAGTATTTGATGTGTATCTATTCGTTTAAATAAATTGTTTCTATTCTATTTTAGTGTACCGTTCCACTGAAATGAAAACTCCTTTCCTCTCCCTTTTCCCACACATCTCTATTCTCTGCTCAATAGGACCAGTGCTTTCGGTAGAAGTCAACTTCGTTGCTCCGTTTTCGGTAACCTTAGAGTTAAGCAATATTCCGGGTGGTATCAGTCAAAAATAACCTTTGTAGTTTGACGGAGGGTGCAGATACCTTCACCTTCCGGAAAAGAAAGGTTTGTTATATTTGAGTCTACCTCGTAAGCTTCTCTTGCCGCAGCAGTTCTGGAGGAAGGTCTGAGATGATGAGCAGAGGGTCGTCCGGCACTGACGCACAGGCCGCCGACCAACTACCCAGCCAGGTGGGCAACTGGACCGCCATGTGACCATGTCGGGAGACCACACCGAAGCACACTGGGACCTGGTGGAGAAGGTTGTTTATCAATAGTCAGAAAAAAATAAAAAATACTTTGAATTTTTTCCGTTCACAAGATATTCTGGGACATTTTACACAGCACCATCTAGTCCCATCCCAAACTAAGCAAAGCTTGTACTATGGGTACTAGACAATGGATATATAATACTTATATACTTTGTTTTTGTAAATACATACTTATAATACATAAGAAATACATACACTCACGCCTTTCTCCCACAGGGGTAAGCAGAAACTATAGACCGCCACTTGATACGATTCTTGCATGCTTCTTTTGCTTCTGCCACATTCATACATCTTCTCATACATAAGCCGCTGGTTGCGAGTACTACGCACCTGACCTTTTTGAAGGACCTCGTCAATAAGTTAGGCGTATGTCCTTTTAGGGCGACCTCTTCCGACGCTGCCGCTGACATTCGCTTTATAAATTCCTTTCGTTAATCGTCTTTCATTCATTCTCCCAACATTATCAAACCAAATATACGACGATTAAAAAAACAAAAGGTGAATGGCCCAGCAGTGTGTAGTCACGGATACCGAGCAGACTCATCCTGACATTAATGACATTGACATTATTGACAGTTCACAAAAATGACAATTTCTCCGTCTACCTACGGATCTATATTTTTTAAGAGTAAATATCACAGTGTACACGAAGCGACTGTCATCAAACTTTTTTATGGGATAGGGGGGGCAAACAGCAGACGAATCATCTGATGGCAAGCGATTACCGCCGCCCATCTTCTTCTTCTTCTCAGTCGTTTCGCTCTTGGCAGTGCGGTCGTGGTCACGTTGAGGCGGACACAGCTCTCTTCACAATTCCTTCCGCCGCCCATGTATATCCGCAAAAAAACAGAAGATTTGCAAGCGCGTTGCCACTTTTTAAAAGAGTTTTTTTGGATCAAATCGGCCCTTTTCGCTAAAACTCCTAAAAAAATATTGTCTTACCATAGGCCTCAGTAGTCCCAGCTTCGACTCGCAGACCCTATCCAAGTCAGGATCCAGTCCCCAGGCGTGTAGCAGTGATATAAGGATCTGTGCGATCTCCATGGTATGAGGAGGTTCGGCGAGAGACATGTCGCGAGGTCTCTGTCTCTTACCCTGGTTGGCTTCTTCTGTAACAAAGGGAGAAGGAGTTTAGTCCAGTTATAATTGATTAGCTTATCTTCAGAATCGATGGTCGGGCGCGAATTAAGGAGAATCTGTAAACATGTATGGAAGGTGGTATGGTTCAATAATTTATGTGCTAGTTCATTTCTCTGTGAGAAAAAAGTTATTAAGCTATAAGTTTCTACTATCAGATGATCGGATGATCAGAAACACGAAAATGCGACATCGATTCATGGTGGACATTCCAAAAACCCGATCGAAACGCTAAGTCCATATTTATCATGAACGCTGAAGTGTGGAAGCGCTTCCCGAGTGGGTCTTCCCCGATAGATATAACCTGGGTGTCTTTAAATCATGAGTCGGTTTCTTCTAGGCAAGCGCTCTCCATCGTAGACTCCACCGACGAAGACGATGTTAAGCGTAACATCAGGCGAACTGGCGATCAAGCTTAAGCCCATCAGAAAATAAAAATATGACGAAGTAAAGTTTTGAAATGAAAGAAACTTTGATTCGATTTGATTCTAATAGTCATATCGCTAGGGTATTTTTTTCATAAAGCTTACTAGCAATGTGGGTCACACACACATTACTAGTATTCTTCTTAACCCCTCGTGCTAAGCTAAATGCTTGTGTTACGAGTGGGTTCACGTCGGTAGTGCAATGGGTGGGTTTCGAACCGGCAACCACATGATCGCAAGTCCGACGCCCTAGCCATTAGGCTACCGCCGCATTAAGGGCTAACGCGCACTTGTGATTTTTAGTCTACCGATAGTTTAGTCGCTGTAGTAGTCGTGTATAATTTCATGTCGCATTCTAATCGTCAAATGCGCGCACTGCCATATAACTCCATAGTGAATCCCAGAACGATCAAACTATCGCCCGACTAAAAATCACAAGTGCGCGAGCGCTCTAAATTAGTTCTAATAATAGTTCTCGATCACTCCAACAGATGTCGTCACCATCACATCAATACAGGGCCATACTTTAACCAAGCATTTCCGCTACAAGTTGACATGGTAAGCAGGCAATTTCATAACACTCACGGACAGTGAGTTCGGTGCCAGCTACCGTGATTCCTACGTGGCGCAATAGTGGTTATGCCGTGGAATGTAGGTAAATAATTATTTTGCATTTATTGCGATCAGTAACAGCATAGGGGGAGAAAACGGGACCCTATTACTAAGAATCCGCTGTCCGTCCGTCTGTCACCAATCACCTGTATCTCATGAATCTTGATAGTTAGACAATTGAAATTTTCACAGATGATGTATATTGTGCCGCTATAATAACAGATACTAACATAACATACCATCACGCCTGTATTCCCCGAAGGGTTAGGCAGAGGCGTACTAATGTACAACCACAGTTCGCCGGTATGTTTAGTTCCCATGTAAGATGTAATAGGGGGCGAGCCTTTTGCCATTAATCGGGCACAAATTCCTAACTCCGAGCTGCTACTGGGAATTTCATAGATAAACCCAATAACACTTTGCTTGACCTGAAAACCCAGGACCTCTAGCGTAGCAGTCGCGCTCAGCACCACTTGGCTAATGAGGCAGATATAAAAAAACAGAATAAAATAAATATTTAAAAGGGGCTCCTATACAACAGACATGATTTTTGCCGTTTTTATATATAAATAGTACGGAATCCTTCGTGTGCGAGTTCGACTCGCACTTGACTCGCATTTTTTATTATTTAAATTGCCGTGAAGTGGTCTCATTCAAAGAACCTTATCTTAAAATTTGAATCAAAACAACAATAAATAACGTCAACACGTATAGTTCCCAACAGTTTCCATGAGCGTCTTGTCAACGTAAATCTAAGTATTTTATTTTATTATCCAATACCATCTCAAAGTCTGTATAACCCGATCAATATTTTTTTATATATTAATAAGAAAAAGAGGAAGGATTTGATTGTTTGTTTGTGTTGAATAGGCTCCGAAACTACTGGACCGATTTGAAAAATTATTTTTCCATTAGAAGCTGATATTATCCCTGATGAACATAGGCTACTTTTTACCGCGGGAAAATGCTTCATTTCTACGGGAAAACGGGCGAAGCCAGACCGGGCAGCAATTTATATATTTTTTTAAACGTTCCTAATTCCTAATCCTAATGTGGGGCACATTAGGATTTTCTCCTGTATCGTGGGTGCATTTACAAACACAAATTCTTACATACACGTGCGCTCAATACCCGGAACAACTACCTATCTGTAGATCATACAAATATTTGCTCCGTGTGGGGATTGAACCCACAATCCGTGGCGCAGAAGCTCGCTTAGCCACTATGCCAAAGGCTCGCTTTCTATTACATAAGACAGAAATTATATACGCGAACTGTCGGTGTACACCTCTGCCTATCCCTTCGATCATAAAGGCGTGATAATATGGCGTTTAATGATGTATAATTAAATGTATATGGCCCAAATAGTTTCTGGTTATTTTACGTTCGTGATTTACCGATAATAGATAAACAATTTCCGCTTCCTTGTTTGGTTTATGTTTTATGAAGTTGAAACGCACTTTGTAGCTATACAATTTAGCACCATAACATAACGCCTGTATCCCCGAAGGGTCAGGCAGAGATGAACCGTTTAGTTGTCGAGTAGCTACGATAAAGGTCCTAGCTGGGTTTAATTCCCAAGTTGATTTGTGTCAAGAATAATATCGTTATTTTTTTTTAATAAATAAATATTCTAGGACATTTTTACACAGCACCATCTAGTCCCAAACTAAGCAGAGCTTGTACTATGGGTACTAGACAATGGATATAATACTCATATACTTTTTTTTTTGTAAATAATTACATAAAATAGATAAACATACTTGAAACACCCAGACGAACACAAACACTTATATTCATCACATACATTTTTGTGTCCTGTGGGAATCGAACCCACGACCTCATGGTCAGCAGTCCGGTACTCGAACCACTAAACCACAGAGGTCGTCAAAGGAGTGTCTATGGAGTTTCTTGTCCTATCTTCTCCATAAGAAACACCGTGCCACTAGATTTCACTTTTCAAAAGTACATATTCTAGTATAATTGAAAGCGAGAAAGAAAGAAAAGGTTTTATTGACATTGCCTACATAAGAAAGAAAAGCTAATCAAACTATAATAAACCAAGAAATCATTTTGTTTTTTTTTTGCATTTATAGAAAATGCAAAGATTATAAAGTTACAAGCTTGCGCCCGCGACTTCTTCCGCGTGGAATAGTTACTTAGTCTTAGTGATGGGTGATGATATATAGCCTATAGCCTTCCTCAATAAATGGGCTAACTAACACTGAAAGAATTTTTCAAATCGGACCAGTAGTTCCTGAGATTAGCGCGTTCAAGCAAACAAACAAACAACTCTTCAGCTTTATATATTAGGTAGTATAGATTTGTTTTAAGTGAAGGAAAAAGAACTATAAAAACCAAATTATATTTAAATAGAGCACATTGACTTTGACATACACTCACGCCTTTCGTATAGGGATAGGCAGAAAGTACAAACCGCCACTTGCTTCGATTCTTCTTTACTTTTTATGCTTCGTCCACATTCATACATCTTATTATACACTAGCTTCTGCCCGCGACTTAAATTCGTCCGCGTAGCGTGATGATATATAGCCTATAGCCTTCCTCAATAAATGGGCTATCTAACACTGAAAGAATTTTTCAAATCGGACCAGTAGTTCCTGAATTTAGCGCGTTCAAGCAAACAAACAAACAAACCAACTCTTCAGCTTTATATATTAGTAAAGTATAGATATAGATACGCGCCAGTGTCAACACTAATAGCTCAATAATGAGTCACGTAACATAATTAATAAATTAACATTAACTAATTAACGTACAGCAAAACAATTTAATTCTAATAAAATTAATAGCGCCTAAAATAAATTTACGCACAAACCTAATAAACCAATACGGAAGTGTTTGGTACATAAATTTGTTTAAATTATGTGATAGAAATAGATTAAGATAAAAAAGTTAGGTACCTACATAGACAGAATATATTTTTAAAGATTTGTTTATATGTTTGAAACTTGTAACATCCTACTAATATTATAAATCCGAAAGTTTGTGAGTATGACTCGATGGATTTTTGATGCTCTTTCACGGCAGAACGGCTGAATAGATCTAAATTATATTTCTTTAAATGTAGGTACATCATTTTAAGGTGTTACAGCATGCGTTAAATTGTAACACCGGTAACATTGTAATAAAAAATTAAGAACATAATTAAGTATAGGTAGAGAAAAAATAACAATTAATCCAATAAAATTTAAACACTTGAAATAAACTTGCTGATCTGGTATTGCCGTGCAACGTGTCGTTGAGCTCCCTAAATAATGGTTGAGCTACACGATGACTGGTGTCATCAGGACAGTCAGTTAGGACAGGTCAGGTCAAGGCTCCGCGGACGAATGGTACAGCGTAGCATTCGTCATCCCGTAGGCCCGGCACCAAAGTGGTGTCGCGAAACGCCGAGGTTGGTTTTAGTCGGTAGATCGCTCTTTTCAGAGCGGAGTCCGACACACCCCACCGCTCTCCCCGGAGTGGTGGATAGTGCATAAAGCATTTCAAACCCCGTCACCAACAAAAAAGGTCAGGTCAAGGCAGCTATGGCTCTACCTTCAAAAGGCCTGTTCAGATAAATTCCGACATGGCAGGTGGGACTCGCGGTGGCTTAGAGGTCATAGCGTCTGGCGTACCTAGCCAGAAGACGCAGATTCGAATCCTGCCTGCGAGTCGAATTTATCCTTCACTAAAATAACTTAAAAATCTTAGCATGAAAAATGCAAAAAAATCACAAAAAGATTGTAAAAGTGTGTTTAAAAGATCAATTTACAGAAATAAATATCATTTATCTAACAATTTCAGTTCAGTTTTTGATTTTTGTCTCTCAACAAACTCAAAACAACTTTTTTAAACTTTGACAAGTTATTATACAACTTAGACAGTCAGGATAAGGCAGAGAACTGCTTAAGATTAGTTTTGGCAGGCGGTTGACACAACAACCTAGCTCCAGCAAGCGTGCAACTTGGTACTCGGTGTGGAACACGTAAGTAAGTTGAAGCACTCCAATAAGTGTGGACAGTCAAATTCGTTTCTTAGGACTTAGAAGAGAAAGGATAATGCCCATTTTACTACTGACCATAGATGCGCATTAAACATTTTTGTATGATAGCATAAATTGGATATAAAAGAGGGTCGAGATCGTACTTTCAAATGAAATAAAAATTATTCATTTAACTAATTATATACAAAATATTAATAATCCCCACAAACGATTTCGACCAAATGAACTAACAGCGGTTAAAAAAATATATTATAATTTATGAGTATATTTTTATGACCATACTCTGTTCCTTTCCTTCCTCCAAATCGTGTTGCTGTCATTTTAATAAACTATCCTTCCTAAAGTGCCTCAAACAGTCACTATATAACGTTATCATAAATTCGGTTAACTAAGCCTTCATTAGAATGGGTCCCGGCTGCTACAACTTTTCTTACAATCGGGTACTTTCTTGTTTTAGGGTTTTTTCATTTCCAAATTACACAGAAACACAGTCGGGTGTTTAGTTTTTTAAATTACCGTTTTTATGTTATTTAATGAGTTTGTATAGTAACGAATCAAACGACATCCATGAAGCTAAACTCCATCGAGCCGGACGGCTTGGCCGCAGAGCGTGTCAAACATTTGAATTTGGCGCCAAAAATCCGCCATTTTTTTGTTTTGGTATACCTACTCAGTGTTACTCTCACAGTGAATACGAATCTAACGACACCTCTCAAGCTAAAATCCATTGAGCAGTTCAGGCCGCAGAGCGTGCCAAACAATTATACATACATACATACTCTCGAAAAACATAACCCTCCTTCTGGCGCAGTCAGGTAAAAACAGTCGAATCGAGAACCTCCTTTTTGAAGTCAGCTGAAAATTAGGCCACACGTACTGTAAACTCCGTCGTTATATGTAGGTCGTTCATTTCTCTGCCTTCGACGATCTTACCTTGAAACAAACGTAGATATGTCCACAAATCTCAATATCCTTTATTAAGTTAAATATACGGCGTGACATAACAATTATGTGGGCAGACCCCAGTCAGATAATCTAGACAGCGGCTAGATTGTGTCTAGACAATAAACAGACAAACATAGAAGGTATACAATTTTTAATTCTGTATTCGGTTCACCCACTTTTTAACCGACTCCAAAAAAAAAGAACATCACACAATATAATAATTAATCTTAATCTTTCATTGATTCAATACTGCATTCTATAATCTTATCTTTCATTGATTCCATACTCGATACTCAATTGTATAAAGTTAATCTTTCATTGATTCAATTATACTCAAGTGTATATAATGTTAATCTTTCGTTAATTCAATGATACATAATTGTATAATACTTATTAATCTTTCATTTATTCAATTATACTCAATTTTATAATCTTAATCTTTAATTGATTATATGTATACTCAATTGTATAATGTTAATCTTTAATTGATTCCATATTCAATACTCAATTCTATAATCTACATTTTTCATTGATTCAATACTCAATTGTATAATCTTAATCTTTCATTGATTCCATATTCAGAACTCCATTGTATAATCTTAATTTTTCATTGGTTCCATACTCAATTGTATAATGTTAATCTTTAATTGATTCAATACTCAATTTCCTATTGGAACTTCTGAATATTTGTTTGTCCAGTGGTTCTGCCCAGCCCAGGTAATGGTCAGCCTTCGCTTTACATACTACTGCTATCTATTGTACTGCTTATGGCGTAATATTACCACTTGGATTTTGAAAAAGGCTATCAGATTATAAGTACTAAAATGTTGCGAATTCTTTCAAGAGAGGTAACGCATAGTGGAATTTAATAATTCCACTCGCAATTGGAGCTGTCCGACTGGGGAAGTAGACCTCCTCCTCCGCCTTGCCGAAAATCGTAGCCAAATAACATACATAGCTCCGTGCTATGTTCTGTTCCTAACGGTGAGCAAGATCGCCAGAGCTCCGCGAGGAAGAATTATGTTGGCAGTGCGGGGAGGGACTTATCAAGCAAGCAAGCATAAATGATAAAACAAAGATAAAAATATAGTATAGTAAAGTAATAAAAATACTTCTGAATCTAGTGGTTGTAAGCGCGACTGCTAAGCTAGTGGTCCTGGGTTCGATTCCTAAGTCGTACAAGCTGTTATTGGGTATTTCTATGAATTTTTCAGTAGTAGTTCAGAATATGGATGTGCACCCGATTAAAAATGGCTTTTCGCTCTATCTAAAGCACAGAGAGGATTTTTTTTTATGGGATAGGGGAGCAAACGAGCAGACGGATCACCTGATGGTAAGCGATAACCGCCGCCCATGAACACCCGCGACACCAGAGGAGTCACAAGTGCGTTGCCCGCCTTTTAAAATGGTTTGGGCCTCCGGCAACCTCATTCACTCGGCGAAACACAACGCAAGCGTTGTTTCACGCCGGTTTTCTATGAGGCCGTGGTATAACTCCGGTCGAGCCGGCCCATTCGTGCCGAAGCATGGCTCTCCCACGTGAAAAATCTATATATTGAGAATGGTCACCCATCCATAAATTGACCGCGGCAAGCGCAGTTTAACCTTGCAAATCGATTGATCAACGTAACAATTAATTGTGTATGTAAGGTCAAATTCGCATAATTTTGAACGGTATTTACTTTGAAAAGCATTGAAGTAGTGTTATTAAACCTTCACCAACTCTGACATTGTACTGCTATTACTGCAAATTGAATTAGATTTACGCATTGTTTAAATACCATTTTTTTTTAAATATTCGGTGTCATTTTTTACACAGCACCATCTAGTCCTAAACTAAGCAGAGCTTGTACTATGGGTACTAGACACTGGATATAATACTTATATACTTTTTTTTGTTGTAAATACATACTTATAATACATAAGAAAAACCCAGACGAACACAAACACTTATATTCATCACATAATTTTTTGTGTCCTGTGGGAATCGAACCCACCCGGTCAGCAGTCCGGTACTCGAACCACTAAGCCACAGAGGTCGTCAATACAATAAATACCATTGTATTTTAATAAGTCTGTACCCATTGAATAATATCAGAAACTGCTTTCAAGCGGTTTCACTCGCATCAAAAATGAATTTTGAATGAATTTACTTACTATAACTTGGCGTATCAAGATGAAACATGCAGCAGACTTTAAGCTTAATTAAAGTCAAAGTAATTTAATACAAGTGTGAAAACTGCATCCAAATACTTTATAGTAGTTTTGTGATTTAACATACAGAATGACACAAATTTAAAAATATATTGTATTGATTCGAGAACTGCCTCATTAGCCTAGCGATCCTGAGCACGACTGCTACGCTGGACGTCATAGGTTCGGTCGAGCAGTATTATTGAGTTTTTCTATGAAATTCCCAGTAGCAGCTCGGAGTTTGGGATTTGTGTCCGGTTAAAGGCAATAGGCTCGCCCCCTATTACATGGGACCTAAACATACCGGCGAACTGTGGGTGTACATTAATACACCTCTGCCAAGCCCTTAGGGGAATACAGGCGAGATGGTATGTTATGTTTGACTTCTGTTACGCTAATAAAGACCCCCATATTAGCTTTTCTTCGATAATTTATCTATAATGTGTAGCGACATCTACCACGCTGCATACAAAACTTCGACGGACAAATCCTGAATCGCGCAAGTGAAGTTTGCAACGCAAGTTGCATATATACAACCGCCCGACAAAAACCGTTGGGCCGTAGCCCGCTAGGCAAAACACCCTTGGTCGGAGGATCCCCCCTTTGGTTGGAGAGCCAACACACCTCGCTCCTCCACAAATGTATTAGATTTATTTATATGTATAGAACACCTACACCGGTAAAGGGCTTATTGACCAACACCTCAGTCTACCCATGGATGCTGTAAAGACCCCGAAATGTCAAGAATTAAATAATATCAATATAACGCGATAAAATCCTTAGAAAGTTTTTTATTTAGTTGTCTACTGTTCGCGTAAGTCTCAGAAACCACCATACCTTACCGGGGAACTGTCTTACCCTTAGAGGAATACAGGCGTGATGGTATAATGTTATGAATTCTACGTATGTAATGGTCATTACTGCCTCATTAGCCTAGGGGTCCTGAGCGACTGCTACACTAGAGGTCCTGGGTTCGATTCCAATAAAGGATGTTTCGATGAAATTCCCAGTAGCAGCTCGGAGTTTGGAATTTGTTTCCTGTTAATGGCAATAGGCTCTCCCACTATTACATGGGACCTAAACATATCGGCGAACTGTGGGTGTATGTTAATACACCTCTGCCAAGCCCTTCGGGGAATACAGGCGTGATGGTATGTTATTTTATGAATTCTACGTATGTGGTCTTTACCCCTTACGTCATACAGCACGTTATATTGGAATTATAACAGCGTACTGCGTCCGCGCAACGTAACAGGTTTACGCAAAACTCACGCGCATGCGTACACGTAGATCGAAAAGAAACATAATATAACATACCATCACCCCTGTATTCCCCGAAGGATTTGGCCAAATCGTAGTAATGCCTACCCACATTTCACCGGTATATTGATGTAATAGGGGGCGAGCCTATTGCCATTAACCGGGCACAAATTCCAAACTCCGAGCTACTACTGGGAATTTCATAGAAAAACTCAATAACACTGCTCGAACCTGGGAATCGAACGCAAGACCTCTAGAGTAGCAGTCGCGCTTTGGACCACCATTACTTTGGTTTTTCATAATTTTTTTATAAAATTCTCAGTAAAAGCCAGGTGTTTGGATTTGTGCCCTTAATAGCAATAGGCTCGCTCCCTATTACATGGGACCTAAACACACCGGCGAACTGTGGGTGAACATTGGTACCTAGATCTACCTACACTGCCTAACTTCGAAGAATACAGGCGTAATCACTACTTATTATAAAACAAAGTCGCTTCCCGCTGTCTGTCCCTATGTATGCTTAGATCTTTAAAACTACGCAACGGATTTTGATGCGTTTTTTTTAATAGATAGATTGATTCAAGAGGAAGGTTTTAAGCTATTTAACATCACGCTACGACTCTTAGGGACGGGGCAACGCGGGGGAAACCGCGGGCGGGTCGCTAGTGGTGTTATATAAAATAAAAAAATACATAAACATACCATCACGCCACGAATACTAATGTACACCCACAGTTCGCCGGTATGTTTTAAGTCCCATGTAATAGGGGGCGAGCCTATTGCCATTAACCGGGCACAAATTCCTAACTCCGAGCTGCTACTGAGAATTTCATAGAAAAACCTAATAACACTTTGCTCGACCTGGGAATCGAACCCAAGACCTCTAGCGTAGCAGTCGTGCTCAGGACCACTTGGCTAATGAGGCAGTTAAGTAGTAAATAAAAAAATAATTTATTCCAATCCTGTCTATACAGAAACCTGTACATTATAGATATACCTACTTTCCAAGAACAAACTATAAGGTAGTCTTACCACCGGTTTCCGTTCACTTGACCATTCAAACCGCTGTCACATTAATGACAGATTGTCCCCTGACCGTTGAGAATCGTAGTGTGGGGAAACGTCGATGTTTTCGAGTATCGATTTTATGTTGATGGAAATAGGAGGATGAGACATGAAATAAACATTTTGGGGAAACAAATTCGATTTCAAGCTGCTTAGGGTAAAGGTATCATAAGAAGTAATGGTCAAACGCGAATCTAAACATGATTTTAATAAATCTTATGGCAAAGCTTTTTTAGGAAAACAACACAATATTTATTAATACATCAATCAACTCTCTTGGAGTCGTCGTAACATGTCGTTTTCTTCCATAATATATCTATATCAGCCGTCATCTCTTCAGCTATTTCTTTTGTAACTATATCATCTTTCATACATGCCATCCATATTTTCTTTGGTCCCTTATTCTCTTATATTTACATTCAAACTCAAAAACTCTGGTAACACGCTTTTTACTCGATATTTTTATTTATCAATAAGAACATCGATATTTTTTCCCATCCCTATAAACCAGTGCGGGGCCTTGCACTTTAAGAAAGTAGTTAACACCTACGCGATACCCACTCAAATCAATGCAGGTGACATTTTTGGTCATTATAGTTTTATTATTATAATTGAACATTGATACATTATTAACCTTATGGATATCCGGATCAGAAATACGAACGCCTCAATAGTCTAGTGGTCCCAAGCGCGACTGCTACGCTAGAGGTCCTGGGATCGAGCAAAGTATATTGGGTTTTTCTATGAAATTCTCAGTAGCAACTCGGAGTTTGTGACATGTGCACGGTTTTTGGCAATAGGCTAGCCCCGTATTACTACCGTGAACTGTGGGTGTGTATTAGTACTTACACCTCTACCTAACCCTTCGGGGGATTCAGGCGTGATGATATGTTATATAAATAGGAATAAAACAGATAGGTACGTTTAGGGCTACAATTACGGATACACTTGTGGTTTCCCTCACACCTAGTATGTCACTGGCTACATTAAACCCTTCAAAACGAAACACAATACTCAATATTTTATTGTATTCCATAATGTATCATAAAGGTGGGGTTATTATTAAAATTGATCATTATGGATCCTGTCGGGCACAGCAAAAGTTAGGAGAGCTAAGCAATACTGCTAGGACATTATTTCTTAGCGGCAGAATATTTGGCAATACGGTAAGACCATCCCAGACGAGTTCTTCCACCTCAATTGACGAGGTAGGTAAATGCTTTTAAAAGATCACGACCATGCACATTGGGAAAGTTGTTGTAATACTTGCAATTAACTCAAAGATCGAGTTCCTACTTACGAGTGACATTGCACACCCACTTTTGGAGTAAATGTCTTGATATTTTTTGCTTGCTCGCGTAAATAACTCGTTTCTACGATACAATTCGAAGTATAAATGTTACTTAATAATATATTATGTTGTTAATAGCGAGGCAAGGTTTCGCCTCTTGACGAGGTCCGATCCGAATCAGCCTTTTAAGGTCATCACGAATATCATGGCCAACCAGAGCCATGATTATACCACTAAGGTGGCAAACCAGCATACGGTCCGTCTGATGGTAAGTGGTTACTGTAGCCTATTGCAACACCAGGGGTACTCGCGCGTTGCCGACCCACTAAAAATCTTTTTTGTTTTTTATTTATTTACAATCTAATACTATCATGACAGGTTTACACCTAATGCGATAATGAGATTATCATCTATAACTTAACTAATTAATAACTCGAGAGTCACCCTCACGAATTCCGCCACAGAACAGTTAAAAATGTGTACCCTTTGTGAGGCGCTGTTTATTAACCGTATGGCTCTTACAACCAGTGTGAATTTGCTTAGGTTAGTGCGAGCCACTGGGACGTCTAAAAGCTGTGACCTCGGCGCCCGCCGCAACTTGGTGTTTGGAACGCGCAGCCTCAATGAGCCTAATATATCCGGGTTATTCAATCTACCACGAAACACTTCAAAAATATATTTTTCCAACGCTAAGTCACGTCTTACCTCCAAGAACTTTTTGAAGAACCCCATGGTGGAGTCCTTTGGGAAAATCTCAGCAGGGAGCTGATTCCACATCCTGAGTGCGCGTGGGAGGAAATTCCTCTGGAATCCCACAGTATTAAACTAGAGTGGCTCTAAGGTATGTGGATGAAGTCCAAGCCGATGGCGAGAGGTGCGGTGATAGAAAGTAGTCGTTGGCATTATTTTGAACAATTCCTCAGAATAGTGCCCATTGTACAAACGGCAGAACACACACAGGGAAACAAAAATGGGTTTTTAGTCGATACGAGACACGAGGTAGACGATTCATGACAATTATCCGTCCGCTATAGTATTTATTTATAGTAACTATGCGGCCAATTCTGCAATCGCAAAAAATACCGCTATCGTATACATTTTGTCCCGTTTTTTTTGGATAGAGGGACAAACGAGCATACAGGTCGCCTGATGGTAAGCGATAACCACCGCCAATGGACACCCGGAACACCAGAGCCGTCACAGGTGCTTTGGCGGTCTTGTGAAAGGGTTTGTGCCCCCGGTATCCTCACTCACTCGATTTTCTGTGAGGCCGTGATATCACTGGTTCATTCGTGCCGAAGCATGGCTCTACCAAGGTCGAGTTAAGTTAAAAAACAACTAATAATATACAAAACAAGTAGCAATATACATAAGTTCGTCAGCTTTTTCGTGAAAAACACAAAAAGAACAATTTATAAAATTCAAATTAAACATTACGTAACCGATTTTTTCATCGCTCTATTCATAGTGATGTGCTGATGTATCGATACGCAAAGGTTATCGCGGGCCTGTCGTAATCGATTCGCGTCGAGATAATCGCGAGCGAAGTAATTGCATGAGAACTGTACGTACTTGCAAGGCTCTATTCATACTCTAATCATGGATTTTGAAAGGAAATACACAGTCAAAATAAGTGTAAGGGTCTGAAGTTGGTCAGCAAGAGAAAATTCTGTAATTTTTTATAGATGTTTTACAAGACACTGACAAATCTTGTCTTCCCTCATTAGTCCAATGGTCCCAAGCGCGAATGCTACGCTATGTCCTGGGTCCGATTCCTAGGTCGAGCAAAGTTTTGAAAATTCTCTTGGAAGCTTCGAATTGTGCCTGGTTAATTGGCAATAGGATCGTCCCCTATTACATATATAGGACCATAACATAACGGCGAACTGTGGGTGAACAGTACGCCTCTGCCTAACACTTCGGGAGTACAGGCGTGAAGATAGTTTATCAGATCATACAGCTATGTGGTCATCATTGATTAATGCACGTCTTCAACGAGATTCTCATGTGCCAGTTCACATATTTCAACGGCAATATTAGTGTCAATTAAAATAATATTAACACTAATAATTTTATAGCAACCTGGGAAGAATTCCGTGACAATAGATGCAGATTTATTTGAATTGTTGACTAATTTCAGTTCAACCGTCTTCAAAAATAGGGATGTTCTCAATTCGGCTGTATTTTTGTCGATTATTCTGCCATTTATAAATAAATTTAAATAATTCTTTTTTGTGTGAAAGATTATACTCCTAGGGTACCATTGCATCCAAGAAAAAAAATATAATAACACGTACTGGTCGATTAAATCACAACGACATCGATATACGTCAGATTCTTAACTTATCTTTCAGGGCAGGATTATCCAAGACCAGAGGACTACAGACTCATACCCCCAGGCTTCATTATAAAGCTTATGGAAGAGCTGTTTGCAGAACTGGGGGAGGATGAGGATTAGGTATCTAGGACAAGCACAAAAGATCCCATTGGGTCGAAGTTGTCTGAGGCCTTGCTGCCTCGGCCCCACAGAAGATAAGATAAGACTTCTTTTTTTGATTCTACTCGCCACTCAAAATGTTGTAATAAAATAACTTTTAACAAGAAGTAAAACTGCCTTCAAAAGCAATAAAATAATGTTATGTGCGAAACCGTTTCGGAAGTCGGTGGGCAAAAACAAAAGATCCAATCAATGGCACCGACTTCAAAACTGTTTCGCACATAACATTATTTTTTGTTTTTGAAGGCGGTCTTAATAATTGGAATATCGCGTGATCAGATGAAGTTAGTGGCTAGCGTAGCGGCTGAGCTATCGGCTTCTGCGACAGGTGTTGTGGGTTCGATCCCCACACGGAGCAAATATTTGTACGATCTACAGGTATTTGTTCCGGGTCTGTGTGTTGTTGTATGTGAGAATTTGTGTTTGTAAACACACCCACGATACAGCAGAAAATCCTAGTGTAGGGCAACATCTTAACAAAAAAGTTAGAAGTCACTAGAATTTTGAAAACATAATATACCATTACGCCTGTATTTCCCGACAGGTTAGCCAGAAGTGTACAGTACCTACATGCACATCTACACCACGCCGTGTCTGTCTTTTTGAACGAGATAAACCCAAAAAACTATCGAACGGATTTTCATACGGGTTTCGCAAACGGACGGAGTGATTCATTAGGAAGGTTACAGGCAAACATCACGCTCTGACCCTTAGGAACGGGGCAAAGCGAGTGAAACCGTGGAGTAAAGCGAGTAAACAAATAAAACTAACCTTTTTCTCAACATAAGTATTAAGTAAACTGACTTACTCAACCGTTACCATTTAAAAACACAGTACTCACTGGCATGTAGAAGAATGAAGATTTTATCTCTGAACTCCTAAAATGGATTTTAAAATAATGGTTTGTATGTGAATATCATGCATAAGTTTTTGCTGAATTTTATGTAAGTATTCCTAAACGAACTGCCTCATTAGCCAAGTGGTCCTGAGCGCGACTGCTACTTTTGAGGTCCTGGGTTCGATTCCCAGGTCGAGCAAAGTGTTATTGGGTTTTTCCATGAAATCCCCATTAGCAGTTCAGAGTTTGGAATTTGTGCCCGGTTAATGGCAATAGGCTCGCCCCCTATTACATGGGACCTAAACATACCGACGAACTGTGGGTGTACATTAGTACGCCTCTGCCTAACCCTTCGGGGAATACAGGCGTGATGGTATGTCATGTTATTTCTAAACGAGTCGGCGCGTGTTGCTTTTTCTGGGTTCCATAATCTTATTATCGGGGCACAAATCCAAATTGAGATAGAACTGATCTCTTAACCCAACTCGACAGAACCTTAGATTCTCCATTTGTGTCCCTGACTAGATCACAAGTTGATACTAGTTCTTTTTTTTAAACACAACATACCATCACGCCAAAGAATTGCTGCTGCTACAGCCACAGTTTCATCGGTATGGTTTGGTCCCATGTAGTTTGGGGCGAGCCTATTGTATTTAGCAATAGGCCCACCCCTATTACACTTGTTTCCCTTGCCCTTAATAAAAGCTTATTTGCCACCCCAGTGAAATAAAAAAAAAATTGATTCCATATTCATATAACAAATGCGAAAGTACGCCTGTCTGTTTGTTACCTTATCACGCATAAACCACTGAACCAATTGTGGTGAGTTTTGGTATACGTATAGATTGGAACTTGGAGAAGGACATAGGCTTCCTTTGACATGCGAGTGAAACCGTGGATAACAGCTAGCTATATTATAAATACTTACTGTATATTTAATCAAGGATAAAAAAAAATTTTGAAATAGCGCTAGCTACTTAGCTAATGTTATAATAATTGGTGGTGCTAAATATAGAAGGCATTTATTTCGTCACTGCTCTAGAACGACAGAGGTTAGGAATGAAGTTGTTAAAAAAGTTGCGCGCGCGCACCGACGCGTTGCGTCACTCGAACTTGCACTTGAGACACGAGGTACAGTATAATGCAGGGTTGTCACAATTCAAAAAACTAAAGTTGGTAATAACAAAAAATCAAAGAATGAATGATGAAAACAACTATGAATTGAACTATTCAACTGAAATGCATCACCATCGACGATTTTTTTTCTAACAAAATATTGGACTGTTTCAGAGTATTTTAGCTGTTCCCAACTCGGAGGCAGATGAACAGGTTTATCAAATGTGTAGACAACTAAGTAGGTCTTAATTTGGTAATATATGTATATTTGTAACAATAGGACTAGCATATCCTCAGAATAAAAGTCCTATAAATAAATAAAAAAATAGACGCATTTACTGTTCCACAGCTGGGCGCGTGTCGTCTCAGAATGAAAGGGATTAGGCTATAATCCACTGCCTAGTGGGGATTGACTGCTGAAAAGCATGAAACAAGAAAAGATTCTGTGCTGAAATCATTTCACAAAACTGTTCCGTTAGCGAATTAACGATAATTTACAGACTCCAAATCAACCACACGACGTATTTTTACTTAATATGGTAGATCCTATGACCTACTTACTGGTGACAGTAGGTACTGTGGCCCCAATTGACCGTACAAACGTAATACCAAAAGAAATAAATACCAATAAAAATAGGCTTACGTTTGACTACTATCTCCCCTTTTATTAAGCAACGATGCGGAATTTGGATTTTTCAGTCATCGTAACGCCCAGTATAGCTCAACTATATTTTTGAAGTGAAAACTTCTTTAGCGGCACTGTGCACTTTTTTTCATAGGGAAAAAAAATTAAACTCGCTACAGATCATATCGCGACAGATAAGACCGTAAGACGGACAACAATGCACAACTTTAATATTCTTTATTATTTAGCGCCATCCATGGATGCATTTAACAAATATATTGCGCTTTCAACATTCGGAAGACAGTAGTGTTAATTATAATACTAAAAGACAACAGATGGCGTTGTTATAAAAGTGAAAACAAATGTTTTCTTAGACAGTACAACTGAACATTATCATTTATTGAAGCGAAATCTTTGAGTTTTAACTTCTGCCGGCACTCCCGGAGTGCAACACCGTTGTTTTTTATGGGATAGGGGGCAAACGAGCAGACGGATCGCATGGGGGTAAGCGATTACCGCCGCCCATTACGGACACCCACAACACCAGAGGAGTCGCAAGTGCATTGCCGGCCCTTTAAAGGGGTTTGGGTCACCAGTATCCTCACTAAGTCGACGAAACAAGACGTAAGCCTTGTTTCACGACGGTTGAGGAGCTGACAATGGTTACATGTTTCGTAATATTCAATCCAAAAACGACAAGAATAGCAAAAGGTAGAGAGGAATGGCGGTCAAAATCGTGACGTGTCCATATTATTCGCAGGATTTCAGTTCACAGTACATGTTTTGTAACAGCTGCATAAATCGAATGTCAGTCAACACCTTATCCAGCGGCTATTGTTACGTAGTTTCGTTCAGAAATTCAAGAATAACGTTACAATAAGAAGGTAGCTTTTATGTGTACGAAGACTGACTTCATCAAGTGTCTGTAAGTGCAGCTGCTCAATGTGACGTTCTAGGTTCAATTCTTAAGTGGTTTTTATTATGAAATTCTCAGCCCAGTTTGATTTTGTGCGTTCATCGGGTTTAATAATTTAAAAAAATAATTAAAAACATATCAGCGGACTATGGTGTTCATAACCATAACTTTTGGAAAATATAGAAGAATAAAGATTTTAACTTTTAAATGAATAACTATAGTTACATACCATTTCTTGGATGAAAAAAAATCGCTAATGTTTTGTTAAAATTAGGATTTAAATAAAAAAATACCTAATTTTTAGGTACATTTTTGACCACAATTCAACTGCAATGATATTCATTTCTTTTTTTTATAATTATCTGTTAGTGACAGCCCTACAAGGCAGACCTCTGACGTCATGACGCAACATTCTCTATTACCCACTTAATTCTTATTGCCTTTTATATCACCATTGTCTGTCTGCGCTTACGCATGTACCTTATACACGGAGAGGCATTAAATGCGACATTTTCGTCAGCGACCTTTTTATGGATATTTGCATGGTTTAATGGTACAGAAAAGGTCGTGGGATGTAAAGTGGTCAGTAGTCGGAGATTCGTGTAAATCGGAGGCCCAAACCCTTTTAAAAGGCGGGCAACGCACTTGTGACTCCTCTGGTGTTGCGGGTGTCCGTGGGCGGCGGTTATCGCTTACCATCAGGTGATCCGTCAGCTCATTTGCTCCTCTATCCCAATAAAAAAAAAATGTTGTCCGCTTAAATCAGTTCCGACAGACAGCACACAGCTTCAACCTGTAGACCTAGTCGCATGAAGTCTTGCGTAGGAGTTCCTTACATAACATACATGAGCATTGTAATGGGACTTTTGAGAAATTCTCACGTGTTTGAGAAGACCATCTGTCTTAAAAATGGGTATAGCCCACATGGGTATAGCGCCCTTGTGCTTCATATGCTTTCCGAGGAATGATGGGGTCTCGATCTGTTGGTCACCCATCCATCGAATGACCGCGGCAGGCACAGCTTTCTTATCGGTACCCAATTCTGCTCTTTTAACGGTATCAGAATCGTCAATCAATGACACAAATTGACTTGATGGAGATTTGGTATTTTTGATAGTTTTATTAACGAAATTTTTTTTTTCCTGATAGCACAAATAACTATCGAATTCGTATCGAAAACGAATGAGTTTTTTTCTGCTACAAATCTCGTTCACACACATATTTTCACATCTGTCTCCCATTGGGGTAGGCAGAGACTACACTTGCTACGATCCTGGCACACCACTTTCGATTCATCTATGTTCAAAAAGCTCCTTCACATACAAATTATTCTCGATTTCGATTCGAATACGTTTTCGAAAGTGTTTGAGCTTGGGCTACCGTAGACGAGTTCGATGAGATCAAAATGTATGGAGATGACATTTGTGCACGTTGGCTAAAGCTTATGTCATTTGCATACATTGAGAATTCTATTCTATTCTATTCAATTAGCTTTCATGCCACTTGTTTACAAGCACTGTAGTTATAAATTAGCTATGAGTTTCTAATAAATTCTTATGATCCCAAAATAAAAACCGGCCAAGTTCAAGTCGGACTCGCGCACCGAGGGTTCCATACTTAAAAATATTTTTAATAAATGATGTAACTAAAAATTTTTGCTTTTCGCAATTTTTCCTATATCTGTGCTATAAGACGCGGCTTCGTACCAAATTTCAAGATTCTGAGTTCACGGGAATTACCTTGTAGGTTTTGATTCCCTTGCGAGTGTCGAAAATTTGCGGCATAAACGGTTGTATCTTTTGATTGCGTTGGCTTAGAAATTTGATCTTTTCACAGCTCCAAGGGATAGTAGACTTGAGTATTTGATATAAATTCCAGCTTGATACCTCCACGCGTTCCTGAGAAAAAGGGTACAGACGGACGGACGGACGGACAACGAAGTGATCCTTTTAGGGTTCCGTTTTTTCCTTTCGAGGTATGGGACCCTAAAAACAATAATGACGTATGTACTTCTAACAATACCCACACCGGATCTTACATCAATCAATATACGTAGTTCCTTATATACCAAATACTTGGAATTAGTCTCATTATTGCCAACTTAATAACGCACCTCAAGAACTACCGCATTCTCTCTTATCACTAAAAGTTTAAGGTTGAAAATTCAATAACAAATATCATATCTACCAGCAATGTAGTATTGGTTTCGCTATTCAATAACTTTGCTTAATATAAAGCTCTTATGAGTCAAGCAATAAAGTTGAAAGTTCAATTAGTTATGTGCTGCATAAGATTGTTAAACAAGGCTCTGTCCTCTATAACTTCGATGCCTACATCATTGGGTCCGGCTGCTGACCATGGTGAGGAATGTGGGGTGAAAGGCAGGCTAAGGAGGGGGAGGGGGGCGAATGATAATGTTTGCCGGAAGTACTGAACATGACTTATGTAGGCTTGGATTTAGACTTGATGGTAGATAGCAACTTTCAATTTCGATCGGCATTTTTTTGGTTGTTTTTTTTTTTTCAGAAACTGGTATCGTTGGGTTTGTTGTTGAGCTCCCTATAGTATTATAGGTATATAGCTGTGCAGCATTGTGTAGCTCAACCATATGGTTGAGCTACACAATGATTGATGCACGTGTTGCCTGCTTGGATTGGTCTGTTCAAAGCCGCTATGGCTCGTTTTTCATTTAAGACATTGTGTTGTGATACTCTTATATTTAAATAATAATAAGTCTGGACTTTAAAGAAACCATGCATCTCTGAGTTCGTTTCGGCTCTTCATCTCAGAGGATGTCAGCTGGAAAATGTTGAGCCCATCGGGTACTTCCAAAGTTAAATATTGACTAGAAAAGTGTCTTTAAAAGATGGATTTACAGAAATAAATATATTTTATCACTAAGGAGCTTATGTTATCTATGAAGTTATTTTATTTCAACATTTTGAGAGGCGATTAGAATCTGACATACCTCGTCGACATTGGAATTTATTCGGACAGTATTATTGTTGAAATGAAACTACATTAGAGAAGATGGTTGGGTCTTACCAGCTGCTTGGAATCCCAGTATAGAATCTATAAAATCTAAATCCAAGGCCAAAACTGCAAGACCAAAGGATACGGTGAGCTCATTCTGCGTGAATCGGATCGGTAATAATTAACAAAAATGTAAGGTATCTGTTAGTAATTTTAACATCAAGACGTCCAACACCTCAGTCTGCCCGTGACCATGGATGCTGTAAAGGATCCGAAACGTCGGGAACTAAATAATATCAATATACCGCGATAAAATCCGTAAAAAGTAGTTTCATTTCAATGTCTAATATTCGCGTAAGTGTCAGAAAGCAGTATTATTGTTATTATTGTAATTTTTTCTAAACTTGTGATCAAATATTCACCAAATTTGAATGGGACCACCTCGGGAGTACATTCTTTCACGCAAAAATATAATTTCCTAAATCGGTTTATAAATGACTGAATCATCACGTAAAAAATATACAAAAATAATACAGAGTTGAGAACCTCCTCTTTTTTGGTGTTGGTTGAAAACTCTAAGATATCCTTAAAACCACTTATCGCTGATGCACTGTGCGCACACCCGTTATATAGCAGAGTGAATGGTACAGGGCGTGTCTACACAATAAATACAATAGCAGAAGGCATACATTTAAATACAAAAGTAATCCAAGGAATGTCTACACTTTGTTAAACGACCTTATAATATATTTTTTTATTCTTGGTAGACTTACGCTTGATCGCCAGTTCGCGTGATGTTAAGCGACACTGCGACCTAAGATGGAGCGCGCTTGCGTAGAAAAAACCGATTCACTCGTGATTTAAAGACACCCAGATTATATCTATCTGGGAAGACCCACTCGGGAAGCGCATTCCACATTTCAGCGGTACGCATGATAAATTTGGACTAGTGCGTTTCGTTCGTTTCGTTGAGCTCCAATTGTGAGTGGAATTAATCAATTCGAAAATGATTGTACTGGCATTTTGGATGGATTGAAATGGAATGGAACTTCTGTTCCTACTTATTTAGTACCGTGACCTCTTTTAGCTTGTAGACAATGGAAGCTAGAGTTAAATATCGTAATTTGCTAACTGGTCTCATGATCTCAACCTCGATACATATCACTGGCTGTTTGAAGATCATCAGATATAAAGAGTATCAGCTGTGCGAATTTAAATGAGATGTTTTATTTTGCAAATCTTTGACTGGTTGCCTTAGCGGTTACTTGGCACTACATTTGCGCAGAGCTTAGTGTTCGATACTCACCCGAGACAAATATCTTATATATATAAAAGAAAGTCGTGTTAGTTACTCCATTTATAACTCAAGAACGGCTGAACCGATTTGGCTGAAAATTGGTGGAGAGGTAGCTTAGAACCAGGAGACGGACATAGGATACTTTCTATCCCCGAATTTCAGGGGGGCGAAGCCTCGGGCAGAAGCTAGTTTGAAATATATAAAAGAAAGTCTTGTTAGTTACTCCATTTATAACTCAAGAACGGCTGAACCGATTTGGCTGAAAATTGGTGGAGAGGTCCATTCGTGGACAGGTACATTCATTGGAGGCCCATTCGTGCCGAAGCATGGCTCTCCCACGATGAAAAAAATATGCAATCTCCCAGTACATGGGTTCTTTAAACCAGCTAATACGTGATGGGTGTATGGACATTTCATTCTCTGGTTCAACCTCTTACTACGCGTCACTTGGCAATAAAAGGAGACGCGATGATACACATTTTTAAAAAAAAAATTATTTAAATTCACAAAACACATTACAATAGTAAAAATAACCATACATATCACAAATACAATGTTTTGATCTGGATAGTAACGTAACAAATATGTGCACACAACAAAACAAAATAACTAGACAGCTAACAGCTCTATATTATTTAAGTAGTAGGACCTTCTAAGGCCCACCTGCTATGGAGGATGTCTTTAACAATTTTAATATATGAATTAGAGTTATAATAAAGCACAAAAGATCCCATTGGGTCGAAGTGCTCTGAGGCTTTGCTGCCTCGGCCCCACACAAGATAAGATAAGAGTTATAATAAAAAATATCCAATAACATATTATCTTTCACCATATCGTTATATTGAATTGGCCATTCGCGTCAGTGGGTTGAAGTAGGAAATTTTATTTTTATAAATTTGTAAGGCAAATAGATTCCTTTGTTTCGATCTACGAGCACTATATTTAACACTAGCTTCTGCCCGCGACTTCGTCCGCGTAGCGTGATGATATATAGCCTATAGCCTTCCTCAATAAATGGGCTATCTAACACTGAAAGAATTTTTCAAATCGGACCAGTGGTTCCTGAGATTAGCGCGTTCAAGTAAACAAACAAACAAACAAACAAACAAACTCTTCAGCTTTATATATTAGTATAGAAGTATAGATTAAAACTAATTTGAGAGAGCAAAACTGGTGAATTACATTAATAGAAAAATGTTGTAATCATTCCAAGCGCTTATCTAGATCAAAACTGTTAATTTCAATGTTGTATCTTTGTTTCGTTCTTATTGTATTATTTTAATTAATTAATTATATGCTGTTGTAACGGTCGTGTCTAGGTTACGTTGCAAGTTCGATGCCTGGATTGTGTAAAAGCCCCAAATGTAATTAATGTGAATAATCATTGAATTCGATCTTTTTGTTTGTATTTTTTCTCCTTATATATAGATAATAGCTTCTGCCCGCGGCTTCGCCCCCGTGGAATAAAAAGTATCGGGAACGGGATAAAAAGTATCCTATGTCCGTTTCCTGGTTCTAAGCTACCTCTCCACCAATTTTCAGCCAAATCGGTTCAGCCGTTCTTGAGTTATAAATGAAGTAACTAACACGACTTTCTTTTATATATATAGATGTACACTCAAGCCTTTCTCCCAGAGGGTTATGCAGAAACTAACGACCGCAGCATGCTACGATTATTGCATACTTCATTTGCTTCGGCCACATTCATACATCTTCTCATACATACGCGCCGGTTGCGAGAACGCATCTGACCTATTTGAATGACCTCTTTTTACATTATTTATTAGATTTTTTTTTCTTTCTCTATAGCCTATTAACTTGTACCCGCGATATCGTCTGCGTGAAGCTCAGAATTGGGTCTAACCTAGATAAAAAGTAGCCCATGCGTTATTCCAGACTATAATCTATCTCTGTGCCGAATTTTATCCAGATTCGTCCAGCCGTTCTGGCATGAAAGGGTAACAAACATCCATCCATCCTCACAAACTTTAATAAATACTATTTCTTTTTCTAATTCTTGATAGGATTACGCTTGATCGCCAGTTCAACTGATGATAAGCGACACTGCGACCTAAGATGGAGTGGGCTTGCCTAGAAAAAATCTTATTTTTTTATGGGATAGGGGGTAAACGAGCATACGGATCACCTGATGTTAAGTGATATTCGCCGCCCATGGACACCGGCAACACCAGAGGAGTCGCAAGTGGGTTGACCGCCTTTTAAAAGGGTTTGGGCCTCCGGTAACGTCACTCGCTCGGCGAAACACAAGGCAAACGTTGTTTCACGCCGTTTTTCTGTGAGGCCGTGGTATCACTCCGGTCGAGCCGGCCCACTCGTGTCGAAGCATGGCTCTCCCACGTGAAAAATCTATGACATTTGAGATGGGAAAGGCGAAAATCCAGGTCTATGATGCAAAGAAGCATAGGTATTGATTGATTTAAGTAATAACTCATTAGTCGTTTTTGCTAATAAAATCATGATTTCGAGAACATTATGTAGCAAGCCTGATGAGGCAAATGGAAATCAATTATAACTGTCATCTTGTAAGAAAGATGTAAAGGTAATGTATATATGTAGCAAAGTTACTGGGCAAATGAGATTTAAAACAACTGAGGTGTCAAGTTGACAACGCGCGAGTGATACCACTGGTGTTGCTGGCGTCTATAGGCTGCGGTTGTCGCTTACCATCAGTCGGCCCGTATGCTTGTCATTTTGTTGAATTGATTATTGAAGTGAAAACTTATTTAGCGGCGTTGTGCACTTTTTGGGATGGGTAAAAAATATTAAACTCGCGTCAGGACACGTGACCTGATCGAACATTCGTAAGACGGTTGTAATAGTTCTGAAATGTTCTCCTTGCTGCTACTGAGCATTTCATAGAAACCCCAATAACACTGCCCGATCTGGAAATCGAACCCAGGACATTCAGCGTTGCAGTCGCTTTGGACCAGTAGGCTAATGAGGTAGTCAATAATATTAGTTTTAAAATCCAGTTCGTACTGAACTTAGATCCAGTCGAGAATTTATCTGTGTCTAAGTTCACAAGTAAATCACGCTCACCTATATACAGGTTGTAATGTTTTCCAAAGTCACTGATGTCCCCTGAGACATCAGTGGCTCCAGAGACATAAGCAGATATCGGAATAGAAATATATATAATATTTAATTTTATACTACACAAAAACCAATGACATCAAATTAACACAATATAAAAACCAAATTTTCAATAATGTAAATTCCAATGATAATATATTTTCTATTAATTTTAATAAATTGCTCGCTCGACTGCCTCGTTAGTCTAGTGGTCCCAAGTGCGATTGCTACGCTAGAGGTCCTGGATTCCATTCCCAGGTCGAGCAAAGTGTTATTGGTGTTTTCTATGAAATTCTTAGTAGCAGCTCGGAGTTTGGAAATTGTGCCCGGTTAATGGCAATAGGCACGCGCCCTATTACATGGGACCTAAACATACCGGCGAACTGTGGGTGTACCTTAGTACACCTCTGCCTAAGCCTTCGGGGAATACAGGCGTGATGTTATGTTATGTAATTTTAATAATAAATTAACAATTTCAATTTAATTAATTAATTGGAAGGATGTTATGGATGTTAATAAAAATAAATACGTGTATGTCTACTGTTTGTTATTAATAAACTCGTCAATACTATAACAGCCTTTCTCCAATATGTTTTAAGTTTAGAAAGAGAGAGGAGATATATACGATACGTTTATTAACCTCCTTCTCATACAAATTATTCTCGACTAGCTTTTGCCCGCGTATTCGTCCGCGTTAGCGTGATGTTTTTTTTTATGACATAGGGTGGCAAACGAGCAGACGGATCACCTGATGGTAAGCGATAAACGCCACCCATGGACACCCGCAACACCAGAGGAGTCACAAGTGCGTTGCCCGCCTTTTAAAAGGGTTTGGGCCTCCGGTAACCTCCTTCACTCGGCGAAACACAACGCAAGCGTTGTTTCACGCCGGTTTTCTGTGAGGCCGTGGTATCACTCCGGTCGAGCCGACCCATTCGTGCCGAAGCATGGCTCTCCCACGTGATATATAGCCTATAGCCTTCTTCAATAAATGGGCTATCTAACACTGTTTTTTTTTTCAAATTGGACCAGTAAGTATCCAGTTCCTGAGATTAGTGCGTTCAAGCAAACAAACAAACAAACTCTTCAGCTTTATATATTAGTATAGATAGATATGAGATTTTATAGCAGAAAAAATCTCATACGATTACGATACGAATTCGATAGTTCTTCGTGCTTAGGCGTGCTTAGGTCTTGCGGTTATTCTAAATTCTTCTTCCTTTTCTTTTATTTTTTATTTTTTTATTCTTCTATTCTTTGTTACACGTTGTAGAACACCCTGTATAACAAAACTAGAACTGCAACCCAACAAAAGGTTACGTAAATTAATGTACCGGTTCACAAGTATTCTGTTACGTACATTTGAAACCTAACAGATACTGTTTCGTTATGCTTGAGATTTGAGAAGTGTATCAAATCGGCCTAATTCCTAACTGGGACAGGTAGTAACTATAAAGACATAACATATTTATTTATTGAAAATGAAAAATAAACTGTTGTACATATAAATCCTACTAATATTATAAACGATTGTGAGGATGTTTGGATGTTTGTTACTCTTTCACGCCAGAACGGGTGAACCGATCTGAATAAAATTTGGCACAGAGATAGATTATAGTCTGGAATAACAGGTCGGTCAGAATGTTGAAGTCCACATAGACAAAGTCACGGGCGGAAGCAAGTTAACAAGTATAATAAAATACAATGTTGAACTGCCTCATTAGCCAAGTGGTCCTGAGCGCGACTGCTACGCTAGAGGTCCTGGATTCGATTCCCAGGTCGAGCAGTGTTATTAGGTTTTATCTATAAAATTCTCAGTAGCAGCTCGGAGTTTGGAATTTGTTAGTGGCAATAAGCTCGCCCCCTATTACATGGGACCTAAACATACCGGCGAACTGTGGGTGTACGTACATTGCCTCTGCCTAACCCTTCGGGGAATACAGGCGTGATGGTTTGTTATGTTATAAAATTTGATATAGTTTCCTAATGCTTATGTAGTTGCAGTAAATTGAATCGAATGTATTCCAATTATCACGTTTTCAAAAACAAAGAGTTTAAAAGTATCTAACAATACTATTCGGACCAGGATAATAATATTTTTTTTCAATACAAGTATATTTCGAAATACATTAATCAGTTTCAATAAGTAATTTTTTTATTAGAATGTGATTGTGCGCTGCAGACTCTATTAGTAAATTCAATTTGAGACAATTCAAGAACAATGTGTGCAGTTATAGAAATAAAGAGATAGCCTAGTGATGTGACCATGAATTACCGTTGCTAACGGTACATAGCATATAAAAAAACAACGGCTTGCACTCCGGGAGTGCTGGCAGAAGTGAAAACTTGAACATTAACGTTGAGCATTTTTAATATTTTGGAATGGTTAGTGAATAATTTCGCACGAAATGCTTTAATTATCAGTATAAAACTATAATTTATCTGGTAAAATACAATATTTATTTATTGCGCTATCGTACACAAACATGACAATTTATATTACAATAAAAATTGTACACTTTAGAACTATTAAAACCGTCTTACGAATTTTCGATCAGGTCACGTGTCCTGACGCGAGTTTAAACATTTTTTCCCCATTCCAAAATGTGCACAACGCCACTTAAAAATTTTTCGCTTCAATCTGCAGGTACCGTAGGCCCAGATTTTCTTAGTCTTAAGGCCCCTGAGCCGATGAGGGAGCTAAGCCGAAGTTGAAATAAAAAAAACAACATCTACATAGCTAATATATTGCTTTTTTTGTTTTTAGCAAAACGTTGCCACACACTAGGATTTTCTCCTGTATCGTGGGTGCTATTACAAACACAAATTCTCACATACACAAACGCCCCGACCACACCCGGAGCAACTACCTGTAGATCATAAATATTTGTTGCGCATGGCGCCGACCCGTGACTATGGATGCTGTTAAAAATGATGGAAATTAGTTAATATCAATATAAAAAATGCGTAGGTAAAAAGTAGTGTTAATTAAAAGAACTTGTTAAACTTATCAATGCAATTTCATTTTCGGGGCTCGGGCTATGGGGGGCCCCACATATCAAGTGGATTACAGCCCTGGGTCTTTAAGTCCGGGCCTGTGTTTATAGGTTAGACAATTCCGTTGATTATAATCTACGTATTGCGTCAGGCGGTGGCTAGCTTATTACTAGAAGTCGGCCGAGTTGTTGGTGCGTGTTGAAAGTAATGATATTTTGATTATAACATGCATAGATACGCAAGGACTTGTCATTGTTTGACATTTCAAAGACGTGTGCTTTTTCAACCGACTTCAAAAAGGAGGAGGTTCTCAGTTAGTCTGTTTTTTTCATAAATGATTAAGGCTGTCTATAATTGCGAGGCGCTCGAGGTTAAGTTAAAACATAACTACATAACATCTCGCCTGTATTCCCGAAAGGATAGCCGGAGTTGTACTTATAAATACACAGTTCGCTGATATGTTTAGGTCCCATGTAATTAGGGGGCGAGCCTATTGCCATTAACCGGGCACAAATCTAAAACTCTCAGCTGCTACTAAGGTTTTAATGGAACCCAATAACAGTTTGCTTGACCTCAGTTCAGGGTCCGAATTTGCTCAGTCTATAGTTTTTAGCTTTACATATGAGCTTCCCTAATTTACCTTACTTACTACTCCTTTTACATCTTTAGGTATTAACTAGGCAGTGCCTAATACTATCTAGGTATTTTCAAACAAACATACCAAATAAACCATGACTTTTAAACCACTTAACAAGATATTAAAATGAATGAGTTATAGCTAAAGTGCAAACACACTCAAAAATTAACCTTAACAACATTGAACTAAAGTCGAAATCCTTTTTACAAATTTTATTATATTCCTACAAGCTGATATAGACTTTATAGCAGTGGCTTTGAGGTGCTAGTTAGTATGGTATAATAATAGACTAGGATTCAGTGGGTCAGTATTAGAACTATTGCGTGAGTCTTGATACTTGATATATAAAGTTTGTACGTCCGTCGAATGTAGGGTGGATATGAATCATTATTAGCTAGGATAATATTGATAACTAATTAATCAGTCTAAATGCTTATAAGTAGGACTGCTACACTTGAGGTTCTGGATTTGTTTCCCAGATCGAGCAACGTTTTTCTATGAAAATCTGGTAGTATTTTTTTATGTGATAGGGGGGTGCAAACTAGACAAAAAATCACCTGATGGTTAGCGATAACCACCGTCCATGGACACCTGCAAAACCAGACGAGTCGGATCGCATGTTCATAGGCATACGTTGCTCCCCTTTTGAAAGGGTGTAGGCCCCCGGTATCCTCACTCGGCGATTTGGTTTCGGTTAATGGTAACTGCCTCAATAGCCAAGTGGTCCGGACCGCGACAAGCTAGAGGTCCTGGGTTCGATTCCCAGGTCGAGCAAAGTGCTATTGGGTTTTTCTATGAAATTCCCAGTAGCAGCTCGGAGTTAGGAATTTGTGCCCGGTTAATGGCAATAGGCTCGCCCCCTATTACATGGGACCTAAACATACCGGCGAACTGTGGGTGTACATTAGTACGCCTCTGCCTAACCCTTCGGGGAATACAGGCGTGATGGTATGTTATGTTATGTATAATGGTAATATACCCACTCTTTATATAGCATGGGACATAAACACACCGGTGAACTGTGTACACTCTTCGCGCAATACAGGCTAATGAGAAACGTATTATTGAGACGAAACGTATGTATTGAGAAACATACATTATCAAAATGTCTCTCAATATCGTTCAACATGGTCACCCTACAAAAGTATCACGAAACGCTACCATACCCAAGTTTCGCACGCCCGTGCATTGTATACCAGATAAAAGTTGACATTTTTACACGACTCTACATAATAAGATGTTAAACTGACAGTGATGTATGGCACCCAGTATAACACGGTGGGAGAGCCAAGCTTCGGCACGAATGGGCCAGCTCGACCGAAGTGATACCACGGCCTCACAGAAAACCAGCGTGAAATAACGCTTACGTTAATACCACGCTTCCTCGCGGAGCTCTGGCGACCTTGCTCACCGTTAGGAACACAACATAGCACAGAGCTATGTTATTTATCAGGAAGGACAATAATAACTGCCTCATTAGCCTATTAGTCTTGAGTGTGACTGCTACGCTAGAGGTCCTGAGTTCGATTCCCAGGTTGAGCCAAGTGCTATTGGGTTTTGTATAGTTAAATTCCCAGTAGCAGCTCGGAGTTTGGAATTTGTGCCCGGTTAATTGCAATAGACTCGCCTCCTATTACACGGGACCTAATCATATTGGCGAACTGTGGGTTCACAATAATAGTACACCTCTGCCGTACCCATCAGAGAATACAGGCGTGATTGATGATTCCGCTACCGTATAGCGCAAGAAATAATGGTTTGATTCACGGTTAAGTGCGAGAAGGTCTTCAAACAATTACAATAAGATTTTTTATCTAGATACTATCATCGCATAAACGACCTCTCTTTTATTAAATATTCATTTTTTTTTTAAAGAATTGTGTACAATGTTTATGAAATTCCGAGTTTGAATATAAGTTTAGATTTTATAATGAGAGTTTTTTTTTGTTACAGATACTATTTCAAAATGCCTTTTATTGTGAGAATGCTGTATTAATCTTACTTAGCGTTGTAGTAATCCTGTTTTTTCTAGCATTCTTTTTTTTATTGTAATAAAATGATACACAAGCATACGGGCCGCCTGATGGTGAACAATTGTACCTTAGGTAAGTACTATGGTAAAGTTGGTAAAAGGATAACTGGTATTCTCTAAATGTGACAGCTGAGCACGTCATTGGCTCCCGTCGACGTCATCGTATGATAACGATATCATTATGTGTAAATAAATTTGCCATGCATATTTTTCGCTTACTTGTTTTTTTTTATTTTTATTTTTTTTTGTTTCTTTATTAGTTGAATTTTCAATAAGTAATTTTATATACTTTCCACTTTACTTATTTTATACACTTTACTAAATGAACGAAGAACACGAGATAAAAATAGTTAGGGTAGTAAGTAACAAATTTATTTTATATTCATACATGAATTTAAAATGTCCTTATTAGATTTACCGAAGCTGTCAATCAACGGCAACACTGATCGTGAAATTCATGACGTCACTGGGAGCATCGCGGGAAGAGAATACCTGGGAGCTAGCAAAATTTTATTCTGCCATGAGGAGTACTGTGTAGGCTAGTTAAACTCTTCTTTCTGACTTTTACCCAATCTATTCGGGGTTGGCACAGCATGTCCTTTTCTTCCATTCATCCCTGTCAGCCGTCACCTCCTAATTCACTCCCTTTCTATTTTTATTATTTATTAGTAGATAATAAGGTATAAGGTAATTAATATAAAGTACAATGGTGTCCAACAAAACTATTCACTTAGTTTGTCTGTTGGAAGTTTTCTAATCATATCGGCCTTAACACAATCCATCCATCTGTTCTTTGGTCTCCCTCTACCCCTTTGTCCCTGCAGATTAATTATTCACCAATCTTTTCGTGAAATGCGTTTCACATACCGATACCAAGATAATCGATTCCCTTACAACTTTTCTGTCACTGGACCCATTTTCAGACTTCCTCTAGTTAAACTCGAATGACATTCTGTCAGTTTTGAGTATGTTATGTGACCTACGCGAATGTCCTGCTGATATGGTCGTCGTGGGTCGGGTTGTTAAGCTCCCTAAATGATGGTTGAGCTACACAATAACTGGTGTATGCGTGCCGTCAGTTAGGAGAGGTCATATATTTATGGCTCTTTCTTAGGAAGGCCCGTCCAGTTATAATATAATACTCACATATCTGTTAATACTACTAGTGGCAAAAGTGTCTTTAAAAGATCGATTGACAGAAATAAATGCGATTTGTCATATATACACGCCAACGAAGGCGCAGGCTAGAGACAAACTAACACTAGTCTCCAAAACAACAAAAAAGTCAAGTTAAAAGGAGCAGGGTATATTTTTAATTCGGTATCTGGTTATATGGAGTTTATGTCATCTATACTTTAATATATAAAGCTGAAGAGTTTGTTTGTTTGCTTGAACGCGCTAATCTCAGGAACTACTGGTCCGATTTGAAAAATTCTCTCAGTGTTAGATAGCCCATTTATTGAGGAAGGCTATGGGCTATAAATCATCACGCTACGCGGACGAAGTCGCGGGCAGAAGCTAGTGTATAATAAATTGAAAAGTTCCGGGTACATAAACATGTTCATCAAGTGGGGTGTATAATAAGGCCTACGAATCAGAGGCCTTTCCCGTGTATTGATATGAAACCTGATCAGTTTTCGAATACAGTTTAAGTCAAACATATTGTTTTCATCCCATCTATTCGAAAAGGACGATTTGGTTCGCCTTTAAGTGCGTAGTTTAAATTTTTTGGTAGGAATTGAGAAGGAATGCTATGTCTCTTTCCCGCAAATCGAGTGTTAGTATAGAATTTGTTTGGCGGACAAAACATGAGGTCACGTTCTTTTAATGCACTTGCTTATTTTTTAATGAGGCCGTAAAAACCAACCAGTCCACTAGCCTTTAGAGTTGACCTTATTGGCTAAAAGGGCCGCCAAGGGCTTTATTATCCCTGCAGCTGTAAAACCAGACAATAATTTAAAAAATATATTAAATCGAACATGGAATAAACACACCTAATTAAACAATAAATCTCCTTCTGGTTAATAACACTTGGAATTTAATTTCGATTTCTGCTGACCCTGTAAGACAAAACCGTCGTAAACATACAAGTGGTTCTATAATGTCAGTGACAGGTAGTTGGCCCTTGTAGACCGACGTAATAACACATTTCCTTTGACTTGAAACTAAAAGCGACACGCCATTTTGTGTGCCACAGACTACATACAGTAGGTGCAGTCCGTTTATCTGTCGTATCAAAATATTATAAACGAGATAGATGTTTGTTACTCTTTCACGCCAGAACGGCTGAACGGATCTGGATAAAATTTGGCGCAGAGATAGATTATGGTCTGGAATGACACAAAGGCAAAGTTTTATCCAGGTCGGAACCAATTCTGAATTCCACGCAGACGAAGTTGCGGGCAGAAGCTTATAGTACTTATACAACAATTTATTCATTATACAATAATGTCTACTATTATAAAATTGTAAAAGCTGTCAGTACGTTGAAGATATTTAAACAAAATCAAGTGGGTTAGTGTATATAAATGTCTCCGAACCCAAAAAAATGTGATTTTTAGAATTCTTGTCTGTCTGTTACGGGTTTGCGCAAAAACTATTGCATAGATTTTAATTTTGTTAAATCACTGTTAAAAAGTAATATTCTGCCTGCGAGTCAATTTTTTTTCCTTCACTATATACCTTATAAATAATTTTATAGTCTTAGCATGAAAAATGCAAAAAAAACACAAAAAGATATATGCTCCAACTTAAAAACTGGAGAACTTCTTATCGCAATAAATTAAACGGATCGTGAGATACAGCTTGACCTCTCTGATCTATACAAACCCATACAAAGAAGAGATCATCACAGTTGGTTAGAGATTAAATTATTTTTGGGATCCATTTCTATCCTAACATAGCTTCTAATGAGCGAAGCCGCAAAAGCTAGTCACTTAAATATTTATTGTAATTGCAATAGATCGTTACGGCGGAAGTGCAGTCATAGCTTGTTGATGTGACTATTGGACCGCCAAGTCAAACATCTCGAGTGGAAGGTGCTTAAAAGGTGAAGGAAAACATCATGAGGAAACCTGCACGCCTGAGAGATTTTCTCGACGGCATGTGATGTCTGCCAAACCAAATTAGGTCAGCGTGGTGGACTATAGCCATTGTGAGAGGAGCCGTACCCAAATGGATCAGCTATAATAATAATTTGGACCTTCTGAACAAATTCATTTACTGTTACAACAATTCTTAATATAATATAGACTGTATTTACTTGATCATGTATTTCTGTATTAGTCATGGTATTTCTTGCTGGGTTCAGAACTCAAATAGTTGCCTAATGACGTTACCATTTGAGTTGATATCCCTTAAGTATTAGGTCTGTTGGTAATAATAATGACTTCTGATTCTTTCATCATTGTTTTGCTCTATTTCCAATCAATTGAGATCTGTGTCATATGCATTTTTTTATGGATTATCAAGGCAAACGTTCTGACGAGCCACCTGAGTACCGACTCTACTATTTAGTTGTGTCAGACTTCAAAATTGTTGATTTTTGACAGTTGTGTCTACGAAATCTGTCATTTCGTATGTCATTTAGTGCCATTGGACGGTCATTCTGAGGCAATTGAAATAGCAGACTTGGGCCCCTGGTGGTAAGTGGTCATCGTCGCCCATGGACACCTGCAACACCAGGGGAGTTTTGCTGATGGGTAGCCGACTCTTAAGAGACCCTACGGACTGCAGACTAAGAGGCGCAACAACCGAGAGGGAACTGGCTCTTACGCGCAAAAGTCGAAACACATACCAAGGTGCTTTACGACAGACTCCGACGTGAGGGTGGTCGCCAGACAGTCAGACCCCAAGAGCTCCTACCACCGAGCAAGTCAGATGTTTTCTCGGCTCTTACGAGATGCCTATCTGAAAGGCCGTAAGGAACACTCTAATCAATCCCCGTACAGGGAATGTTCGATATTATAATTATTAAAACCTTGCTGTCTGCCTGTTGACTTCCTCATTAGTCTGCTGGTCTCAAGCGATACGCTGGAGGTCCTGGGTTCGATTCCCAGGTCCAGCAGAGTTATTGAGATTGTCTATGAAATTTTCAGAAACCGCTCGCATTTTGGGATTTGTGCTCGGTTAATGGCAATAGGCTCACCCACCCCGTATTACATGGAATCTAAAACATACCGGCAACCTGTAGGTGTACATTAATACACTTCTACTTAAACCTTCGGGATATACATGCGTGATTCACCGTAGGTTATTACAAAAAGAAATGTGTCATTTTTTGTCTCTCTGTTTTTCCGGTTAAATCTCTGAATTGGCTGGACCGATTTGGACGAACTTTCACTGGCAGATAGCAGATCTTATAAAGAGTATTTAAGGCTACTTTTATAGTAAGTAAATACTTTTTCAACGCGAGTGAATATACGTGCAACAGCTAGCACTTGAATATTTTAAAAATGTGATAGACATTGTATACCTACATTATTAAAATTAAAAAGTTGCATACGCCTGGAAATAGGTTATATTAGACTTGTTAAATTCTAAATATAATTTCTAAACTGTATACTGACATTGCATTGTTACATTAATTAGAAAGTAAGCGTCGAGATCGGACTGAAAATTATATATTAAAAAAATCTATTTGCAATTAGCATTGCGCGGATTCTGAGAAGGATTCCTTATAGACCCAGTTTTTGAAGTGATTACTTCTTTAGCGGCGCTGTGCACTTTATGTGATGGGGAAAAATGAAAAAAAAACTGCCTCATTAGCCAAGTGGTCCTGAGCGCGACTGCTACGCTAGAGGTCCTGGGTTCGATTCCCAGGTCGAGCAGAGTGTTATTGGGTTTTTCTATGAAATTCCCAGTAGCAGCTCGGAGTTAGGAATTTGTCCTCGGTTAATGGCAATAGGCTCGCCCCTAATATATGGGACCTAAACATACCGGCGAACTGTGGGTGTATATTAGTACGCCTCTGCCTAACCCTTCGGGGAATACAGTCGTGATGGTATGTTATGAAAAAATGTTAAACTCGCGACAGAGAAGACCGTAAGACGTCTTGAAGTGAAATCTTCGTTAATATTCAAATTTTCACTTCTGCCGGCACTCTCGGAGTGTAACCCGTTGTTTTTTTATGGTTTTTGTAAGCAAACGAGCATACGACCTACCTGGTGGTAAGTATTCATCGTCGCCCATGGACACCTGCAACACCAGAGGAGTTGCTGAGCCTCAAGAGCCCCTACGGACTGCAGACTGCCAGAGCTGCAGCAACCGAGGGGGAACTGGCTCTTACGCGCAAAAGTCAAATCCCACACCAAGATGCTTTACGACAGACTCCAACGTAAGGGTGGTTACGAAGTATCTATTTGAACAGCAATGTGGAACTATATTCCAAACCGTACTTAAACGGAGTAAAATGTAGCAATGTTGATATATAGGTGACGATTTATATCTAGACTAGCTTCCGCCCGCGACTTCGTCCGCGTGGAATAGTTACTTAGTCTTGATGATATATAGCCTATAGCCTTCCTCAATAAATGAGCTATCTATTACTTAAAGATTTTTTAAAATCGGACCAGTAGTTCCTGAGATTAGCGCGTTCAAGTAAACAAACAAACTCTTCAGCTTTATATATTAGTACTAGCGATCCGCCCGCGGTTTCACCCGCGCTGCCCCGTCCCTAAGAGTCGTAGCGTGATGTTAAATAGCTTAAAACCTTCCTCTTGAATCAATCTATCTATTAAACCGCATCAAAATACGTTGCGTAGTTTTAAAGACCTAAGCATACATAGGGACAGACAGCGGGAAGCGACTTTGTTTTATAATATGTAGTGATAGTGATATAGATAAGATTAAATGTCATATTGTGACGTCAGTAATATAACATAATCCATCCATATTAATGTCCCAACGCTGAGCACGGGTCTCTTCTCAGATTAGGCTATATAGTCTACCTCGCTACACTATGTGGGTTAGTAGACTTCACACGCCGTCAAGTCTCTCAGGCAAGCAGGTTTCCTTACGAAGTTTTCCTTCACCGTTGAAACTAGTGATAATTAACCATTAATACCTATTCCATATATTAATGACACATACGTAAGTCCTTCAACCGACATGACTCACGTGCGTTAATGCCAAATATAATAAAAAATAACTAATATTTCTAGTTTTTATTACTAAGTACAGAACCCTAGCAAGCTAGCCCACAAATTACTGTCCGTTATTTTGTGTTATCAGATAAGGCCGAGTATTAAATTAATATACGATATCTACTTCAATCTAGATATAGGCTCTAATTGGAAAGGCATAAATGAATGTATCAGAAAGTGAGTGTTTCTTTTTTATGACGTCATAGAACTCTGCCGTTGAGATCATTATGAATGGTACTAGCGTATTACTAAATATTCTGCCGCCAAGCAATAGTGTGCTAACATTATTGTGTTCCGGTTTGTAGGGTAATATAGCAAGGGAGATTACTGGGCAAATGAGGCTGAACATCTTTTTTTTTAAAAAAAAAAGCTTACTACTGGGTCGCACATTACTAGTATTCTTGTTAACCCCTCGTGCTAAGCTAAATGCTTGTGTTACGAGTAGGTTCACGTAGGTAGTACAATGGGTGGGTATCGAACCAGCAACCAAATGATCGCAAGTCCAACGCCCTAGCCATTAGGCTACCGACGCTTAGGTGTCAACGACAACTGACGACAAATGAGGTGTCAATATGACAACGCGCAAGTGATACCACTGGTGTTGCTGGCGTCTATAAGCTGCGGTTGTCGCTTACCATCAGGCGACCCGTATGATAGTTGGTCATCAACGAAAATTCTAATGCAAAACAAGCGGAAAACTGTGGGTTACTGCCGTGATGATGCGATATGTTAAGATTATCTACTGCAACATATAAATTATTATTTGTTGATGGGTGGACAAATATTATATTGGTAGGTATGTCAGAAGTACTGTGAGAGGAATTTATGAAAGTACTGTTAACCCAATTTTACTTTACTTTGTATATTTAAATGCCTGTGTCTCTTTTTCTAATTTAATTTACTCTAATTAGTTGTAACACAACCGTTGTAATTTAATAAATAAATAATTGAAGTCTACAATGCAAGTATTTAAATGAATTGATTGAACGCCAAAAAATTCAGGAGTTCGCCTTGGCCGAGTTAAGTTTAAAAAGTAGTGCAGAGCTTGTAATTCTAGATCGAAAGACAAGGAGAAATATTTGGAGTGTATAGCCAACTTATAGTATATGGGAGAAACGCCAGAAAACCAAGAAACCTACTTATAGTCATAGTCAAAATCATTTGTTCAAGATTTACTACTTACTACTGGGTCGGTAGTATTTTTGAAGTCTTTTTAACATTATAGACAGCTCGCAAAACGCCCGCCTTTCACCGCCTCATAGTGTATTTGCTGGGAAGAAGAAATGCCGCAAAAAACTCTCCAGAAACACATTAAAAGTAGACCAGACATAAAAGGTAGTATGATGAATAGAATAAAGAAACAGGACCGCTACAAAAACCCGAACGAAAAGCTTCAAGTCCACTTTGATCATGCGTACTGCTGAAATGTGGAATGCGCATCCCGAGTGGGTCTTCCCCTATAGATATAATCTGGGTGTCTTTAAATCACTAGTGAATCGGTTACTTCTAGGCAAGCGCGCTCCAGCGTAGATCGCAGTGTCGCTTAACATCAGGCGAATTAGTGTGCAAGCGAAAGCCTATAAGGAATAAGAAAGGCTTAAATATGGCATCTTAATGGGAGCTTATTTAGCGACGTTTGGGGTCGAAACGCTCGAGCCTTTGGGTTTGATTCCTAAAACACTAGTCGACTCTTAGCATGCCAAGCCAGCTGGCTTATTGTTGGTTAAGTTACCATGGAATATGAATGTATAGGATCTGAAACTTCAGGAATTAATTTCTGCCTACTGAAAGCCGCTATGGCTCTTCGAAAAGCCATTTCAGACCATGATCCTCTCAGTTTGTTTCGGTGTTTCTTCTCAGAGGTCGTCAGTTAGGAAATGCCGGTACCAAAAGAATCGTAAAACATTATCTTGTTATAGTTTCTTTAAAAGATCTCCTAAAAGAAATAATTAACATTTAAGTATTTAATAGTTATTTTTGTTTGTTTGTTTGTTAACTCCGTAATAAGATGCATAAGATTATCGAAAGGCAGTGTCCTCTTAATAATATCCACAACTGTTATATAATTCATTCATATCTTCTTTTGATCTTCGCTTAATTCATTCATCAGTAAACATATTATTAGCATATTATAATTTTACGAGCTTGACGGCATTCTGATTATAATAATGTAGAGTTACATAATGTTGTCTACTACAAACACCGTTATAATATGTGTGAACTATTGATTTTATTTAAATTGAAATCATAGACTAAATATTTTTTATTGAACCCGTATTGTATAAAAATCGCTTAACGATGGCACGAACCACAAGACTAATGATTAACTCTAGTAGTCCTACCTAACCTCGACTGGTATGCTATTTCCTGGGTTCGATTCCCAGGTCGAGCAAGGTGTATTTGATTTTTCTATAAAATTCTCAGTAAAAGCTCTGAGTTTAGCTTTGTGGTTGGCCTGGTTAATGGCAGCAGGTTCGCCCCCTATTACATGAGACCTAAATATACCGGCGAAGGTGTACATTATTACACTTCTGTCTAACCCTTTGGAAAACACAGGCGTAAAGTTACGAATATATGTTAAAATAAGTAATTCTAAAATGATATTATAAGGAGAATGTTGTTAGTTACATATAATACTTATTTACTTTTTATTTAGTAATTATTTCTCTTTTATTAGAAATTGTATCATAATTATTTTATTATTATTACTTTCCTTTTTAAATACAAGGTATTTACGTTGATTTTAATATATTAAATAAATCATACTCGCAAGTATTATTGAATTCAAACAACACTAAAATCAATTTGCTTTATTCTTATCGGCCTGCCTCTAGGATGAATATTTTTATGAGAAACTAGCTTCTGCCCGCGGCTTCGCCCCCGTGGAGTTCGGTCTGTCATCACATCCCACGGGAACGGGATAAAAAGTATCCTATGTCCGTCTCCTGGTTCTAAGCTACCTCTCCACCAATTTTCAGCGAAATCGGTTCAGCCGTTCTTAAGTTATAAATAGTGTAAATAACACGACTTTCTTTTATATAGATATATAGATAAATAATAAGCTCAGCGATCAACAACACAATTTTAATTATTAAACTTTTTTTATTGACCGAAAAATCTTATTGTAATAATTATACAAAGAATAATGTAATAATTTATTAAAAACATTTTTGCAATAATATTTCAAAAAGATTCTTGTAATAATATAAATACAATTATTATTTTTGTAATAAAATTTATAACATAAAAATAATTGAAATTTAAATGTAGAATTTGTGTCCCGTTTAAATGGACACCTTGTATATTTCATAGGCCTACGCAGTACACTCAGTAACCAAAGTACAACGCCCTAAATAGATCTGTTGGTAAATAAAGGCATTAAAATAACCGGTATTACCCTGGCCTGGGTAGATACAGGATATTAGCCAAGTGTTAGATGTATATTCAATAGACTGACGACTAACCGTTCCGTGAACTTTACCTTACATACAAACATTTGACGATTGGCGCACGATTGGCGTAGTAACTTAGCAATCGCTTCTAAGTTACGTGATGTGGGTTCGATACCCACATGGAACACCGTTGAAGAGCCATACTTCGGCACGATTATGCCCAACCACGTGTTATAAGTTCGATACCCGCATAGAACACCGTTGGTGACCCATACTTCGGCATGGATATGCCCGACCGGAGACACGGCCTCACAGACACCGGCGTGAAACGACACTTACGTGGTGTTTTGCCGAGTGAGTGAGGAAACCGGAGGCCTAATCCCACGCACTTGTGACTCCTCTGGTGTTGCGGGTATCCATGGGCGGCCGTAATCGCTTACCATCAGGCAGTCGTTTCCTCGTCTGCGCGCCTATCCCATAAAAAGAGCAAATATTTGTATGATCTACAGGTAGTTGTTCCGGGTCTGGGTGATTGTGTATGTAACAATTTGTGTTTCTAAACGCACCCACAATGCAGGAGAAAATCCTTGTGTTGAGCAAAGTTTTTTTTATCTGGGCGCACGGCAAATCTTTTATAAGTATTTTAAAGAAATAGATTGACTTGGCCATCGCATGATAAATGATATTTATTTCTGTAAATAGATATTTTAAAGACACTTTTACAAGTCAATGTTTTAATTTTTTTTTTAATAGATGGCGCCGGCATTTCCTAACTGACGACCTCTGAGAAGAAACACCGAAACAAACTCAGAGAATCATGGTCTCTTTTAAAGTCCAGACAATAATAGTTGATAATACAAGAATAATATTATTAGATATTATGCGAGTGTTACGATGTAGGGCAATATCTGGACAGGCCTTTTGAAGAAAGAGCCATAGCAGCTTTGAGTTGACCTGTCCTAACTGACGGCACGCATACATCAGGCATCGTGTAGCTCAACCATTATTTAGGGAGCTCAACGACCTGTCGCACGACGATACCAGATCAGCAAGACATAAAAACACAATGTATCTCACAAGTAATACATATTATATTAAAGTAGCTTCCGCCCGCGACTTCGTCCGCGTGGAATAGTTACTTAGTCTAAGCGTGATGATATATAGTCTATAGCCTTCCTCAATAAATGGGCTATCTAACACTGAAAGAATTTTTCAAATCGGACCAGTAGTTCCTGAGATTAGCGCGTTCAAGCAAACAGTGTTGTGTGTGCAACAGAGTTTGTTTGTTTGTTTGTAGTATAGATTAGATTGTTTAGTGCGATTGCCAAATCAATCTTTATTTAAAACATAAAAGATTTTTTATAATGATATGGTCACTATAAGATGTAGTTAGGTTAGCATATCATACCTATTTTTACCCCCGTCTTCCTATATCTCTATCTCTACTATTATAAAATTGTAAAAAAGCTGTGTCTGTACATTGAAGATATAAAAAAAAACAAGTGGGTTAGGTTATATAAACGTCTCCGAACCCAAAAATGTGATTTTTTAAATTCTTGTCTGTTTGTTACGGGTTGGAGCAAAAACTACTGAATAGATTTTAATTTTATTATCACTGTTAGAAAGTATATGCTTCAACTTAAAAACTGGTGAACTTCTTATCTCAATTAATTAAATGAATCTAGAGATACAGCTTGACCTCCCTGATGTATAGAGGCCCATACAAAAAAGAGGTCATCAATGTTGGTTTTCCATTTTTACGCCTAATGTAGCTTCACGTGAGCGAAGCCGCGGGCAGAAGCTAGTAGACTATAAATTTCCACTAACACACCTTCCCTCCTGATCCTGATACTACTTTCGCTCCCTTTTTTACCTCAATAAATTTTCATTCAAAATTATTTGTCGCCACACTTGGTATTTAAACAAAACGCGATTTCATTACGTTGACGACCTCTGTGGTTTAGTGGTTCGAGTACCGGACTGCTGACCATGAGGTCGTGGGTTCGATTCCCACAGAACACAAAAATTTATGTGATGAATATAAGTGTTTGTGTTCGTCTGGGTGTTTCTTATGTATTATAAGTATGTATTTACAACAAAAAAAAGTATATAAGTATTATATCCATTGTCTAGTACCCATAGTACAAGCTCTGCTTAGTTTGGGACTAGATGGTGCTGTGTAAAAATGTCCCAGAATATTTATTATTAGTGTGAAAAACGTATGAAAAAATATTTCTTGTGACTTCATTTTTACCTGCTCCCCGTTCCCTTATATCCATTCTTCGGCTATTATTTTCATGATTTCTGAAGCTCTGCATTTCGCAATGTATCATGTATTACTCCACAACCTAATCTCAACCGGAGAAAATGTGTTAATTGAGACTCACGGCAATGAACTAAAAACTAACAACAATTATAACTAAGATACATAGTTAATGCTGCGTACTTATGCTTCATTCAAAATAATTATTTAGTAACTGCCTCATTAGACTAGTGGTCCTGAGCGCGCCTGCTACGCTTGAGGCTCTGGGTTCAATTCCCAGGTCGAGCAAAGTGTTATACTTTGTGTTTTTCTATAAAATTCCCAGTAGAAGCTCGGAGTTTGGAATTTGTGCACGGTCAATGGCAATAGGCTCGCCCCTATTACCTACCTCCTCATCCTCCGACCCTTGTCGACTATGTTGTCAGCTTCCGTTCTAACAAGATGCGGCTAAATATCAGCCTTTACACGAAGCGACTGCCATCAGACCTCCGTAACCCAATTTCCGGTTACCGATATTCGGAGGATAGACTGGTTGTCAGGCTTCTGACTACCACAAAAAATTGTCAAAGATGTTCGTATGACAACCGGGACCGACGGCTTTACGTGTTCTTCAAGGCACTTCAAGGTTTCGATACTTTAAGAATGGTCCACACACTGACCGCGGCGAGCGCAGCTTAACCTTGCAGATCAGTTGATCATCTTAGTTATTACGTAGCCACAAGCCCCTCTTTCATGGTTCGCCCCTATTACATGGGACCTAAACATAGTGGCTAATTGTATATGTACATTTAAAGATCTCTGAGTAAGGAAGTAGTTTCTATTGTCATCAGGATTTATTTCTTTAAAATATTAACATACCAAGATAATGAGGAAACTAATTAACTTAATAATAATATACGTTAAATATAAACGAAATTAATTAAGCAAATATATGCACAGAATAAACTAATTAAAATCATTGTTTTAATTAATTATTAATTTCAAAATTAAATGGACTATAAACTTCGCTTTTGATTAAGTCTGATTAGGTAAATTTAAGCCATAAATTATAAGTAAACGTAAGTAATTAATCAAATAGTTAAGTAAAATTATATAAAGTATTACTTTGGAAAGAAAAATAATGACCTAATTCTTTGCCTGGAATCGTAACACGCATATTGTTGATATTTACAAACTAATTTATAAATTAACTTCACTTCAATATCAGATCTAAAGTGTCACCTCTCATTATAAAGTTCAATAACTAACATAATTTATAGTTTTTTAAAATAGAAATATTTATTTTAATTATAGGATTAATGTAAAGGACATCTGAACCAATAAACATATTGCACGGCGAATTAAAAAAAAACATTATTTCAATTGGAATGCAAAATCAATAAAATAGAATTATCATTCAAATTAAATCGAACGCACTGTCCCCGTCGTTCCATTTTTAAAAAGTTGTCCGCCATTTCCTCGACATACGATTCTATCCGTCAAAAATGTTTCGCGCTTCCTATTCACCCTTCCCGCCCTTGAATACGGACCACTTACTTTTTTTACGTATAGAGCACAAGCAACGTGCAATGGTATAAAAACCAGCGGCGACCAATCGAGAGCAGTCAGTAGCCTTCGAGCAGTCTAACACAGAAGTGCACGATGAGAGTTCTGGTTGGTTGAAACTTAGTTTTCTTACTTACAAACTCTTTAGTGCTTTTAACTACATAATTATTTTTTAAATAATTAAATTAGTGTTTGCGAGTTTCAGTGATTAGTGATGTGACACGGATTCATTTTTAACATATCGATATAGGGATCGCTTGTGATGTAATCGATGTTTTAATCGGATTTGTTTCACAGATTGTCGCCGCCGTCCTCGCCTGCGCCGCAGCCGCACCCTCCGGTCTGCTGGCATCCCCCTACGGCCATGGCCTTATCGGTCATGCCGGTCTGGCTGTAGGCCATGCGGCTCCCTACGCCGCCGTGGCCCACGCCGCGCCTTTGGCCGTAGCCGCCCCGATCGCTGTTGCCCACGCCGCCCCCGCCCTCCCCACCATCTCTCCCGGAGACATCGCCGGTGCCGCCATCGAAGCCCATGTTGAAGCTTCCGACCACGTCCGCGCCGCTTCTGATGCCGCCCGCGAATACCACGACCAGGCCTCCGAGCTCCACGGACAAGCCATCAACGCCGCTGAAGACCACTCTTGGCAAGCGGTCGACGCTGTGAAGACCGCTGAGGCTCAGCTCGACGGTGCCGCCGCTGGCGTAGCCCCCGTGCTCGCTAAGCAGCTGGTTGGTCATGCCGCTCCCTTGGTCGCCGCTGGTCCCGTCGCCTACGGTGCTGCCGGTTACGGCGCTGCCGGTTACGGCGCTGCCGCTTATGGCGCTGCCGCTTATGGCGCTGCCGGTTACGGTGCCCACGGTGTGGTCGCCCCCGCCGTAGCTGCCTACGGTGCCCCCGCTGCCTACGCTGCCCACGCCGGATACGGTGCCAGCCATAGCGTGAGCACCCAGTCCCTCTCCCAGTCTCACCCCGCCCCCGTGGTGCACGCCCCCGTCGCCTACACCGCGGTCGCCCACGGCGCCCCCGCTTACGCTCATGGACTCCACGGACACGCATGGTAAACTGTGATAGAATTTAGATACCAAAAAAATAATACTCAATGTTTTGGATTTTGTAAATAAATTATGTAAAAAAAATACAGGCTAAACAGAGGCGAGGATGTGTGAATAAATGAAATAGTAACTTTATATTATGTCGTTTCCTTTGATTACTATCTCGACACATAAACACACTACACATACATATTTATTACTTTTCACAATCTCAAGAGCATTGGCATCACGAATCATTTCACATAACAATAAAAATCGATCGAATCGAATTGGTAGTTACTCCGATTATTTAAAACAAATACAAGATAATCGTAGCTATTATTCGATTTGAAATGTCAAGTTCAGATTTAAAATCGGCCTTAACACACTAACATTCAATTCAATAATCTTTCTTGTAAATAAAATCTCTAACTTTATTGATATAGCTTAATAATCAATAGTGAGCTGTATAAATATATCATGGGCATTGAAATAATATTACTCATTGGCACAATAATTAACTACCTTTGCAATAAAACATAAAAAGGCAAAGGCACCGACTTCCTGACAGCCAATAATGTCAATTACTACTTTTGAACACATAGAGGTTTTTATAGTGACCACGCCTCGTTCTAAATCCGTGATAAGTTTTTTTAACTTACGTAAAGGTAGTCAAGGTCAAAAGCTCGGTTATTTTAAACTTCCGCTTCTGTATCAGTTACCGTGTTAAATTAATTATTTGCGTTCATAATATAGCATATATTTGTCGGTTTTTGTGACATACAATGTTTCTTTGTAGAAATATAGATATTTACGTATGTACAAAGGATATTATCAAGGATGAATACTAATTCATTTTATACAAAGAAGGCTACTAGACACATTAAATATGCAAGAATGAAGAAAGAGGTCTTAAAAAACAGACCAACAGTTTTTGCATAAGTAAAAATCTGTAAAATCAGCGTGCTTTAATGTTCTGGTTGAAATAAGGAAAGGGCGGGCGTAGGTAGGGCGTTCTACCATTTTAACAAGCCTATTTTAAAGGTAAACTACTTTCAAAACTACATAATAAACATTGAATAACAAACATTCAATAAGCAACAATTAATCTCACATGAAAATAAAAATCATATCTTTTTTACTCAATATTAACTCTGTACTTATAATAAAATTATTCGTTGTCTATGTCAAAAATTATAAAAGAAAACTTTCGTAACTTAAATAATATTATTACTGGCCACAAATAAAACAAAAAGTAATTTTCTTAAATAATTGTCTGTCATAGAAATCATGTCCTTTGTTCTTTTTTTGACGTATTCAAAAACTATTTTTTATATCAACGTGAAACATGTCCTGTTATAATTAAATAGATACACGACGTGTTCCAAGAACTTAGTCAATTCAAAATAGGTCTCCTTCCCACAACAATTAGTGTTATGAAATCAGCTCAGGTGAGCCAACTAAATAGTTATAAATTAAAGTAAATGGCAAATGCTAGACCGTTAAGACGTATACAGAGTGAAGTAACAACAGTGTGGCGTAATTTTTTTTTATTGTTATAAGATGACAAACAAGCAAAGGCGCCTCGACCACAAATCTACTATTTTTAACAGACTTTAAAAAGAAAGAGAGGTTTTCAATTCGACTGTATTTTTACGAATAGGTACTTTGCAATTACTCCGCAAATTATGAACAGATTTGTTGTTTTGTTTGCATAATTCAGAGGTGGCCCATTTTTTTTTTTGGGAAAAACGTTGCCCCTCTCTAGGACTTTCTCCTGTATCGTGGGTGCGTTTACAAACACAAATTATCACATACACAAATACCCAGACTTGGAACAACTACCTGTAGTTTGTAATTAAAATTTAAGGGAGAGCCATGCTTCCTCACGAATGGGCCGGCTCGACCACGGCCACGGCCTCACAGAAAACCAGCGTGAAACAACGCTTACGTTATGTTCCGAGTGAGTGAGGATACCGGAAGTCCCAAACCCTTTTAAGGGCGAGCAACGCACTTGCGTCTCCTCTGGTGTTGCGGGTGTCCATGGGCGGCGGTAATCGCTTACCATCAGGTGATTGATCTGCTTGTTTGCTGCCCTATCTCATAAAAAAATCACAATACAGTTTTTTTTTTCTTAAAAATTCTAGCTCATTGTAACCACGTCTTTACCTACATTCTAGTCTAGTCTGCCTTACTATATCCTAGATATTACTGCCGCCGCCATGTTGAATTGTTACACCAACAATCAAACTGGAATAACACTACGTATTTGTATATAACTTCGTGGGTATGTAATATCCACGCTGATCAATTTGATCTGCAAGGTTAAGCTCCGCGGTCAGACAATGGATGGGCGACCATTCTTAACACATCGAGAATCTGAGCTGTGAAGAACACATAAAGCCGTCAGCCCTATCTGTCACATAAATACAAAATTTAAAAAAAAAGTTGCACATATTAGGATTTTCTCCTGTATCGTGTGTGTTTACAAAAACAAATTTTCACAGACACAAACTCCCAGACTCGGAGAAACTACCTGTATCTCTGCCCTAGCCATTAGGGCATGGGATTTGCGATCATGTGGTTGCCGGTTCGAAGCCCACCCATTGGATTACCGACGTGAACCCACTCTTAATCTGCACATATCTCGCTAGTCACTACTTATTATAAAACAAAGTCGTTTCCCGCTGTCTGTCCCTATGTACGCTTAGATCTTTAAAACTACGCAACGGATTTTGATGTGGTTTTTTTTAATAGATAGAGTGATTTAAGAGGAAGGTTTTAAGCTATTTAACATCACGCTATGACTCTTAGGACCGGGGCAGCGCGGGTGAAACCGCGGGCGGGTCGCTAGTACAAGATAAAGCCTTATGTGAGTAACATTGTTGTTTAAATATTGGTATAACTCTAGAATTACAAGTAGGTCAGTTATGTGTATGGACTCAAACAGAATCTTAATCTAAACTCCCAAACCTGTTTCTTTGTCCATTTGATACTGAGAAAGTGAAATGCAAACCACTCCGGTTACAATTGAAGTATCGTAACTATGTAATACTACCAACACAGCTTTTATAACAAAGAAGGATGAATTTGAAATGGAATCAATTTTAACATGATGTGTAAAAGAGGTAACTCCTCTATTAACATGCTTTTTTATTGGTTAAGTTGGTATACACCACGTTACAATAATTAAGTCATCATACAGCAATCATACCACCACGCCTATATACCCCGAAGGGGTAGGCAGAGGCGTTCTAATGTACATCAACAGTTCAACGGTATGTTTAGGTCCCATGTATTAGGGAGCCTATTGCCATTAATCGGGCAGAAATTCTAAACTCCGAGCGCTACTGGGAATTTCATAGAACAACCCAATAACACTGCTCAACTTGGGAATCAAGTCGCGCTCAGGACCACTAGGCTAATGAGGCAGTTAGTAAGTAGGTATCACCACCAAAGGAGTTGCCGATGCGTTGCCGAGCATTGAGAGCCCCTACGGACTGCAGACTGCCAGAGCCGCAGCAACCGAGGTGGAACTGGCTCTCACGCAAAAGTGAAAACACACACCAAGGTGCTTTACAGATTCTGATCCCGATGTAAGGGTCGCCAGCCAGCCAGACAGGTCCTACCACCAAATCAGATCTCATCTCGTCTCTTACGGAACGCTATCTTTGACGACCTCTGTGGTTTAGTGGTTCGAGTACCGAACTGCTGACCATGAGGTCGTAGGTTCGATTCCCACAGGACACAAACATTTATGTGATGAATATAAGTGTTTTTGTCGTCTGGTTGTTTCTTATGTATTATAAGTACGTATTTACAAAAAAAAAAGTATATAAGTATTATATCAATTGTCTAGTACCCATAGCACAAGCTCTACTTAGTTTGGGACTAGATGGTGCTGTGTAAAAATGTCCCAGAATATTTATTTATTTATTTATCTGAATGTCAGTGAGGAACTGTATTTTAAACTGTTTTGTTTAACAGTGAAGCGACGCTTTTATTCCATCTACTAGCTTCTGCCCGCGACTTCGTCCGCGTGGAATAGTTAATTTCTCCCGTTTTCCCAACATTTACCTTCACTGCTCTGCTCCTATTGATCGTAGCGTGATGAAAATTATACTATAACCTGACCAGGAGTATGAAGAATAAGTTTCGTTAAAATCCTTCGAGTAGTTTTTGTTTCTATAACGAACATACAGACAGACAGACAGACAAAAAAATTACTGATTGCATTTTTGGCATCAGTATCGATCACTAATCACCCCCTGATAGTTATTTTGAAAATATATTTCATGTACAGAATTGACCTCTCTACAGGTTTATTATAAGTATAGATTACATTATTTTAATAACAATCAATCAATCGCTAACCAGTCAAAACCTTACAATTACACAGCATATCTATAAGATTCTGGGAATAAGGAATACAATAATGCCCCTTCTAATATTATTAATGCAACGATATAGAAGTTTCAAATTTGATCGCAAACGCCTGCTCGAATAGTGTGAACAAATACATTTCACAATCTTTGCCTTGCATTAAAGCTCAGGCGCTTATGACGCTATCTACTATTATAAAATTATTATCGGCTCGCCCCCTATTACATGGGACCTAAACATACCGGCGAACTGTGGGTGTACATTAGTACGCGTCTGCCTAACCCTTCGGGGAATACAGGCGTGATGGTATGTTATGTTAATTAGCCTAGTGCTGGTTGGCAGACTCCAAACGCCTACGCCTGTTAGAAAAGTTTATAGGCATGCAATTCAAATTTTTCAGATTTCTTCCTTCATTGTTTAAAATTTGAAAATAAATAACTTGAGAATTAATTTTATTAACACGCAGAGTCCGAGGTGCCTTGGTTTGGAACTCTTGATCTTATGGACTTGTCTTAGTGGTCAATTTTCATAAGCTGTTTTTAAAGCACAAAGCCTCTCTCTATAATTATATTTTTTAAAGCTTACTAGCAATGTTGATCGCACGTAACTAGTATTCTTGTTAACCCCTCATGCCAATCTATTTAGCTTGTGTTACAAATGGATTTACGTCGGTAGTGCAATGGGTAGGTTTCGAACCGGTAACCACATGGTCGCAAGTCCGACTGCCTAGCCATTAGGCTACCGCAGCTTTCAATGGAAAGTCGGTCTATTATTTATTTATTTATCACATACAATGGTTTTACAGGCATGCACCCAATACAACATTATTTTATCATCACTACATATTATAAAACAAAGTCGCTTCCCGCTGTCTGTCCCTATGTATGCTTAGATCTTTAAAAGTAAGCAACGGATTTTGATGCGGTTTTTTTTAATAGATAGAGTGATTCAAGAGGAAGGTTTTAAGCTATTTAACATCACGCTATGACTCTTAGGACCGGGGCAGCGCGGGTGTAATAGCGGGCGGTTCGCTTGTTAACAATAAATTACTATAAGGTCTATTGTCTAACTTACTGTCTCATAGTACAAGCTCTGCTTAGTTTGGGACTAGATGGTGTTGAGTAAAAAATGTCCCAGAATAGAAGGTACTATTTGGAACCGTGCATCTAGTTTTTGACAATTCAAAAGTACCTAGCTGTGACATTGTTTAATTAAAATTGATGTTCATATTTGAATTTGACTTTGAATGCAGTGTTATACCACACAAGTGACACGCCAGAAAATACGTTATCGAAACATCTTCGCTGACACACTCGCATTCATAATACGTGTACGTTCCACTCACACAAACAAGCAAACGTCATCCGAATCATCACACGCCCATCTAACCACATACATAAATAACGTTGCGTCACAGACATCGTACGCGGAGGTCAGCGCCCGCGCATCTTCGAAGTTCAAGTTCAACGGAAAGTAAGAACGGATTCCAGCGTCATATATTACCTTTTTTGCATAATTATATAATCTGTGAGATGATTTTCACAGCTTTTAGCCATCGTGGTATGAAGAAGCCCAGGATAAATGCTCAACTGAGTTAGGGGAGACCCAGAAGTAGGATACAAAAGAGACTTATGGAGTAGGGGGGCCAACGAGCAGACGGATCACCTGATGGTAAGCGATTACCGGCTCCCATGGACACCCGCGACACCAGAGGAGTCACAAGTGCATTGTCCTCCCTTTAAAAGGGTTTTGGCTTCCGGTATCCTCACTCACTCGGCGTAACACAACGTACCTAATCTATCTGCCATATCCATAAACTAATCACATTTTAATTTTTAAGTCAGTCCCGGTTTCAATTCCCAATTGATCAGTGTTACTGAGGTTTTCTATGAAACTCTTAGTTTGATTTCGGAATTTGGGTTTGTACCCGAAACATGAAAGAATCCGCTATTACATGAGACCGAAAAACATACCGGGGAACTGTTGGTATACACCTCTGCCCAACCCTTCGTTTAAAACAAGCGTGATGATACCAGAATCAAGGTATCAGCTTTAAAGGCTTAAATTCCCAACACCTGGCTTGGAAACAAAGATTTTGCGAAAAAACCATTGAATAATTTGCCTGGAAAATTGGAAAAATGAAACAGCTTTTTTCTACGGGATTGCTTGCAATTCTTTGTCATTTTTTGTATATAAATATTGCTCATACAATAGTGAATATTCTTTCTTACAAACAAAGATGAGTCATAAAAATATATGTATACCGTGCTTCAAGCAAAGGTCGTCGCACGCACATCGTAAGTTCAATGTCATCAGAAAGTGAGTTTCAAGATGATCCGGTTTTAGTTAACGTCTTGTTGTTGCTTTTTTTATATACAACCTGTAATAGAATAAACGCAAGGACTGAAAGTAGTTTATCTTTTTGTGTTTTTTTTGCATTTTTCATGCTAAGATTATAAAGTTATTTTAGTGAAGGAAAAAATCGACTTGCAGGTAGGATTTTCCTTCTCTAAAATAACTTTATAATCTTCGCATGAATAATGCAAAAAAATCACAAAAAGATACTTAATAGGTATGGCAGCATCGTACGACATAGAACTTACCGTAAGGTACGTCATGTCGATTGAGAGGCAAAGTAACTTGCTTGTCAATAGATGTTACTGACGCGCTTGACCTTTAAGACGTAAGCTCAGAATGTGAAGGCAAATTTCGACATGGCAGGTGGGACCCGCGGTGGCTTAGTGGTCATAGCGTCTGGAGAAAGTAGTTTATTCAAAATAGACTACTGAATCGTTGACAGTGGTTTTATTGTGTAATTTTTTTCCCGAAATGATAATTACAATATTGGAACTATGGCCCCCTGATCTATCAGTGGCTCGAGTTATGAAAACTGAAACCTATTTGCACTAATTGTTATTGTGTGTATCAGACAATATCTTATCTTTTTAATATAACACGATAAAATCCGTAAAGTTGTTTTATTTCAATATGTCTAATATTCGCGTAAGCTTCAGAAATCAGTATAATATCTTAGTTGTTGTGGGTACGATTGTAGTATAGCCACGAGTTTTTCCTTAAGCTGGTAGAACTAAATAATTTCTTGAAAATATATATATATATATATATACAGGATGGAAACTTTCCGCGGGGCAGTAAGGGGAATACCTTATCCGTTGCAGCAACACGAAAATATCCAAGTTTTTTGCAACTTGTGACTTTTTGAGTACTGCAACGATGGTTGGTCCCATAGAAGTTTTTAATCAGTATTAGAAACAGGATCGATTGGTAACTGTCATTTTTTTTTTAATCTGTGAATGGGGATCAAAATTCCATAAAAAATTATGGATAGTCTCCTAAGATAATTTTCGTGTATCTGCAATGAATAAGGTACTTCCCCTTAATGCGCCGCTGAAAGTTTCCACGCTGTAGGTATACGTGTTTCAAAATGATTTTAATGTTTCATTATCGTTATTTTATCTAGATATTCTAATTGACGTGTTTGAGGTATTACGCTTATTCTGTTACACGTTGTATACACGTAATATGAGGCTTAACAATTATAATAATATTAATTATAATAATTATATTAAATGAGGTCAGTCAATTCTCAGCAGCAGCTCGGAGTTTGGATTTAGGAATGCCCGATTAAGGGCAACAATCTGGACGTAATCATACCGGCGAACTGTAGATAGTACGCCTCTGCCTAACCCTTCGAGGAATACAGGCGTGACTGTATTCTTATCTATCTATACTAATATATAAAGCTGAAGAGTTTGTTTGTTTGTTTGTTTATTTGCTTGAACGCGCTAATCTCAGGAACTACTGGTCCGATTTGAAAAATTCTTTCAGTGTTAAATAGCCCATTTATTGAGGAAGGCTATAGGCTATATATCATCACGCTACGCGGACGAAGTCGCGAGCAGAAGCTAGTACTAATATATAAAGCTGTAGAGTTGTTTGTTTGTTTGCTTGAATGCGCTAATCTCAGGAACTACTGGTCCGATTTGAAAAAATCTTTCAGTGTTAGATAGCCCATTTATTGAGGAAGGCTATAGGCGATATATCATCACGCTACGCGGACGAAGTCGCGGGCAGAGGCTTTATGTTATGTAAAAGAACTAGATACTTAAAGACAGGACATTGAAAAATTAAATTACGGAAGTATACAAACATGTTATTACTTGATTATGGTTGATATTTCAATTTATTAACGACGCAATGTACCTTTGATATTTGCGCGTGTCCTTACCAAAAATGCGGCAGAAATTTAAATAGCATTTAAAGAATAACATTATGTTATAATGTGTGGTCTTTTTTACACCACAGATAATATATTTGTTTCAGTCTTTGTCTATTTGAGAAATACCCCGCGATAGAGGGCTTGTTAGTGCGGGAGGTGTCTTTTTTAAAAGAGTAAGAAAAAGGCCAAGTGCGAGTCAGAATCGCGCGCCGGCTTCCGTGCTTAAAAATATTTTTATTATATGATGCAACTAAAAATTTATGCTTTTCGCAATTTTTTCTTTATCTGTGCTATAAGACGTTGCTTCGTACCAAATTTCAAGATTCTGAGTTCACGGGAAGTACCTTGTAGGTTTTGATTCCCTTGCGAGTGTCGAAAATTTGCGGAAATTTGCGGCATAAATGGTTGTATCTTTTGATTGCGTTGGCTTAGAAGTTTGATTTTTTCACAGCTCCAAGGGGCAGTAGACCTGAGTATTTGATATAAATTCCAGTTTGATACCTCCACGCTTTCCTGAGAAAAATGGCCTTGACAGACAGACAGACGGACGGACAACAAAGTGATCCTATAAGAGTTCCGTTTTTTCCTTTCGAGGTAAGTACAGAAAACGTAGAAGTAAATAAAAAAGACATCAAATCAATGTTAGTACGTATGGGTCCGGCAGACACTGAACTGCCCATAAAAAAGTATGGCTACGCAATTGTTATTTTAGTGAAGGAAAAAAAGACAAAAATATAGCATCACTAAACATAGTAAAAACAAAGTCGCTTCCCGCTGTCTGTCTGTCCCTATGTATGCTTAGATCTTTAAAACTACGCAACGTATTTCGATGCGGTATTTTTTTATAGTTTGAGTAATTTAAGAGGATGGTTTTAAGCTATTTAACATAACCCTACGACTCTTAGGAACGGGGCAGCGTGGGTGAAACCGCGGGCGGGTCGCTAGTACAAAATAAATAAAAATTCAAACACAATTTAATTTAATTGTGTTTGAATTCGGATTCGTACACCATGAATCTAGGTTCCTACTTTAGCATTTTTCTACTTCTACTTAACTGGAAAGCCATAATATAATACTCAATATTCCTCTTTTCAGAGGGACTGGTCCCTGGCAGCAGTCGACAGAGAGGAGTGGAAGAAGAGTGGGGAGGCCTTCACCCTGCAGTGGGACACCACGGGCTTTTAATAATAATCATAATATTCCATGGATTGTGAGTGTACCGCTCTGCCTCACCCTTCGGGAAATACAGGCGTGATGGTACCAGAAACAAGTTATCAGCGTTAAATGTCTTACCTCCTGCTTATTCAAAAGATCTCTTGTTCACTCTTAATAGCACTATTTTAAACTATAAAACTATCATTAAAACTTGTTAAAGTTTAAATTTTAAGTATATAAGGGATCCGTACAAGAAGAATACCTACTTCTTCGCCTTCTTCCTATTCTTTTAGTGCATCTACCGTTATCTTCTCTGCACCACACTAAGGTAGTCTGTTAGAAAATTCCTAAGGCATTAGGACCGCCTTTGTACACATCCGTACATCTTATACAGTGTGTTCGGTCACATAAATTTTATTATACACACTGTATAATAAAATTCTCGTGTCACAATATTAGTTACCATACTCCTCCGAAAAGGCTTGTCCGATTTTTATGAACATTTAACATTAACAACTACTTTAATACACAAATAAACTACACATTTGGGCCAGATACACAGTTGTAAATTTAATGTTGTATGTACCTTGGCTCACCGGCTTTCGATCTAGTAGAAAAAAGATAATGTAGATGGTAATGTTTTGTAATGTAGACGGTAGACAGTATTGTTGCTCTCCGAATAAGCCTATTTTTAACTCAATAAGACCAAAACTTTGAGAGATATGATTTTTCTTGTACATACAGGGAGTTTTCAACAAAATAGCTGCCACATAGCGGGAATATCGCTAGTCCATGTCCGGACACACTGTATAATCAAATTCTCGTGTCACAATATTAGTTACCATACTCCTCCGAAAAGGCTTGTCCGATTTTTATGAAATTTTATATGCATATCCAGTGGGTCTGAGAATCAGCTACTACTTATCTATTTTGTTTTTTAAGTAATAAGGGTTATCCACACCTTACATATAGGGTTCACGGAAGGCGGCTAGTATTATTATAAAGAGGAAGGAGTTGTATGTATGTAACGAATTAACTCAAAAACGACTGGGCCGATTTCAAAAATTCTTTCACCATTTGAATGCTACATTATTCCGGATTAACTTAGGCTATAGAATATTTTGAAAAAGTTAAGGATTTCTTCACCCGTGCGAAGCTGGGGCGGGCCGCTAGTTTTTTATAAAGTAAGTTTAGCCTACTTGGTTTTTACTTTAAGCGCAAGGAATCCTACAATTGAGCACTGTTGACATTTACCAATAAGACCAGATAAAGCGAGATTACTTGTACAAGGAATCAACATAAACAGACAAAGTTAAATGTCTGTGCGTCTGTGTGTGCGTATAAAAATGGCGATTTATGTGCAAATATTAATGATTATGGGGCTGGCTACAGTTTTATGGTTAAATTACATATTTTTTACCCGACTGCGCCAGAAGGAGGGTTATGTTTTTCGAGAGGTTGTATGTATATTTTATTGACACGCTCTGTAGAGTAAACGGCTTGATGAATTTTAGCTTGAGAGACATCGTTAGAATCATCTCAATTGTGAGAGTGGCACTGGATATTTGGAAAATTAGGTTAGGTTAGGCAGAGGCGTACTAATGTACACCCATAGTTCGCCGGTATGTTTAGGTCCCATGTAATAGGGGGCGAGCCTATTGCCATTAACCGGGCACAAATTTCTAAGTCCGAGCTGCTACTGGAAATTTCATAGAAAAACCCAATAACACTTTGCTCGACCTGGGAATCGAACCCAGGACCTCTAGCGTAGCAGTCGCTGGTCTGGACCACTTGGCTATTGAGGCAGTAGTAAATTAAGAAGTGTAAATTAAAAAAAAACATACCAGCTGCCAGCGTGATGACGTGATAGTACCTATATTAAGTTGTTCAATGAACTTTTTTGTCGTTTGTACTCCATAGGACCTATTTTAAAACTGCACCTTATTTTACTAATGGAACACTTTTCATCGACTTTCGACTTTGCCCGACCTGACTATCAAACCAAGGACCGGCCGTTACGAATGTCCTATCAATAAGCCACGAACAGGACTCCAAACAGTATCTATTTAATTATTTTAATTCTTTCTCACGATTTGAAAATGTCATTCAACACCGATCGATCGGATTCTATAAAAAAAAAAGTTTAAGCTAGTTTTTGTTACGCTTTTTTATTTCAAAAAAGGAACGCCTAGGCTGTAATTATTAACTGCCATTTAACTTGTAAAACCGGTTTTCTTTACCAGCTATAATTGGAGCAAAGGAATACTAAGTAAAGCCCGGTTTAAATTAAAATAAAACCTATTTAAATACACCCACAGAAATAATTTGCATTCTTTTGTTTTTTTTGTTCTATTTTGACATTGACTGCTTATTTTTCTACAGCTGACAGCATGAGTTTCTGGGCTTGATTCCCAGATCAAGCCGTCTCAATTTCTCTAATTTGTTTTTGGAAAACCTTGGAATTTGGATTTCTGCCTTGTTAAACGGAATAGGCTCGCCGTTTATCTATATCTCTCCATATATCTCGGATCATCCATATCTCGTCATATATCTCGGAGGCCCAACCCCTTTTAAAAGGCGGGCAAAGCACTTGCAACTCCTCTGGTGTTGTGGGTGTCGATGGGCGGCGGTTATCGCTTACCATCAGGTGATCCGTCTGCTCGTTTGCCCCCCTATCCCATAAAAAAAACTACTAGGTACATGGGACCTAAAAATACATCAGCCAACTGATGGTGTACATGAATACCTAAATCTCTGCTTAACCATAAGCCTCCGGGGAATACAGGCGTACATCCAAGCTTTTATTTAGAATTTAATAGAAAAACCCAATAACACTTTGCTCAACCTGAGAATCGAATCCAGGACACATTGGGAACACTAGACTAATGAGGCAGTCAAATAACTGGTGGGTAAGAAGCCTGAAATTTACCATTACAGTTCCTTAAGCATATAACATAGATGAGTATAAAAACAGGAATTTGAGAAAGTCCCACGTAATTGGGATAAATAAAATAGCACAAATAACAACGGGGTACATTCACACCGTACTTTTAAAATATGGATTTTTTAAATTAAATCTGATAACACCATTGAGGTTAGAAAATATACCTACTGATAAATGACATTTCTTTTTGCAAACGATGACAAGTTCACTTTTTTTTTGTTTTTTTATAGATGTTAATAGTAGCAACAGTAAGGTAAACCAGGCAGAAATTCAAGATCAAAATATAATCTAAAACAATTCGACCAAAACCTAATGATACAACAAGTGCATCTATATGATAATGACGCAATGAGCACACGAAAATTACATGTTAAATATCAAGATGGCGCCGGTTGTCAATCGAAGCTTCCTGCATTCTTTGCGCCCTCGCCCGACCGCCCGGACCAGGGATCCGTCCAGAGAAAACAAGACAAGAAAAACCTTTTTCTTTTTTTTTATTGGATAGTGGAGCAAACGAGCAGACGGATCACCTGATGGTAAGCGATAACCGCCGCCCATGGACACCCGCGACACCAGAGGAGTCACAAGTGTGTTGCCCGCCTTTAAATTTAGAAAAAAATAATCTAAAACCCTCGACGAAAGAGAGGGATGTTATAAGTTTGTTGTGTGTATCTGTCTGATGGTGGATCTGGGAACCGATATTTGTACTTTTTTGTATTAAGCATTAACAAAATTTTAAAGTTTTTTTTTTCATTCGCTACATCTTTAAAAATGAGCGAGGACATTGGATTTTTTAAAATTTAAATAACCATTTTGTTATATTTTTGAAAATCTAATGGGTTTGGAATTAGGGAGGCGTGCTAGAACTAATGCAAGGGTAGGCAAGTTTGTTTTTTAATAGGCACGAGCCCGAGATATCCTAACAGCTATGGGTATTCTATGAGGATTTCCTGAACATAAAAAAACGACCAACAATTTCTTTAAGCGTCTGTTCACCATTACGCATGTGCGACCCGGCAGTCCGGCACTGCACTCAAGTTTTTCCACTTGCACATTTTACGCATAATATTGTTTGTACAATATTTCAGTGTCGTCCATTATACAATCGTGACTATTTACGCATAATTTAATCTAATCAAGTCAGTCCATAGTTTAAAACAAAACAAATCGAATTAATTATTTACATCACGCCTGTATACCCGAAAAATTAGATACTAGACAGGTTTATTTTGAGTTTATTGATAATGGTTTTTAGATCCATGTAAGGACCACCCTTTCAAAATCTATATCTACTTATCAGATACAAAAAATGCTTACGAGATAAGCGTGATAATAAGTGTATATAAATGCCTGGATTTTTGGACGGAACCCGATCTCATATCCCGCGTGAAACTTCACCTGGTACTTTTTTAGTTGACTTAACAACTTTGGCCGGCCGAGTGTCCAGACTGCTCCGATCTATATACTCGGTAGTATAAATAGCATTGGACGGAGATGAGAGACATCAGTAGCCATCCACAGCCTCCGAGGATCAAGATGAGAGTTCTGGTTAGTTTTTTTTTATATTTTGTAAAAATAAAATAGATCGAAGTGAAAAGTGATACTGGGGATTTATTTTCCTACTTAAAAGTGATTTTGGGAGGTTTTTTTATAAATTTAAAAGTGATAGATACTGGGGGAAAATTTTAGATACCTATTAAAAGTGATACGGGATTATTTTTTGATATGAAAAGTGCTGTTAGGGAGATTTTTCATGCTTAAGGAAACTTGTGTATTGGAAGTGGTTTGGAAGGATATTCGTTACTAAGTAGTATTTTTTGCGGTGTTTTTACTGTCGTTATTTTTTTATTCGTTTTCGCTCTAGTCATTAGTATCAGGAAAGACTGTACCCTATACCTAAATTATCATTTTTTTTATTCACAAACCTGACTACCTCATTGGTCTAATATCCGCAATCGCAGCTGCTAAGCATAAAGATTATAAAGTGCTTATAGTTTTGAGAGTAGCGTTCTCGTTTCTGACTACCCCTACGGGAAGAAGGCATCATCAATACATTTTTAATCCAATAACTTGTACGGAACCCCCATGCACATAAATTACTCTGTAATGGTTTTTTTGTGTTTATTTATTTTTAATGTGAGTCTCCTAACTGCTCTATATCGGTGTGTATAAATAGGAATGCATTTTGATAATAATTATCAGTAGCCATCCGCAGTCTCCGAGTCAAGATGAGAGTTCTGGTTAGTCTTACAAAATTAATATTTAAAAATAGTAATGTTTGAAAAATATATATTTTTGTGAGAAGTGAAAGGGATATTAAGGCACAATATTTGTGACTATGGCGTTATGGCGTGGGGTTGTCGCGAGCACGGCTATTTTTTTATGGGATAGTTGGGCAAACGAGCATACGGATCACCTGATAGTAAGCGATAACCGCCGCCCATGGACACGCCTTTTAAAAGGGTTTGGGCCTACGGTAACCACACTCACTCGGCGACACACACTCACACAACGCAAGCATTGTTTCACACCGGTTTTCTGTGAGGCCGTGGTATCACTCCGGTCGAGCCGGCCCATTCGTGCCGAAGCATGGCTCTCCCACGTGAGCTACCACCACATGCTACTACTCTTATAAGTTCAGAGATATTGGCTGGCAGCATAGGAGATAATAAGTGTGATGCTTAAACACCACCGGTCCCCCCCCACTGCCAACACAACGTTACCTCGCGGAGCTCTGGTTACCTTGCTCACCGTTAGGAACACAACATAGCACGGATTTTGGCTACGTTTTTCTGCAAGGTAGGGTATTTCCCCAGTCGGCCAGCTCCAATTGTGAGTGGAATTATTCAATTCTCTCTCAAATGCATCGAAGTTTAAGTTTTTGTGTACTTTATTGAAGTTTTTGTGTACTTTGTTGAAGTTTTTGCTCGCTCCCAATTAATACGAATGTACTTTATATGGTCACCGCGACGTAATACTCGATACTCATAATAATCGATAAGTAATGAATAATTAATTAATTCGGACAACTATAATTAAGCATTTGATTATAATGTCGCCTTCAATATCATGTAATGGAGTCATTAATTATGTAAAATCAAAACAGCAGCAAATATAACATACCATCACGCCTGTTTTCCCCGAAGGGTTAGGCAGAGGAGTACTTATTTACACCCACAGTTCGCCGGTATGTTTAGGTCCCATGTAATAGGGGGTGAGCCTATTGCCATTAACCGGGCACAAATTCCAAACTCCGAGCTGTTACTGGGAATTTCATAGAAAAACCCAATAACACTTTGCTCGACCTGGGAATCGAACCCAGGACCTCAAGCGTAGCAGTCGCGCTCAGGACCACTAGGCTAATGAGGCAGCAGCAAATATACATGTGTAGGATTGAATTATCTTCTTGTTCATGATATGAACTTAAACATCAAATTATAATTACATTATATTCCATCATGCCCGTATTCCCCGAAGGGTAAGGCGGAGATGTACTAATGTATACCCATAGTTTATATGTTAAGGTTTTCATGTAATAAAGAGCGAGCGAAATGGTTAATGACAACTATGATTGCAAATAACCGGGCACAAACTAAACTCCGAGCTGTTATAAGAATTTCACAGAAGAACCCTTTTATTTTCCTTTATTACCTAAATGTATATAAATAAATTAAATAAATTCTCTAAATGACAGTGAAATCTGTATCAAAATCTGTTGCGTGGTTTAGAAGTAGGTAAGCGGATAAACAGAATTGAAGAGACAACAGCGACTATGCTATTTATTTTTAGAAATTACTCAAATCACCGTTTACTTCTCTGTTAGATTCTCAAGCAAAAATGTTCTGTTACAGATTATATCCGCCTTACTCGCCGTGTCGGCAGCCGCGCCTTCTGGCCTCTACGCATCAGTCGTAGTCCCAGTTGTGAAAGCGGTGCCCATACCATCTGTCATCCCTACCATATCACCAGGAGACATCCAGGCAGCAGCCATAGACGCGCAAGTCCAAGCTCAGGACCAAGCGCAAGCAGCAGCTGACAAAGCCAGAGAATTGGCTGAACAAGCCAACGAAAATGTCAATGAAAAAGTTATCACAGACTCCACTGTAGCCAGTGAACAGAATGTGGACGCTTTCTGGTCTGTTGAGGATCAGAAATGGCAAGCTATAGACGCTTTGAAGACTGCTGAAGCTAAAATCGACGGTGCTGTCGCCAGTAACGCTAATATCCTCGCCAAATCTGCTATCAGTGGCGTCGTACCTTACGTAGCAAGCGTCGGCCCCATAACGCCTATTGTAGCACCAATTCCCCCAGTAGTCTACACTCCTTTGGTCGCCACCAGTTACTCCTCTCAAAATGTAATCACAACCCAAGAGAAAACAGAAACTAAAGAAGAGAACAAAGAAGCTGCAGTTAAGACTGCAGAACCTGTGAAGCAGGAACCAGCTGAAGGGGAAAAGAAGGTGGAAAATGCTGAGTCTCCTGCTGTGAAAGCTGCAGAAAACTTGAACGAGAGACCTGCTTTAGTTGGCCAGTCTTTGATAGCGACTCCTCTCAGTCTTGCTAATGTCTACCGGTACGATGTCCCCGGCGTGGCACCTATTGTTGGCCAGCCTATTTTGAACTATGCTACTTCTGTCAACGGAGTGCTGACTCCTACTTTTGTGAACACTGTGTGGTAAGCGATTGTGGGTGGTATGATTAAATGGTAATGTGACGAGTGTTTCCTTGTTTTATTCCGTCGTATAACACTATTACGACCTACACTCTTATGCTTTGCGATTGAGGCTAAATGCAGAGATTAATATTATGATCAAAATCGGAGCGTAATATTTAGCTTCCATTCGAAAAAAATCAATACAATTTATCGATTCATTTCTGAATTTCAATCCAAGACGCGTGGTGTCTACAAACTAGCACTACTTATTAAGCTGTTTCTAACCAAGGGCGACAGATCATCAGTATGTTAAGCGAAGAGTCAGAGTCTGCTGTCTGACTCTTTTTTTATCCAGCCCACCATTTATCATAACGATAACTCTAATAATGATAACTCTCAGTTTTTAGAGACGTGGGGAACAGTAATAGTAGAAGACACATTTAAAACTACTTTTGACGGATATTATTTAATTCCGGACGTTTTGGATCGCGTAAGGGTAGAAAACAGATGAAATGATTATTAGAATATTTTAATAGCTGTCTTTTAGTTCAGAACAATTTGGAGGATCTAGAAAAAAATGCTCAAATAAGTTTGAGAGTCTGTGTTCGAGACTAAAAATAACTTAGACAAAAAACTAATTACATTAAAAGATAATACAAGACAACAATTTAGGAATGACTGAGCAGAATCTAGATTTTTAGAAAAAAATGGAATTAGGTTTTGATCCGTAATTCTAGCTACACCTATTTATATTTATGCGTGTGTTTTTTTTATATTTTCAATGTACAGACACGGCGTTTTACGATAGTAGAGATAGAGATTAATTATCAAGTCTTCAAACGATGAAGGAAACTAAGATTTCCTCAATAGCATATTGAGTCTGCCAACCCTCAGTAGATTAGAGTGGTTGATTATATGTATATCCCTCTCATTGTGAGAGGAGACCCGTGCCCAGCAGCGGGACAATTGAATGGAATAACAATGAGGATGATGATTGGTTCGAGATTTTTAGAGAAATTTGGTCTTGAAACTTGTCTCTTTAGCCAAGTGGTCCTGAGCGCGACTGCTACGCTAGAGGTCCTGGGTTCGATTTCCAGGTCGAGCAGTGTTATTGGGCTTTTCTATGAAATTCCCAGTGGAAACTCGGAGTTAGGAATTTGTGCCCGGTTAGGGGCAATAGGCTCGCCCCCTATTACGTGGGACCTAAACATACCGGCGAACTGTGGGTGTACATTAGTACGCCTCTGCCTAACCCTTCGGGGAATACAGGCGTGATGGTATGATGGTATGTAATTTGGTCTCATCAAACTGTACAATAACGATACTCAGCCGCATCTGATGCGAAAGAAAGCCTTGTTATATCTAATTGGGAAATGGTAAGGAAACGATAATATCTATCTATACTAAAACTAGCTTCTGCCCGCGACTTCGTCCGCGTGGAAAAGTTGCTTGGTCTTAGCGTGACGATATAGCCTATAGCCTTCCGCAGTAAATGGACTATCTAACACCGAAAGATTTTTCTAATCGGACCAATAGTTCCTGAGATTATCGCGTTCAAGCAAACTTGGCAGGTGGCACTTGATAGGTGGTAAGCAGATGATGATCCCCTTCAGCGGCTTGTAGTATGTTTTGATTGAAGCTCACTTCAAGATATAGCCAATATTGTTAGTTGATAATTGAGTATTGAGTATCCGAGCGGAACTTTAGTAAAATATGTCACGGGAACAGGAATAATAAAAGAACGCTAAATGAGGATATATCCTTTAGAGCGTTTGTTGGGTCCGAGCGGACCCAAGCTCGGCCCGCTCGGATACAAAACAAACGCTCTAAAGGCTGATGAATAACGTATTTATTTGGATAAGGATTAATATCATGTTTATAAAAACACCTACGCAAATAATGCATTTGGAATTTTAGAACAAAGTAAGCATAAAAAAGGTTATGGTGAGCCAACCTTAAAAGATAGACATATGCTGTCGCGGACTTTTTTTTAGAACTTTTAAAGAGGAACAATTCTGTCATATATGATTTTTGCGAAACTTTAACCGTTTACGCAGCGCACGCATCGGAAGCTCTCAAAAGGAAAAAAAACGAATTTTAGAACAAAGTTAGCATAAAAACGGTTATAGTGAGCCAACCTTAAAAGATAGACATATGCTGTCGCGGACTTTTTTTTAGAACTTTTAAAGAGGAACAATTCTGTCATATGTGATTTTTGCGAAACTTTAATTGTTTACGCAGCGCATGCATCGGAAGCTCTCAAAAGGAAAAATCCCGATTTTGAAACATTCTTCATTGATGCTCCGCTCCTATTGGTCTTAGCGTGATGATATATAGCCTATAGCCTTCCTCGATAAATGAGCTATCTAACACTGAAAGAATTTTTCAAATCGAACCAGTAGTTCCTGAGATTAGCGCGTTCAAGCAAACAAACAAACAAACAAACAAACAAACAAACAAACAAACTCTTCAGCTTTATATATTAGTATAGATATAAAGCTGAAGAGTTTGTTTGTTTGCTTGAACGCGCTAATCTCAGGAACTACTGGTCCGATTTGAAAAATTCTTTCGGTGTTAGATAGCCCATTTATTGAGGAAGGCTATAGGCTATATATCATCACGCTACGCGGACGAAGTCGCGGGCAGAAGCTAGTTATTGATAATGCAAAGCGCCTAGTAAAATATTATCACTATGTTGTGGTACTACCACTTTCGGAAACAATTTATCATGTGGGGGAGCCAGGCTTCGGGACGAATGGGCCTGCTCGACCGGAGTGATACCTACGCTCGGCCTCACAGAAAACCGGCGTGAAACACACAGGTCCCATGTAATAGTGACTAACTCCGAGCTGCTACTGGGAATTTCATAGAGAAACACAATAACACTTTGCTCGACCTGGGAATCGAACCCAGGACCTCTAGCGTAGCATTCGCGCTTAGGACCACTTGGCTAATGAGGCAGTTGCGAAATTCGAATCCCAGGTCGAGCAAAAGAAATTCCCCGTAGTAGCTCGGCGTTTGAAATTTGTGCCCGGTGAATGGCAATAGGCTCGCCCCCTATTACATGGGACCTAAACATACCGGCGAACTGTGGGTGTACATAAGTACGCCTCTGCTTAACCCTTCGGGGAATAGAGGCGTCGTGGTATGTCGCTACTATTAAAAAATTGTAAAAAAGCTGTGTCTGTACACTGAAGATATTTAAAAAAAAACAAGTGGGTTAGGGTATTTAAACGTATCCGAACCCAAAAATGTGATTTTTAAAATTCTTGTCTGTTTGTCTGTTTGTTACGGGTTGGCGCAAAAACTACGGAATTGATTTTAATTTTTATTATCACTGTTAGAAAGTATGTGCTCCAACTTAAAAACTGTTATATGTCTTATCTCAAATAATTAAACGGGACCTGAGATACAGCTTGACCTCTCTAATGTATAGACACCCATACAAAGAAGAGATCATCATTGTTGGTTTTTGAGCTTCAAGAGAGCGAAGCCGCGGGCAGAGGCTGGTTATGTTATAATTATGTTTTATTAACATAACATAACATAACATACCATCACGCCTGTATTCCCCGAAGGGTTAGGCAGAGGCGTACCAATGTACACCCACAGTTCGCCGGTATGTTTAGGTCCCATGTAATAGGGGGCGAGCCTATTGCCATTAACCGGGCACAAATTCCAATCTCCGAGCTGCTACTGGGAATTTCATAGAAAAACCAAATAACACTGCTCGACCTGGTAATCGAACCCAGGACCTCTAGCGTAGCAGTCGCACTCAGGACCACTTAGCTAATGAGGCAGTATGTTTTATTATACATCATGATACAGTTTCATACATTCTCAGCATATTGTAATACTTGCTGACCTTTAACGGTATGAGGTATTTACAAATAATATATTTCAATGTACAGGATGCTAAATACCTGAATTTATTGTTTTAAATTTTTTATCATGCCCTTTTAGTATACTTGTGTAATAAAAATTATGTAGACAACATTTTTATGGAAAACTGACGTATGAAGGACTATTTAACAACCATGGCTCAATAGCCAACTGCCTCAATAGCCAAGTGGTCCTGACCGCGACTGCTACGCTTGAGGTTGTGGGTTCGATTCCCAGGTCGAGCAAAGTGTTATTGGGTTTTTCTATGAAATTCCCAGTAGCAGCTCGGAGTTAGGAAATTGTGCCCGGTTAATGGCAATAGGCTCGCCCCCTATTACATGGGACCTAAACATACCGGCGAACCTTGGGTGTACATTAGTACGCCTCTGCCTATCCCTTCGGGGAATACAGGCGTGATGGTATGTATTTCAAGGGTTAGCGGGAGGGTATCTTATCTTGTGTGGGGCCGAGGCAGCAAGGCCTCAGTGCACTTCGACCCATTGGGATCTTTTGTACTTCCCCTACACTCTCCTCATCCCCTCCCAGTTCTTCAAACAGCTCTTCCATGAGCTTTATAATGAGGCCTGGGGGTATGAGTCTGTAGTCTTCTGGTCTTGGATAACCCTGCCCCAAGAGACACATTCACTTTCATCGGTGTACAGGTGTTCCATGCTCTCATTGGGTATACTAATGTACACCCACTTTCGCTTCATCTACGTTTATTAACCTCCTTATGTATGATCGTCGGTTAAGGGTGATCTTAACCTGACCTGTTTTGAGAACAGCCGCAAATTGGTTACGGTACATTTGCGATATAAGCACTTCTATAACACTCTTTATAATAAGAAAATTTCACATATCTATACTAATATATAAAGCTGAAGAGTTTTTTTGTTTGTTTGCTTGAACGCGCTACTCTCAGCAACTACTGGACCGATTTGAAAAAATATTTCAGTGTTCATATTCATATTCATTTATTGCGTTCCATAATGTACAAAAATATATATAAAACAGATGGTAGGCTTAAATCTAGGAATCAATTATGGACCCTGTAGGGCACAGCACAGCTTAGTAGGAGAGAGGGAGACGTGTCTATTTGTTACGTGTTTATTTGTATTTGTGTTGAATAGCCCATTTATTGAGGAAGGCTATAGGCTATATATCATCACGCTACGCGGACGAAGTAACTATTCTACGCGGACGAAGTCGCGAGAGGAAGCTAGTTTATCATACACTAGCTTCTGCCCGCGACTTCGTCCGCGTAGCGTGATGATATATAGCCTATAGCCTTCCTCAATAAATGGGGTATCTAACACTGAAAGATTTTTTCAAATCGGACCAGTAGTTCCTGAGATTAGCGCGTTCCAGAAACAAACAAACTCTTCAGCTTTATATATTAAGTATAGATTAGTAAAGATGTATGAAGGGTTACTAGCGAAAGGGATTTATAAAGCTAATGTCAATGGAGCCGCCGGGAGAGGAGGTCCTAGAAAGATATAAACCGACCTTATCGGTGAGAACCTTCAAAAAAGGCCTGTATTCCCCGAAGGGTTAGGCAGCGTATTAGTACATCCACAGTTCGCCGGTATGTTTAGGACCCATGTAATAGGGGGCGAGCCTATTGCCATTAACCGGGCACAAATTCCAAACTCCGAGCTGCTACTGGGAATTTCATAGAAAACCCCAATAACACTGCTCGATCTGGGAATCGAACCCAGGACCTCTAGCGTAGCAGTCGCACTCATCAGGACCGCTTGGCTAATGAGGCAGTTATAGTTTATCATAAAAATAATTACTATTAAGATCCGTACGTATTATCTGATAAGGATTTGAACTTGACAGATAGAAACATACATTATTCATGTCTTGTAGCAACGGTATTCAATTAGGCTGTGACATTACCGGAAAAAAAATAAAGACACTCATATGGGCGTCATTAATCATTACTGCAACGGATATCATAATGAAATGCGATGTATTAATGCTAGAACAAATCTTTATATGGCGTCTGATATATCAATTATACTTATAAAACTAGACTAGGCTGAAATAAAGCTGCCTTGAAACCCAAGCTTATCTTCATTGCGTAAACTATAATCTAGTATTCTTATATCTGTGCTATAATTATCTGCTCAATAGCCTCAATAGCCTCAATAGCCAAGTGGTCCTGACCGCGACTGCTACGCTAGAGGTCCTGGGTTCGATTCCCAGGTCGAGCAAAGTGTTATTGGGTTTTTCTATGAAATTCCCAGTAGCAGCTCGGAGTTAGGAATTTGTGCCCGGTTAATGGCAATAGGCTCGCCCCCTATTACATGGGACCTAAACATACCGGCGAACTGTGGGTGTACATTAGTACGCCTCTGCCTAATCCTTCGGGGAATACAGGCGTGATGGTATGTTATAATGTTAATTATCTATACATATAAAATGATTTGTCCTGAATGACTGACGAACGGATCATCGCACAGCTGCTGATCGTAGAGACCTGAAACTTCGAGGGTGTGTTCTTTGTATGACGTAAGCATCCGATAAGGATTTTTCGAAATTCTACCCCTAAGGGGTGAAAAACGGGGGCAAGGTTTGTATGGCACAAGCTGTGACTTTACATTGAAGACATAAAAAAAAACAAATGGGTTAGGGTACATCAACGTCTCCGGATCATAAAGAAGCGGCTGTAGCCTAATGGCTAGGGCGCCCGACTTGCAATCATATGGTTGCCGGTTCGAAACCCACCCATTGCACTACCGACGTAAACCCACTCGTAACACAAGCATTTTAGCTTAGCACGAGGGGTTAACAAGAATACTAGTAATGTGCGATCCACATTGCTAGTAAGCTTTACAAAAAACAAAGATAAAAATGTGAGTTTTCAAATTTTTGTCTTTTTGTCTGTTTGTTACGGGTTCGAGCTAAAACTACCAATAGATTTTAATTTCGTTACTGTTAGAAATTATATTATGCTCAACTCAATTATATTATTACTAGCTTCTGCCCGCGACTTCGTCCGCGTAGCGTGATGATATATAGCCTATAGCCTTCCTCAATAAATGGGCTATCTAACACTGAAAGATTTTTTCAAATCGGACCAGTAGTTCCTGAGATTAGCGCGTTCAAGTAAACAAACAAACTCTTCAGCTTTATGTATTAGTATAGATTATATTATGCCCAACTGCTCAGCTCAGCTCAATTAATTAAACGGATCCTGAGATACACCTTGACTTCTCTGATGTATAGAGGCCCATACAAAGAAGAAATCATCACTGTTGGTTTTTTATTAAATTATTTCTGGAATTCATTTCTAATCCTAATATAGCTTCAGGTGAGCGAAGCCGCAGGCAAAAGCTATTTAAGAAATAATTTAAATTTCGATTAAGTTTCGTTGTTTCACGCCGGTTTTCGGTGAGGCTGTGGTATCACTCGGTCGAGCCATTCGTGCCGAAGCATGGCTTTCGCACAGAAAAAAGTATGATCTGCAGGTAGTTGTTCCTGGTCTGGGCGTTTGTGTATGTGAGAATTTGTGTTTGTAAACGCACCCACGACACAGAAGAAAATCCTTGTGTGGGCAACGTTTTTTTTAAATTTATTTATTTTTTATTTATTTTATTTTAAAAAACGTTGCCCCACACTAGGATTTTCTCCTGTATCGTGGGTGCGTTTACAAACACAAATTCTCACATACACAAACGCCCAGACCCGCAACAACTACCTGTAGATCATACAAATATTTGCTCCGTGTGGGGATCGAACCCACAACACGTGTCGCAGAAGCCGATTGCTCAGCCGCTACGCCAAACGTGTCGTCATAATAGAAACTATGTACTGCTAAAACAGTAATCTGCCAATAATTACTCAAATTAGTCTACGTAAGCCGATGGCAAGGCATTATTTCCTTATGCCAAGCCCACGTCATTTGTCAATAAATAACCATTATAAAACACATTATGTATGTATCTATTAAGAGAATTTCTTGAATCACTAATAAGAATATACGCCTTTGTAGAGTATGTTGTTTTTTTAATAAACATTTTTTTAGGTAATTTAGTGTGGCAATAATTACTTTAATCATTCCAGCAATGATTAATACACACATACATACCATCACGCATGTATTCCCCGAAGGGTTAGGCAGAGGTGTACTAAGGTACACCCACAGTTCGCCGGTATGTATAGGTCCCATGTAATAGGGGGCGAGCCTATTGCCATTAATCGGGCACAAATTCCAAACTCCGAGCTGCTACTGGGAATCGAACCCAGGACCGCTAGCGTAGCAGTCGCGCTCAGGACCACTTAGCTAATGAGGCAGCAATGATTAATATTGTATTAAAAGCAAAGATTTGGCCTTGTCTTGCAAATAGAGCTCAAACCCGTTATAGTAGCTATACAGCCCTCGATAAACAACCTTAATTCCAAGATAAGCAAAAATTTGATCTTGAAATCTTCTTTTTCCGAGCCATCTATGCAGCAGCTTCCAATCTAAGCAGATGCGGCTGAATATCAGTATTTTACACGAAGCGACAGCCATCCTCCGCAACCCAATTTCTGGGCAATACCGATATTCGGAGGATAGGCTGGTTGTCAGGCTTTTTTAGGCTTCTGACTACCACTAACAATTGTCATAGATGTTCGTATGACAACCGGGACCGACGGCTTTACGTGCTCCCCGAGGCAAGAAGGGGTCTCATTGTGTTAAGAATGGTCATCTAGACACGCGGCAGCGTGTCAAGCCAAGCCAAAGTCCAAGACAAATCTAACCTACTTTACGATCTCATAATTTTAAATAACAGCACTTATTATATGTATCCAATAAAGCAAAGAAATTGAGTTTTATACTTGTTCATAATGTTATTTTGTTCCTATAAATACATATTTGGATTTTGCATAGAACTTGGCACTCATTTAGATCTCCATTCTTTTTGCGGCGAAGCCTGGCTCTCCTTTTTTACGTTTTCTTCTCCTTATGTTTTTGGTGGGATCTAATTAAACGCTAACCGCAGCCAGCGCAGCTTAACCTTGCAGATTAGTTGATCAACTTAATTATTACTTAGACATGAGCCCTTCTGCAAAATCCCTTATTTGCATAAAAAAATGTGTCACAGTCACTGTTAAAATTAGGTCATTTGATTATCTTACTAGTTCCAGGATGAAGTAGAGAGACACTATCAGTATCACTATTATAAATGTGTTCACTTAGTATGAGAGACATGTTTGGAACTCATAATTAAAATTAATCTGTTGAGATTATTAGCTCATTTTGTTGCTAAGTACAACGTCATTAGTAGTTTTTTGTAGTAGAAACTAGTAATTGAGAAAATGTCTCACTGTTGGTACAAGCCTTATTTTTAAAAACGCTTTGTCTGTACATCTATATATATAAAAGAAAGTCGTGTTAGTTACACCATTTATAACTCAAGAACGGCTGAACCGATTTGGCTGAAAATTGGTGGAGAGGTAGCTTAGAACCAGGAAACGGACATAGGACTTTTTATCCCGTTCCCGTGGGATGTGATGACAGACCGAATTCCACGGGTGCGAAGCCGCGGGCAGAAGCTAGTTGAAGATATAAAAAAAACAAGGCATATAAAGGTCTCCGAATCCAAAAATGTTAAAATACTTGTCTGTTTGTTACGGATTGGAGCAAAAACTACTGAATAGATTTTAATTTTGTTATCACTGGTAAAAAGTATGCGCTCCAACTTAAAAACTGGTGAACTCCTTAACTCAATTAACTAAACGGATCCTAAGATACAGCTTGACCTCTCTGATGTATAGAGACCCATACAAAGAAGAGATCATCACTGTTGGTTTTTCATTACATTATTTTTCTAATCCATTTCTAATCCTATTATAGCTTCAGGTGAGCGAAGCCGCGGGCAAAAGCTAGTTTTATATAACACTAGTCGATCTTCCCTGATAGATATAACGAACTCACTGCCAGTTCGCAGCCTATCAGGAAAAAAAACGGAAAATTCTCATGGATCATCCATCTGAGGCGGTGGCAGTGCTGTATATCAGACTTGAACCGACTATACACCGCACTTGGCTTCCTTTGCCCTATTGTCACGGCCATGGGATTTGTAACATTCACCACGACCCTTCAAATAGAGAGCCCCTGCCTCGCGTTAGCTCTGAACACTCTAAGAGATCCAGCTATCCTTGAATTAGGTCCAGCGATTGGAACGCAGCCTCTATCATACAATTCCATGCCCGTAACTATAACGCAAGGTAAGCCATCAAGGTGGTAGGACCTCTGACTGGACGACCACTCTTAAGTCGGAGTCTGTCGTAAACCACCGAAGTGTGGATGTTGTCTTTTGCGCGTAAGAGCCAGTTCCCCTTCGGTTACTGCGGCTCTGGCAGTCTGCAGTCCGTCCACACCTGATGGGTTGGTGGTGGTGGGCGATGATTTCGTTTGCCGACTTAACCATTAAAAAAATAAGGCAAATACCTATCTTTTATTTGTTAAGACTAATATATCCTGCCGCTTCCGAAGATGACATATCATGAGGCCTCGCGTTCACTTTAATGTATATCACATATGTACTTACATTTTAAATACTGCCAATAACAATAAAAGAAAGGAACCCTAATACTAGTTTTTGTGACCATAGCATTAATATTTCTACTGAGCATTATAATGCTTCAGTTCCCAGTACTAAGTTTACGTGTAAAAAACTAATTTTAATATTACCTTGACGCATAATCTCAAATACTTTGTTTATTACAGCACAGAACGTTTAATTAATATTATTTCCTTTTTGCTTCGGTCTAGTGAAAATAAGTCGTGTTAGAATGCAAATATGTGCACATGAAGGCGTTCAAGTAATTGACAAGGCGAAATTAATAAATGTAGCAATAATTGCTTAGCATTTGAAATGTTGAAGGCAAATCAAGCTAAGGGTCTGTTTAAAGAAGAAAGAAGTAAAACTCTGCTGCAAAGATTGCCTGGGTTAGTAAAACAAGAATTAGGTATATCTGGACCTATTCTTCTCCATAGGATCAACCTTTTGGAACCGTGCAACTAGAAGCATAACATTTCATAAATGCTTGTAAAAGCTTATTTGTAATAAAAACATTTGAACTTGAACTTGAACCTATAAAATGTTCAAAATAATGTAAAGCATTAAGGAAATTAAAGTACCTATATCTCAATGAAATGAGAGATTTTTTAGATATAACATTATCCACAGCGGCTGTTTTTATGGCATGTATTTGTTCCGATATAGATTAATTTTAATTCTATTGTAGATCCGACCGTAATGTAAGTCATGTCGGTTGAGAGACAAAATAACTTGCTTGTCAATACATGTTACTGACGTCACCTTTAAGACGTATGTTGACAACGTGAAGGCAAATTGCGACACGGCGGGTGGGACTCCCGATGGCTTAGTGGTCCTAGCGTCTGATGTATCTAACCAGAAGACACAGGTTCGAATCCTGCCTGCGAATCGAATTTTTTCACTTCCTTCCACCTTCACTAAAATAACTTCATAATTTTAGCATAAAAAAATCACAAAAAGATAAGTACTTACCGACATTTCATAATTTAAGAACCACCGTTAAGCTTATGTTAAGCTTTGCGTTGTGTGACAATTAATCATAGTTGTTTCATTGGTTTAGTAGATTAGATCGTCCAGAAGTGACAAATAAAACTTAAAATAAAACCTTTTGAACAATGCTAACCACAACAATTTCAATCAACTTGAATATAATAAACATTGCTCGCTACACGCCTCACTTTAGCTGGTATGTTCCATTGTGATCTTACCGCATACCTCTAGCGGCGCACGCGCAATTATTTCGGGTTTACTATCAGTAAATTGCGTCAACAACCGATTGATTTATTTAGAAGCAAAACTTCATACCAACACGCCTGGTTTCTCCGAAGGTTTAAGCAGAGGTGTACTAATCTACAACCATAATTCAACAATGTTTAGCTCCCATGTAATAGAGACGAGCTATCGTTTTGTAATTTTGTTCCATTTTTTATGCTAAGATTACTATAGCGAAGTAAAAATTCGGCTTGCGGGCAGGATTCGAAGCTGCGTCTGCTGGATAGATACACAAGACGCTATGACCACTAAGCCACCGAGAGTCCCACCCGCCATGTCGAAATTTGCCTTCACATTCTGAATTTACGTCTTAAAGGTGACGACGGTGACAACTACTGAAAAGAAAGTTACTTTGCTTCTCAACCGACATGACTTACTTTGCAGTTAGTTCAATGTCGTACGATGCCACATTACCTATTACCGAGCTTACGGCCATTATCCTGGCACAAATCCCAAACTCCCACCTGCTACTGAGAATTTTATTGAATAAACCAATAACACTACTCGACCTGAGAATGAAACCCAGGACCTCTAGCGTTATTTAGCGTAGCGGCATTTGTGCATACGGCCAATAGACTAACAAGGCAGTTACTTAGAGTAATAAATATTTATTAAAACCTGTGGTTAGTGATACTATGTCAAGATCAGAGAATCGATTTTGCAGTGTCAGACTGACAGGTATGGCAAAGAGGTAATGACTAGTTATTATGTCAATCATATCAGGCCTGTAGACAAGTGGCAATACGAAGATCGAATAGACACAAATATAAACAAAATGTATGGAGATGACATTTGTGCGCGCTTGTACCTTGTACCTATATATTGAGAATTCTATTCTCACTTGTCTAGAAGGAGGGAAGAAGTGAGCTTAATAGAAGTCTTACTGATTTCTGGCACTTACGCGAATATTAGACATTGAAATGAAACTACTTTTTACGGATTGTGTGTGACTGTACTTTTTACAGTCTGCCCGTGACCATGGATGCTGTAAAGGATCCGAAACGTCGCGAACTAAATAATATCAATATACCGCGATAAAATCCGTAAAAAGTAGTTTCATTTCAATTAATAGAAGTCTGTTTAAAATACCAAACTTTAAAAGACAGACAACCATACGGGCCAATTAATGATAAGCGACAACCAAAAACTATAGGCACAACATTTCATCAGATTTAAGAGGCAGAATAAACCAGTCTTTAAATAAACGATTCTTACTATAATGACATTGAAAATCATTGCATTGTGTAAAAATTATAAATAGCAAGAAATCCAACAAGTAAAAGTATAGCACTAAATCAAAAAAATAAATTAATAATTTAGCTTGCATGATAAAACACTAATTAAGTTTATATCTTGTACCTAGGCTAATGTCTTCCTTTGTTAACAGCTATTTCCTGTGGCCTATAAAGGTCGTTTACAATTACTTGCACATTAAATCACAGCCACGCACACATGGACTGCCTTTTCTCAGTCTTTATTTACCCAGTGAGAGTCCGATATAACCCATCGTTTATTACAAGGTAGTGATGGGATCTAAACATACCGGCGAACTGGGGTTGTACATTATTAGTACGACACTGCCTTACCCGGTGTTATTTTATATATTTTAATTTTCTTTGTTTTATTATTTTGGTCTACAAGAAAACAAATTATGAGAAAAAAAGATATATAAAATTAAACAGACTAAAAAACTACAAGGAATGTGGTTTAATTTGTGTGTGGTTTTTTTTTAATACTACCACTAGTTACTATCTATGTAATTTATATTGCATACATTAATACACAATTTTTAAAACAAAGGAGTTAGCATGTATTGCGAAATACTACTCAGTTACTAATTTCTTGTTTTGTGTTTCTTATGAGCCAATATTTTGCACTTCCTGCTTGCACTTTTTTTTACCTATCAAAGTCTTCACTTAATAATATTATTTATTTAAAAAATATATAATATTATTAAGTGGGTAATTCAAGCAATGGAGCTGAGATTTTTGTTATTTCAAGTAACATTAGACAGCTCTACACCACCGGTTTCTTTGACATACTGGACAATTATAGCTGTGAAAAAAAATTAACATCAGACGCGCAAAATTTTTTAAGCGTTCTATGTATATTTTATGAAATAAACCCTTCAATTAACAAATTACTAACACAATGTTCACAATCTATTGTTTTTTACGTACTTTGCTAAAAAAAAATATTTCATGTGATGTGTTTGGGTCACAAAAAATTTAAAAGCGTTTATTTAGAAAAATACTCAAGAAATTATTTAGGTAAGTCTCCAAAACAGCAAAGAACAGTCAATATTTAAATCTAGCCACAATTTGCATACACAACAAACACATCCGGACGTTTCACCGAACGTCTGATTTCACAATCTGCCCGCAACATTTGCCAACAAGGAAAGTGATATACTTACGATGACGTAGTATCGTTGATTTGTTATTCTCTTCACGGTGGGAACGAAATGGGGTGACCAGGACAGTACATTATGTAACTATGTGTGTGATTTGAATCAGATTATGGTAATATTCGCGGGAGATTGGGAATGAGTAAGCGGAAAAAGGTTACTCACGATATTCATCATACAAACTTTAAATGAAAGCCTACACTATTTTACAGAATGATTTAAAAGAGGAAATAGTAATTACATAACATACCATCACGCCTGCATTCCTAGAAGGGTTAGGTAGAGATGTACACCCACAATGTGAACCAGGCTTCATGTAATAGGCGGCGAGCGGCCGTTACCCGGACACAAATCTACTCCGAGCTGCTACTGAGAAATTAATGGAAAAGCCCAATAACACTACTCGACCTCGGAATCGAACCCAGAACCTCTAGAAGAACTAGACTATCGAGGCAGTTAACTAGTTGTACATTAGAAAAAAAAAACTTTACCTGACCTGGTAATCGAACACTGGTCGTGACGGTAATCAGTGCCGCTTTTGACTAGACCATTGAGGTATTAAGTTTTTAGGCGTTTAAAGATAGAACTAAATTCTTAGCAGACACGATTTATTTTTTTATGCAAACAAAATGGCGCCTACGTCAATCATGTTTTTATCAATCCTATTGTTAAATTAATCAAATCGATTGAAAAGGAATAAATTAAGTTTATTTCTTGTACATATTGACTAATAGTAGTTACAAATATTTTAAGAGTGTTATGTCAATGGCATTCCGGATGTCCTAAATCAAGCATGCGTTTTTAAATAGAAATAATGTGGTTTAGGCGGGAAAATTTAAAGTGCACGTTGTCGATTTTATATTATTTTTCATAACTTTAATTTGTCAGATGTGTAATTATGGTGGATAATTAACCATCAAGTGTTCGTGAACGTGTGAGAGTTTAGGCAAATAATATAAAATTGGAAATCGTGACGTTTTGGGTCCACTCCTAAACTTCATCGAAGCCATTTTATTGGGGCAACTGAACAACTTATACTTGACACTGGCGAACCCAAAAAGTGTGGTCCCATAATACAATCCCATTATGGGAAATAATACTTGATTACTCTAATATGGCTAAGTGGTCCTGAGCGCGACTGCTACGCTAGAGGTCCTGGGTTCGATTCCCAGGTCGAGCAGTGTTATTAGGTTTTTCTATGAAACTCCCAGTAGCAGCAGTTAATGGCAATAGGCTCGCCCCCTATTACATGGGACCTAAACATGCCGGCGAACTGTGGGTGTACATTAGTACGCCTCTGCCTAACCCTTCGGGGAATACAGGCGTGATGGTATGTATGTTGACAGTGGTAAATACACAAACGGTGTGGCGTCATACTAAAAAAAATAAAAGAAATAATGAATAAACGCCTCATTGGTAGTTACCTTGGCTGCTGCTTCTGCGTAAGCTCGGTCGAATAGTGTTATTGGGTTTTTGAAATCCCCAGTGTGACTAACTACCTCAATAGTTTAGTGGTTTTTTTGGGTGACTGTTATGCTAGAGGTTCTTTAGGCTGGTTTCAAGTCCCAGGCCGAGCAGTGTTATTGGGTTTTCTTAATTCTCGGTAGCAGCTCGGAGTTTGGAGTTGTGGCCAAAATAACAACATGGTCGTTACTTTTACTTTATTTTTATGGCATAGGGTCAAAAGAGCAGACGGATTGCCTGATGTTAAGCGATAACCGCCGCCTATGGACACTCGCAACACCAGAGGAGTCGCAAGAGCTCGTCTTTTAAAAGGTTTTGGGCCTCCTGTATCCTTACTCACTCGGCGAAACACAACGTAATTGTTGTTACACGCCAGTTTTCTGCGAGGCCGTGGTATCACTCCAGTTGAGCTGGCCCATTCGTGCCGAAGCATGGCTCTCCCACGGTAAATGGGACATAAGTTAAGATAATCGTTTATTGCCAAAAAAAATTAACAGCTCCTTAACCTAACATAATTTTATTTAACTTTAATAAAAAATAATAGTGGTCAATATAAACATGGGACATAACGATTTATTTTCGAAAAGCAAACTCTTCTGCTTATCACTTCGGGGAATATAGGCGTGGTAGTATATCTTTACTTTTAAGGAAGCGAAGGATTCCTCAATCAACTTTTTCAAAGTCTTTCAAGTACTTTTACTTTTGAATACCTATTCATAAAGGTGAACCTTGTATTATTATGTCTCAATACATAATATTAACGCGTCTACTTAAAAAGAAATTACTGACGGCCGGAATGCAGCTCTATATTTGGATTACAAGTCTGGCCAAAATAAAGGTCAAGATAAAACAAGCCAAGAGCGAATCGGACTCGCGCAGTCCAGCTATCTACAACGTGTAATAAACTGAATAAGCGCAAATCCTCAAACACGTTAATTAGAATATCTAATCATAATTACAATAACGAAACCCTAAAGTCATTTTGAGACACGTAAGGATATTTCTTTCAAGAAATTAGTTATACCAGCTAAACGCAAAACTGGTGGCTGTACTACAGTCGTACCACAACGACTACGATATCGGCGCACACGCATACAATAACGTTTGTGCAAATAAGTTTCATTTTTCCATAATTCGACCCACTGATGGATCAGGGCCATCAGGGGCCATCGTTACAGGTTTGTTATCTTTTAGGGATTATTATTAACACTTCTTTTCTTGAAGGTCGTATAGGTCCTGAAATACTGTAAGCGACAGTTCATTCCACAGTATTGCTGTGCGAGGCAAAACGTTTCTAGAGAAACGCACAGTTGTGGACTGCCAGCCATAAAGATGATGGGGATGGAACTGTCGTTTCATACCATCACACCTGTTCCCCGAAGGGTTATCTTGTGTGGGGCCGAGGCAGCAAGGCCTCAGAGCACTTCGACCCAATGGGATCTTTTGTGCTTAACTCCCCGAAGGGTTAGGCAGAGGTGCTATGTTTAACTATGTTTAGGTCCCATGTAATAGTGGACCAGCCGGCGAGCGTATTGCAAACTCCGAGCTGCTACTGATAATTTCATAAAAGGACTCATTAACACTTCGCTTGTTGCTATGTAGTTAGAAATAACCAAACTAAACATATTAAATTGTTGCCTTAATTATGTCCGCCAGTGTATTACATCCGCAAATCGGAAGGTCGTCTAGAATGAAAGCTGATGAAATAGTCGCCACGGATTGCGGGAAGTGGGCGCTGCGAGGGGGGAAGGGGGGAGGCATGTGGCATTATGTGCAGGTATGAGTATCAAATTCTAGTTTGAACATTTATACTAAAACTGGTGACCCGATTTTTTCAGTGGAATTTCAAAATTCTTTAAAGGTGCTCACCCGGTACAGCCTGTAATGCAACATTTCAGTTCGATTTTGAATATTACATTTCAGTACTGCCGATTTTGAGCACTTCATTACAATACTGTCTCGCTGACTCGACGAGCATTCACCTGCAATGTAACATTTCAGTTCGATTTTGAGCATTACATTAAAATACTGGCGATTTTGAGCATTACATTACAATACTGTCTTCCTGACTTGGCGAGCATTGGGATGTAATGAAACATTTCAGTTCACCACTGGACTGCCAAGTCCGAGTTCGGATCCAAGGCACCTCTGACTTTTCGAAGTCATGTTTTTAATAGTTAATTAGCAAGCGCCTAAAACGGCGAAGGAAAACTTCGTGAGGAAACCTGCATGCCTGAGAGATTTACCTACTCGACGGCGTGTGAAGTCTGCCAACCCACATTAGGTGGACTACTTTAAAAGAGACCATGATTCTCTGAGTTTGTGTCGGTGTTTCTTCTCAGAGGTCGTCAGTTAGGAAATGCCGGCGCCATGTTGACTTGTAAGAGTATCTTTACAAGATCTATTTACAGAAATAAATATCATTTATATAATTTCTAGCCTAATCCCTCTCGTTCTGAGAGGAGACCCGTGCCCAGCAGTGGGACAGAATAATGGATTGATTGTGTATGTTATGTATTATGTATGTGTTGTTTATTAACGTGCCATATATTACAAATCTTAGTGAGTGGCAACGTATTTTTTTAATAAAAAGCTGCTAATAACTATTAATAACTCAATAATAACTAGCTATTAATAACTCAATTAGGGGGCTAAGTGAACGCCAGGCGGAACACCTGCTTGTTTGTCGGGAACCTTTAAAAAAAGCGGGAAGCGACAAAAAAACCAGGAAGTTTGTTAATGTTTGTAATTTTTTACGTCAATTAGAATAAAAATATTTTACTTAATTTAAATTCAAATTCGCAATTAAACATTAGCATTGCAATTTCATATCACGTCTTTGTTTTACTTAATATTAATATTTTTTTTTAGAAGATACAAGTGTAAGTTGTAGAATTATACGAGATTTTACCAGTTTGACCAAAAAAAAAATTATACATAATTTAACAAAGCAAACGTTTATTATCATCAAGGCTATTTTACCGGGAAAAAATCAAATCCAGAATACTATCGATATATTTTTTATGTGAAACTAGCTTCTGCCCGCGGCTCCCGCCCCCGTGGAATAAAAAGTATCGAGAACGGGATAAAAAGTATCCTATGTCCGTTTCCTGGTTCTAAGCTACCTCTATACCAATTTTCAGCCAAATCGGTTCAGCCGTTCTTGAGTTATAAATGAAGTAACTAACACGACTTTCTTTAATATATATAAGACTAGCTTCTGCCCGCGGCTTTGCCCCCGTAGAATTCGGTCTGTTATCACATCCCACGGTAACGGGATAAAAAGTATCCTATGTCCGTCTCCTGATTCTAAGCTACCTCTTCACCAATTTTCAGCCAAATCGGTTCAGCCGTTCTTGAGTTATAAATGGAGTAACTAACACGACTTTCTTTTATATATATAGATTATTAACCATGGAGAGCCATATTTCGGCATGAATTGACCTGCTCGACCGGAGTGAAACAACGGTTACGTTGGGTTTCGCCGAGTGAGTGAGGATACTTGAGGCTAAAAGGCGGGCAACGCACTTACGTCTCCTCTGGTGTTGCGGATGTCCATAGGCGGCGGTAATCGCTTACCATCAGGCGATCCGTATGCTCGTTTACCATTTACCATATCCCATAGAAAAAGCAAACGCGCGCCGCGTACTAGATCCATTGTCTGTCTGCCAGTTACCCGAAGTCACTATAGTTCATAGAGGCCAGAGGTCTGTATGCGCCCTCTGGTGGTCGGTGCGTCGACTACGGAGAAGAGAGGTCTTTCTCCGTATCAAGCATAACTTGCTAACATTTTTCCGACCTGGGAATTGACCAGAACTGCCAACAAGTTTTGGCGGAAACAATACCAATGAGACAGTTTCGAATACAAATAGTGAAATAATTCAAAGTCAAAGTCAAATTGTTTTATTTCAATTAGATCATTAAAGAAGGTACTTTTGAGAAGTCAAAACTAGTTGCACGGTTCCAAAAAGTAGGTCTTATGGAGAAGAGCCGGCAAGAAACTCCATAGATACTATAAATTCCATACATTGTATTATATTATTTCTTATATTCGCGTCATAAGTATCAGTAACCATCGTTATATTGTCATTTTTATCTGAACAAATACATTTACCATTAAAGGTCAAGTTATACTGGTCCTCTATAAGGAGCAACAATTAAAAACACGACATTACCGTTGCCCTTAAAATAAACTAAGTAGCTTTCCTTATGTCACACCGAAGCGTACCGCGTGACATTGATTGGAATGCGGCGAATATGAATATTGAATTTGTTTGACTCACAAATGGGTAGGTTAGGTTGACACTTTGGGTGTGGCTCAGTACTTAATATCACAAGTATTACATTACAGTTTAAATGACTGAACGTACGGACTATGGCGGAATTGAAATAATAAAATGCTCAATTTGACAAAAATCTTAATAACTGATGATTTTCTTCTATAAAGCCGATATACATAATTATATAGAGATGTGAGTAAGGAATTGAAAGGTCTTCTACGTAGATAAATTAATGTTGTCTGTCTCACATACAAGACTACATCAAAGGCACATTGTTTTATTCTCACAAATAGGCTCTGACAATAATTGTACGGCTAGAAAAGCAAAAACTGTAAAGGATAAACGTATTTTAAACATAGCTTCTTCTCTGCTTGCCGCGGTATCTATGGATGGCCGATCCCAGTTGTCATAAGGACAACTATGACAATCTTTAGTGATACTTAGAAGTCTTAAAAGTCTGACTATCAGTTTATCCTAAGAAAATTGGTATTTTCTAGAAATTGGGTTATGGAGGTCTGATCGCAATCACTTCAGATGGGGAGCCTACCCCAATAAAGTTAGAAAAAGTTTAGGAGGATTATGTAACCAAAACATATTGAAAATTTTGTCGCTGTGCTAGCTACGGTGTAACAGGAAGTCAGGCCTATTCCTCTCGCCTTAAATGTCATTATGTATTGTATCAGTATTTTTTCTTATTTGATATATCAAAAAGCTTCCTGCTCCACCCAGCCGATCAGCCATTGGGTAGACTTGATGTCGTGTAGAGGTGACGTTGGTATTTTAAATAATATTGATACAGAAGTTTTGTAGAAGATTTAAGATGCTATGGAATATTAGTCCTACTTAGACATCTGTCTTCAAGATGAGCGTGTGTATCTATCTGTGGCATCGTAGTTCAAATGTATGAACTGATGTTGTTTTCAGCCGTTTGAAGATCATCAGATGTTTTCTTCTTAAATGATATTTATTTCGGTAAACAGATCTTTTGGATACACTTTTATGAGTCAATGTTTGAAAATTTCTAAGCACTAGATGGCGCCGGCATTTCCTCGTTGACAACCTCTAAGAAGAAACGCCGAAACCAACTAAGAGAATCATGGTGATCTTCAAAGTATCATAACAATATCTAAGTATGTGAGTGTCACAATGTAGGGTAATGCCTGAAATGGCCTTTTGAAGAAAGGCTCTCTCCTAAAGGAGTAGAAATAATAGTTTGAGTGCACCAGTCACAGACGACGGCACACATTCATCAGTCATTGTGCAGCTCGACCATATAATAGGAAGCTCAAATTTTCATGGGGTATGAGCCACTTCAATTTGTTATCACTGTTAGAAAGTATGTGCTCCAAATTAAAAACTGGTATACTTCTTATCTTAAATAATTAAACGGAACCTTAGATACAGCTTGATCTCTCTAATGTATAGAGACCCATACAAAGAAGAGGTCATCACTGTTGGTTTTTAGCTTCAAGTGAGCGAAGCCGCGGGCATAGGCTAGTGATAAAATATGATACGAATTCAATAAGTTTTATCTAAAAATATCATACGAAATCCTTTCATTGCTATCCTATCTATACTTCACTATGTATGTATGTATTTGTCATGTATTATTAATACACATAATAGTTTGTGACATATTAATAAAATCTTTCCGCGCATCATAATTAAACTTATATAAACCCGTATTGGTGCAAGAGATAAAAAGATGAGTTTGTGTGTTATGTATTGTGAGGTCAATTTTTTTTATGGGTTAGGGGGGCAAACGAGCAGACGGATCACCTGATGGTAAGCGATAACCGCCGCCCATGGACACCCGCAACACCAGAGGAGTCACAAGTGCGTTGCCCGCCATTTAAAAGGGTTTGGGCTAATTACCATATACTATGAATTTAAAATATGTGCGGGTATGAAACCCACAACACGTGACGCAGAAGCCCATCGATAATCAACACACGGGTCGTCAAAACTCATCAAATAATAAAAATAAAGACACTATAAAAAAGTTCTTGGCCGCCAGGATCCTTATACCTAATGTGATTTACGATGACATGTAATAGAAGCTGAATTTTATGAGCTTCTATTACTTACATAAAATACAACCGAAAAAAAAACAACTAATTCCTAATTATAGGTAAAACGACTCTCAATGAAATGAAGTGTTTACGCAAGTTAATTTTATTTTCAACGATTTTAATCAGATATTATTTATTAAATTTCATAATTAGTTCAAGTTCATCAATTCATTGAATTGCAAAAACACGCATTCCTTTATCTTTGATTAATATTATACGCGGAATGAGGAAGGAAATTCATCTTATACTGCGACTTATAATGCATCAACAGGTAGGAAGGGCGGACCTTAGCAACAGGTGAAACAAAACGCGCAAATAGAAAAAAAAAACAAATCTACCAACTGTCACCGTCACCAAAGCATTCCAAAAATTCAAAAATGTTCACATACAAAAAAATATTATACGTCAAATTTTTTTTTAATATTTTTGAGACCTTGCCCGCATCACTGCTCCGCCTAGTCTAATCCTTCGTAGTAACATAACAGGTACTTCGCCACACTTTCAATATCACTATACGACGGTTGTACTCGTATAAAAGACGGGTGTAACACCACCAAAGCATTCAGTAGCTATCCTGCAGTCAACAAGAAGTGCAAGATGAGATTTCTGGTAATATTTTATTTTTTAAATTTCGAAAATAGTGGTACTGGAACGTTTTAAAAATAACAGCTTGGATTTCGAAAGTGATAAGACAAGTGTTCATTTCTAAACTTAAATGTTTTATAAGTTTTTTGAATTTTCAATTTAATCAATTTACTTTAAAATTTGTTTAAAAATTTAATTCTAAAATTATTTTTACCTGTCAAAATTTCCCGCCAAAATTAATATATTTTTATTGACCAAGGAAATTTTATTATCCAAACATCCCATAAATCTGTTCCATTATCACTGCTTAAAAACTAATTTACTTGCAAACCGTGCAAACCTTGTCACATAAAGAATGAAAAAGCTAAGAATGTTAATTAATTCTCTTATTATGCCATTTATCTTTACAATTAATTTAACTATGCTTACACTAGTAATGGATTCTCCATAAGAGGTGTTTATAACTCTAAGATCGCATACCTGTAATATATTTGCCATCTATATTGATCCAATTAAAAGTAACGAAGCAATTTCAATTTGTATGACAAGGTTACAACATACATCTCTCATTCGGAACTCGTTTATTATTACATGCCTTATGTTTATTGTATAAAAAAATTAAATTTACTTTTCGAACGAACAAAGACCCGCACATATGACTGAAACTCTCCCTTTTTAAACTTTATTCTGCTTCTAATAATTCAACCCATTACTATCCCATTAGCCAAATTTATCTAGTTATAGTCAAGCACATCGCCCTAGAGCTTCCAGGCCGAATTTTCCAATTAAGATTACATTCTAAAAGAGTTTATCAAAATTCCTTCACAGAAGCAAATGAATTTTCAGTGTAGTTTACGAAAAGTGTAAGCATTTCACTGTTGATTACTAAACAAGAATTAAACCCAAAAAAAAGATAATATTTCATATCTGCCATTCTCAATAAACACAAGCTATTCAAAATAATGTCACAACATTAAAATCATATTGCAGAACAATAATCGTTCACATTATCATAATCATTGTCTATGATTCAGCATTGTTTATCTGTGGCACACGTCAACGTACAGACATAGGCGTATAAAATGTCAATCATCTGGTTTATGATCTATTTACTCGCATAAATGTGTTCAGAGTTATCGATGGATTGAATTACATTAGAGATATTATGTTCATGTTTTTGTATATTGACATGCGTGAAGTTTTGTTTATCTGAATTCCAAGCCAAAAAGTAAAATCAATTTGTTTTTCATTAATGAGATAATAAGTATAAACTTATCTAAATAATTGACACATGATCAAGGATCCGTTACACGTTTATTCCCCAAAAAGTAAAGAGTAGCAATTCAGTATTAAATTATTTATTTTAGTCATAGTAAAAAGGATACCTAAATCAATCAATATTTAAATATCAAATTCCAAAACCCAAAAGAAAACACATCCGATCAAAGTAAAATTTTACAGTACCTACAACAGGAAATAATAGTTATGTAGCTAATAGCACAAAAAAATAGATGCACACGATAATGCAATTAATAACAAATAAAATCACAATAAAAAATACTTCCCACGATTCAAAAAGAGATATAATCGATTAAAATACGATTAATTCATGCCATAATGCCCTGATATTAAATACATTATCGACAAAAAAAATGTCACGCCTATAAAATACTTCCTGTTTCTTCAAATTAACTTAACAAGTACCTTCTGATTATAAAAAAGAGTAATCTCAATATCCCGATCAAGCCATACAAGAACCAAACAGCGTGTGTAATATGTAATAACAAAAAAATGTCAATCACATTCCGTTCCGCGCAATGTCATTATCAAGGTCGGACAAAAAACGAACCATAAACGAGATAATTATTTTTATGAGCTGGTAACGTTCCGTTTTCGCTGAGGCCGTGCTAATAGCAGTAATTAAGGCATGATATGCATACGTAATTACTGTAATTCAAGGTTTAGCTTTATTAGATGTTTAATATAATTCTATCAAAATTATATCCATTCTTGACTTTTTCAACGAAGCCCAAGAAGAGCATGATACATAGGAGTTATCACAAATCTTCTCGTTAGCTCTTCAACCATCACGCGTGGCTCCATAACAGTCTAAACTGAATATGGACAACTCTTCCAGTGAATGTAACCATTTTAAATTCATAGACAAGTACAGTTTTATCGACAGATCGCTTCTCTACGCCTGTCATACGACTTCCCTGGTCTTGTCCATAGACATTTTACAATAAAGGATCTTTCCCATTGTCTGAAGTTAAAATTGGTTCCAGCATTCTCGAACATAATGCAATCTCCATGGTACTTTTTCACGTCCAAATAAGTACATCCCTACAGCACAGCGTGTCATAACACGCGCATGCGTGATGTCAAGGTCTCTCATTGTAATGCAGGATGCAGACACATCACTATTGTTGTGATAATATAATGAATCATGCGCACCGTTACATTGTTTGGTAGTTATTTTTGGAATGCAAAGGTCGTGCAAATAATGTAGTGGTCATTTTGATGGATCAATACTTGAAGAGATCACAAATAAAAACTGCAGCCTTGGACTCGGGATTTTGCTACTGTTCAGTGAACAGAAATGACATTCTGAAGAAAAATAATGTCCACCGGTAGACGCTTGTCTGAATAATGATATCACCTACCCGAATACCACGAAGAACAATAGCACCTACGCCTACTGATAAACGCCTACTAAAAAACCTATCTCTGTCGTATATTTATTCTACTGTCACATCAAATGACGTCTGTCAATGAATTAAGAAAAAATCATCATCATCATCGCGTATGACATTCATCCTGCGCGGATTAAATCAGTTCAATCAAAAATAAATAAGTCAAACTGAAATTAAAATTGGCATCATTAATATTTATGGTATTCTTTGACGATTTCTTGTCTTTCACGGAAAATCGTTTAGTGAATAATCGTTTTTCGTGACGTCCTCTAGAGCTCACAATTTCAGTATAATACCCTAAAATCGATTTAACCGTGTAAGACAAAAGCCGCAAAACAAAAGATTGCGTGCCTTTGTGTTCCAAATTCGAAATAGTGAGTACGTCAACTGCATTTGTCACGTATACAAAATTTTAGGCCAATGTCGAAAGCCATACAGCCAGAACTGTCAGAAATTAGATGGTTATTGTCCCAAAACAACATGGCGGATTGCAAAATATTTGACTTAAACATTTAAGGCGTTGGCTCGTGCCAGAAATGTTACTAGATAAAGCTTTAGTGCTATATTGTAATTGTAAATTGAGGTCAGTTTAAGTTAAATTAAATAAGGGCTTGGTTTCCGACCAGTAAGTAGTTAGCCAATTCGCAGGAAGTACGCAACTTGGATCTATATGAATAAGTAATAAATAAGCGAGACTTAAGAATGATTATTGTTTCTTTACAATTCAACTTCTAAATCCTATCGTAAGAAGAGTAAAACTAGAACATTCTATTACAAGAAACACTACATTAACACAATACAAATTAACCGTTGCGTAGATCCTGCTAATCGGTTTAATAAACATTAACCGATTACTAACTAAAACGTTGTGTGAAAAAAAATGCAGTCTGGCAACTTATGGGCAACAAAAAGTGGCGTGAGCATTATTTATGATCATTGGATTCGACAGCAAAGGACGTTTATTACACTTTCAAATGACAGTTGATAGACTGGAACTGACAGCTTTACGACCAAGATTCTACATAAACCTTAGACATAAACTGACACTGTCTGACAGACAACAGATTAAACTAGTAAAAGCAGACCATTTTGCACAAGAGTTCTTTATAACGTAGGCACTAAGGCTGTATTTTGAGAAATACTCCTGGGATTCGGACTAACTACATATTTCATCAACGGTAACCTAGTTTTGGTACTTTTAATTATTTTGTTTACTATTGAGATGTCAAGAAAAGAGCAAAGAAGGCTGACCAGTGAGACTAACATTCGGGCAGAGAAAGCGAGAGATATTTTTATTCTTCAACAAAAAGTTGCTGAATAGTTGCACGAATGCATCCCGTCTGCAATTAAAATGCTAATAGAATTTTGTCATAGATTTTTTTTCGGCCAATTGCATTACAACGCCAACCGCAATAAAACTTTTAATTAGCTAACATGTTAATACTCATACCGACATTATTCAGCTTGCTGCAAAAAACGGGATGTTTGCAACATCAAATGATGTTTTGTTAGCTTCTGTAAAGCCATTTAATATGTACGATGACGATCATGGCCGCCCCATAAACCATGCACTGTGTTTAACCTGCTATAACTATTTTTAACAAGTTGATTGATTGTTATATCGTCATTTCCCAACCCACGTGCATAATTTCAAGGCGTTAACGCAATAAAGAATGAAAACAAAACGCAGTGAGACTGAATGCTAATAAGTTTCACGGTTTGTTACACTTCCAATTAAATTCTCATCGTCATTTACATATCTTGTTCGCGATCAGTCGATATTTTGATGTAACACGTGTTATTTCGTTGAGTAACAGTTATTTTCGATAATTAATCTCATTGTTAAGGTTTTTACGCGTTCGGTGCAATCGGTTGATTAATTGAGCATGTAAATGATTTATTGAGTTTGAAATTTAAATAGGCAGAGAAATGTTTTATGGAATTGCGTATATATTTTAGGCCCTAGATAATAGGGGGCGAAAGTACATTGCAACGTGTATCTGATCTGCTAATCTCATGCAGATGGTGCTTAGAACTCGACTCTTTCATGAGACGGCGGCTAATACTTTAAAAAATATAGTGATAGTCTAAAACGAATAGAACACCCCTACTCCATTTACACGTTGTTAGCAAATCAATAAAAATCCATAACCACAGAAAAAACAAGAGCGCCAAGATTATTGTTTAACCTTTCTCTCTCTCTCCCCAGTTTGCTTTCGTTGCCATCCTCGGCTATGCCTCCGCCAGCGTCATCAGCCCCCTAGTCTACGGGGTGAACGCCGGCGATGCTCAAGCCGCCGCCATCGACGCGACAGTGGCCGCTCAGGACCACGCCCGCGCCGTCGGCGAAAGCCAAGCCAGGGCTGCTGAAGCCGCCGTCCAATGGAACACCGAGGCCGTTCGTCAATCAGCTGAAGCCGGCCGTGACCTCCACGAGAACGCTTACTGGGGCTCTCTTGCCGCTAACCAGAACGCCGTTGCCGCCGCCCAGTCCCAGGCTGCCGCTTTGAGCGGAGTTGCCGCCGCCCGTGCCGGTTACGCCGGATACCCCGGTTACGCCGGTTACGCCGGTTACGCCGCACCTGTAGGCATTGCCGCCGCTCCCTACGGCATCGCTGCTCCCTACGGAATCGCTGCGCCCTACGGCGTGCACGGTCTCGGCTACCGCGCCTGGTAAATCGATAACCGATTCTAATAACAGTTATTATAAAAATAACCGTTATTTTTAACTGTTATTTTTTTATTAACTGTTATTGGCAGTCCCTTTGTCAATTGCATCTGGCAACACTGTTGGTGTGTCTGTATCGTCAGTGTTACCTGGTGTCGGTTGATTTAGGGTAGATCGCAACACCACCGCTCAAACTGGAATGAATCATGCTCAAACGAACTAAGGTCTCATAATAGTAACTCTCTTTGTAAATAAAACATGCCATCACTGCCAAAGTGTAAATAAACACGTTTTTACAAAAGAAAACACGAACAATTTTATTTAAATATCCTTTTTACCTCATAACCCTATAACTTGGCGGCGGTAGCCTTATGGCTAGGGTGTCGGACTTGCGATCATGTGGTTAAATGATAAATGATGATATTTATTTCTGTAAATAGGTCTTTTAAAGACACTTTTACAAGTCAATGTTTTATGTTTTTTTATATAGAGGGCGCGCGCATTTCTTAACTGACGACGAAACACTGCGAAGAAACACCGAAACAAACTCAGAGAATCATGGTCTCTTTTAAAGTCCAGACAATAATAGTATTATAATAACAATATTATTAGATATAATGCGAATGTTGCGATGTAGGACAATATCTAGACAGGCCTTTTGTAGAAAGAGCCATAGCAGCTAGCAGCCAGGCACGCATACATCATATGGTTGCCGGCTCGAAACCCACCCATTGCACAACCGACGTGAACCTACTCGTAACACAAGCATTTAGCTTAGCACGAGGGGTTAACAAGAATACCTACTAGTAATGTGCGACCCACATTGCTAGTACCTAAGCATTAAAAAAACTTATAAAGAAAGACAAACACATGTTTTGTGGCGGTATAACTCTACCGCTGAGTTTATCTTGGTACCCATAACACATTAACTTCACCGGTTTGAACAGTAACTCCAAGAAGAGGCAATGGAATCTTAACAACTGAGCTGTCAAGATGACAACGCGCGAGTGACACCACTGGTGTTGCTGACTTAAAGCTGGTGTTGCTAATTATGCTTGTGACAAGCAAGCATCTTAGCTCTATAAAAAAACACCAATAGGAATAGATAGACAAGTAATTGATAGAATCAATTTACCGGTTTATGGTTATCATTGGCATATCATATATTAAACGGGCGTTAATAAATTAAACACATTAATAGAAACAATATGTGACAAAGATATAGAGACCATATTTATTAAATCGGTCATAAGGAAAATTGGCAAAAATTGTGTTTTTGTTAGAAAGAAAGAAATAAATGAAAAAAGAAATAAATAAATTTAGGTTCTTTCTTTGTTTCTTTCTTTCAAAAATGTATGACAGCTAGTCAACCGACCAATAAGGATAATATTGTACATTATGTTATGTATGATGGTTTGGACATGTTGAGAGAATGAATGAAAGACGATTAACGAAAGGATTTGAGTATCAGCGGCAGTGTCAGAAGAGGTCGTCCTAGAAGGACATACACCGATCTTACTGGCCAGGTGCTTCAAAAAGGTCAGGTGCGTAGTACTCGCAACTAGCGCCTATGTAATCAGAGAATATGAGAAGATCAAAGTATGCAAGAATCGTAGCAAGTGGCGGTCTATAGTTTCTGCCTACCCCTGTGGGAGAGAGGCGTGAGTGTATGTATGTATACATTATGTCATTAGAAAGCTATATTAATGTACAGTCGAGAGCACATTAAGTTACCACAAACTGTCAATTTCCCCAAATGAATTGATTGGAAATTGGAATTGTTTGAAAATTGTTTGAAGATTAAATTGAAAATCGACTGAAGCAAATTGACAGTTTTGGATAGTTATATTTAGTGAAGGAAAAATTCGACTCGCAGGCAGGATTCGAACCTGCGTCTTCTGGTTAGGTACACCAGATGCTATGACCTCAAAGCCACCGCGAGTCCCACTGCCATGTCGATATTTGCCTTCAAATTCTGAACTTACCGTCAGTAACATAACTAACTAACTAACCTAACCAGAAGACGCAGGTTTGAATCCTGCCTGCGAGTCGAATTTTTTCTTTAATAAATAGATTATAATAACTTTATAATCTTAGCATGAAAAATGCAAAAAAAAAAATTTTTGGATAGCCTTGATCTATGAAAAGTGAAAATTCGTCGTCATCATCATCATCATTGGGATCCTCATTAGAATGCCAATCCCCCTACTAAATGGAATCTAAAACATATCAAAAACCTGTGGGACGTCTGCCTTACCTATATGGAGATATAGGCGTGATGGTATACTTTTTAACTCAGAGCTTCAAACCAAAACTGCCTCATTAGCCCAGTGGTCCTGAGCGAGACTGCTACAGGTCCTGGTTTCAATTCCCAGGTCTAGCAGTGTTATTGAGATCTATGAAATTCTCAGTAGCAGCTCGGAGTTTGGAATTTGTGCCCGGTTACTGGCAATATGCTCGCTCTGAGACCTACACATACCGGCGAACTGTGGGTGCACGTTAGTATGCCTCTGCCTAACCCTTAGGGGAATATAGGCGATGGTATGTTTATGTTCAAAACAAAACCAATGTTCGTAAATGTTTTTTAGTTTTATTATTGAATGAGTTTGTGTTTATGTTACGACAACTTTCAAGCTAAAATCCATTGAGCCGTTCAGGTCGCAGAGCGTGTCAAACAATTATACATCTTATCTTATCTTGATGATCGAGGCAGCAAGGCCTCAGAGCACTTCGACCCAATGGGATCTTTTGTGCTTCCCTTAGATACTTAATCCTCATCCTCCCCCAGTTCTTCACACAGCTCTTCCATAAGCTTTATAGGGAGGCCTGGGGGTATGAGTCTGTAGTCCTCTGGTCTTAGATAACCCTGCCCCAAGAGGCACATTCGCTTTCTAGCACTTGCATCGCACGTACACAGAAGGTGTTCCATGCTCTCAATTTCCCTTTTACAGGCCCTGCAGGCTGTTGTCTCCGTCAGACCCATCTTTTGAACAATCTATATATATATATAAAAGAAAGTCGTGTTAGTTACACTATTTATAACTTAAGAACGGCAGAACCGATTTGGCTGAAAATTGGTGGAGAGGTAGCTTAGAATCAGGAGACGGACATAGGACTTTTTATCCCGTTCCCATGGGATGTGATGACAGACAGAATTCCACGGGGGCGAAGCCGCGGGCAGAAGCTAGTTATACATAGATACATACACTCTCGAAAAACATAACCCTCCTTCTGGCGCAGTCGGGTAAAAAGGGTTTCACATTAAAAATATAATTAAAACTACTTCTCGTATTTCAGCATACTTCGAAATACCACGAAGAACAAAGACTTATACATCAGGAAATTTCTCGACCAAGCCCTGTTAAGAAATGGCACGGCATTCCGACCTTTAACGCAATGATAATAAGAGGCAATTACGTTTGTATATGTGTTGTGGACTCGTTTACTTGATATCTAGACTGCCTTGGGGAGGGCGTAGGCTTTTGTTGGTGGGTGCATACGGGATGGAAGGTAGTCGAACATGTTGGCTGTAATTTGTCGGAAGGTCGAACTTGACTTATTTACAACTAGTATATCTAAATTAAAAAATGCACTATGTAAAAACTTCTTTGACTCATAGTATTTGAAATTTCGGACTCATCCGTAATATCATTTTTTTTTATATAATTACTAGCTTCTGCCCGCGGCTTCGCCCCCGTGGAATTCGGTCTGTCATCACATCCCTCGGGAACGGGATAAAAAGTATCCTATGTCCGTCTCCTGGTTCTAAGCTACCTCTCCACCAATTTTCAGCCAAATCGGTTCAGCCGTTCTTGAGTTATAAATGGAGTAACTAACACGACTTTCTTTTATATATATAGATTTAAATTACCTAGTACCTAACACTGTCTACATGTTACTGAAATTTTACAGATACTGTATTTTTGTGAAAACTTGTAATTGGCCATCTAACGCTTTATTCTACTGTTTATATTGTTTTGTATTAGCTGTAAGTATTCCTACATTAATAAAATAAAATAAAATAAAATAAATACGACCAACATTTTGAATTTTTTTATACTCCAGACATAGTTCCCAAAGTGGTCTCGACGGAGGTCTACGTTGTGTGACAAAAAAATGGGGTGACAAAAAATTTTGTCGAGTTCTGGGAACATGGTAGAAATGTAGCTGCAGGGGATCCACCGGCACCAGTTAAATTTTGAAAGCGGTCTATGATAAAAAAATCTGGAAACCTCTGACCCTAGATAATACAATAATACAAAAATAGTTTAATTCTTAAAGAGATAAAGTTTTACAAGCATCAGTGATTGGAGTCTTCCTTTAAGCAAGTAACGCCTGTGTATAGTCAACTGTACAAATCTGCACTCTCAGCGTTTACATGCGACACCGTTGCAGCGGTGTACGGCGTATCATTTTTAAGGCAATAAAATCAGTGTACTTTCATCACTCAAACCGGGCGGTTTTATTATCATTCCTGATCGACCCCTCTATCATATCTTCATCATAGTATTATATCAATAGTGTATGGGACCGCTATCAGAACCATACAGCCTGTGTTAGGCGGCTCCGCTCTTCCATCGCAAAGTAAGAATGAAGATAATTACTAAAAAAATATGAAGCCTCATGCTTTGTAGTTAAAATATTATTTACGCACCAAGAAAACAAAACAAAGAAGCGCGTGCGAATGCACGTCTGCAGTTATGCCCAAGTGGGTTTGCAGTGGTAGTCTTAAAAGAGAAATGTAAAAACAGGGATTTTTCGCATTAGTGATTATTGTCCTTACTGAAGTTATTTGACCTGCGCGGCTGTTCATAACGGCTAAGAGCTAACACTTGTGATTTTTAGTCGGGCGATAGTTTGATCCTTCTGGGATTCACTATGGAGTTATATGGCAGTGCGCGCATTTGACGATTAGAATTTGACATGAAATTATACACGACCACTACAGCGACTAAACTATCGGTAGACTAAAAATCACAAGTGCGCGTTAGCCCTAACATTCGGCGCGCACAGTTATTTTGAGCGTGCTGTATACCAGCCTACAAGCTTGTTCAGCGCGACGCAATAATCGCCCGTGTGTCCCCGAGTATCATTTGGACGAAATAATTTATGAATGTAGATCACCTTGGCGACTAAACAGAATAAATAAACATCTTATTACGCATACAATTAGCATATTCGCAAAGCTGCTTGGCATTGGCACTACCTTTGTTAAAATCAATAAATATAATATGCCTTATGAGTTTAGTTAATGCTAAAGGTCTTCGGCTCCCAGATAGAGGGTCCCAGATTTTCTATTAAATTCTAAGTAACAGATCAAAGTTATATCGCCCCCTGTTACATATGACCGTCAAAACAATTTTTGTCTTTACTCAAATATAACATACTCAAAACACACTCAGGCAGACACACACACCGACACACACACACACACACACAGTTTGTATTGTTAAAATTTCCATTATTATTATTACTATTTAAATGTCTGGAACAACTATCCCCACTAGGAGAAGGGCGATATAGCTACGCCACAATTTTTAACTTTTGTAGCTATCATAAACGATTTATTTTTAATGTAATAGAGGGCAAACGACCTGACCAGACCGGTCACCTGAAGGTAAGCGATTACTGCGGCGGAGACGCACGTGCGTTGCCCACCTTTTTAAAAGAGTTTGGGCCTTCGTTATCCTCACTCAATCAGCGAAACACAACGCAAGTGTTGTTTCACACCGGCTTTCTGTGAGGCCGTGATATCATTCCGGTGGAACCGGCCCATGGTATGGCTCTCCCACGGATATCATCCAAAATTAGCGCAACTCTGCTTAACCCTTTGAGGGATACAGGTGTGATGTAATATTAAGTCAATTTCAGTTATCAGATTATTGTGGTACCCTTAAATCAAATTAATATTACAACAAGTCTCTAAACACATGTCGCATTGAAAGTTTAACTTTTGGTGGTATTCATAATGTCTAGTTCGATTATTATAATTAAAGCTGCCGTAAAGTCACTGAAAGAATAATAGTCTCTCTATTATAAAGGCGGGCAACGCACTTGTGACTCCTCTGATGTTGCGGATGTCCATGGGCGGCGGTAATCGCTTACCATCAGGTGTTTGGTGGCACGTTTGCTCCCCTATCCCATAAAAAAAAAAAAAAATAGTAACTGCCTCATTAGCCAAGTGGTCCTGAGCGCGACTGCTACGCTAGAGGTCCTGGGTTCGATTCCCAGGTCGAGCTAAGTGTTATTGGGTTTTTCTATGAAATTCCCAGTAGCAGCTCGGAGTTAGGAATTTGTGCCCGGTTAATGGCAATAGGCTCGCCCCCTATTACATGAGACCTAAACATACCGGCGAACTGTGGGTGTACATTAGTACGCCTCTGCCTAACCCTTCGGGGAATACAGGCGTGACGGTATGTTTTGATGGTATGCATGTAAAAAAAAAATTAAAAGTTTTTTTGTGCAAATATCCAAAACGTCCAGTCTCCATTTAACCGTAACACAGAACACCATGGGTGAACCGGTCCTCACAATACAAGGCTGACAACTACGCCTAGACGAGTCTAGACTAGTTCGGTACAGCCTGGATTGCTTGAACAATTAGCTTAGGCTTAAAATAACTGGACGTTAGTTAAGTTGTTATGACATTGGAAAGAATGTGGCTTTGACATGCAAAAATATACATACAGTCTATCACAGTTTACTTATTAGTCGTATTCCTCTGAAATACACGTGTCAGAATCTGATGGCTCTGAAGAGTCATCAGATTCTGACACGTGTATTTCAAAGTTAATGTCGTCAAAGGCCTGCCTTTGACGACATTAACTTTGAAATACACAGGTGCCTTTCCTTCACTAATCTATATAGCTATATACTAATATATAAAGCTGAAGAGTTTGTTTGTTTGTTTGCTTGAACGCGCTTATCTCAGGAACTACTGATCCGATTTGAAAAATTCTTTCAGTGTTAGATAGCCCATTTATTGAGGAAGGCTATAGGCTATATGCACGCTAAGACTAAGTAACTATTCCACGCGGACGAAGTCGCGGGCGGAAGCTAGTAACATTATGCAATAGAAATGCAGTAGAAAAATGCAATAAAAATCACAAAAGGACCATACACTCCATATCTGCAAAATAATTCTTTCTCACTAATTCCAAAAATCCTTTCTTAGCGGATGTTAAAGTTATTAAATAGTTATTAAATAGTAATTCTAGTTTTGGCTGTGCAACGATTAGTCAATCAGGACAAACAAATTTATAAGTATACTTACAATGCATTGTTTTTGTTGTGTGTCTTTTATTTTAATTTAAATATTCATTTTTTTATTAACACATTGGCTTCGGCTGTAATGTTATTATGTACTAGCTTCTGCACGCGGCTTCGCTCACGTAGCTATATCAGGAGTAAAAATGAAAAACCAATATTGATGACCTCTCTTTTGTATGGGCCTCTATACATAAGGGAGGACAAGCTATATCTCAGGATTCATATAATTAATTGAGATAAGAAGTTCACCAGTTTTTAAGTTGGAGCATATACTTTCTAACAGTGATAATAAAATAAAATCTATTCAGTAGTTTTTGCTCCGACCCGTAACAAACAGACAAGAATTTTAAAAATCATATTTTCCGATTCGGAAACGTTTATATACCATAACCCACGTGTTTTTTCTTAAATATCTTCAATGTACAGACACAGCTTTTTTACAATTTTATAATAGTAGAGATATAGAGATATTTGAAATGAATAAAATAAATAAATAGAGCATATAAGTATTTGGCTGCGTAAGTAATATGCAGTTAGATGTATAAGATTTTGAATTGTTTCATTGGCGTTAACTGAAAAAATATATTTTCTTTCTTTCTTTCTTCTTTAATTTATTAGATAGTACGATAAAATTTTAAACACACATTTCAAAACGGAAATCCAAAATCCTTTGTTTACCCGTATTAATTTTGCAGTACTCCGCTTTCTACAGACAGGACCCCGGACCTCTCCACCTGTAAGCCCACCTACCTTTAGCCTCAATATGGCCCTTGAGCTGCTCAGCCTTAGCCTGCAGCTTTGTCTGCATATTCTCCGCACCCTCCTTCATTTTAGCCAGTATACCTGTAGAACAAAGTTATGTGTTACTTTACTTATATCTAGTACCTACTACTACTTTTAGAGTTGAATAAATGATTTGATTGTCCATTTCAGTCTACTCATAACCATAGATGCTGTAGAGCAGGCATTCTTAAAGTCGGCCATAACTCCCATTGTGGGTGATAGCGCCCCCTTGTGACAACGCCCCCTAGTGGGTGAGAGCGCCCCCTTGTGGGTGACAACGCCCCCTGGTGGGTGAGAGCACCCCCTTGTGGGTGAGATCGCCCCCTTGTGAGTGATAACGCCCCCTTGTAGGTGACAACACCCCCTTGTGGGTGACAACGACTCTGGTGGGAGAAAGCGCCCCCTTGTGGGTGACAACGCCCCCTGGTGGGTGAGAGCGCCCCCTTGTGGGTGACAACGCCAGCACTAACGATTGTTATTGGTGTTTTTACGACAACCGGTTCACTAGACTGACTTTAGCAAACCCAACTTTCAGATTAAAAGATCAGCGAAGGTATTACTTAGCCACAAGCCCTTTAAGCCAACTTAAAATTAAGTTAATTAATACCAACCATGTTTGTCTTTCTCTTTCAGTATCCTCTCCATATCCCCGGCCTTGTCTTTGACGCGGCCGAAGAAGTCTATCCGTTAGTAAGCATGCGTCACACAAATATTTACAATTAAACTAAAAAAACTGCCTCATTAGCCAAGTGGTCCTTAGCGCGACTGCTACGCTAGAGGTCTTGGGTTCGATTCCCAGGTCAAGCAAAGTGTTATTGGGTTTTTCTATGAAATTCCCAGTAGCAGTTCGGAGTTAGGAATTTGTGCCCGGTTAATGGCAATAGGCTCGCCCCCTATTACATGGGACCTAAACATACTGGCGAACTGTGGGTGTACATTAGTACGCCTCTGCCTAACCCTTCGGGGAATATAGGCGTGATGGTATGTTATGTTAAGCTTTAAAGAACTGGAAAAACTTGGCGAGAACACTGTGCCGTACACAAAGTATATATTTGAAAACAATCACCTGATATCCTCTTGGTGGCGTCAGGGCTGGCCGACTGCGTCAGGGCTGCTACCTTCATGTACTCGCTCGTTATCAAACCGGCGGCCTGGCAGGAATATAACATTTTTTTTTTTAAAAAAAAAAGCTTACTAGCAATGCGGGTCGCACATTACTAGTATTCTTGTTAACCCCTCGTCGTGCTAAGCTAGATTGCTTGTGTTACGAGTGGGTTCACGTCGGTAGTGCAATGGGTGGGGTTCAAACCGGCAACTACATGATCGCAAGTCCGAAGCCCTAGCCATTAGGCTACCGCCGCTTCTAAATTACATTCATGACTAAGATATTTTAGTGCAGGAAAAATTCGACACGCAGGCAGGATTCGAACCTGTGTCTTCTGGATACCTGTAACCTCTAAGCCACCGCGAGTCCCACCTACCATGTCGAAATTTGCCTTCATATTCTTACTGACGTATTCATATTCTTACTGACTTTAAGACGTAAGTTCAGAATGTGAAGGCACATTTCGACTTGTTAGGTGGGACTCGCGGTGGCTTAGAGTTCATAGCGTCTGCGTACCTAGCCAGAAGACGCAGGTTCGAATCCTGCCTGCGAGTCGAATTTTTCCTTCACTAAAATAACTTTAAAATCTTAGCATGAAGAATGCAAAAAAATACATTCTTAACATTCAAAAATGATAACAGCTACAAAGCTGAGCGACAGCCTATTTCGCGACGCACGAGAAACACACAAACTAAACATTCAATTTAAACATATTTAAGATGTTGGTGAAGTGGCCCTTAGTTTTTAACTCATATGTCACATCATAAATGTCAATGTCACTGTCAATTTATTTATTAATAGGTACAGGTGGCGCAAAATAACTTGCCAAAATGGCGAATGCGCAGTAGTCGGTTTTTAGTACATTTTGCACGCAAATGCACTGCGCAGACTTTCCCCCTCTCCGTTAGTTTTGGGTCTCTCCGAAAGTTATTTTGCGCGAACTATAAGTATTGTTTTTTTTTTGTTATCTGTCTCAATTTTGCGTTTATGAAACGTTATGATTCTAGTTGCACGGTTCCAAAAGGTTGATTCTATGGAGATGAAACCGGCAAGAAACTCCATGGACACTGTTTTTAAATAAATTATGTAACAATCTTCACAGGTACAATATTCTCTCTCTTAACTGTAATATTAGCGAGATTGGAAGCTGTAGTTGGCAAAATAATTTATTTATTTTAGTTTAGAATAATAATGATTTACCTCCAAACTAGCTGGACTCATTGCCGAGTACTCCTCACTGAGGAGTTCCACTATCAGACCCTCGATGTCGAAGAAGAGAATGTGGCTCTCGGGATCTATAAAAGAAATTAAATTTTAATATTTTTTTACCCAATTGGATTTAGATTTTAGATTGCGTATCAAGATAATATATGCACCAGATTTTAAGTTAGAACTCCAGCAATACGGCTATGAAAACCGCATCAAATTTAATGCAGCAGTTTTTGCGTGATACGCGTAAAAACTTGACAGACAACAATTCAATATTTTTTTGTGTTGTGTTGCTTGCGACTCCTATGTTGTTGTGGGTGTCCATGGGCGGCGGTAATCGCTTAACATCAGGTGATACGTCTGCTCGTTTGCCCCCGATATGACTTATGGATGTAGTTCAGTGCTGATTTCTTCGGGGATGGAAAAGTCATATTATGTAAAAAAATGGGTATTTTTTCTTTTATTTTATGTGGAGTATTTTTATACCATAACTGCCTAATTTAGCAAAATGGAGCAAAATGTTATTGGGTTTTTTCATTTAGGTGTTATTGGATTATAAGCCACTAGGTACTAAACCTTACCAGCTGGGTTACTCCTGAAGCCTTGTACGGTGAGCTGGGCTCTTCTGGCCCTAGCTGGCTCGGCTAATGGGCCCGCATTGCCCGCAGGTCCACTGTGCTGTAACGCTGCCAACCCTCGCTGGGTAGCAGCGCGCATCGCCGTCAGGTTTCGATGACGGAGACCTCTGTAGCGAAGCAAAAAAGTTATATAAAGGGTAAGCTGCCGTTGTAACGGTTATTTTGTAGATGGGAGTCCTCAATTCTTAGAACAAAATTCAGTTCGGTAGGGTTGAACTTATCAAATCATTATCTCTACTATTTATTATAAAATCGTAAAAAAGCTGTGTCTGTACATTGAAGATATAAAAATAACAAGGGTACGAACCCAAAAAAAATGATATTTGAAATTCTTGTCTGTTTGTTACGGGTTAGCGCAAAAACTATTGAAAAGATTTGAATTTTTTTATCACTGTTAGAATCTATATGCTCCAACTTAAAAACTGGTGAACTTCATAACTCAACTTCCTGAGATACAGCTTGACCTCGCTAATGTATAGAAACCCATAGGAAGACCCAAAGAAGAGATCATCATTGTTGGTTTTTGATTAAATAATTTTTGGGATCCATTTCTAAGCCTATAGCTTCAACGTGAGCTTTGCCGCGGGGAAAAGCTAGTAATTTAATAATAAATCATACAGTAATAATGTAATAATAAATTACATAACATAACATACCATCACGCCTGTATTCCCAGAGGGTTAGGCAGAGGCGTACTAATGTACACCCACAGTTGCCGGTGTTTAGGTCCCATGTAATAGGGGACGAGCCTATTGCCATTAACCGGGCACAAATTCCAAACTCCGATCTGATACTGGGAATTTCATAGCAAAACCCAATAACACTTTGCTCGACCTGGGAATCGAACCCAGGACTTCTAGCGTAGCAGTCGCGCTCAGGACCACTAGGCTAATAAGGCAGTAAATTACATACTGGTAACATCAAACGACAAGGTCGACGTGAACCGATCACGTGACCCAGCCGTTACGTGAATACCTAGCGGCCAGCTTATTTTCTTCTACCATGGAACAACACATACCTAAAGAAGTGAACAGCAGGGTTGGCAAGGCCGTCACTGGAGCCAGTAGACAGAGACCCTCCCAGGTCATCAGCCAGCGCTTCATCACACGCCGCCAGCACTTCCTCAGCAATCATACCTGAACACGACATGGTAATTACTGACAAAACAACGAGGTATTGAAGGAAAACGAGAATCCTACTGATGATGAATGGACGAAAGGGTGGATGGATGTTTGTAACTCTTTCAAGCCAAAAAGGCTAAACGAATCTGGATAAAAATTGGCACAGAGATATATTATAGTCTGGAATAACACATAGGCTACTTTTTATCCAGGCCGGACCCAATTCTTACGCGCGTCCACGCATACAACATCGCAGGCAGAAGCTAGTAAAATAGTAAAAATTAAAAAGAACTCGCAAAACGTCCACCCACTTCAAACATTGTTGTTCCCACAACAGCAACAAATTAAATTGTGTAGTAAATTCCTTCACTAAATAACTTTATAAATTGTGTAGTGTTTTCGAAACGGCCACTACTGAAATTATTATCTAAGGGTGGCGAAACGTCCACACTCTTCAAAGAGTCTACCATTAGTCAAAATGTCTGTAATTCACAAAATACCCGCTTCTTAATAGGTTTACCGTACACAAAATATCTGCTTCTCAATACGTCTACGGTCCACTAAACATAGGCAGGGTGACTAGCTAAGATGGCGACCGGTTACAATTACGAAATCGCGTCTGTCATACTCAAATTTGTACCACACCGACTATGCTTCCTCTGGTGAGAAACTGAGGCACTAAAGACGCAACCCAGAAACGGGAACCTCGTTACAAAAGCTCCAACATTCGTATTATGTAAGCAAAATGACGGCCACGTGACGGTAACCGAAGAGGATTATGAACTGTCAAAGATAAATCAGACATTATTTGGCTTTAAAAGCAAGCATAAAGTTGTACAATATTAATTCTAAAACGATTACTACATAAAAATGTAGTGCTCGAAGATACAAAATGTGGATTTGTTGATATTGTTTTGAAAAAGTTTAGTTATGATATCAATCTGCATAGAAACTAGCGTCGGTGGTAATCGACGGTACTAACAGATCTAAGTTATGGTATAGAAAGTATCGATACTCTGAGGTATGGAAACTTTTTGCGTACCCATAACTGAATATTTGGAACTTAAGTGGTTTCTGCCGTCGGTTGCCAATGGCGCTAGTTTGTATGAAGATTTCATTGACAGCGACGATTTAAGAATTGAACCGAGACGAGCAGACTTCGCTTACGAAATATCAAATCAGCGACAGGATCGCGCGACGATTTAGGGACCGGTAACTGGTTACTCTTTATACGTAGTTACCCTGCCGCTCCTCAATACGTCTACAGTCCATAAAAAATCCGCTTCTCAATACATCTATCGTTCACAAAACATCTGCTTCTCAATACGTCTACCATTCACAAAACATCCACTTCTCAATACGTCTACCGTTCACAAAACATCCACTTCTCAATACGTCTACAGTCCATAAAAAATCCGCTTCTCAATACATCTATCGTTCACAAAACATCCACTTCTCAATACATCTATCGTTCACAAAACAGCCGCTTCTCAATACGTCTACAGGTCACTATGGCTACATCCTTGAATTGATCACCTTGGTAACAATATATTCAGACCGCGAAAGTCATAACAAATTCAGAGGAAAAATAATAAATCTTAGAGCTATAACTTGTATGTCAATGCCAAAGGTTTTATAACATACCATCACGCCTGTATTCCCCGAAGGGTTAGGCAGAGGCGTACTAATGTACACCCACATTTTGCCGGCATGTTTAGGTCCCATGTAATAGGGGGCGAACCTATTGCCATTAACCGGGCACAAATTCCTAACTCCGAGCTGCTACTGGGAATTTCATAGAAAAACCCAATAACATTTTGCTCGACCTGGGAATCGAACCCAGGACCTCTAGCGTAGCAGTCGCGCTCAGGACCACTTGGCTAATGAAGCAGTAGTAGTAGTAAGTAGAGGCTGAAGGTTTTATTGGTGTCAAAATGAACTTACCATGCAGCACTCGGTCAACATGGCCAGTCTCCATCTGCCATACCAATACAGTGCCATCACTGCAACCCACCACCATGAAGTCGTCTGCTGGACGCCACTTGATGGCCACCACAGGGAACAGGTGTCGGGAAGCCAAGGTCACGCACTTACGTTCCGTTAGACCTGGTCAGAGAGTATAAGGCTTTTTTAATTGTAATTATTTATTTATTTTTTTCACGTGGGAGAGCCATTCGTCGGCACTAATAGGCCGGCTCTACCGGAGTGATAACAGAGAGGCCTCACAGAAAACCGGTGTGAAACAACGCTTGCGTTGTGTTTCGCCGAGTGAGTGAGGTTACCCGAGGCACAAACCCTTTTTTTTAGGTTTATAACTTTATTTTGGGACAATAACACAAGACTATGTACAACACGTAAAACGATGATAGCTGTAGCGCAGAAAACTTTTAAAAGGCGGGCAACGCATTTGCGACTTCTCTGGTGTTGCGGGTGTCCACGGGCGGCGGTTATCGCTTACCATCAGGTGAACCGTCTGCTCGTTTGCCCCCCCTATCCCATAAAAAAAAACTAACAGTGAAATAATTTTTAAAGACGAGTTATTGTTCCTCATATTACCCCCTAAATAATTGTTTTTTTATCTTAACAATATTAGTTTACATAAATACGATACTAGCTAATCACTTACTGAGTAAAGTCACGCTGTGGTCCGAAGCGACAGAGCAGATGCATTTTTGAATACGAGACTGAAACAATAATATGTATTAGGTATACTTAATTTTTATTTATTATACTTTATTTTCAGGATACTTTGGCCCTTAGATACATAACTTATTAACTATTAACCCCACGGTTTCGCAAGGGTATTTAACAAAAAAATCAAAAAAGTTGATTCTCAGACCTACTGAATATATAAAACTTAATCGGTCAAGCCGTTTCGGAGGAGTATGGTAACTAACATTGTGACACGAGAATTGTATATATACGATAACTATATATATTTTATGAGTTAAAGACTGTGATTGAGAGGGAAAAAGGGAAAGAAAATGAAACCTAAATATACTCACGCTACAGTTATGAGGCGGTACAATCAGCTGTGTTATCTCGCCAGCGTGGACGCAGAATCTATGCAGCAACGCACCGCTGAATAGATCCCACAGACAAACAGCGAAGTCGATACCGCCCGATACTAGGTGCGCCTTGTCGTACCTGTCAAATTTAATGAAATAACATAACATATCATCACGCTTGTATTCCCCGAAGGGTTAGGCAGAGGTGTACAAAAATACACCCACATTTCACCGGTAGGTTAGGCCTCGTTAGTCTAGTGTTCCCAAATACGACAGCTACGCTAGCGGTCCTGGGTTCGATTCCCAGGTCGAGCAAATTGTTATTGGGTCTTTCTATGAAATTCTCAGTAGCAGCTCGGAGTTTGGAATTTGTGCCCGGTTACTGGCAATAGGCTCGCCCCCTCTTATATGGGACCTAAACATACCGGCGAACTGTGGGTGTACATTAGTACGCCTCTGCCTAGCCCTTCGGGGAATACAGGCATGATGGTATGTTTAGGTTTCATGTAATAATTGTTAATTCTGTAAATAGATCTTTTAAGGACACTTCTACAAGTCAATGGTTTTTCTTTACTAGGTAGAACACGCGCGACACCAGTTTATAATAGTACAATTTTATAATAGTAGAGATATAGCTACGTAACCCGAACTATTTTTGTCTCAAATATCAGTGTCATTTTGGCCTGTCCTATTTTCAACAGTTTCTCATTTAAAAAGTATTATAATAATTACCTATGGTGAACGTGGTGTGGGTAGAGTAAGCAGTTGACGCGACCATTATGACCAAGCAGCAACTGGTGTGGCGGCCAATCTGGAAAAAAAAGAAAAACATTATAAACCCATTTACTAGCTTACGGCTACGACACGGAGCTCCTCTCATAAGACGATTACATACAAAGACATAGCAAACCGCGTAGCATAACGTAGTAATCTGCGTAGCAATACGTAGTATACTTCGTAGACATAATATACTCTGTAGCTCTCGTAGTAAACTGCGTAGCGACACGTAGTCAACTGCGTAGCAAGACAGTAAAATTCGTAGCATATGCTACGAATTTTGTAAATTTGGTTTTTTTTTTAATTTTATAAAAATAAACTGCGTAGCATATAGTAAACTATTCAACGACAAGTTGCGTAGTACACACATCAAATTATAGATATCCAGCATATAAGCGGACTAGCTGTATGACGATACAGATTTTTAACTCACTCCTTAAAACTATTAGAGAACTTCCATTTTCCAAATTTAAAACTCAACTTAAGAGATGGTTACTTGATAAATGTTTTTATACAGTTTCAGATTATCTAAAATGTAAAAATTATAATTAGATTAGAAAAAAGGTACTTAAAATTTGCATACCAATTTAACGGTGAGATATGTTGTACAAATTATATGTTACTGAACACCTTGTTAAATACCGTGTCTCTAGTAATTCTTATTCGCATTACATAGGTTTTCCGAACAATGAAAGTTTAGGCTACACCGAAAATTCTTAGCTTTATGTGTACGCGTGACTTAATATTTTATCAACTTTGTAGACGTAATAAACTGCGTAGCAAGATGCAGTAAAAATCGTAGCGCTACGTAGTAAATGTTGTAGACGTAAAAAAATTCGGTACCTGTTGTAGTAAACTGCGTAGCAACGCGTAGTAAACTGCGTAGTACCCCGTAGTAAAATGCGTAGCAACCCGTAGTAAAGTGCGTAGCAACCCGTAGTAAAGTGCGTAGTAACCCGTAATAAAGTGCGTGGCACCCCGTAGTAAAGTGCGTGGCAACCCGTAGTAAAGTGCGTAGCAACGTAGTAAACTCTATAATAACACTTACCGTCAAGTTGTTGGTGGTTTCCGTGTAAAAGCTGCAGTTGGACGGTATGTGTTGCATTTACTATCACTATGGAGCCATCTTCACGACCAACCACTAAGCGGTTGGCGGCTAGCAGGTATATTGATGCTGTGAGCTTTATTTCTGGAACAAAAACAAAATGTTTATAATTAGGTTTGATTTATTAAAACTTAATATTAAGGTTTAAAATGTAATTGAATACAGGTCGGATTCTGTTTTTTTTTTATGGCATAGGGACGGCAAACGAGCAGTAGTATCGCCTGATGGACAGCGTAAGCGTTGTTTTATGCCGGTTTTCTGTGAGGACGTGTTATCATTCCAGTGGAGCCGGCCCATTCATGTCGAATCATGGCTGCCCCACGGTAAATTCTTAGGCAATTCTACAGTCGTGACTCCGACATTTAAGCTTATATTTGCTTACCTTGCTCTTCCGGATGGTTCAGTTGGTCCAGTATACCGACGGGGCTGGGATTCATTTCAGCCCACGCGATGTCCAAACTCGTCATCACAATCGGCGCGTGCGCTGTTGAGAACCGTCAATAAAGATCTGACTATGAAACTAAACCAATAATAAAGAACGAACTCACTGAAAAAAATTTACTATTGACAGATTTTATTGATATAATTTGATTCCTGATTCGAATCCATCTATAAATATATTACTAAAATTTTATTATTTGTGACGTCAGATATTTTAAAAATTTTACATCTGTTATTTTACACATTGTAATGTTTTTTTTAAAATTTTTAAGTGTGACGTCACATAGCTGATCCTCCTCCCACCCTTGCCACATTTCGTCGAAACAAAACATACAATACGGCCTGATGGCAAACAGTTACCGTAGCCTATGGATGTTTGCAACACCAGAGGTGTCCCAATAAAAACCTCTTCACTCTTTTTTTCAAGAACCCTAAAGTCAAAGTCTAAGCAACCTTATTTAACTAGTAACCTAATCAATAAGTAGGTACTTTGTAAAAGTTTATTTACATCAATAAAGAATATTTAATTTATTAAGTCCAAAGTCAAAATGTTGTATGTCCATTAGACCATTAAAATAGGTAGGTACTTTGAAAAGTCAAACTAGTTGCACGGTTCCAAAAAGTAGGTATCAAGAATCTCCATAAATATTCTATGCTATAGTCTTTTGGGAAAACCTTGACAGGTATAGTTGGCGCAAAATAACTTGAACCAAAATGGTGGATGCACAGTAGTCGTTTTTTAGTACATTTTGCACGCAAATGTACTGCGCAAACTTTCCCCCTCTCCGTTAGTTTTGGGTCAAGTTATATAATCACTTTGGGTCAATAAATAATACTCACAAGGCGTGTAGTTAGGTGTGGGGACGGCTGCATCATCCATGTTCCATACGGACACAACTCCAGCTGAGTCACCACGGAGTAACAAGCGCCGCTGCTTGCCGCCCACAGACGTTATGACGAAACGCATCGCCGGGGGGCATGACAGCAACTGAGGATTTAGAGACACTGAAGTTAAAAGCATAGAAATTGTGACTTATTAATCTACTAGCTTTTAGACTTCGACTTTTAATTGTATTCGGTAACTTTACATTTCAAAGATAAATAATGATACCATACTAATAGAAATAGAAATATTTATTTGCTGGAAAACATACAACAACATATAGCACAACTAATAGTGTTGAGGTAGTGAATGATTTGCGTAAAGAATTAATGATAATAACAAATTAAATTAAAAATTTAAAAAAACCCCCGACACAAAAATAAACCCGAATCCCTATAAAAAGAAAAAAATAATCTTGAAATTATATCCCTTCGTAAGTACGTATGAAGTTTTTTGATTAAATTTTGTCGCGTCGGGGGACCGCTCTCTAATTATGTGAATCCTTTCCTTTCCTTTTGCTTCCCGAACGTGAATCGCGCGAATTCAGAATTGATGTGGATGGCGCGTACATCGCCGCGACGCGCGGGAGGGCGTAAAGTGGGCGGAGCGTAACATATTCAAGTTTGGCGACCCGAGCGGGCAGACACGCGAGAGCTAGAGAGCGGTCCCCCGACGCGACAAAATTTAATCAAAAAACTTCATACGTACTTACGAAGGGATATAATTTCAAGATTATTTTTTTCTTTTTATAGGGATTCGGGTTTATTTTTGTGTCGGCGGTTTTTTTAAATTTTTAATTTAATTTGTTATATCACACTTTTTGTAGGGACTCCTTAGTTATTTTGTTTAATTTCTTTTATTTTCTTGCGTTTTAATTAGGTATTTTCTTCGTTTAGTTATTCAACTTTTGTACAATTATTTCATAGCTATTAGATATCTTATATCATAGTGTATAGTATTCTACTAGTCAAGCCCTTTCATTTGATACCTTTATTGAGGGAGTAGTGAAAAAATTTAATAAATTCACCATTTCGTGGAGGCCGCCATGTTGGATTTGAAATTTTTCATAGTGTATAGTATTCTACTAGTCAGGCCCTTTCATTTGATACCAATATTGTGGGAGTTGTGAAAAAATATGTAAACCGCCATCTTGTGGCGGCGGCCATCTTGGGCCGATTTTCATCAAACATAGCTAAGAACACTCCCCACTTATTCACCTTTCAAACAAAAAAAACAAAATCAAAATCGGTTCATCCATTCGGGAGCTACGATGCCACAGACAGACACACACACACACACACACACACACACACACAGACAGACACGTCAAACTTATAACACCCCGTCGTTTTTGCGTCGGGGGTTAAAAATGATTTAATATAAAATCAAATTAAGAATTCATAAATAAGTTGTGAAATATATTAATAATAGTTAAAAAAGTAATTTCCTTTTTTATATTTTCTAATTTCTAATAGAAATAAACCAAAATAAAAAATATGTAATTTTACTTTTTTTACTTTTATCATTTTTGTCATTTTATAGATTACCTAACTACTGAAGAACAAATTCTACAATTATTAATAGTTTATATTGTGTTTTTAAGACCAGGTATGACATTTAAGATTTGTTCATGTAAGTGCATTATTTATATTCATTCAATTTCGTTCATTCTTTGACCACCTCACTATCTTTTTTTGTCAAAAACTATTAAATAATGCTAATAACTGTCAAGTTACTGAATACAATTAAAAATCGAAGTATAGTGTGACTCATAAGTTAAAGGTCCTGGATTAGATTTTATGGGTATTTCTATGAAGTTCTCTGTAACACCTCGGAGTTTGGATATATAACCTTTAACAGAGAATAAGTGCAATACCTGAAAGAAGTTCAGAATCAACTACTGAATCAATTATAGTATTTTTTATGGGTAAGCGATTACCGCCGCCCATCGCCAGTTTTCTGTGAGGCTGTGGTATCACCCCAGACGAGCCGGCCCATTCGTGCTGAAGCATGGCTGCCCCACGATAAGAATGGTTTTCAATATGTGATATTTTTTCCAGATCCAGATAAAATTTGGCACACATATAGATTATAGCCTGGAATAACACATAGGCTACTTTTTATCTAGGTCGGACACAATTATGAAGTCCACGCAGAAGTCGCGGGCGGAAGCTAGTTTGTAATAAATTCAAACACCATTCAAATACCCAATTATATCACCTGCATCAACCTTAAAATGGGTTCATTTCGTGGGTCCATTCTTTCTATAAACTCATCCATAAAAAAGCAATCAACTATACCTTGTTATCGGGATGTGCCAGTAATCCGAAGAGCACGGGGCTGTCGTGATCCACGGTGGGACCATGGAAGCCTTTGTGGTCTGGCACTGAGCTACAATATAACACAATCACTGTTCAACACATAGATTGGGTTACCACTTAATAATGGTTATAATATTCTGGGACATTCTGGGTCATTTTTACACAGCACCATCTAGTCCCAAACTAAGCAGAGCTTGTACTGTGGGTACTAGACAATGGATATAATACTTATATACTTATTTTTTGTAAATACATACTTATAATACATAAGAAACACCCAGACGAACACATACACTTATATTCATCACATACATTTTTGTGTCCTGTGGGAATCGAACCCACGATCTCATGGTCAACAGTCCGGTACTCGAACCACTAAACAGAGGTCGTCATATTATATCAAATACGCTTAAGGCTAACTGTTCACCTTAGCCCGCCAAATTCAATTACTTTAGGCTAACGTTTGATGCCAATTCGCCCTGCGATCTACGATGGAACGTGATTGCCTAGAAGAAAGCGATTCACTCGTAATTTACAGGCACCCAGATTATATATATCAGGAAAGACCCACCCGGGAAACATATTCCACATTTCTCCGATACGCATGATATAAGTGGACTTAAAACATTCGTTGGACTTAAAACATGAATCGATGTCGCTTTTTTTCTAGTCTACAGCACATTTTAGGCACAGGAAAGTAGTCAATCACGACATTAACTATAGAATATGCTCAGCTGTAAACTAAAACCTTCGCTCAAAAATCCTCGTCAAAATTGACAATTTAGACAAATTCTAGCTACAATAACAATTTTTAAGCAAAAATTTAAATACTTATTGAAATAAAACTACTTTACGGATTATTATTACGGTTATCTATACTAATATATAAAGCTGAAGAGTTTGTTTGTTTGTTTTCTTGAACGCGCTAATCTCAGGAACTACTTGGTCCGATTTGAAAAATTCTTTCAGTGTTAGATAGCCCATTTATTGAGAAAGGCTATAGGCTATATATCATCACGCTACGCGGACGAAGTCGCGGGCAGAAGCTAGTATTAGTATAATACAATACAAATCCCGACGTTTCGGTCCCTTTACAGCGTCCATGGTCAAGGGCAGACTGAGCTGTCATGCGTCTTATCGTTGTATTTATTGACAGCTCCCCTCCATTAACCCTTTCACATTAATCATTCGATATCATTCAATATGTCTAATATTCGCGTAAACTTCAGAAATCAGTATTTAAATACTTAGTTGTGAATATTGCATAGTTAATGTCGCAATTACTACTGACATGAATCTAGAATGTGCTATTGACCTATATTCTGGATAATATTTCTTCTTCTTCTTCTGCCGATATTTGGAAGTTTCTCGGAACTTTAGGTATCGGCAAATCGCGACATTTAGACCTTCCAAATTCAATTGGCCTAGACGTCCTCAACAATCATTTCACCACTGTTCCGACACTGGATGGTCTTACCAAACAACTAACACTATCCTCGATATCTGGTCTAACGCGTCCCAATATAGATCCTTTTCACTTCGTTCCAGTTGCTGATGCAGAGATCAAAAAGATTATCCTATCAATTAAATCTAAGGCAATGGGCTGCGACAATCTCAGCCGTAGAATGATAGTGTCATTACTAGACCACCTCCTCCCTGCTATATCTCATATCCTAAATTTCTCGCTAGAAACTGGTTCCTTTCCGTCGATGTGGCGTAAAGCTTATGTACGACCCTTGCCAAAGATTTCTAACCCTTCTTTGCCGTGCCATTTCCGACCTATTTCCATCCTTCCCTTTCTATCTAAGGTACTGGAAGCCTGTGTTCATAAACAGTTCTCCCTGTTTATTCATCTGAACAACTTCTTAAGTCCGTTTCAGTCTGGTTTTAGGCCAGGCCATAGCACTGTTTCTGCCCTCCTCAAAGTGACTGGCGATATTAAGAAGGGTATGGAAGAATCTAAACTTACTGTATTAGTACTAGTTGATTTTACCAATGCTTTTAATACCGTCAGTCATGACATTCTCCTATCTCTTCTCTCCCATCTTATGGTCTCTGGTGAAGCGCTGGGATGGTTTTCTTCTTATCTTCGGGATCGTCAGCAGTCTGTCCACGTTGAGGAATCATCCTCAAATTGGTGTGACATAGTGACTGGCGTCCCACAAGGCGGCATACTTTCTCCTCTTCTGTTCTCTATATTTATAAATTTCATTACTAACAAACTTCAGTGTTCTTATCATCTTTATGCCGATGACTTGCAGTTATATCGTCAGGCTGAGTTGGAAAATTTATGTGGTGCGATCAATGATATAAATCGTGACCTTATAGCCATAAAAAAATGGTCACATATGTTCGGGGTTGCAGTTAACCCTGACAAATGTCAGGCCATCATCATAGGCAGTCAGCGTAATATATCCAAATTGAGTAGTATATCCCTTCCTCAAGTCATGTTTGATGGCCTGGTCATCCCCATCAGCTCTAGTGTAAAAGATCTCGGTTTGCACATTGACTCTACTCTCAGCTGGAGAGACCAAGTGGCAAGTGTCAGCCAGACAGTCACGGGATCGCTACGCTCTCTATACCGCCTGAAAAATCTACTTCCATCAAAGACCAAGGCAATGCTTGTGCAGGCCCTAATTTTCCCTATTGTTGACTATGGTGATGTGTGCTACTTTGACCTGAATGCAGATCTACTCAATAAACTTGACCGCCTTCTTAATAGCTGCATTCGATTCGTCTTCAACCTTCGCAAATATGATCATGTGTCTGAGTATCGGTCTCTGCTTAAATGGTTGCCTGTTCGGCAACGTCGACACATGAGAGCACTGACTACGCTTTATTCATTACTTTTCTCTTCTAATCCTCCTTCTTACTTATCTTCTCACTTTCAGTATCTTTGTACTAACCACAACAAGTATTTGCGATCTACAAATAATCGTCTCCTTCAATGTCCCTCTCATCACTCTGACTTTGTTCACTCTACATTCTTCATCCAGTCAATCTTATTATGGAATGCTCTCCCATCTGATATCAGGATGGCAAACAGTCGGTTTTCTTTTAAGCACAAACTGCGTAATTACCTTCAAGCTAGGACGATGGCAGATTCATCATCTCGACTTTAACCTGTCAGTATGTAATATATATGTACATATATATATGTATTTATATATATTATAAGTATTTATTGTATAAATATAATTATGTAATGATATGTATTTTATATTTAATTATATTGTGTTTTATATCTTTAGTATATTAATAGGCATTTGTTCCTTTCAACACTATAAGTGCATCTACCGTGTAATTATTTTATCTCTGCATCGCCCTAAGGTTGTCTGGCAGAAAATGCCTAATGGCATTAAGACCGCCTTTGTACCATTAGTGCATAAAGTATTAATAAATAAATAATGCGAAAAACCAATTAAAATTTCTATTTGGCGGCCTAAGCCCACCTCCTACTTTTCCCACGACGGCCAATCAAAACGTGTTATATTGCCATTAGCAATTATGCCACAGAGCTGTCAGCCAATTTTTTAAATGATATTTTATTATCCTCCAAAGAAAATACAAGGTTAAAAGGTAAGGTAAGGTTATGAATTACTCTACTAATTGCCAGACTTTAATTTAATTTAACTTTTAATTGTCATCGGGATGACAACTTTGCTATCGTCTGGCACATACTTGCAACCCTCCAAATGGGTTGGCAATTTTTTTTTACACTTAGACATAATATGTAAATTACAACCTAAAGAAATTTTAACCTTGTGGGAAAAGGTTAAAAAAATATAATTTTTGACATTTTCAAAAATTTTTGTGTTAATGGCGCAACCGCGAGTTGCCTGCCAGAACGGAATTTTCTTAATTGGGGGATAATAGAATATCATTTAAAAAAATTCTAGCTTTGTGTAGCTCGGTAGCTCTTAGGCTAATAGGTCAAGTCGGAGGTGGCGCCATTAGTACCTCAATTACCTACCCTATTGAGCAGTGTTATATTTAGTTACAAATGTAACAACTTTACTTATATTATTACTTTTAAAACAATAAAACTCGATGAATAATATTTATGATAGTGCAGCTGCAAATTAAAAAAATACGTCTAATTTATTTAAAATAGTACATAATTACTTTTATACCATAAGGACTAGAACTAAAACAAAATCAACGTTTTTACTTGAAAGATACGTTAAGCTACTGTCATAGTGCAGGCGATAGCGATCAGCGATATATTTTAGACCCCAATCGGCAATGAAGAAAACTGCCCCTTTGAGGTCCCAAGCGTGTCTGCTAAGATTGATTCCCGGGTTCAGGAAAATCTGGTTTTAAAGATCTACCCCCTTATTCATAAAAATATAAAACGTCTTGTAAACCTTTCACAGTTTTTTTTAATGAGATTGAATTCAAAAAACTTTGAATTGATTTGTTATGTACAAAAAAGTAACGCTATAGAATCCGTAGTTGTTTTAGTCCAATATAAGTAGCTTATGTGTCATTCCACAATATAATCTATATCTGTGCCCAATATTTATACCGATCTGTTCTGCTGTTTTGGCTTTAAAGCGTAACGAACATCCATACAACCTCACAAACTTTCACGTTTATATTATTAGTAGGATTTTTTACTCCCAGAAAATATCCTAGTCTAATTAATAAAATACAAAAAAAAAGGAAATCAAATCGCTATCGCCCGTCAAAAATAAATACACTAAAAGTAAACTAAACAAGCTGACAAAGGTGCTAGCAAAATAAACTATCTACATACATACAGACAGACAAACATATTTGTGCTGACCTACTGATAGCCCGTCCTCGCAGTTTGCTATAACAAGAAACGTATATCTTCATATATTATCGTATAGTATAGCTTTAAGTGTAGCTTAGGATTAAGGCTTAGTGTTGCCATTAAGGCAATTTTAGATGTCAATTTCAGTGGACGGAATTCAGAGTTGTTCATAGACAATATACCAAGTTTTTTCAACGAACTAGATAAACGATTTCGACTTTCGAACTTGATTAACGAAGATTATTCACGTGGGAGAGCCATGTTTCGGCATGAATGGGCCGGCTCGAACGGAGTGATAATATACCACGGCCTCACAGGAAACCGGCGTGAAACAACGATTGCGTTGTGTTTTGCCGAGTGAGTGAGGTTACCGGAGGCCAAAAGGGTTTGCCTTTTAAAAGGCGGGCAACGCACTTGCGACTCCTCTGGTGTTGCGGGTGTCCTTGGGCGGCGGTTATCACTTACCATCAGGTAATCCGTCTGCTCGTTTGCCCCCTTACCCATAAAAAAAACAAATTGTCGGCTTTCGTTTCCGGTTCGCAACTTGAGCACGCGCAATGCACTTTTGGAGGCGCAGGCGCATCAATAATCAGTAACAGTTTTGTGACGTTGTTTTCTCGAAAACTATGTGTATGAAAGCATTAGAGCATCTCACTGAATTCACAAAAAAATTACTCAGGTCTTAAATGATTATTAATCTTAAATCCCCCCAATCCCATTTTCGGCATATGTATTAACATTAACGCGAACGGTAGGTCTGGCGTAGCGACTGTGCGATCGGCTTCTACGCGCCGTGGGTTCGATCCCCGCACGGAACAAATATTTGTATGATCTACTGTGTTGTGTGTGTGATAATTTGAATTTGTAAACGCACCCACGATACAGGAGAAAATCCTAGTATGTGTAATCCTATCAATGTCTTTTTTTAATAAAAACAAAAACCGCAAATCTACCGCCATGGCCCCCATTATCCCCTCCCTACGCTGCCTAATTAATTTACAGTATTTTCTTTAAATTTTTAAATTTAAAGCTAAGTACACTGTTTATGAACAACCCCAACATTATCCAAATAAACATCTATAACATAGGCATTCAGTGCTCCAATGAAAATCTAATGATGATAAAATATCAACCAATGATAAGCCAATCGAAACTGAACGTTTTTATTAAACATTAAGGTTTATATTTGAACACACGTTTGAACGAGATAGGATTAAGAACGATACTGCATTAGCAATGTTTGTGAAAAAATCATAATGTTTTATTTTAAATATTTTTTATTAAAGACAATTAATTTTCTAAAGAAGTCAAATTGAGAACTTCTTCCTTTGACATCAGCTTTAAGACGTAAATTCAGAATGTGAAAGCAAATTTCGACATGACGGGTGAGACTCGCTATGGCTTAGTGGTCATAGCGTCTGGTGTCTCTCACCAGAAGACCCAGGTTCGAATCCTGCCCGCAAGTCGAATTTTTCCTTCACTAAAAGTCAGTTAAATACTACACTCGAAAACGCCAAACATGTTTGTTTTAAATAAACAAATATCTTAGCGCCATCTAGTATCTTAAGTTAACCTCGTTCCAACGTGAGTTTAAAAAAATGTAATTTTAAATTTTAAGTTTTTTTACAAATTTTTTGTATCTTTTGTGTCCATCATAAAATTTTGAACGATTTTTCAAACTGAAATCTAAATAAATATATCATCTGTCAGTATTTCAAACAAGTATTTTAGTCAATGTAGTCCAGGAGAGAGTAAGACATAGTTAGCAACACACACAGTTAACTAGCATTGTACTTACTCAGTAGTCAAGGAGTCAAATGTTTATTAAAGTTGTCAGTGAATCGTTTAGTCAAGGAGTTGTTCAAGTAACAAAGTTCTGGTGAAATGTATGGTTTCAGAGTTAGTAAGAATTAAATTCAAATTCATATATTTTTGCTTGAGTCAACACACTTACTGGGTAGTCAAAGAGATAATGAGGTGTCTTGTATAAGTTATAATCACTTTTATTTCGAGGTCAGTAAGCCCTTAAATCCAGGAGCCAGACAATTATTCATACCATCTAAAAGCTTTAGTAAAAGACCTATTAAGGACTTGTCCCCGAGTCAGTGGTTTTATAGTCCAGGAGCTTCACTCAAAGGCTTTTATTACTCCACAACTGTCTTCGGAGCTGTAAGTTGAGGAGGCAAAAGACCATATAGTCCAGGAGCTATTAAAAATATTAGTCCAGGAGCTAATAAAAATATTAGTCCAGGAGTCAGGGGAACTTATTCTAGAAGCTATAATAAATACGTTAGTTGAGTTAGTACTATTTAAAGTCAAGGAGCTATTCTCATTTTTAGTCTAGTAGTCATCACACATATAGTCCAGGAGCTTGTACAACAAATAGTCCAGGAGCCAGTCATAATTTTAATTAGCCACAAAATTAACACCTATCTACCACATTTAAGTTAGGAACTTACTTGGCGGGCAACTTATAGAGGTATCCTTTCCCTTCAGTGGAACACACGAGGACTCTGTCAGGGGCCAAGAAGTCACCTGACATCCAACGCTCGCCAGATGGCGCTTGTATCGAGCACAGCACTGAGAAGTCACCTGTAGAGAATTTATTTCATATAATTTGTAAATTTATTGTCCTAGCAATGTATAGCGTTCTTTAAAATGAACATAAACATATCATCATGCCTGTATTCCCCGAAGGGTTAGGCAGAGACGTATTAATGTACATCCACAGTTCGCCGGTATGTTTATGTCCCATGTAATAGGGGGCGAGCCTATTGCCATTAACCGGGCACAAATTCCTAACTTCGAGCTGCTACTGGGAATTTCATAGAAAAACCCAATAACAGTGCTCGACCTGGAAATCGAACCCAGGACCTCTAGCGTAGCAGTCGCGCTCAGGACCACTTGTCTAATGAGGCAGTTCTTTAAAATGAAATGTCAACTTATACTAGAAATATTATATAATAGCGTCGCTGGCGGTTTCACTGTCATTGCCCCGATCCTAAGGATCGTAGCGTGATGTTTTGTAGCTTGTAACCTTCCTCAAAAATCACTCTGTCTACTGGTGAAAACCGCACGAAAATCCGTTTAGTAGATTTTGAGTTCATCGCGAACAGACAGGCATACGTGACGAGGAACTTTGTTTTCTAATATGTAAGGACATGTGTGTGTGTGTGAGAGAATGCGTGTATGTGTTTGTGTGGGTGTGTGTGTGTGTGTGTGTGTGTGTGTGTGTGTGTGAATGTGTGTGTGTAGTTTATATGTGCACTAGCTTCTGCCCGCGACTTTGTCTGCCCGGTCTGAAGTATTGGGTCCGACAAGGATAAAATGTAGCGTAGTGGCAAATTTTATCCAGATTCAAATTATTTGGTGTTAGTTAGGTGGGACTCGCGGTGACTTAGAGGTCAGAGCGTCTGGCGTACCCAGCCAGAAGACGCAGGTTCGAATCCTGCCTGCGAGTCGAATTTTTCCTTCACTAAAATAACTTTAAAATACTAATAATGTGCGACCCCCATTGCTAGTAAGCTTTAAAAACAACTTACCGGCATCATATATCTGGCAGTACTTGGCACACACTATGAGCACAGTCCTCTGGTTGTAAGCACAACAGTTGAGGGACAGCGCGTTCAGACAACGGATCTGCTTAGACTCATTCTCGTAAATTGGTTCTGACTGCTTATTTTCGTGGCCTAGAAGGGACCACACCTAAGAAAAAATAAATATTAATTTATCCATACATTCTATCACGCCTATATTCCCCGAAGCGAGAGGGTGTGGTGTACTAATGTACACATACAATTCGCCGGTATGTTTAGACTCCATGTAAGCCTATTGCCATAACATAACATAACATACCATCACGCCTGTATTCCCCGAAGGGTTAGGCAGAGGCGTACTATTTGTACACCCACAGTTCGCCGGTATGTTTAGGTCCCATGTAATAGGGGGCGAACCTATTGCCATTAACCGGGCACAAATTCCTAACTCCGAGCTGCTACTGCGAATTTCATAGAAAACCCAATAACACTTTGCTCGACCTGGGAATCGAACCCAGGACCTCTAGCGTAGTAGTCGCGGTCAAGACCACTTGGCTAATGAGGCAGTTTGTTGCCATTACCGGGCATAAATCCAAACTCCCAACTACTACTGAGAATTTCATAGAAAAGACTATTAACACTGACTAATAACACTACTCTACCTGGGAATCAAACCCGGGACCTCTAGCGTAGCAGTCACACTTAGGAACATTAGACTAATGAGGCGGTTTAGAATTTAACATGCCATCATCAAACCATTACCGTCCCACTGCTGGGCACGGGTCTCCTCTCAGAATGAGAAGGATTAGGCTATAGTCCACCACGCTAGCCTAATGCTGGTTGGCAGACTTCACACGCCTTCGAGAATTTTCTCAGGCATGCAGGTTTCCTCACGATGTTTTCCGTCCCCTTTTAAGCGTGTGATAATTCACTATTAATACGCACATGCCGAAGCGGCGGTAGCCTAATGGCTAGGGCGTCGGACTTGCGATCATATGGTTGCCGGTTCGAACCCCACCCATTGTACTACCGACGTGAACCCACTCGTAACTCTAGCTTAGCATAGGGGTTAACAAGAATACTAGTAATGTGCGACCCGCATTACTAGTAAGCTTTTAAAAAAAAAACATGACGAAGTTAGAGGTGCGCGACGTGAATTCGAACTCGAAACCGTTGAATTGATGGTACAATGGTCATGTGGAGGGACGAAGTATCCCCTCCAATCAAAGGGAGGATCCTCTGACTAGGCGGGTGTTTTATCTGGCGGACCACGGCCCAACGGTTAATTCGGTTGTACCTATATGCAAGTTGCGTAGCAAACTTCACTTGCGCGATTCAGGATTTGTTCGTCTGTTTCATATGTAGCGCGGTAGATGTCACTACAGTCATATGACTATAGCGACATCTACCTACGATTTTATCAAATACGGTTATTATTCGGATTGAGACACCGATAATCTAGGTTTCTACTAAATAAAAGACCGGAAAATCGTTCTAAACTTGGTGAATGTATAATGAATTGCAATCACTTACATTTGTTTCAAGTGAAGTATTTAGGACGAAATGTTAGAGCAGGAAAGTAGATTAACGGTATCGGAATACGAATAATAACACACTTTGAATAAATTGTGTTTGAAATACGATTTGTTTTGATTATATTTATATGGGAAATTTGGGCCGCTGGACTCTATATTAATTACTAGCTTCTGCCCGCGGCTTCGCTCACTTGATTCTCATAAACCAACAGTGATGACCTCTTCTTTGTATGGGTGTATATACATTATACATAAATACACAAAAACATAAATAAATAATTATAGACAATAATATAATAGTAAAAAATAAATAAATATAATAATAATATATTGCTTCCTCTCTCCTACATTGCGTGCCCGACGGGGTCCATAATGAACTATTTTATTGTAAATTTACCATCGGATTGTATGAACTACATTGTGGAATGCAATAAATATTGAGTATTGAGTGTTGAGAGAGGTCAAGCTGTATCTCAGGTTCCGTTTAATTATTTGAGATAGTTGTTGGAGCACATAGTTTCTAACAGAGATAACAAAATTAAAATCTATTTAGTAGTTTTTGCCCCAATCCGTAACAAACAGACAAGAATTATATTAATCACATTTTCGGTTCGGAGACATTATATATAATATCTACAAACCCAAATATGTGGGATATAACTATATACCCTAACCCACTTGTTTTTTTTTTAAATATCTACAATGTACAGACACAGCATTTTTACAATTTTATAATAGTAGAGATTTACATATTCAATTTTAAATGTTACCTTTACGGTTCCAGTAATAGAGATGGCTAGAACCACATCATCTTTTCTTGAAGAAGGACGGAGCACCTGAAATACAATATATATTATAGCTATGCTGAGTAATACTTCTAATGGAGCAAATATTTGTATGACCTACAGGTAGTCGTTCCCGGTCTGGGTATTTGTGTATGTTATAAGAACTAAATTGTAAAATAAATCAATGTTATCTTTGTTGAAAGGAGTACCTATCTATGGAGTTTCTTGCCGGTTCTTCTCCATAAGACCCACTATTTGGAACCGCGCACCTAGTTTTTGACAATTCAAAAGTACCTACCTGTATTACTGGTCTAATTGAAATAAAACATTTGACTTTGACTTTGTTAGAATTTGTATTTTGATAATCACCTATTAGATGATACAGGTGATTATTAAGATCATAGTTACATAGAATTAATGTTCCGCCACCCGCAGCTGATATTCTGTTGTACGCACTGGCAACCGTGAAGTTAGTTACATTAAATTGCATTGTGTCAGGTTTTAACCAGGTTTCACAAAAACATAATTTGTCAATGCAATATTTATGTATTAATAGTTCTACATCTAAGATTTTGCCAGAGAAGCGATTTATGTTCTGGTGGGAAAGAAGAAAATCCTAATGTGGAGCAACATATAAAATAAACCGGCCATGTGCGAGTCGGACTCCCGCACGAAGGGTTCCGTACCATTATTTATAAAAACGGCAAAAAGAATCACGTTTGTTGTATGGAAGCCCCCTTAAATATTTATTTAATTCTAATTTTTTAGTATTTGTTTATAGCGGAAACAGCATCATACATCATCTGTCAAAATTTCAACTGTCTAGCTGTCACGGTTCATGGGATACACCTTGGTGACAGATGGACGGACGGACAGTGGAGTCTTAGTAATAGGACCTTCGGGTACGGAACCCTAAAACATGTACACAGATAATTACAATAATGTTAGTACTAAGTATTCCATGCTTACATGCAACGCTGATATCCAGTCAGGGTTCATCTTGGAACTGAGAGAGAAGAGTATCTCCAACGAGAAAGGATCCATGATGAGAATCTCTGCATAGTAACCATTGCAGAACAGACGCAGGTCTTCACTATTGCACATATGGTATGCCTGAAATGATAATAGGCTTTGACTATTTATCTTCTACGGCAATACTCATCAGAAAAACGAAAATAAAATCATAGGGGGGCAAACGAGCAGGCCGATCGCCTGTAAGCGATAACCGCCGCCCATGGACACCCGCAACACCAGAGCAGTCATAAGTGTGTTGCCCGCCTTTTAAAAGGGTTTGCGTCTCCGGTATCCTCACTCAATCGGCGAAACACAACGTAGGCGTTGTTTCACGCTGGTTTTCTGTGCGGCCGCGGTATCAATCCGGTCGAGCCGGCCAATTCGTACCGAAGCATGGCTCTCCCACGGTAAAAAATTAAATTATTGTACCGAAAAAAAATTCGAACGCGTGTACTATGACGATATGACCATGACGAACTCTTTAAATCTCTGTCTGTTTGTAAATCTTTCTATCTGTAAAGTATGTCATATCGTTTGAGAAGCAAAGTAACTTGCGGGTGTGACTTGCAGTAGCGTAGAGGTCATAGCATCTGGGCAATACACCAGGGGCCCTAGTCTGCTATTTCAATTGACTCAGAATGACCGTCCAATCTGGGGCCCTAGTCTGCTATTTCAATTGACTCAGAATGACCGTCCAATGGCACTAAATGACATAAGAAATGACAGATTTCGTAGAGAAAACTGTCAAAAATCAACCATTATGAAGTCACTGAATCACAATTCTGACACAACTGAATAGTAGACTCGGCACCCAGAGCTATGACATCTATGCTACTGCGAGTACCATTTAGAAGACGCAGGTTCTAATCATGACCACAGATTTTTTCGTTTTCGTTTCATAATTATAATAACTCCTTTGCTACAAACCTGTATATTGGTGTGTATTTGTGACAATTTAACACTCTCCCGGCATTTGCCATCAACTAAATCCCACGTACACATCTCACCAGCTTCTGAAGATGACACAATAAAGTTGTTATCCTGAAAAAGACAGAAAAGTTGCCTATGTTAATCTGGAATAATGTAGCATTCAAATGGTGAAAGCACTTTTTGAGTTTATTCGTTACATACATACATATATATAAATCTTTCCTCTTTATAGATAAATAGAAAGTAATATAGTATGTATATATTTGGATTAAAAATAACAAAAACTGCCTCAATAGCCAAGTGGTCCTGACCGCGACTGCTACGCTAGAGGTCCTGGGTTCGATTCCCAGGTCGAGCAAAGTGTTATTGGGTTTTTCTATCAAATTCCCAGTAGCAGCTCGGAGTTAGGAATTTGTGCCCGGTTAATGGCAATAGGCTCGCCCCCTATTACATGGGACCTAAAACATACCGGCGAACTGTGGGTGTACATTAGTACGCCTCTGCCTAATCCTTCGGGGAATACAGGCGTGATGGTATGTTATGTTTTATGTTAATAACAAAAACTGCATCAACTTTAATTCTATTTCTAATTAAAATGTCCTGCCAAAGAGGTTTAATTAAGCAGTTTTTGTTACCTTTATAAAAGAGAAATAAGAAATTTCACATCTGATTATTCATGTACAATAAGGGCCTGTGCACACCACGTTTTTTAAACGCGCCGTTGACACGCGTTTGTAGCAATACAGACGCGATACGCACGCAGGTCAGACGCAGCCTCTGTAGGATAAAAGAGCGCCATGAACACATTTAAAAAACGTGGTGTCTAAAGGCCCTAAAATACACATAATTTCACTACACTATCAAAGTAAAGATCTATTTTACTTAAACAATCTAAAAACGAAGCGAAGCACAAGGCGGCGGTAGTCTAATGGCTAGGGCGTCGGACTTTCGATCGTGGTTGGCGGTTCGAAACCCATCCATTGCACTACCGACCCTTACGTAGCGTTAGCGTAATATATGACACACATTGCTAGTAAGCATTTAAAAAAACATACCTGTATAATCGAAGCTCTAGATAGACATGTAACCGGAGCAGTATGTCCCACCAACAAACACCTAGGTGTCATCTTCAAATTATCTGGATCCACCTGCCATAAGCAAATCTGTCCATCATAGCAGCCTGTGACTAGTGTCTTCTGGTCCCGGGAGAGGTAGACCGAGGAGACGCAGTGGGTGGGGGCATGCTTGCCCCATAGCACTACGGGAACTATGAGGTTTGTGCCTGGCATGGTGAGCTGGAACAATAATTGTCATAGTCAGTTTTGCTTTAAGAAAAAAAAATAAAAAATGTACATCATAATTTTTTTATTTATTTATTTGGGACAAACAAACACTAACACATTGTGTGTCTTATCTCATGAATACAAGACTAATTTAAATGTGAAACTCACATCATTATCCACAGAATATAGATATAATTAATTGAATACAAGATATTGAAAAGTACTACTATTTTCACTCTTTTATTTTCATCAGCCATCACAGTCCACTGCTAAATTAAGATGAATGATTATGAGAAATTTGACATCACTCATTATTGGTAGCTTAGTTAACTAATAAAGCATTTGGTGTATCACACCCTGAATTCGAAAACATATTTTGTGCCCGACACAATTTTCATTAACTGAAATTTATATCTTTTAATTATAATATTGATTTGAGTGTCAATTTGTGTTCACAACCATGGCCTAATATGTTCAGGAGTCTTGGAAAAAATGGAAATTTTAATATCAAAATTTTTACATCTGCTAGCAATTTTGTATATTATTAAATATGGTAATCTGTAGAAAATGAAGTGGGTAGTATATTGGTTAAATTTAATGTTAAGATGCCACTGTTTATATATAACTAGCTTCTGCCCGCGGCTTCGCCCCCGTGGAATTCGGTCTGTCATCACATCCCACGGGAACGGGATAAAAAGTATCCTATGTCCGTCTCCTGGTTCTAAGCTACCTCTCCACCAATTTTCAGCCAAATCGGTTCAGCCGTTCTTAAGTTATAAATAGTGTTACTAACACGACTTTCTTTTATATATATAGATATACTGTGGTTTGTTTTCCCTTATGAAAAAAAAAATAGGTATGTTATATATGTTTATGAATAAATTATGATGATAAACTGTAGTGTTGTAGCTGTGGTAGCCCACCACCACAGTGGCAGGTAACATAAAGATATTTTGTACATTAAACTAAAACTAGGTGGGTGGCAGGAACACCACCCAAGGTGTTTTAAAAATTCTTCCTTCAGGAAATCCATATGTATCCCCATGGTTCTTATTTCTTTTTGACTTGCCTCTCCATCACTGAAGAATATTTTCCACTCAGCTGTCATTTGTTCAAACATTTCTTTCTATCAATTAAAAGCCTTTGCTTCACCAAAAAAAACACAACACTATATTTATAACACACTATTATTACAAAATAGGTCAGCACAATAAAAGGTTTATTTCAAATTTGATGGTCTTTGTAACAGAAGAATAGAAATGTACTGGTGAATGGATGGAGAACAAGCTAAATGGATGATTAATATTTTTTACATGTATAAATTGCCAAATTGAAATGAAAATTTATTATGTAACCGTTCTTGGCCTAAATAAATATTGATTGGATTATTCATAAAAGGAAATGAAAATTCAATTCAATTGAAAGGAAAAAATAATGTAATGCATAAATATAATGTTTTGTTCTAAGTAATGTTATAGATGTAATCTATTCCAAATTTAATTTAATTATTTTATAGATAGTCTAATTTATTTATAATTAAAATTTAAATTTAGAAAATTAATATATATTTTTTTAAACTACAGGGGCCTTTGAATATGACTTTCTAAAATATTTTTTTCACAAAAGGTTTGACTAGAATGAAAGTTGGCACAGGAATGGAAGAAATTCAGTGGAATGGGCACACTGTAATAAATTTAAGGAATGGTTTCTTCAGAAGATTTATGTGTGCTACTACATATTGAATTAACTACTGCTGTTTATATAATCTGGATACAATTTAGAATGTTGTTCTGAACACGAAAAAAATAACAAATACATAGGCTCAAGAGATTCTAATTAGAACTGATCATGTGACTTAATATTTTATTCAATACTACGTTAGGTAACAGCTTAAATAGCGCACAAATGTACCGCGAAGTTGTTTTGTTAGCATAATAATATGATAAGACATGGTTTACTAGGATCATCTGCCTCAAACCCAAGGACAAATCAATTTATTACCTGCCAAGTACTGTTAGGAACAGATATAAAGGTTTTAGCAGCTTCTGCACTCCTAAACGTCCATGGAAACTAGCAAAACTTGCAATAGAATTAACTTTAAATTGTTTTATTTATTAAAAACACTAATACTGCAACAAAAATCAATCGCCCCTGCTGTCACTTTGTTGACAGCTGACTGGTTGGTGTAATCATTTGACGTTGACATTAAATTTCATGGTGTTGGCAGAATTGCACGTTTCTTGATGCTCCTACACACGAAACGAAAAAACGGAATCTACCGATATTTTATCGCTTCGTATTGATATTATTGTAATAATATGTAATTGAATACTAAAAAAGGTGACTACAGCCTATTGCCGTCCACTGCTGAACTGAAGTAGAAGTTGTATATTTTAGTATTTTTTAAAGCTGTCTAGCGACGTGGGTCGCACATTACTAGTATTCTTGTTAACCCCTCGTGCTAAGCTAAATGCTTGTGTTACGAGTGGTTCACAACGGTAGTGAAATGGGTGGGTTTCGATCTGGCAACCACATGATCACAAGTCCGATACCCTAGCCATTAGGCTACCGCCGCTTAAAGATGCTGTTTAATTTTCACTATAAACATTACATTTCCAGTAGGGCCTATCACACTACCGTTACGTAAGTAACCGGTCGTATTAACCTTAGATAACCAAAAGTAAAGTAATAAATAATTTAAAGTGATTGTTATATGTAGATAAAAAAGGTTTTAGTCATTTTAATACCGATCAACAAGTTTAATTTTAAAACTCGAATGATACCTACCTAGAATGTCAGGAATGTCAATCCTCATTACAAGGGGGCAATGTTGAGATTTTCTAAATATTTTGAATACAACAGTCTAATTGGAGAACATGGCGGAAAAGGCGAAATCAAAAGAACGCTCAAAGCAAAACATAAAAGAAGAGAAACTTACAGACTTATCGAGTAAAATTGATGAAACTGATGAGATGAAATTGAAAATGCTGGCTGCACTTGAGAAGCCTGAACCTGATGATATGCTTTACCCACCGGAACTAAATGCACATTTGATTGAACAACTTAAAGTATGGGAAAAATTATACCTCATAGAATAAAAGTTAGCTATAGAGCGCCTCCTAAAATTGCTGCTACTCTTTGTTTTTTTTTTCGCTTATTTTAAATATTGTGTACCTATTATACAATATGCTTCTGTTATATGGAATATGCTTAAATTAGCATTCATCTTAGCATGCATATCTCGAATCTTTTTCTAAGTTGTTAACTCAGTTTAAATTGCACTTTTTATGAAAAGAGAAACTTCGTTTAATCAGTTGTTTGCTTTTTTATTCCAACTTATTAACAGCTAAAAGCAAATTGATATTTACAGGTAATGACAGCCGAAAATAACGAACTACGCAAATGTATGTTCACAAAGGATCAAACTATGAAAGAGCTAAATAAAACGATAGCTGATTTAAACCAGCGGATACGTGACATCATTTCCGGTACGGGGCCCGCAATATCTTCAAAATCCGCTGGAGTTATCAGTGCAAAGATAACAGAGCTCTGTAAACAGAACCGACATTTGGTCGCTGAAATCGAAGGTTATAAAACCAAAAATGCTGCCTTAGAACGAAAGGTTATGCAGCTAGATATCCTAAACAAAGAACATGAAAAACTTGATATATGCTTGTGTAAAGACGAACCAATAGACGCAAGCCCAGATGAACTGAAAGAACTTAACAATAAACTGTCTTCAGTCAATAAAAAGCTTTACGAAAGCAAAAACAGAAATCTGGAGCTCAAAAACGATATTCTGATGGCAACGAAAATTCTTCAGCAGGAATTGGGAGATAAGTTTACGAGTATTAAAGAGTTGCAGAATGATGTAGCTGGTTGGAAGGGCAGAGCACAACAAATTGTATTGTTGCAGGCGAAGGTTTCTGAGCTTGAGGAGAAATTGGGTGGGAAACAAAAGTCAGATCCGTTGTTGGAAGTCAAGAGGAAAGATCAGAGTCAGGTAAAGTAATTTTCGAGCCTTTCTTTCTTTTCAGACACAAAGCTGCCCAATTCGAAACTACTTTGAGTTAGAATAAAGCTTGATAAATACCAACAAAAATAAATTCATTGATGTTTATTTTCACAATAGTGTTTATTTAAAATATTATTGACAACAGAATTTATATATTTTGTCAATCATTGTTCATTACAAATTTAACAGATTATCAGAGACATAGAATTAAAAAGGAAGAAGGAGGTAGATCAAGCCATGAAGGAAATGGAAGGTCTTAAAGAGGACAATCATGATCTGAAGAGAAAGCTGGAAGGTGCACGATGCAGGATAAGAAACTTAGAATGTGACGCGACAACTATTAGACAGAAGATGCAGACCTTTGTCGAGAAGAGCAGCCATGATGACTTGTTAATAAACGAACAGAGGGTAAGATGGATTTATAATTGTAACCTTCGTCAATAAGAGAATTCAATTAGATATTGCAATTCATAAACCTTGATAAATTATCTTTCAGAACCAAATTAAGAGTTCAGAAATTTACTATCAAGAGATTCTCAAGGAGAACACAGCTAAAATGAATAAGATGAACATCGAAATCGGTGAATATCAAAAACTAATTAAAAACACCGATGCTAAAATCGATGCTTTACGAAAACAAGCAACTGAAAAAGCGACGAAAATTGAAGAACTAAGAGCTCAACTACTAAGATATGAGGAATGCTCTCTGCAAAGCATTTTCTTCACTCCAATGAAAACAGCGACAGATAATGAAATAAAAAAATTATCCGAGTTAGTTGTAATCTTAAACACGAGGTTAGACAATGAGAGGCACAAATGGGAAGAACTAGAACTTAACCACAGAAAAATGAAAGAAAAGAAAAAACGTTTAGAGCGAAAAATTTCTAATTTGGAAGATGAAATAAGGTCTCTAAGAGACTCCAGGAGAGGTTCAAGGTTCTCAAAGTCTTCGATCGTAAGGGAACCTTATGATTTGAACGGATCTTCATCAGTTGTGAAAAAGCAGTCATCCATATCCGGGGTAGCTGATAAACCTAGTGATACAACAACGAGTTCTGAGCCTGGCGAAGATTTACTTGATAGAGAAGATTTGAAATATAGGCTAGAATTAACTGAAGAGAAATTAAAAATTATGGAAGATAAACTTAAGATGATTGAGGAAGAAAAACAATACGACTATAACCATCTAACAGAAATGATTCAAACGTCTAAACAGTTGTTCAATGAGGCATTGATGGTGTTACAAAGAGAGAAGTGCCTTTGTTCGTAGTTATTTGTATGTTTTATTTTACTTTGTTTTATTACATACATAGATTTTGCAATAAATGTGGTTTCGATTTTTTAGTATCAACTTGATAGTCACTCAGTCTCAATCTGGAGATGGGTACTACTCATTCAGGAAATCTTACAATATTAACATAACATAACATACCATCACGCCTGTATTCCCCGAAGGGTTAGGCAGAGGCGTACTAATGTACACCCACAGTTCGCCGGTATGTTTAGGTCCCATGTAATAGGGGGCGAGCCTATTGCCATTAACCGGGCACAGATTCTTAACTCCGAGCTGCTACTGGGAATTTCATAGAAAAACCCAATAACACTTTGCTCGACCTGGGAATCGAACCCAGGACCTCTTGGCTAATGAGGCAGTAATTATATTATTATACAATAATTATATTATATTACAATAATGATCTTTCTCAAAAACTATAAAGGCAACCTTGGCTAGCTTGGCAGTATGGCACGTATGATGTAGGTAGCTGAAAGCTGAAATTATAAAAATTCTCAACGGTAGTGACAAAAACAATAAAATGAGGAAAACGAGAAGAATAACATATGTAAAAACGAGATTAATTTGGATAGCTCAAATAAAGTTAACACTTTGAGCTTTTACACCATAAACACTAACTTCTTTGACTTCTACTAAGCTTTTAATTTATAGGTATGGCAATATTTTTCTGGTAGAAAAGTTTAGATGTTTGCCACCCTAACGGCCGCCATTTGTCATTTTTTTGGCATGCGCGTACGGGAATGCTACGAAAATCGTGCTCTTGAGTGTTTTCTTACAACAGTTACAACACCGAGTTTTGAACTTGTTTGTGAATCGTGAAAACCCGTGTTGCTCTGTGAAATATCAGTGCTAATATATATTTATTGTGTTTTTTGTGTTAAAAACATTCAACATGAATAAAACTTGCGCAAGGTGTGAGAAAACAGTTTATCCGACTGAGGAATTGAAATGTTTGGACAAGGTAATTTTCACATGTATTCCTTTTAGAGCCTATATCAAACCGGTTACATTTTTATTGCATATTTTTACGACAATTACAATAGAAATAATGATTGGAAAGGTGACATTGAATGTAATTTTTGTTGTATGAAATTATTTATTTCAATTCAACCGACGACTAACTTTTTCGTAACTATTGTCGTGTGCCGGGCACATCAATTCATGCAGCCGGACGCGTGACTCATTAAATTATATAAATTGACTCTGATATCATTGTGAGCTCTTTATAATAGCGCATCTGTACTTACTCTGACCTTTTTACCTAATTAGAGTCGTCTTAGGCGACCTTGTGTTACATTATGTATCGATTGTATTCAAATGATATCTCGATTATCTTGAAATACTGGAGTTCATACCTTGGCCAATCAAGTAAACGAGATGAGATAAACTGGGCGACATTTTTCCCGCTAATTGTTTACAGTGTACCTACCTAGCTATTAAATTTTATCAGTTTGATAACTTGCTAATACATTATCTTGAAAGATAAGAACAGAATTGTATACTTATAAACTTACTCTAGTCTCTTTATTTGATTAAGTACAAAACATTTGAATTCAATTAAATAATGTGTCATAGTAGAAAAAAAATATAGGTATTCAAAGAAAGACATTCAAATATTACAAGTGAGAGGACTGTATCTCCAAGAATATCGCAATCTACTCTTTGTAATGCCTGACAATGAGATAAATCAAATCAAATGGGCTTCTTTGTTTGATAACTTTCCAATGGCTGCTATTTTATATAATAACCAATGCCTGGAGCAGGGAGAGGGGCTTTGGGCCTGGAATGCCCCTCCTGAAATAGCTATTTTAAAATAACAATCCAATCCACAAATCATCCACAAACCAGAAATTTCAGGGGGTGTAATGAATTCCTGGCAACAGCCTTGTTATCCCATTAAGACCCATTTTGCAAAATCTATACCTAATTGTTTAGATTTCATATTTAAATCTCTTTGTATGCCACAAAGACATGTTTGACCAAGCCTGCTTGTAATTACTAACCCTTATTATTGAGGAGCTATTCAAGAGACACTCAGTGACCAAAATTTGTTTTCATTTTTCATAACCGAACAGTATTTCCTGTTGTTTAAACTACCACATTCATATAAATCATAACAAACTATACAACAGCTATTTATTACTGTAAATAAACAGGGCCGAATTGCAAAAATGCAATATTTGCAAACTACTGGGCCCAATTATAGCGAAGGACTTGTAAAAGAAAAAGTAATAACTGAGCTGTGAAAAACATTTTTGTGATCCATGAAGAATGGGCTCCCATCGGCCATGGGGCCCCACAGTTGACAAATTATTTTCATCTTCAGCATAATATTAGGAGAATAAGGAACTAATTAATTCTTCTGGTATCCTACCTGTGCCACATCTATAAGCCTGTCAGGGAGAGCCCTAACTCATCTCTGCAGTGCACATGGCGGCACGTAATCAGAACACTCCCACTCTATGTGCCCATGACCCCAAAGGGTCTCTCACAAATTGTTTCAGTAACGGGGGGTTTTGGCATATAGCCCTAGATGGGCTTGACCAATGTATGGCCCATCCGTCATCGCGGTTTTCACCTGGTTTTTTCTCCTCCTAGTGGGATCGGCCCTCACGGTCCCCACGATTCGCCGGTATGTTTTTAGGTCCCACATAATATGGCTATTGCCTTTAAAAAATGAATGAATGAAATGGAAATCGAACCCAGGATCTCTAGCGTAGCAGTTGAGCTTGAGACCTAGCTGGACTTATAACAGACTTAAATAGTCTATTTCATATAAAATGAAATACTTTAGCCCTGCAGGTCTTCTGTGTTAATGCTATTTTTATAAGTTTGTGAATACTATTGCCATTTGTTATAAATTATTTGTACAGGCAGATGTGAGAGAAACCAGTCCATAAAATATGTAGTTTTATGGATCAAACCATTTCAAGAACACACCCACACAAATAGTTTGACCAAAAAAATGTGCTAATTTCAATAACTGGTTTGAAAGTTATTACATAAGTCCATGTTTAAATATTTAATTACACACCACAGACATAATATGTGAACATATAAACATCCTAATTTATGGCATCCTTTTTTGAAAGTAGAATAAAAAAAAAATAGAATCTTTGGTCTAGTAGTTGCAAGGGCAGCTGTTGATAGATACTGGGTTTTACTCCCAGGTCCACCAAGGCTAACCAAAGCCGCCAAATTCAATTTTCAATGGATTTTTCAAAATTTGTTGGTCTAATAACACATTCTAACGTCACCTCAAAGTCGTAAATTCAGAATGTGACGGCAAATTTCGACCTGGTGGGACTCGCGGTTTAGTTAGTTGGCTGAAGTTGCAGGTTTGAATTATTCTAAGTACATTCATGGAAGTAGTCATTGCAAAAACAACATTGTTTCGCCCTTACAGGACACAATGAATTGGTAAATTAAAAGTAAAAAAAAAGTATACTCCGTAAAGTTGCTTTATTTCAATTCCAGACTACTGTGTTTAAAAATAGGTTTAAGGTAATATAAAATAATAATAGGTTTTTATACTCAGTATGACACATGAAATGAAATCCTGGCTTAATGGCTGCCATAATTTTACTGCTTACTAGTACTGTATTACAATTTATCCTCATATAACCCAATTAGGTTAGCCGGTGAAGTCATACTATATCATCATAGTCATGAAAATCTTATGTACCTAATTATGGAAAAACCATAGTATGAGGTAAACCTAATTCACTAAAACTTATTTCAGATAGCAAATAATATAATTACATATATGAACATGTCAATTTTACAAATATAAAGGATATAATTACTAATTCCTCATAGACTTTTTCCATACCATTATCCTGTTGATAGTCTGGTTGTCATTCTTTTTGGGCTTATGACTGTAATATGTGTTCGTACAGCAAGAGGAACCAAGAGCTTTACAAGCTTTATGAGACACTGAGGCTTTGGATCTTTATTTTTTTGAAAAACGTTTCCTCTCACTAGGATTTTCTCATGTATCGTGGGTGCTCTTACAAACACAAATTCTCACACACAAACGCCCTGACCTGGAGCAAATACCTGTAGATCGTACAAATATTTGCTCCGTGTGGGGATCGAACCCACTACACGTGTCGCAGAAGCCGATGGCTCAGCCGCTACGCCAAACGTGTTGTAGTGTGTATCTTTTAAGAATAAGTAGATTCGCCCGATCACCTTCTAATAAATAGGAAATATTGATGAACTGTGATTATATTGATAAATATTGTGAACTGTGTTTCCGCCTCTGGTTACCCTTCTATTATTACAGGTTGTATACATAAATCTAGTTCACAAGTATAAAATACCATAAATACACCCAAAATTTGTGGATTCCTGAATAAAATCTTAATTTCGCGTCTTATTATTAGCCAATGGCATTACTATCGTTTAAAAAAAAAAAAAATTTAGTTTTATTATTCAATCACTGAAACTATCGTTTTCTTTCACAATTTTAACTGGGTTACTAATATTCCAAAAAAATAAGAAAATTGACAGCACGGTAATTATTTTTACACTGATAAAATTAAGAACTCGATAGTTGATAATGCCGCTTATCGATAACAAGAAAAAATCACAAAAAGATATGATTCCGGCCAGGATCGAACTGGCGGCCTTCTGCGTGTAAAGCAGATGTGATAACCACTACACCACGGAACCAGTTGAGTGTACGCACCAAATTCGCGTTCACGTTACAATCGCTTTCGTTTTTACATTGCACACGTGTGACGTCATCATGTTAAATTGTATAGACTTGATTGTGATTGGTATTCAGTCGTACAACGTGTAATTATGTACTTTGGACGTGACACGCAATGTTATGTTGTAATATAGTGTTTTGTTTATAAGAAAGTAAGTAGGTACCTATGTGTATATCTACGTTTTATGCCGTCCGATATTGTTTTTGTTGCAAAAATAGGTGGGAGAGAGAATGGGACAAATCGACCGGAGTGATACCACGGCCTCACAGAAAAATGGTGTGAAACAAAGTTTACATTTTGTTTCACCGAATGAGTGAGGATACCGGGGGCCCAAACCCTTTTTAAAGATGGGCAACACACTTGCGACTCTTCTGGTGCTGCAGGTGTCCATGGTCCAAGGTGTCCATCTTTTTTATAGTGTCTTTATTTTTATTATTTGATCAGTTTTGACGACCCGTGTGTTGATGATCGATGGGCTTCTGCGTCACGTGTTGTGGGTTTAATTCCCGCAAATATTTTAAATTCATAGTATATGGTAATTGGCCCAAACCCTTTTAAATGGCGGGAAACGCACTTGGGCGGCGGTATTCGCTTACCATCAGGTGATCCGTCTGCTCGTTTGGCCCCCTATCCCATAAAAAAAAGTTTCATACCATAAACCGCTGTTCTCCGAAAAGTTAGGCAAAGGTGTACTACTGCACACCCATACTTCGATAGTACGTTTAAGTCCAATGTAGGGCTAAGTCATAATAGGGGGCTGTTGACAATAACCAGGCACAAAACCACACTACAAAAGAAATTATTGAATTTCACACAAAAACCCAGCCCGGGAACCAGGAACTCTTGTCCAGTAGTTATGTTTACAACCGCTACTAGATTAATGAGGCACTTTATAATTTCCTATGTACTTACCTATAAAAGTTTTTTATTTATTTAAGTATAAATGAAATCATTTTACAGTTTACAATTTATAAAACTGAAAGAAAAAATTACATAAAACATTAATATCTTCTATGGATTGTTTAAGTAATTAAGTGGCTATTGTAATATCGATAGATTTCTTAGTCTGAAATCTCCCCTTCTAACTTTAAACCAAACACAAGTATCTAATAGGTACCAATTTATCCGCTCGCCTGATAACACAATATCAATTATTATAATTATGTAACCAGTAATTAAAACATTATTCGCAACATTGCCAACAGATAAAGCGTGGAACGTGTAGGTACCGTTACCAGTCCATAGACTATAGACGCATTGTGTCAAATAAAAATTGGCGGTAATTATCGCCATGTTGGTCTGTCACGTCACGACTGACATTTGCAGTTTTCTAATCTATGGTGAAAGTTAAAATGGAAACCTTTTTGGGACAGTTTTGTTTTTATGTTGGTGTTGGCAAACGAACCATCTGATGGTGAGTAGCCATCATCCACCTGCATCCACAAAGGATTGAAAATATTAAAATAATCAACAATGATGATATCCACATTATCCACGAGATGGGATGGCCTTATTTTTTAAATTATCCATCACTGTGTAGAACTCTATCTAACGCCATTTTTGTTTCTTTGGTGAAATAAATTATTTGTATGAGTTTAAGTGAGTTGATGCATTTCCGAGCCTTAAGAGCCCCTAAGAACTGCAGACTGCAGCTGCCATAGCAATTGATAGAAGGAACTGGCGCAAAAATCCGGCCACAACGTGTTGCTTTACGACAGACTCCGACGTGTTCGCCAGCCAGACAGACCCTAAGACCGCCTGCCACCAAGCGAGTGGGATATTTTCTCGCTTCTAACAAGATACCTTTCTGAATGTCAGTAAGAAAATGTATTCCAACACGTCTCCACACGGAACATAGTTATGGCAAAGTGCATTGGTACTTTTTATCAGTGTACTTAACCTTTTATGTAATACGCGTAATTTTTGCAACATCACCCTCTTCCCCATATCCCAATTTACTTCTGTTCGGCGCAGTATGTCTTTTCCATAAATACATCTTCATCAGCCATCTCATTATTCTCTTCCTTGATAAATGATATTTATTTCTGTAAATAGATCTTAAAAAGACACTTTTACAAGTTGTTTTACATTTTTTTTTACTAGATGGCGCCGGCATTTCCTATCTGACGACCTCTGAGAAGAAACGCCGAAACAAACTCGGAGAATCATGGTCTCATTTAAAGTCCAGACAGTAGTAGTAGTATTATAGGATAATAATATGTGTTTTACGATGTAGGGCAAAATCTGAACAGACCTTTTGAAGAAAGAGCCATAGCAGTCTTGAGTTGACCTGTCCTAACTGACGGCACGCATGCACCAGTCATCGTGTCTCAACGACTCAACGACCCGCTGTGTCGTGTATATGTATCGTGTCTTCTCCTATATTCATCCACATTCATGCTCAAAACCTTCCAAATAACATGGTCTTCATTCCTACGCACAATTTTTCATTTCGTAAATGGTGTACATTTTAAATGTTGTTACAACACGTCGGCTAGCCCGAATCAATATACTATCATGCATTGCCAATATACATTTTACTACGGATATTAAATTCGACTTAATCCAGGTCTTTGTGTACATTACACATTACGAAATTTATGTAACCTATTCATAGTTAATCCGTGTCGAAAGCAATATAGCTATTTCAAAATCTTTAATTAATATGAAACCACAAAACGAAACGACAGTAGAAAGTATTCGTACTTAGATATATTGAAATAAAACTAAGACGGATCTTATCGCGTTATATTACATTATCAAATCCTAAATTTTCGGACTAAATACAGCGTCCATGGTCAAGGGCAAACGGAAATAACCATGGACGTCTAGTAATTAAATAAAAGTATACAATTGTATACAAGTGTATACTTTTATTTAATTACTAGACTTACGAAATCTAGGAATACTGATTTCTGAGACTTACGCAAATATTAGCGTCCATTGTATACATGTATACAAATGTATAAAGGATGTATGTATACGTCCTTTTGGGTAAAAAAAATCTTGTGCGTCGCTAAGGGTAAAAATACATTATGTTCTTTCTTTCTTCTTCTTTTCACCTTTTACCATAGTGGTAGTCAGAAACTATAGAATGCCACTTGCTATAATTCTGGCATTTTTTTGAATCGTCTTTTTATACATCTTGTCATACATGCGTTGCTTGCTTTTTGAAGAACCTTACCAATTATGTCGGTGTTTGTCTTCTCTAACTAGGGCGTTCGCTCGCGCTTGAAGCAGAGTAATAAAATTAATTATGCACAAAAAAGGCCAAATTAAGAAAAAACTGTGACATTTATGTAGCTATATTTGCGGCTTTGATCACCATTTTTATCCTGTCCTCTGTCAACATAGTAAATATTCTAGCAAGGTCGTTGATAACAAAAGTACACACAAGTGTAAATATAGATAACACATTGTGTAAGCGGGCTATCCTGAGTAGGCATGAAAATTATTGCTACTTAAATTTTTGGACAAATTACATTTGTGAAAATTTACAATCTGCTATTTTTATTCACAGTGAATATCCGCTCACTTCCTCTTATCGAATCGACACACAAACGGAGAGAGAAGAGCAAAAGAAAAGAAATTATAACATAAACATAACATAACATACCATCACGCCTGTATTCCCCGAAGGGTTAGGCAGAGGCTTAGGTAGGTACAATGGGTTATAGCTGTTACCTGACCCACCTTAAAAATTTACGAATTTGAACCCTCTGCTTGTGATATTACGGGTTATTCAATTTGTATGAGGTAATCAGACTAGCGCTACTCGATGACAAATAAAATAATAATACAGACTACCTACTAAGCAATTTTGATCTTTAAAACAACGACCTAGGTCGTTGTTTTAAAGCGACTTGTTCAAGATAGGCAAATATTATAAACTACAGTTGTGCCAATTTGATCTTTAACACGTAACGTTAGGGTAGGTAATCTTTGAATATTGTTTTGTCACATGATTGAGCAGTTGTTAATTTCAATAACACTTGTTAAGGTGATTTGGTCTGGTGGTTGCAACAGTGCATCTATGTTAGCATGGTTATGAGTTCAAAACTAGCCCTGCGCTTCTTATAGCTTTTTATGTTTACAATATTCAAATATATTGTTTTTTGAATTCCAAATGTTTTTATATGATATTTAAATACTATTTAAATAAAAATAACAACAGAAATGAAAAACATTAATTATTATGATAACGATTTTATTAAATATAGAATACACAATTACTTGTCATAGATATATAATTATATATATTATATTATTTAAATAATATATATACTTATATTAAAAAGCAAAAACGTAAAAAGAAGTTTTAATACTTATGAAAGCTTGATTTTTTTTATTAAAGTTGTTACTTACTAAATATTTTCTTTGTTTTAAAGTTGCCTATAAAATACCCATTTTTATTTTTAAAGTAGGTAATTAATCTAATACATACCTACTTTAAACAGTAGTCAATGTAGTGAATCAACATGTTAAATGTTTAGAAATATAATATAATATTTCTATTATTATAACAATAACATCACCACATAAACTATTATACCTACTTTAAAACTTATGTGACAATAGCACTATACTTTGACCTACTTTATAGGTTTTTAAATATTTATATAATAATAGTTATGATCGCAAAAGGACATGCTTAATCACTGTAAGAAACACTTCCTTAGAAATTGTGATAACAACAATTGATTTAACACACTGACACATAAGTATTACTCCAGTGGAGCACCATCTCTTTCTATAATTTGTTGCAAGGGGCTTCGCATGCCGCACATCATGTTTCAGCAAGCATTACTTCCTCTCATCAGTTCCCATGTTGAAGTCACAAGTTGTGCCAAATTTTCTTTTGTCCTGACTTCTAATGAATCCCAATTTAAAATCATTTGACCCCACAAATTTTCTATTGGGTTTAGGTCAGGCAGGGCTTTTAGATGGCCAATTTATTGTCTTGGCACCTTCTTGACTGGCCAGCCAATTTTGCACCACAGCAGCTCGGTGTATGGCGCAATTATCTTTCATGAAGAAAATATCCGTGTTGTCACGTAATATTTCCAAATATTAGTGACTATTTAATCGGCCATTTCCCGTTTCTTCAAAACGTCTCAACCACAATCTGACGGTATTTCTCTGAAACAAAGAAGGCATATAAAAATAGGTTTGATTAAAGCAATAGCTAGGTATAATAATGAAATTTAAAATTATAAAAATACACTTACTGCTATATAAGTCTCCTAGCAATTTCTCTGATGCCAACATTCTCATCGTGTAAATAGTTTATTTTGTATTTTAAATAATCACAGACAATGACATGATAATAAAACTACTACAAAACATAAATAAAAAAATTGGAAAAATACGTTGTTTTTCACAATTTAGTAAGGCAAGGTAAAAAGTGTTCGCGCGTAGTCACTGCAATTGTGCGTAGACTGGCTTTAGCTTTGTTGTCACGGTTTATTTTTATTTTCCTACCCTAAAACTTAGTAACATTTGAATACCAGTTTTATAATGAACGCGTATTTGTCTTTCATCTACCCACTTATTACAAGTTAAGTGAAAATATAACCAAGTTAGAAACTTTATATTTGGAGAATGTGTCCGTCTATAGTTCTTTACAATAATGTAAGAAATACTTCTTGAATAAATTCTAAATTGAAAACAAAATAATATACGCCATGCAGGATTTGAACTCGCATCTTGCTCGTCTCAGTCTTACACACGAACCACATGACCAGATCTACTTGTGTGTATTAATTAAAATAAGCTATTAGTAGCAATGACACTAATTATATTATCGAAGATAAACCTTTAGTCTTACAACATAAAAATCTAAATTGAATAACAAGTAGTTATAAATATCCTAACGCAAACGTTTTGCGTATCTGTATTATTATTGTATTCGTTCATCGAGTAGCGCTAGTCTGATAAACTCATACAAATTGAATAACTCTTGTAATGTAACAAGCAGAGGGTTCAAATTCGTCCGTTTTTAGGGTGGGTCAGGTAACAGCTATAACCCATTGTACTAATGTACACCCACAGTTCGCCGGTATGTTTAGGTCCCAGTAATAGGGGGCTAGGCTATTGCCATTAACCGGGCACAAATTCCAAACTCCGAGCTGCTACTGGGAATTTCATAGAAAACCCCAATAACACTTTGCTCGACCTGGGAATCGAACCCAGGACCTCTAGCGTAGCAGTCACGCTCAGGACCACTAGGCTAATAAGGCAGAAAAGAAATTATTTAAATAATTAATCCAGATTAGCCTAGTATTCCGCTATGCGCATTGCATTTTCTGTAGCGGCCATTAGGTCTTGATGTGTGCAGGTGTCGGGGTACGCAGGACATGGTAGCATATAGGCCATATCTTCCACTGGACCACATCAAAAGTTAGTGGAGAATCCCCACCGGAACATACTATCGTTACTCAAAGTACGAAATCTAAGATTTCCACGTTACCCAGGAAACACTATATAATCTCACTGACATGTTAATTACAATCAGTAGCTGTTATATTAAATCGACCAGACTGATTCAGGTACTACGTAGTTGTGTTTGTGTATTATTATTGTTTAAAATCAATTAACTTTAAATTAAGATATGACAGAAATGAGATCATTTGTAAACAAAATATGATAGCATTAGAAGCATGGTCCGCGAAAAAAGTAGCAGGTGTGATTGCGTGATACATGAACAATTATTTCATATGATTTTTTAATCCTGGAAATTTATTAACTGATATTTAACGTGTCCAACATTTTTGTAAATAGATCTTTTTAAGACACTTACTAGTAAATTTTTAGTGCCTTGCGAAGGTACCTTATTGTTAGTGCAAAGTTTAGATTTCATAACTAATAGCCTCTGAGAAAGTATGTCAAAATGTAGGGCAATGTCTGAAATGGTCTTTTGACGAAAAAAAGATAGCATCGTTGTGATAGACGATGTTTTTGTCAACTACCAAAGAGAAAGTGCTTTTTTACGTATTGAGAGTTTGAGACAACGATCGTCAAACTCATAAATTGTATCAACGAACTCCAGAGAAAGAGAGAGTACTCCAATTTAAAAAGAAACAATATAGGTTTAATACTAACATTAATAAAATAAATGCGAAAGTAAGTGTCTGTTTGCTTGTTGCGTTTTCACGCCTAAATCGCTCCACCATTTTTTTTATACCACTAAGTTGACAAACAAGCATACGACCCGCCTGATGGTAAGCAGTTACCATTAGCCTATGGACGCTTGCAACACCAGGGGTATCAATCACGTGTTGCCGACCCTGTACAATTCTTTTCATACCCATATTGCCACCCCATTTAAAGATTAAGGAGAAATAGTAGTATAATAATTCCTATTATATTGATAGGATTTTCGATAAATGTTGGTATAGAGATAGATTGTATTTTGGCCACAGACAAAGGTTACTAGATAAGTACTTAAAAATGCGTGCAAAATCGAGTAAATTCATAAATTTGGTGTTAAAATCACGGTCAATAAAAATGACAAAAGAAACCATATTGGCGCCCAGTGGTTATCATTGATTTGTCAATTTCGTGGAAATGGGGTAGCCCTCAGCACTAAAATCGATTTCCAAAAATGCTGTGCTGTTACATATACCTCCCCCAAAAACTTAATAATGGACAGATGCGAGGGGGAGTGATGTCTATTAATCTTTATCTATGCTCCCCAGTTCCCCGCAAACGGGATCTATTTTTAGTTACTTCACAATAATTCTGTTAGTGGCTGCCTTTCCTAAACAATGACGATGCAGTTTTCAATTGATTTCGTGACCAAGAGGGTGTTTGATTATTAAGACGTCCACCACACCTCATTCTGTCCGTGGCCATGGATTGTCGTGAAGCGACAGATAAAAGAAATAAAAAAACAGAAAATACAATTTATTATAAAAAAAATGGGTGATGGACGTAGTATACGAGAGTATAGTAGACGAGAGTATAGTAGACGATAGTAGCCGGCGGAGCACGAAGACAGCCCGCACGCAGCACGGTGTGCAGCCGGAGCACGTGGACAGGCGGAGCGCGCGGACAGGCGGAGCACGCGGACAGCGCGCACGCAGCACGGCGTCTAGCGGAGCGCGCGGACAGGCAGAGCGCGCGGTCAGGCAGAGCGCGCGGACAGGCAGAGCGCGCGGACAGGCAGAGCGCGCGGACAACGCGCACGCAGCACAACGTCTGGCGGAGCGCGCGGACAGGCGGAGCGCGCGGACAGCGCGCACGCAGCACGGCGTCTAGCGGAGCGCGCGGACAGGCAGAGCGCGCGGACAGGCGGAGCGCGTGGACAGGCGGAGCGCGTGGACAGTTTGCAGCACCACGCCTTGAAGAGGCTCCGCTCAGTGGTCCCAGGGCTGGGTCGGCGGCGTAGGTTCACGAAGTCTTCGATTGAGTTTTGAAGAACCAAGAGGCGCTTAAGACTACTGGTGTAGTTCTCGTGTCGAGACCAGACTAAAAACTCGTACGTTGATGATGCAAAGTGAAAAATTATAATAATTAAGGATAATGGTGTGATGAGAAGTGTATTATGCCTGAAGAACAGATAATTGTGAAGATAACTAAAGGCTAAAGGAATGAAACAGGTATATATACTACAGGATGCTTAAAGGATCCGAAACGTCGGGAATTAAATAAACTATACTTCTATTATACGTATAAAGTTGAAGAGTTTGTTTGTTTGGTTCAACGCGCTCTCGAGTATCCTCTCAGAGTGAGAGGGACTAGGCCATAGTCCACCACGCTAGCCTAATGCAGGTTGGCAGACATCCCTCCCTTGGGACATAGACGCCCGCGTTCTGGCGTCGCTGTACACCTGGCGGAAGCGGGTGACGGAGCGCGGTGACTGGCCCGCCCCGAGGGAGGTGGAATACCAGCGGGAGAGGCTGCACTCAGCGGCAGTGGAGGGGTGGAGGCGGCGCCTAGAGCGCCCGGGCGCTGGCCTCCGAACCGTGGAGGCACTCGGACCGGTCCTGCCGGCATGGGTGGGCAGGCGTCACGGCGTGCTGACCTTCCGGCTGACGCAGGTCTTGTCCGGACATGGGTGTTTCGGCAAGTACCTGTGTCGCGTCGCCGGAAGGGAGCCGGACGCCCGCTGCCATCATTGCAGCGACTGCCCTGAGGACACGGCGCAGCACACGCTCGAGCAGTGTACAGCGTGGGCAGAGCGGCGCCGTGTCCTCAGGGATGCAATTGGAGTGGACCTTGCGTTGCCGGCCGTAGTATCTGCTATGGTCGGTGACGCCGAAGCCTGGCAGGCAACGGTCGCCTTCTGCGAGGAGGTTCTCTCGCAGAAGGAAGATGCAGAGAGGGTGAGAGAGAGTGCCTCCACCCTGCCGATCCGCGCCCGGCGCACTCGCACCGGGCGGAGGAACAGGGCAGATAACGCCCTGTTCCAACCACCATAAAGGGCCACGGGCGGCGGACTTGGGGAAGTCCGACCGCCCACTCACAAGGCCCGAGCTGGCAACGCGGTTTGCAGTTTCCGCGCTCCGGAAACTCGGACGCTCGAACTGACACACCCCACCGCTCTCCCCGGAGTGGTGGATAGTGCATAAAGCATTTCCAACCCCGTCAACAAAAAAACAAAAAGGTTGGCAGACATACGCCGTCGAGAAAAACTATCAGGCATGCAGGTTTCCTCACGATGTTTGCCTTCACCGTTTAATCGCATTACTATTAATAAGCACACGACATCGAAAAGTGAGAAGAAAGCGCCATCGGATCGAACTTTGACTTGACAGTCCGATGGTCACATCACTAGGATATCACTTCTCTAAACTCTAAACTCACTGTTTATTTTAAAAAAAATATATTTATTCAAATTGTTTTCCCTCGTCTATCTGGTCAGTTCAAGTAAAAAGCCTTAGAAAATTGGTAATAATAGATATTTTGGCCGACCTAACATGTTTTGGAATACTCCTTCAGGTGGCTACGAGTGCACCCAATAAAATCAGTATTAGACGATGTTAGGTAGAAGATAAATAATCATATTTATACCAATACCCAGCGTAGTAACATAGTATGTCAACATTGGTGTGCATTGAGGCGTCAAGAGTCATTGTGCCCATGCTTACCACCGTGACGGAATGACGGTAGTACGGTGACAGTCAGTCGCGAGGTTCTAAGGACATACGGGAATCCCGCGATGCGTACCGTAGGTGTAATAAAAAAACTATACCGCTAAATAGATTTCGTTAAAGTTTAGTTAGGAGATTGCATCTTATTAGATTGATTGCATCGTTATTTTGACCGAACTGTACACGGTGACGGGTTTAGTAAGCAAATCTACTACTAACTTAAGACTGGCCGTAAAAGGTTTCCTCTCAAAGGATGAAGTTAAATATATACCGTTTTTTTAAGATACCTTATCCCAAATTATGAATAATTCATTGTGCCCCCATATCATCGGGCGCGCCTGGAATCAATATTAGTGAATATTTATTTAAGAACCAACCCTGTGTTTTTCAGTCACTACGCAATTGTTTCTAACAATTATATTTTCGTGACTTTTTAATGTATTACAAATTGTGCCTTTGTTCTGATATAGAGAAACTCTGGTGGTATTTGATTCGGAATTGTTAAAAGCTGTATTGTTTTGTTATTTTATCATTTGACTAGTCACACCCTGCGGTTTTACCCGCGTTCTATGAGTACTAGCGAGATGTTTAATAGCTTAAAATCTTCCTCATGAATCAATTCGTCCATTTGTGAAAACTGTATTAAAATCTGTTGGGTAGTTTTTTGAGTTTATCTGAAAAACTGAACATAATATTCTTAGGCCCACTTGCACCAACTTTTAAATGTATTTAAATTGTATTTAAACACGAAATTTCTATGAAAAATTGTGTTTAAATACGATTTAAACATATTTAAGAAGTTGGTGCAAGTGGGCCTTAAAGATATAAATTTTACCGAAAAAAGAAGTGATCTCGGGAAGAATTCCAACCTGCGTCTTTCCTGTTAAATACACCGGACGCTTAAGCCAATAAGCAACCGGAACTACTTCTTGTGACGTCGATTTTCTTTTCCACATTCTACATCTTAAGGTGACGTCACATCTAAGGCAGTGGTCTCTGCAGTTTAGTTGTCTAAAGCGTCCGGTTTATACTTGAGACCCAATTATTCTTTACTTTTAAACTTTAATAAACAACAGATAATTTCCAACTGCCTCATTAGCCAAGTGGTCCTGAGCGCGACTGCTACGCTAGCGGTCCTGGGTTCGATTCCCAGGTCGAGCAAAGTGTTATGTAGCAGCTCGGAGTTAGGAATTTGTGCCCGGTTAAAGGCAATAGTCTCGCCCTCTATTACATGGGACCTAAACATACCGGCGAACTGTGGGTGTACATTAGTACGCCTCTGCCTAACCCTTCGGGGAATACAGGCGTGATGGTATGTTATGTTAATGTAATATTCCTATTCACCAAGATACATTCACATGACCCAATTCTCATCTCAAAATGTCTCCTTATAAGTATAAAAACAACAAAGCTACGTGCAGATGGTCGTCACAGCGCAGAATACTGACACAGTATAGAAAGTAGCGAGTAAACCATAACTGCGGCCCGTTCGCGTGGCGCCTGAGGTTAAGCGCCGATTGCACAACGTTAATCTCTTGTTGTTAAACTGGGGTTAGTTGATTGGCGAATGTAGATTTATCGTTGTTTTATTACTGAATCGTGGCTGTCCGCGTGACTGCTGATATCTAGCATAGGCTTCGAATCCGTTTGGACAGTGTTATTGTTATTTTTTCCATGAAATCCTCAGTAGCATCTCGGAGTTGGGATTTGGGTGGAAATACTAGTAACTTCAACTTAGTGGTCGTGATGGCAACACAGTACGTAGTCATCAACTCATTTACTTTTCCACTGTTAAGTCTCGTCTGAGTGTGTGGTATTCAATTTAATTCAGCAAATCGCGCAAGAATAGTTTTTGAATCATATCTGTAATCTGACGGGTTAATTAGGCTTAAGTTAGACGGGAAAGATGGAGCCTTATAACTGGAGGCAGTAAGAATTGCAAGATTTACTGTAACCCAACGTTATTACAAATAAAGCGCAGATATTCGTCACAGTATGTAACAAGTAATGCATAACTGCGAGTCTGTGACCCGTTCGCGGCTGAGGTTAAACGCCGATTGCACAACGGTAATCTTTTGTTTAAAGAGGCGATCAATAGAGTTGTTTATTATTACGTGTTCATAGGTCGTAAATGTAAATTATTTATCATCAAACCATATTACCATTGGGAATGATTGTCTTCGTAAATGCATTTTTTATTTCCCATATTATGGGAATTAAACCTCCGATATTTTTAAAACTAGTTGCACGGTCCCAAATAATAAGTCATACGGAGATCCGATAAGGACTTGGACTGTTTTTTACATTTATGGCCAAATGGTTACCAACTATGTCTACCGGAGACGTGGTAGATGAGAAAGGAATCGGCGGGATGGCATGAATTTCTTTATTAACATAATAGCGGAAAAAAATTGAGGGAGGCCTTTGCTAAGGCACCAAGTTTCCTATTTTATGGTGTATGACAATCCTTTTATTAAAGACGTCAGAATTGTTGATTTTTGACAGGTTTCTCTACGAAATTTGTCAGTTATTATACTATTCTGATACATTTGAAATAGTAGATAAGGCTCCCAGGAGTGTGACAAAGATTAAATAAAAAAAAAAAACTGCGTGTATCGTATGACATGGTCGAATTCAATAAGATATTATCCAGATACTAAGTTTGGTTGCATTGTGTCCAACGCTGACGCGAAACAAAAGAATTATAATGTTATCAGCTGTTCTCGGCTTGCACAATGTTCACTTTAACTTTCATTGTTAAATTAGTTATATATACTCGTATTTAATTATAAATATAAATGTATTAAATGAAGCCACGAGTGTAGGTCACGTCTGGTATAATTATAACAGACGTGTATTTACAATATTCAGGAAACAAAGTAACTGCGCAGAGCCTCTAGGCAAGTTTCATGAACGCTTATCGAATAGAATAGAATTCGCAGTGTATGCACATTGCAAATGACATAAGCTTTAGACCAATCCAGCGTGCACAAAGGTCATCTCCATACATTTTGTTTCTATTTGTTTGTCTATTCAAACTTTAGATTGCCACTTGTATACAGGGGTTGAGTACAGTCCGCTCGAGACGTGTTTTCGTCAATTCAATTCAATTCAAATTCTTTATTTGCATAATATGGGTTTTACAAAAGATGTCACATAATATAAAATGTTTCACCATATTCAGCCTCAAAGCATGCAAAAATTATAGTTGAGGATTAATTAAATCACTAATACTACATGTGAAATACAACAACATAATGGAAACATAATAGGAAAATGTCAAATTAATTAGAACAATCGCATTTCATAAATAATATGTACGGCAACAGTCATTTTAAAGTTTCATCCTCCAAATATTCAGTAACGGAATAGTATGCTTTTTCGACGGGTAGACAATGCAACATCTTCTTTAATACAGATATACTGTCTACCAGTCGCAATTGTGATGGCATTTTATTATAAATTTTTGGACCCATGCAAGATATACTTTTATGTAGGAGCGTTGTCTTTGAAGGACGAATGCATAGCTTGTCAAAACATTATAATACAATTCTATAGTGCAAACAAAAACTATACGTTATGTTTCTTTAGAATATTGAAATCGATTCAGCATCAGCAAATATAAATAGCGTAACGTAACAAAAACAAATGCCGTCGAATTGCTAACCTCCTTTTTTTACATCAGTTAAATATCGAGGCGAGGAGGAATAAGCTCTAGCTATTTCATTTATTTCAGAATTTTTTCCCGCTCTATGATATTTTCCTGTAACACGGGAGCGTTTAACTGTATTTTTTTGGTCATTTGACAACAATGGCTTAACAGCGCTCACAGCAACTAACATGTAAAAATTAATTTGTAGATATTTTGCAATTAAGGAAAAATCCTTGATTTATTAACCTAAGTTACGCTAACACGAATAATAATTGAACTGCCGTAAATCAAGTTATTTTTAGCCACGGTGTCGAGTAACAGCGGACACTATGTCATTTGAATCATAACTGCCCGTTCACCTTAACCTGAGTTTACCTTAACCTTATACGGTGCACTCGACAGCTACAGTTAGTCACTTTTATCTCGGAATCTAAGTAAACTGTTCAATTGAACGCCGTAGAAATTGGGTCGAATATTGTTGCGGTGTTATGAATTTATGGTGCTATTTTTGTCATTAATGTAAGTTGGAAAATCCGGGAGAAGCAAAACACATTTTGTATCATTTATTTGAAATTTGGTCAGGACTATGTCTGTGGGTTAGCTAATTATTGTCATCATTAACCCATCAAGCTGGCAGTTTTTTTTATTGGATAGGGGGACTAACGAGCAGACGGATCGCCTGAAAGTAAGCGATTACCGCCGCCCCCGGAGTCACAAGTGTGTTGCCGCCCTTTTAAAAGGGTTTGGGCATTCGGTATCCCCAGTCACTCGGCGAAATACAACGTACGCGTTGTTTCACGCCGGTTTTCTGTAAGGCCGTGGTATCCGACCGGTAGAGCCAAAGCATGGCCCTCCCACGGTTTCCAGCAGCAGGACAATATATTATGATACGACTGTCCCACTGCTGGGAACGAGTTTCCTCTAGAGAGAGGTTACATTAGTCCACCACGTTGGCCCAATGCGGATTAACAGGTATCACACTCCGTCGAGAAAATCTCTCAGGCATGCAAATTTCCTCACAAAGCGAGTGATATTTAATCTATTCCTAATATATAAAGCTGAAGAGTTTGTTTGTTTGTTTGCTTGAACGCGCTAATCTCAGGAACTACTGGTCCGATTTGAAAAAATCGCGGGCTGAAGCTAGTTATTGATATGCTTAATTATGATTAGTACTCGCAACCGGCGCTTATGTATGAGACGATGAGAGTGTATGTATGCATGTTTTCTTTTTTTTTAAAAAAAGCTTAAGTACTTGCATTGTTGGTCGCACATTACTAGTATTCTTGTTGACCCCTCGTGCTAAGCTAAATGCTTGTGTTACGAGTGGGTTCACGTCGGTAGTGCAATGGGTGGGTGGGTTTCGAACCGGCAACCACATGATCGCAAGTCCGACGCCCTAGCCATTAGGCTACCGCCGCCTTACGATTAGGAAAGACTCAATACCTTTGGTAGGTCAGTCCAAGGGTTATCACTATCACTAGGCTAGCACTGCTGCCAGGCGTGGCTCGTCAGAACGGCTGAACGGATCTGGATGAAATTTAGAACAGATTTTTATCCAGGTTGGATCCATCGCTGAAGTTCACGTAGACGAAGTCTTTAATAATCTATACTAATATATAAAGCTGATGAGTTTGTTTGTTTGTTTGTTTGCTTGAACGCGCTAATCTCAGGAACTACTGGTCCGATTTGAAAAATTCTTTCAGTGTTAGATAGCCCATTTATTGAGGAAGGCTATAGGCTATATATATCATCACGCTACGTGCACGAAGTCGTGAAGCTAGTTTTATAATAATTTTATTTTTGAGTGTTTATTATTTAAAAACAAATGTTGCCGGCAGAAGCTAGTTAGCAATAAAACCAGTGGTTTTCTACCTATTTCGTTTAACAAAGTCAGATGGGATTACCTGCTGGGCCGTAAAGAGCTCATCCTGTGTAATTTGCGCGTCACATCCGAGGTAAGTGGGTCAATTTACTGTACTTGACCGTTGGCTATCTAACTGGTCATTAGAGATGCTATTGTTGCTTTAGGAGTGAGTTTTTTTTTTCTGAACAGTATGAAATGAATAAGAAACCGGTAAAAGTATATTAAAGCATTTAAAGACATCAACATACCATCACCTACACACTTCAAATAAGGTTTGCGACTGAAAAATCGTTTTTCTTTATCTATACTAATATATAAAGCTGAAGAATTTGTTTGTTTGTTGGCTTAAACGCCCTAATCTCAGAAACTACTGGTCCGATTTGAAAAATTATTTCAGTGTTAGATAGCCCATTTATTTAGGAAGGCTATAGGCTATATATCATAACGCTACGCGGACGAAGTAGCGAGCAGAAGCTAGTTTATTCATAAAAATAAAAAGTAGTTTTATTTTTAAATTTCAAACAGGGTATTTCTATTTAAAGAATACACACAAAAAAGATTTTTTCTTGATAAAGTTCAATTACAAAATTATATCAGCTTAAGTTAGTGATCGCAAACCTTTTTTTATGTATGTATGTATCAAAGTCAAAAGTCAAAGTCAAAATCCTTTTTTTTTAATAAGCTTACTAGCAATGCCCCTCTTGTTAACCCCTCGTGCTAAGCTAGATTGCTTGTGTTACGAGTGGGTTCACGTTGGTAGTGCAATGGCTGGGGTTCGAACCGGCAACCTCATGAGTCCGACGCCCTAGCCATTAGGCCACCGACGCTTCAATACATTATAGACAGCCCTCAGAAGAGCAAACAAATTCTGGTAGTGAGAATTTCCCGCTTAGAACCACACACAATCATACACAGCATTCTAACGCTAGCTTCTGTAGCTAGCGTTAGTTGTTACTACTAAGTGCTTTAATTAAAAACAAACATAACATCGTACTTTAAGAGGAAATAGAAAGTGCGCGCAGAATTCAGGGCAAGATAACTAGGGCGATTTCCGTTCACACCTATTTTCTATCTACCGATACCCAAATTTGTTGTTTTATGTGGAAGATCTCCAAATAAATCCGTCTGTAGACCCGATGGAACACATTAATACTGTTTGGTTCTGGTCTTACATGTGCGCGATAGCTGACCGGACGGCTTACTTGATACTAAGCGTCAGCATGCTTAGCGGTGCATGGAGAATAAAGGTATAGCGACATCTACCGCGCTACATACGAACTGCTATTTATAAATCTTGAATCGCGCAAGCAACATTCGCAATGCAACTTGCTTATAAACATGCAGAAGCTCGACATCAACCGTAGGGCCGTGGTTAACTGAGATCCAGCCGTCCCTAGCTGACCCCGCAGCAACGCCCTTAGCTGTTGTTGCTTCGTTTATAAGTTACTCCTGGAGGCATTTGGTGCTTCGTCATCAAGTCTGGTCGCGCTGTAAAGATTCCCCGATCAACAAAATAGCCAAAGACCACACCTAAAAATAAAAAGTAGAGCCGAGGGCCACGTAAAACGTCTATTCGAAGGATCCTCCCTTTTGTTGGATAACCAACAAACATAGCCGTGATAGCCTAGTGATATGACCATTGGACTGCCAAGTCAAAGGTCTCGAGTTCAAATCCAAGGCACGCACCTCTGACTTTTCGAAGTTATGTGCGTATTTATAGTTAATTGTCACGCGCTTAAACGGTGAAGGAAAACATCGTGAGGAAACCAGCATGCCCGAGAGATTTTCTCGACGGCGTGTGAAGTCTGCCAACCCGCATTAGGCTAGCGTGGTGGACTACTACGACATAGCCTAATCCCTCTCATTGTGAGAGGAGACCCGTGCGTAGCAGTGGGACATATAATGGTTTGAATATGCAACAAACCTGGTCCTTCGATACAGCCGTGACAGTATTGCAGCCAGCCAGCCCGCACTAGAGCGTCATTATGATTCATATCGTGACAGTATATATGAAGTAACACTCGTGACAACCATGTGCTATGCATATGAGCCTGCCTCATAATGGCATCATTGAGTGACGTTAAGGAAATATTGCGCAAGCGCAACACGAAAACGGCGATGAGCAACATAGTAATAGTTTTAATTAGTATCTAGAGACCCGCCCCTGCTGCTCACGATTGAAATACTCGCGATTTTCTCTAATTTATATGCATGTATCCTTACATACTCGTAATATGTTAGGTTTCATTATTTTCAATCAACAATAACTGATTTAAACTTTAATAAATAATTAATTATTGTTATTTTAAGAATAATTTAAGTACTACGGTTTTTGGTTTATATAAATATCTCTTAAATAATTTTAAATGACTGTTAATTTCTATCATTGAAAAATATCAACACCTCATCAAACATTGTCGCGAAAGCGAGGTGGGTTCTTGGCCAGGAGCGAGTGCCTCGTGAGGCATTCGCTCCGTGACCGTCCCTTGGGACACTTGTTTTAGAGTAATTCACTAGTCCATGAACACTGATAATGTATTAAAATATTGTGAAGCTAAATCCCGTACGTTTAATAGGTACCCCTTGCAAGTGTTGTAACCGCTGGGTGCCAACAGATACGAGTATTACATATAAAACCAAGTCTCCCACTACCTACCTCTGTCTGATTATCTGTTCGCGGTCAAATTAAAAACTACTGAACGGATTTTCATGCGATTTTCACCAAAAGACCGCGTGATTCATGAGAAAGGTTTCAAGATATTAAAAATCACGCTAAGAGTCTTAGGGACGAGGTAACACTGGTGAAATCGCGGGTGAAAAAGATGTCTTATAAATCTTCCGGATAAAAATCTCTAAATAATACTGAAAATCGTATTAAAATCCGTTGTGTGGTTTAAAAGATGTTAGCGGAAAAACAGACAGACAACATTGACTTGGCTTTTATATTATTGAAAGCAGAGAAGCAAAATACTTTAAGCCCGGGCTCCAATATACCTATAATATATGCAGCGTAAAATATGCTAAGCCCCGTTCATTCTTTGACCACCTCAATCTTTTTTTTTGTCAAAAACTGGCAACCCTTCAACTGTCAAGTTAGTGAATACAATTAAAAGTCGAAGCATAGTGTTACAAATAGTCACTTCCAATAAATATGCGTCAGTTCGCGCGAATAATTCGTTATGCAAACAATACCAGTGTATTAACAAAGTTGTGTATATTATTTAATTTGGGCTTTTGTTATGTTATATTATGACTCTGGTTCCTTTAGGATCAGCATTTAGTAGAGGTTATTTTTAAACTCTGGGCTGCTACTGAGAATTTTATAGAAAAACCCAAATGAGAATTTAACCCAGAACTTAACGCTCTTGCGAGTAATGATGAAGTCAGTTGATTACATACATACCATTACGCTGGTTGAAGTTGTAGCGACATCTATCGCGCTACATAGATAAACTTCGACGGACAAATCCTGAATCGCGCAAGTGAAGTTTGCAACGCAAGTTGCATATATACAACCGCCCGACATCAACCATTGGGCCGTGGCCCGCCAGGCAAAACACCCGCCTGGCCGGAGGATCCTCCCTTTGGTTGGAGGGGCAACACACCTCGCTCCTCCACAAAGTGTTAGGCGGAGGTGTAGAACATTACACCCACAGTTCGCATGTTTAGGTCCCATGTAATAGGGGGCGAGCCTATTGTCATTATCTGTTTAACTGGGCAGTTAAAACCCGGAACTGCTACTGAGAATTTTTCAGAAATATTCAATAACACTGCATGACCTGAGAATCGACACCAGGAAGTTATGATCATCAGCTGATCTTGCGATTTTTTTCTTATGGATTAAGTGGGCAAACGAGGTGATGAGCCAGCTGGTGGTAAGTAATCATCGTCGCCCATAGAAACCTGCAACAACAGAGGAGTTGTTGATGCGTTACCAACCCTTAAGAGTTTCCACGGACTGCAGACTGCCATAGCCGCAGCAACCGAGGGGGAACTGGCTCTTACGAGCAAAAGTCGAAACACACACGAAGGTGCTTTACGACAGACTCCAATGGTGTCTCCAATCGCCAGTCAAACTTGGACATCCTCCAACGTTCACACATCTTGTTATCGCAATATTGTACTAGTGAAGATTGTAACCTATTTTATTTTAAAAGAGTTTCTTGCCGGATTCTTCTCCATAGGATAAACCTTTTGGAACCGTGCTACTAGAATCATAACGTTTCATAAACGCTTGTAAAAGCTTATTTGAAATAAAAAACATTTGATTTGATTTGCCAGCCAGTCAGATCTCAAAAAGACTTACCAAAACTTAGTTTATATCTATTAGGGCATTCCGTTGATAACATATGATAACAAAAACAGTTATTTGCGTGATATGATATGACTCATTAAGCGGTCCATTTTATACATTGTTTTAATAAGCCAGTATTGTCTGCTGTCAAGCACACTAGTTATGTAGGTCAGGATAAAAATACTTGCATTGCATTGCGTTCTTCCACCAAATATTAAATGTGTTGAGACAACCCTGTCTAACCCGGTATTGTATCCGGTTCTATTTATATAATTGTTTTCGTATTACAAGCCCAGATAACAGAATACTAGTATTATAAGTATAATAAAATACCCCTAATAAAATTTAATAAAATTACAGTAGTAGTGTCGTGGTTACAGAATGGGAAATATAATTATTAAGGAAGATGTTGGTGCCTTCACATTAAAAAAACTGAGGATAAATTGATCACTAAAATGCTTTCGTAATGGATAAATGGTCGCCAAATGTTAGGTTTACTTAACCACCACTATTCCAGAATCGAATTCTACCTATTATACTCGGTTGGTCAATTTATTTTCGAATTAGTCAATTCATTTTTGGAGTTTGTTGCTTTAAGTAGGATCGGAAGTTTATTAAATTTGTAGTTCTAATTTCGCGCTAAAATGGGGATTTATTTTGGTGATTAGTTACTATTTTTGGCAATATAAAGTGATTTTTTGCCGTTACATTACTTACATTTTATTAAATCTGGTGGTTAGATAAACCGCTTTTCTAATTTTGACTTTGAATGAAGGTCGTTTGAAACAAAAGTAAAAAATCACAGAATGCAGAAACAATGAAATGCACCAGTCGCATCCACACGCTAATCGACGCGGAATGCTTGTATTGTTACCTAATTGTTGTACTATACGCTGTGAAGTGGGCCAGCGTTTGCGAAAACCTGCGCTTGCGTCACACCCGATGGACTGTGGCCCAATATTTCAGATGTGAATTATATGAAATGCTTTTGCGTTCCCCAAAATTTTATGTTAGTTTCAAAATGGCGTGTGATAATGTTCCTATTCAAAATGTTGGTATAATTTGTAATTTCAAAATGGCGATAGCATTTGTCGATTGGTACCGTGACTGCAGCTTTAAAATTTAGCATTTAATCGGCCCTGATCTTTCAATCCTAGCTAAACGTAGATTTTTCGTGTGTAAATCGATAGTGATAGAACAAAATTGTAGAGTAATTAATGAAAATGTGTTTATTGATATTATTGATTCAGAGCTACCAAAATACTATGGAGTACTGCTGTCACCTATGAGCGGGAGCACCAGCCTACCAGCTTTATCCTTCTGACTTAGTCCAGAGACAGGCAGTTAGGCTTGTCAAAGATCCCAATCTCACATACGGCCTAGAACCCTTAAGTCTGAGGAGACACTGCCTCTATGTGTGTGTTCTACAGTTCGAACAAAGGGCAGTGTTCTGAGGAATTGTTTGAAATGATGCCAACGGCTACTATCTATCCACAGGCGTGGAGTTCATCCACATACCTTAGAACCACACTGGTCTCATACTGTGCGATTTCAGAGGAATTTCCTCTCACGAACACTCAGGTTGTGGAATCAGCTCCCCGCCGAAGTTTTCCCAAAGGACTAGAGCATGGGGTTCATAAAAAAGGGTGTGATAATATTTTTCCAGGGTTGGCAACACGCGAGTCATACCCCTGTGGTGCATATGCTACGGTAACTGTTTACCATCAGGTGGGCCGTAAGATTTTTTGCCATTTCAGTGGTATACCATCACGCCTGTTTTCCCCGAAGGGTTAGGCAGAGGCATACCAATGTACACCCACAGTTCGCCGGTATGTTTAGGTCCCATGTAATAGGGGGCGAGCCTATTGCCATTAACTGGGCACAAATTCCTAACTCCGAGCTGCTACTGGGAATTTTGAAAATTAATAATAATAACATGTGCGCCAGCTGACAGTAGCAATGAATAAATTATTAAGTACCCCAAACAATTATTTGAAATCTTGTATAACGCCTTAGTAAATGTGTTTGCTGGGGAGTTTGTTGCGCCGCTTCTTCTTCCCAGCGAAAACACTAGGAAGCGGTGAAGGGCGGGCGTTTTGGGGGCTGTCTATAATGTAAAAATGACGTTAAAAAAGTACTACCTAGTAGTCTATATTGAATAAATGATTTTGACTTTTGACTTGACTTTGACTTTCATAGAAAAACCCAATAACACTTTGCTCGACCTGGGAATCGAAACCAGGACCTCTTGCGTAGCAGTCGCGCTCAGGACCACTTGGCTAATGAGGCAGATAAATTAAAAAGTTCAGTGGTATAAAAAAGTGTTATTTAGCTGCATCACTTCTAATTGTGTCTCCAAGTCCAGGCCAGCTTATCATTCGCTTCCATCCTAGGTGATTGAACAGAACCTCACTTATGTTAATTATATTGAACATACGCAATGTAATTATGTATATTAGCAATTCACTACATCCATACAAATTAAGTTCATATAAGGAAATCGCGTGACAATTAATGATCAGACGTGATGCGTCGGGTAAAGTGCTAAAAATAGTTAATAGACTTATGTAATTAAATATTAAATAACTATTATTATATAGGAGGCCCAAACCCTTTTAAAAGACGGGCAACGCACTTGCGACTCCTCTGGTGTTGCGGGTGTCCATGGGCGGCGGTTATCGCTTACCATCAGGTGATCCGTCTGCTCGTGATACTTGTGCGATTATTACACATTGAAATAAAACTACGTTTTACGGATTTTAGATTGTAGTTTTTACGCGTTATATTGATGTCGCAGTAGAATTGTATAATTCGCTATTTTGCATAACTGTAAAATAGCTGAATGACACTCAGCAGTTTCGTATAATTGGTGGCCCTCAACACGCGGAATGGAATCTCCGTTTCGCGTTCATCAATATAGCGGATTTATGTTTATCTGTCTTGTAAAACAGTACATTTCAGCTTGAAATGGGATATTGGATTGTAAATTTTAGTTAAAAAATTCGGCGCTAGGGGTGTTGTGTGGCATAACCTTGTTCAACAATGACGTCATAAGTTCGTCAATCAACCCAAATTTCTTCTTTATTACCGGTTCTGGCGTCGTTTGGGCAATTCTAACCTGACAAATATAAATATAATTCATACCGAATTTACCCCGTCAAAACTAAATTTTATTGCAAAAGTCCAAAATATAACTAAATGTCATAGCTTTTTTACACAAAACGCTTATCGTGACTCAAATAAGTAATTCTACAAAATAACTAAACGTGGATAGCGATTTTGAAAAACGTATCATATATGGCAATCCCGCTGGACGCCATTCACCTATTTTACATAACAGAGCTATTTTGTAAAGCTCTGTATCTGGATCTACAAATCCAATAGGCACGCCCCCTACATAGGACGGAAATATGCGAAATGTGGGTGTGTATTAAATACACCTCTGCCTAACCCTTGTATATTTATGTTTGATGTTTTATTTTTCAGGTATGGCACAAAGGGTGCTTCAAATGCCAGGAATGCGGCATGACTCTCAACATGCGGACCTACAAAGGATATGGAAAACTCCCATACTGTGAATCGTGAGTGTATTGATCACTTATTTTAACCCCCCTCCTACCACTTATCTCAATTCTCTACTCCCCCCCTCGTGAGGTGTAACGTAATTTATGAATAGCCCCTTACATACATAAATCACGCCTTTCTCCCACAGGCGTAGGCAGAAACTATAGACCGCCACTTGCTACGATTCTTGCATACTTCTTTTGCTTCTGCCACATTCACACATCTTCTAATACATACGCGCCGGTTGGGAGTACTAAGTAAAAGACCTTTTTTAAAAAAAAACGTGATACATCAAGTTCATATGTTCAAGTTCATAGTTCAAATGTTTTTAGTTCAAATAAGCTTTTACAAGCGTTTATGAAACGTTATGATTCTAGTTGCACGGTTCCAAAAGGTTGATCCTATGGAGAAGAATCCGGCAAGAAACTCCATGGACACTCTTTTAACAAAAATTATGTTACAATCTTCACTGGTACAATATTGCGATAAAAAGATGTGTGGACGTTATACATAAATACATACAAACCTTTTTTATCGCAACACGTAGTATAAAAACGAAACCCTAAAGTCATTTTGAGACACGTAAGTAAGCATTTTTTTTTACCAGCTAAACGCAAAACTCCTGGCTGTACTCCAGTCGTACCCACAACGACTACGATAACGGTGCGCACACGCACCTAATTATAATTTGTGCAAATAGGTTTCATTTTTCCATAACTCGAGCCACTGATAGATCAGGGGGCCATAGCTTCAGGTATTGTAATTATCTTTATGGGACAAAATTAACACATACAACCACTGTAATCAATTCAGTAGTTGATTCTGAACAAACTAATTCCGGGTCTTGCGATTCTGTTACACGTTGTAAATTATATGTTGTAAGTAGTTGTATATGTTACAGTCAAAACTCATAACCAGTCAAAACCACTTGACTGCGAAAATCTGTCAAAAGTGTGTCTACTTTTAGCTGCAAATTATTCTACATTTCGGTTCTGGCACTCACGGGCCGCCACCACGGCCCCGCTCGCTTCGCTCGCTCAGCTCGTGCATCGTTTGGTAACAGTTCTAACCTAACGTAACCATTATAAACATATTTCATGGTTATCATCAAAACCACTTTTGATTGATTTTCGCAGCCAAGTGTTTTTTAACTAAGGACGTTGATCAGAAGTACTTTTAACTGCAAAAAACAGTCAAAAGTGGTTTTGACTGGTTATGACTTTTGACTGTAACATATATAAAGAAATGCTTTAATATTATAGATTATTATACCATATTCCGTAGTATATTGGACAAAAGATAAATTGAAAATCGTCAGAAAATGAGCAAGTTCCATTCCAGTGCTTCGGCACGATTGGGCCGGTTCGACCGGAGTGATACCATGGCCTCACAGAAAACCGGCGTGAAACTACGCTTGCGTTGTGATTCGCCGAGTGAGTGAGGTTACCGGAGGCCCAAGCCCTTTTAAAAGGCGGGAAACGCACTTGTGACTCCTCTGGTGATGCGTTATCGCTTACTATCACGTGATCCGTCTGCTCGTTTGCTATCCCATAAAAAATAAGTTTCTTAGTTCACCCAAAATTTTACTTTCATTCCTACCTACTTGCTATGTAAATTAATCACATTACCTAATGTTAATACGTAACTGATATATTCAAAGCACATACCTTCTTCATAAGGTGAAGGTCGTAAACACGTTTATAAATAGTTTTCTAACGCCTTTTACATACGTCATAAAGCGGTTTTAGTTTAGTGGTTTGATGGGTGGTTTACAGTGCGTGGTGGTCTGGCTTCTAGGGACACGCACGTTTGAATTGGTTGAATTAAAGTGTCTTAAAAGACATAGGTATTATGACACCATCACAATCATCAACACATTGCATTCATGCGATGTGTTTCGAGTGAGTGAGTTTACCGGAGACCCAAACCCTTTTAAAAGGCGGGCAACGCTCTTGCGACTCCTCTGGTGTTGCGGGTGTCCATGGGCCGCGGTTATCGCTTACCATCAGGTGATGTGTCTGCTCGTTAGCTCCCCGATCCAATAAAAAAAAAACCATCACGCCTGTATTCTCCGGGTCAGGCAGATGTGTATTTTATACCCACAGTTCGCTTGTTTAAGTCCTATGACGGATTTGTGTTTTTTAATGGATTTAGTTGCACGACGAGCTGACGAGCCACTTGGTTGTAAGTAGACATCGTCGCCCATAAACATCTGCAACGCCAGAGGAGTTGCTGATGCGTTTATGATAAGTCCGAGGACGAATTTTCTGTTTCCCGTAGCCCCGAACGGAGAACGTGCAAGAAGGAACACCGTGTGGTTTCTAGTCGGTAGGTGTCCTACCGACTATAATCCACAGCGGGACCACCTCGGGCGGCGGAAGTCCATGAGGATTTATAATAAGCCCAGCCCAGGAGCAGGCATTGACCGGGCGAAATTCCAAGCTCCGAGCAGCTAATGACTATTTCATAGAAAACGATCCAAGCTTCGAGCTGCTACCTACAGAGATTTCCCAGATAATCCCATAAAATTCTTAGTACCAGGTCGGAGCTTGAATTTGTGCCATGGCAATAAGCTCGCCCCCTATTGCATGGGACCTTTTTTATCCCGTGTGGAAATCTTCATGGATACCCAATGGATTACATGTAGGGTTGCCAACTTTTTGTCGGTCAAAAATATGTAGTAGTTCTAAAATTATTACCCATAAAAATATAGTAGATAAATAAAATATGAAAAAAACAATAGTAGGTCCCAGTACGTAGGTAGGTACTGAATATTTCGTTTTGTTTTACGCTCACACATTTTGAATTGATATTATTGTTTTGAGTTTCACATAACATACCATCACGCCTGTATTCCCTGAAGGGTTAGGCAGAGGCGTACTAATGTACACCCACAGTTCGCCGGTATGTTTAGGTCCCATGTAATAGGGGGCGAGCCTATTGCGATTAATCCAAACTCCGAGCTGCTACTGGGAATTTCATAGAAAAACCCAATAACACTTTGTTCGACCTGGGAATCAAACCCAGGACCTCTAGTGTAGCAGTCGCGCTCAGGACCACTTGGCTAATGAGGCAGTTCTGAGTTTGATGCCTTTAAAATATAGTAGTTTCGCCTACTATATATTTTTTTCAGAAAAATAGTAGTCGGGCCTCTGATATAGTAGGATACTATATTATATAGTAGGGTTGGCAACCCTAATTACATGGGACCTACTGGCGAACTGCGGGTGTACTAATCTGCCTTACCCTTCGGTGAATACAGACGTGACGATAGTTTATAAGTACTTCCCTAATATCGCCAGACAGATGTCGCTTCAGACTCAACAAGCATTTTCCTCATTTCTGACTGAAATACTGTCAGCGGCTCCATTTTACATTGATGGTAAAACCAGTTTTACATTATATCGTTACTCATAGCAATTACTGGATTACTCAGAACATAGTTGTTATAGTACGCTGCGTTTGTGTGACTCATGCGCCCGCGATGTTTTTGCGTCCGTTTGGCTTGGAGAAATAAACAAATAAATCAATTCCTAAGAATCCGTAGGAGCAGTAGTATATTCTTCAAGTGGAAACTATGAGTATGTTAGCTTGGAATTCATAAAATAAAATAAATGTATCGAAATTTATATTACTGCCTCATTAGCCAAGTGGTCCAGAGCGCGACTGCTACGCTAGAGGTCCTGGGTTCGATTCCCAGGTCGAGCAAAGTGTTATTGGGTTTTTCTATGAAATTCCCAGTAGCAGCTCGGAGTTAGGAATTTGTGCCCGGTTGATGGCAATAGGCTCGCCCCCTATTACATGGGACCTAAACATACCGGCGAACTGTGGGTGTACATTAGTACGCCTCTGCCTAACCCTTCGGGGAATACAGGCGTGATGGTATGTATGTTATGTTAAATTTATATTAATAAATTTTAGTAGCGAACAGACAGACGGACGCGGTGGAGGTCTTTGTTTTATAATATGTTCTTATGAACTTAGGATTAGGTTAAAATTTAAATAAATGTAGATATATTCTATATGAAATAGGCACACTGGTACAGGTATCAGTTTTACACGAATTTTCAATTTTTTTTCCCCTCATAAACTTATTAGGAATATCATACCATCACGCCTGTATTCCCCGAAGGGCTAGGCAGAGGCGTACTAATGTACACCCACAGTTCGCCGGTATGTTTAGGTCCCATGTAATAGGGGGCGAGCCTATTGCCATTAACCGGGCACAAATTCCTAACTCCGAGCTGCTACTGGGAATTTCATAGAAAAACCCAATATAACACTTTGCTCGACCTGGGAATCGAACCCAGGACCTCTAGCGTAGCAGTCGCGCTCAGGACCATTTGGCTAATGAGGCAGTTTATAATATAGAGGAATATCACTAACATTTAAAAATAACTTAGCCATATCAGTTCCGTCGTTCTCAAGCATTGCGTTTACAAGTTTACGCTACAATTAATATAATTAAAAATGACTATTTTTATGCTCTTTCATGACCAACGGACGCATTAAACGCGGCATAATGCCCATAACGGGAAAAAACTGGCGTTTCATTGCATAACGTTATTCATGGCCAGCTATAGTTACCATTTACAGTAATTTAATCATCAAAACCAGACCAGCAGTTATGACGTAATGAACTTGTTGTTTTGTGTAACACTGTTACGTAAGTCAGGACTTCCGAGAATACTTTTGATTGGCCAAATTAAATTAAATCAAATAAGTAAAATTCTTTAAAAATAAATCTTCTTGTAATTGTGTTTTGTTCCGGCTGATCTCCGAAACGGCTGGACCAAAATCGGTCCAGGGAAAAGCCTGGCAAAAACCCGCTTCGTCAGAGGACACACACTTTGTCTCTCCCCATTTTTTTTTAATTTATGGGATAAGGGGCTAACAAGCTGACGGATCGCCTGACGGTAAGCGTTTACCGCCGTCCATGAATACCCGCAACACCAGAGGAGTCTCATGTGCGTTGCCGGCCATTTAAAGGGTTTGGGCCTCCAGTATGCTCACTCACTCGTCGAAACACAACGTAAGTGTTGTTTTACGCCGGTTTGCTGTGAGGACGTGGTCTTACTCCGGTAGAGCCGGCCTTTTCGTGCCGAAGCATGGCTCTCCCAAGGTCCACGGACCCCGACGTGATCCTTTTGTGAAGCCTTGATTTGATTTGATATCCCCTGGGACAGTAATAAGGCGTGTCGCGAATGTAGGCGAGGTTAATATGACTCACACTAATTAAAGCTTAATTATTTTTACTTTAACTGAAATAGTTGATAAATGTACTCATTAATAAATGTTAATAGGCGTAATGTAATACAAGGCATTGGTACATATGTGTTATTAGGTCAAGGACATACGGTTATGTAATTGGCTTTGTTATTTACATTGAGTACAATAACACAACATACCATTACGCCTGTATCCCCCGAAGGAGTATGCAGAGGTGTACACCCACGTCCTAAGGGGCGTCCTATTGCCATTAACCGGGTACAAATCCACCGAGCTGCTATTGGAAAACAAAAACTTCATAGAGAGAATCGAACCCAGGATTAGCGTAGCAGTCACGCTCAGGACCACTGAGCTAACGAGGCAGTCACCGATATACTCGTTTCAAAATTAAAAGATATTTCTTGATTGATTGTTTAGTTTGATAATTCCCCCGTATGGGGACGGGTTAGAAAACTATTCCTCCCTGCCAAGAGGCGAGTAAATATCTGACCTGCTCGGTGGTAGGAGCTCTTGGGGTCTATCTGGCTGGCGACCACCCCAACGTCGGAGTCTGTCGCAAAGCACCTTGGTGTGTGTTTCGTCTTCTGCGCGTAAGAACCAGTTCCCCCTCGGTAGCTGCTGCTCTAGCAGTCTGTAGTCCTCTTAAGGCTCGGCAACGCATCAGCAACTCCCCTGGTGTTGCAGGTGTCTTTGGGCGACGATGACTACTTACCACCTGGTAGGCCCGTCATCTCTTTTGCCAACTTCAATAAAAAGTAATTGTAGGTAGGTATTATCATCAAATCTAAACGAGTTGTGCGTGCCATCCAACCAAATGAAAGTTAAACGTGACAATTATTCACACTTTTTGCTCGCTGAATCGCGGAAAATAACCTATTTTTATCATAACAACGCGAATAGTGCGCTCGAAAGCAAATAGTTGTGTAATTACTTGATTTCCAGTGTTATTGATACTTTTGATTGAATATTGTGAATTAACTGCCTCATTAGCCAAGTGGTCCTGAGCGCGACTGCTACGCTAGAGGTCCTGGGTTTGATTCCCAGGTCGACCAAAGCGTTATTGGGTTTTTCTATGAAATTCCCAGTAGCAGCTCGGAGTGTGGAATTTGTGCCCGGTTAATGGCAATAGGCTCGCCCCCTAAGACATGGAACCTAAACGTACCGGCGAACTGTGCGTGTACATTAGTACGCCCCTGCCTAACCCTTCGGGGAATACAGGCGTGATGGTATGTTATTGTGAATTATATTGATATCGTTTCGAAGTTCTTGACGACCAGTTTTAATTAACCATTATATTATCCCACTGCTGTGCTCGCGTCTTCTCTAAATGAGAGGGTTTAGGCTATAGTCCACCACGCTGTCCATGCTAATTCTTCTGAGTTTGTTTTGGGGTTTTCTTGTCAGTCTCTTAGGTCGACAGTTAGGAAATACCGACGCCATCTAGTGTTAAAAAACTAAAAACATTCAATCAATCAATCAACAGACCAGACCGTCACTTTTTGATAGTTCTCTTCCTTTCAAAATATGAACTTCAATATTGTTTTAAAATGCGTAAAGGAAGTTAACGGTTAGCCCATTATACTGGACCCACTGCTGGGTCCGGGTCGCCTTCCAGGTTCGGAGGAATTAGGCAATAGTCCATGCTGGACAGCGTGGAGGACTCTCTAAGTTTGTTTCGGGGATTTCTTGTCAGTCTCTAAGGTCGACAGTAAGGAAATGGCGACGTGATGTAGTGTTATAAAATCTACATCATTAGAATAAAAATGTGCCCTGAAAAGATCATCTATTTGCAGGGATAAATATAATACATACACACGCGCTTTCTTAGAAACTATAGACCGCCACTTTCTACAATTCTTGTTTATTCTACAAATCTTCTTTTGCTTCTTCCACATAATATATACGGTTTTTGAAGGACTACCTACAGCCTTGTTAATAAGATCGGCGCATATCCTTCTAGGGCGACCTCTTCAGACGCTGCCACTGACATTTGCCTTATAAATTAATTTCGGTAATCATATTTCATTCATTCTCTCAACATGTCCAATCTATTCATATAATAACTAGCTTCTGTCCGCGACTTCGTCGGCGTGGACTTCAGATAAAAAGTAGCCCATGTGTTATTCCAAACTATAATCTATCTCTGTGTCAAATTTTATCCAGATCCGTTCAGCCCTTCTGGCGTGAAAGAGTAACAAACATCCATCCATCCATCCTCACAAACTTTCGAATTTATAATATTAGTAGGAAGTAGGATTTAACCTTTATCTTTACCTATAACTAGAACAGGTGTACTTAATTTTCCAGACACGTACCAAAAGCGAAGCACACGACGATGGCGGAGACGCCCGAACTGAAGCGAATAGCCGAGAACACGAAGTTACAGAGCAACGTCAAGTACCACGCTGACTTCGAGAAGAGCAAGGGGAAGTTCACACAGGTATGCATCACTACTGACTTCGACATGACTTCGAAACAACTGATCGAACGTCCGCGCATGTCATTCTCCGAGCCTTTTTCCAACAACGTTGCGGTCGGCTTCCAGTCTAATCAGATGCTGCTGAATATCAGCATTTTACTCGAAGCGACTGCCATCAGACCTCCGTAACCCAATTTCTGGGCAAGACCGATATTCGGAGGATAGACTGAATGTCAGGCTTTTTTGAGGCTTCTGACTATAACTAAGAAATTGACAAAAATGTTCGTATGACTACCGGGACCGACGGCTATACGTGCTTTCCGAGACACGGAGGGGTCTCGGATGTGTTAAGAATGGTCACCCATCCGCACACTGACCGCGACAAGCGGAGCTTAAACTTACAGATTAGTTGATCAGTTTAGTTATTACTTAACCACGAGCATCTGAACGTCCGCCTATGTAAAATAACATTATTCACTGCACTAATTTTTTAGATCCGTTATCGTTATTCTAGTGGTCTTAAGTTCGAGTCCTGAGTTCGATTTCCAAGTCGAGCAGCTCGGAGTTTAGATTTGTGCTCGGCTCGACCCTTATTACATGGGTCCTAAACATACCGGCGAAATATGGGTGTATGTTGTGTTAATTCGCGACATTTCGTATCCTTTACAGCATCCATGTTCACGGATATACTGACAGTTGATATATTTTTATTTCAATTTAATCTAACCTAAGATTGCAAGTTTGGCGGACGCCCTTGTGACTATTAGATCAATAAAACCAATTCATTTAAATAATTATTATCACTCGTTTGAACGTTGAAGGAAAACATCAGGAGGAAACCTGCACCCTTGAGAGATTTTCTCTACGGCGTGTGAAGTCTGCAAACCAGTTCCAGTAGCATGGTAGACTCACTAACCCCTTACGATGGGAGAGCCATGCTTCGGCACGAATGGGCCGGCTCGAAGGAGTGATATCACGGCCTCATAGAAAAACAGCGTGAAACAACGCTTACGTTGCATATAAGTAAACCTTTTTTTAGGCGGGCATCGCACTTGTGATCCCCCCTGGCGTTGCAGGTCTCCACGGGCGGCGGTAATCGCTTACCATCAGGTGATCCGACTGCCCGTTTGCCCCCCTATTCCATAAAAAAAACCTCTCGCATCCTGAGAATATACCCGTGCCCAACAGTGGGACACAAAATGTATTGATGACCTCTGTGGTTTAGTGGTTCAAGTACCGGACTGCTTACCATGAGGTTCTGGGTTCGATTCCCATAGGACACAAAAATTTATATGATGAATATAAGTGTTTGGGTTCGTCTGGGTGTTTCTTATGTATTATAAGTATGTATTTACAAAAAAAATAATTTATATATGTATTATATCCATTGTCTAGTACCCATAGTACAAGCTCTGCTTAGTTTGAGACTAGATGGTACTGTGTAAAAATGACCCAGAATATTTATTTATATTTTATATATTTAGTATTGATGATATATCGGAATAGGCCATAATTGAATGTAGTATTTTTCATGCGTACAGGTCGCTGATGACCCTGAAACCCTACGAATTAAAGCCAACACCAAAATAATTAGCAACGTTGCATACCATGGGGAATTGGAGAAGAAGGCTCAGATGGAGAAACAACGGCAGATCAACGAGAATGGAGAAATTGTTGGTGAGTGAGTTTATAATGCAAATGTTGGTGATGTGCGCTTTTTGTCGCCTATTATGTTATGTTGGTTATGTGTTGTGTGGTGATTTAGCACACAGTGAGTTAGACTAAATCTGGATAATTTATTTTTTAGATCCGTTATTTGTGTTTTTCTTAGATGGTATTTGTAAAAAATAAAACAGATCTGTACTAGGATTTTCTCTGTGTAGGATCTAGGATGTGCTTGTATTGTGGTTGCGTTTACACGTTTGCGTGGGCCCAAACCCTTATAAAAGGCGAGCAACGCACTTGTGACTCCTCTGGTGTTGCGGGTGTCCATGGGCGGCGGTTATCGCTTACCATCGGGTGATCCGTCTGCTCGTTTGCGCCCCTATAAAGAAAATACAAACACAAAATCTCACTTATACCTACCTGTAGGTCATACAAATATTTGCTCCGTGTGGGAATCAAACCCTCATGGGGATCGAACCTACAACACGTGTCGCAGAAGCCGATCGATATATTCTGTGACAGGGAAAAATATACTAAAAGCTATAGCTGTAAGAAGTTTGGAAGAGAAGATAGAATATTTAGAATCATTCGTTTGTAAATGTATAGGGGTTTTCCGCTTAGTATTTAGTAGTACATAGTTTCATTCTCATACCAAAATTTTATACTCTCGCTTTCTTTAAAAGTGGGACACGGGAAGAATGGGGGTGAACTCCCTTCTCCTCCTATAAATGTGAATATCCAGAAACCCTAAAACCCTAAGTATTCCAATTTTCAACTTCCTACTTTCAAAAAACAAACAATACCGCTGTACAAATTGACGCCTCCCATTTTCTCCCCTATTCTCAAGACTGGAATAAAAATTAGTTCTGAGGTTTGAAGATCTAATAACAGAAAAAAACTAGTACAAACTTTCACCCCCATTCACTCTCTTTAAAATGTGAAAATCAAAAAACCCTGAAACACGTCACTGTTTATTTTATGACTACGCTGTCCTGTCGAATATTTAATTCGAATTGGTATAGGTAATTAATAAAAAAAACATTTAAAAACATTTTCTTAAATTTTCTAATATTCCGCACAACTTCTTTCTTCAAGTCGCAACTTCAAGTCTTAGTTTTTTCTTTCATAAGAACATTCTCCTTACAATAACAAACAACAACAAAAAACATTAGCGAATTTGGTCCAGCCGTTCATAAAGTATAACATACTACTGCCTCCATATTGCACACAACTTCAGAGTGTTTCCAAATACCTATCTACTATCGATACATTTAAAGAATTAAAAACACATTACGTATTTTAATATATAATAGTTATTAATTACGGATTATCCAGATTTGGTTAGCTCATTAGATATCAATTCACATTGTCAATGAAAAGAAACCGTCGGAGCATGGTGGCTTGATTAATTTTTAAAATCATTTCTGTTTTCATTTTTAAAAGATAAACAACGTCCCTACCTCAAACCCATTGCTCTGACGGATTCATTCGTCCATTATGATCAAAGACCACAGTTCCACGTAGCACTTCCACGACATCACAGATTCGTGTATCAATGTGGTATGTCATCATAAGGTGTATGAACATGTGTTGCTAACTTTCATATCTTGTTGATCGGAAGAAATAACATAGACTCGAATTAAACAACAAATTCTCAAATCGAATAATAAGGTATGATTTACACCGACCAGTAATTTAAGTGTTAATACTTTAAAATAAAGTTTATATTCCAATGCAACGGACGACCCTCTGTCGCGGAATGCGCGTTAGACGAGTGTCATGTAAGTTGCATGCGAAAATAAACTTTAATTGCTGTAAAGACAGTTCAGTTTCCTTATCGCGTAGAAAGTCCGATAAATTATACCTCAGCGTTGAAATCTTATTCTTTTTATCGAAATTTTATTTTTCCGATCATGCCCATCCATATGTATCTAATGCCTCCCTCCATAGACATGCCGTCAGAGAACTACCACCAGCAAATAGACAACTACGCGACAGAAATGCTGCCTGCGAGCGTACCACCACCAAATCTGCCCCCGAAGAACCATTACCAGACGCCCACCACCCAGTACCAACAACCGGCCCCACAGCAGACCCAACACCACCCTCAACAGCCCCAACACCATCCTCAACAGCCCCAACACCACCCTCAACAACCCCAACACCACCCTCAACAGCCCCAACACCACCCTCAACAGTCCCAACACCATCCTCAACAGGCCCAGAATGCTCAGCCCCACCAACCTTCAGGCCACAATCGACAGTACCAAGAACAATATTACAAGCCAAAGGAGGAGTATTATCCACAGTATCAAGAATACCAGGGTCAATATTACCCACAATATCAAAATTATCCTGTTCAGCAACAGCAGACGCAACAACAGAAGATTGGGCGGATTCAGGATTATGATCCCATTAGTGATGGGCCCAGAGCGCCTCCAAACACGCAGAGGGCGTCCGCTACTTTGATTTATAACAGCACTAGTGATGGCAAAAGAGGTTTGTATTAAATGAGGTTTTGTTATGGGTGTTTGACTATTTCGATTCGTTTTTGGAATATACTAGCTCGTGCCCGCAACTTCTGTTTATGTTATCATAATAAAACATAGCCTATGTTATTCGAGGAAAACGTGGCTATCTCTCAGTGAAAGAATTTTTAGAATCGGATAAGTTCCGGAGTTGTACTAACCAAAAAATTATATCGCTGTTCTTCGCGGTTTCACTCGCATTCCAAAGGACTCTTTGAGACAAAAAGTAGCCTATCTCCTTCTCCAAGAATCAAAATATCTCCATGCCAAAACTCACCAAAATTTGTTCAACGGGTTTGACGTGAAAATTGAACGGACACACCGAGTTATTATATCCCTCATTACTGTTTTGATGTGAACACACAAACACACACACACACACACAGAGACACTTCATTTACAACCATACCGCGGGTGTGAATCCTGGAGTCCTGAAATACAGGGCTTCCCTAGTTTAGGCTCCAGTCCACCCCATACAAGAAAAACAAGTCAGTTTGTAATAATATAGTTTTCTTTGTGTTCTTAGTTTTGTGGTGGAAAATAAATTTATATTTTTTTAATATTTTCGCATTAGAACTGTGGATTATAATACAGTTTAACAAAAAATAATATGGACAAAAATGTTAACTAAAAATACTCAAGGCACGTTTGTAAGAAATAGTCAAACATCCAAAAAAATATGATTTATATGCTTCTATATGTTATGGGTCAATTCATTCAGTTTACATGTGTTATTCATTATTTTATGTAACGCTTACATACATGTTTTGGTGTCGGTAAGATTTTCAAACAGAGTAGGTACAATATGAATTGAAAATAATGTTTTCAGGGAATTTTGCCCACAAATTACTTAAAATACGCTAGCCCGTGAATCAGTACACATACTATTTTACTTGCTTCTTATGTAGGTAAGCAGAAACTGAGTATCTATCTATTCTACCAGAGTATAGTCACAATCATGGTAAAGTAATACAGGTATTCTCTTCCCACGATACCCCATGATGACGTCACGATAAGTATTTACTACTTACATAGTATAAAACAAAGTCACTTCCCGCTGTCTGTCTGTCCCTATGTATGCTTAGAACTTTAAAACTACGCAACGGATTTTGATGCGGTTTGTTTTAATTGATAGAGTGATTCAAGAGGAATTTAACATAACCCTACGACTCTTAGGAACGGTACTAGTAAAATATAAAATAGATTACTGGCCTAACAATTTTAAATACTTAAACTATTTATTTCAAAATTAATACTACATGATAAGTGTTTCATATTAGAATCAAGTAAGTTAAAAATTATATATTTTTATAGGGCCCAACCCCCAATTTTCAAGAACTTCATGTCAATGACAATTATTATTTATTGTTTTAAACTTTGTGTTGTATCAAATTTATCTATATAGTTCAATGGCTCAATGGAGCGACATAGTCAGGTTTGACTAAGCTCCTAAATACAAGTACTTCATGTAACATACTGACGCTGATTACAGGGTCTCACCAGCAGCAACAGAGCCGTCAGATCGGCCGCGTCACTGACCTGGACCCGCTGGCCAACGAAATGCCTAGACCACCTACCAATCATCATAATAATCAGGTATAATTATACTTTTAGCAATTAGAAGTGGAAATTATTCAAAGATTAATTTATTCTTTATAAATTGATAACTGCCTCATTAGCCAAGTGGTACTGAGCGCGACTGCTACGCTAGAGGTCCTGGGTTCGAGTCCCAGGTCGAGCAAAGTGTTATTGGGTTTTTTCTATGAAATTCTCAGTAGCAGCTCGGAGTTAGGAATTTGTGCCCTGATAATGGCAATAGGCTCGCCCCCTATTACATGGGACCTAAACATACCGGCGAACTGTGGGTGTACATTAGTACGCCTCTGCCTAACCCTTCGGGGAATACAGGCGTGATGGTATGATGGTATTAATTTATTCGATAAACGAAATAACAATCAATAAAGTAAATGGAACGCTTTATAAGAAAAAAGTCAGCAAGATAAATAGTAAAAATAAGTCTCACAGCCCTTAAACGATGTTGCCGCTCCGAGTGACACCTCAGAAAAGTGATGCCTGTCATATTGGTTTTTTTTAAAAGATTACGTATGGCCAGTCTTCCTTATAATATAATCTGCCTCAATAGCCTAGTGGTCCGGAGCGCGACTGCTACGCTAGAGGTCGTGGGTTCGATTATATCAAATCATAATTTGGAGTTGGTTGCTTAGGTAGGATCGGAAGTTGTAATATTTTTGGAAAAAAATATTGGGGATTTTTTTAGTGATTACTTTTTATTTTTGGCAATATATACTCTGATTTTTTGCAGTTACATTAACAAAAGCTTGAAAATACAAAAGTAAGATTAATTATTTATTGATTGTTTTTTTTTTCAGCGAGTATACATTGCTATGTATGACTATGAAGCAAGCGACAGCGATGAGGTAAGACTTATCAGATTTATAAAGTAAACTAGCGAGCCGCCCGCGGTTTCACCCGCGCTGCCCTGGTCCTAAGAGTCATAGCGTGATGTTAAATAGCTTAAAACCTTCCTCTTGAATCACTCTATCTATTAAAAAAAACCGCATCAAAATCCGTTGCTTACTTTTAAAGATCTAAGCATACATAGGGACAGACAGCGGGAAGCGACTTTGTTTTATAATACATATGTAGTGATAGTGATTATTGCTACGATGTCCCACGATGACGTCACGATCAGAGTTGCCGTTCATTGATGTATTATATCCATTCTCTGTATTACTGCTGGGCACAGGTCTCCTCCGAGTGAAAGGGTTAAAAATATAATACAAATCATATTTCTTTTTTCTCAATTAAAAAAAAAATCTTTATTGATGAAAATAACCTTTTATAAAGTACCTACTTATTGATTAGGTTACTAGTTAAATACGGTAGCTTAGATAGATAAAACCCTGCCTCGTAAACTAGGGTAAATCTGTGACTTAAGAGTCAGTGTAATTTGAAGTTAGTATCTTACTGTGTTTTTTTTAAGCATTTTCCATGCTAAGATTATTATTATTATTTTATTTCATAGCGTCTGGTGTTGACCATAAGACGCAGGTTCGAATCCTGCCCGCAAGTCGAATTTCTCCATCACCAATATAACTTCGAAGTTAGTGTTAAAAGTGTTAGTAATATTGTTAGTGGTAGCGCAGTATTATGACTTTTGATCACTGGACTGCTAAGTTTTAGGTCCCGAGTTTGAATCTAAACTATCCCTGACTTTTCGAGATTATGTGCTTATTTATTACTCACTTGTATACCTCGAGGCAAACTCCATCTTCTTTACTGAAATGTTCTGGAAAACCTCTCTCATGAGAATGAGATGATGAATTAAAACTCAGTTTAAAAATACCTGTCTCTCCTACAGGTATCATTCCGCGAAGGTGATTTAATCTCGAATGTGACGTCAATCGACTCCGGCTGGATGACCGGCCAGGTCCTGCGCACGGGGCGCACGGGCATGCTGCCCGCTAACTACGTGGAGCAGGCGCCATCTAGCGCCCTCCCCCAGCACTACGACAACTGACCACGCACTCGGTGACCGATAACCTACAACTGCGATGGTAGGAAATGGTTGTTAACCAACCTTATTAACAGAAAAATAGTTTTCCATACGTGATGATTATTTTTTGTAATATATGGTTGGTAGTTCTGTATAAAGTTCTGATTAAGAAATCGATGAAAGTAGCGCCATCTAGCTTACAACGATGTAACTACGACATCTGCTACAATTTTACTAATAGTTTATTTATTTATTTATTGAATAAATAAATAAATAAACGTAAAAGTTCGGAGGTTAGGATTTAAAAAAATCTTTTTTTTATAATTTCTATAAAAAAGCTATCAACCATATGTTATAAAATAAACTTCTTATAAATGTAGAAAAAAATGAGTCGTTAATATAAAATATGATGTCATAAAATTTTAACCATTGCAACATTGAAAATTGTCTTGATGTATTATAAACCTAACATTCTACATACTGTAGCTTTTAATAACTATTTGGTTTTTACAATCTTCCAATTACGCGAAAAATGTGTTTTACACAATGGCTGGGCCATTTATGATGGAAATTTTGAAAAAAAAAACACGTATAATTTGACACATTTTTTGTGTAAAACAATTAAATTTTTAGCTTTTTACAAATTGCCACTAGCATTACGATGTGTAAAGATTTTAAATTATGTGTATAAATAATAAGAAAATAAAATATTTACTTTCCGTATAATTTTATAATAATAGGACTTCAAAATCTATTTAAGTTTAAGTATTTCCACTTTGTTTTAAGGCTGATCGTTCATCTGACCCCGCCAAATTCAAATTACAATTGGTTTTTCGCAATTTGTAGATCTATAACACATTTTAGATTCATAGCTGTAGTAATTGCGCCATTAGCTATACAATATTCACAACTGAGAATTAAAACCTTTGCTTACAAATCGATATTGTAGCTAAAATTAGTGTCAATCATCAGTTTTGGCCGTTGGCACAGTTTTTGACTTGTTATGGATTTTTAAGCCGAGGTTTTAATTCTCAGTTGTGGATGTTGTATAGTTAATGTCGCAATTACTACTGCTATGAATCTAAAATGTGTTGTAGACCTACAAATTTCGAAAAACAGATTGAAATTTGAATTTGGCGGTCTCAGGTGAACGATCCACCTTAAAAGAGCGAGGAAAATACTTGGGGACCGAGTCTTCTATTCCAATTGTTTCAGTATAGTTAACCAATGACAAGGACTGACTGATTGGAATATTCCCGATCCGTAAGACTTTGTCGTCAACGGGAAAGAAGTTTCATTCGATTCCCATGTCGAGCGTTATTGGGCATTTCTATGAAATTCTCAATGGCTTGGAGTTGTGACTTATACCCGGCAATATACCCGGGGGCTTATACCCGGTAATAGGCTCGCTCCCTATTACATGGGACCTAAACATACCGGCGAACTGTGGTTGTACATTAGTACACTTCTGCCCGATCAATTATTCAGTCTCGTCTTTATATAACTGTATAACATGCATGATATTTTTAGTCAATATTTATGACTAAATAAAAAAACTGATTTATAAGTCTGGAACATGGACTGGTGTAAGAGAGGCCTTCTGCCTTAGAATTATATTTAAAACTTTATATTAAACACATAAACTACTTATTAGCCCCCAAATAATTAGCAGTCTATCCTACTAGAAATTTAAAATGAAAAATATCGAAGTTTAAACTGTGCTTGTCGAGGTCTAAATATAGATGGGTGACCATTCCTAACTCACTCAATAGCTACGTGTATCGGAGAGCACTTATAAAACTGAGTTTTCATACAAATATCTCAGATAATTATAATACCCTAACCTATAACCACTTAAACTTAATTTCTGAAGTCCGATGACAATTGCGTCGTGTAAAATATTAATATTTACTCGTATCTTGTTCTACTGGAAGGTTATACTAAATCTCCATGATTGCAAATACCCTTGACCAGTGAAAGCCCTCCTTATTAAAAAAAAACAATGGGTTGCACTCCGGGAGTGCCGGCAGAAGTGAAAACTTGAATATGAACGAAGATTTCACTTCAATAAATGATAATGTTCAGTTGTACTGTCTAAGAAAATATTTGTTTTCACTTTTGTCTTACGGTCTTATCTGTCGCGATATGATCTGTCGCGAGTTTAACATTTTTTCTCCATCATAAAAAGTGCACAGCGCCGCTAAAGAAGTTTTCACTTCAAAAACTCCAAATATTTCTAGTAGGAAAGATTGTCGACACTATTTCTTAATGAAGCTGTAATCTTAGTAGAAAAAATTAACAAATATTTTTCCACATAACTTATTCTAAATTTAGGTCTAACTTTTAAGGCCAGGCCTCATAACCGTAGCAGTTAAAAATATTTATTTTTATTTTATAATTGTCTGACTTACCTATGCATGTGCCCATCAGTTGGCAAGTAAATAGGTTGATAATATATAGTCTGAATTGAAAATTAAATATTATTCTTAACATTTTTAATCGAACAAACTCTTGTGGACTGTAAAGTAAGCATTTTATTTTCATTCCATTTAAAATCTGTACAAAATAATACATTTAAGTATATTTTTTATTTTTTTCAACAATTGGCCTCTTTGGCCAGAAAAAGCGTCAGTTGCAATTTTCATTTAAGAATTTGTGTCCTTCAAATAAATAGGGCTCAAATCAAATTATGTTATTGAAGGTATACATATATTGTAAACAGTTAACCTTCTTAACCTTGATTTTCGTTATATTATGTAATGATCATCATAATGTTGTTCAACTCTACCGTCTCTTAGACTGAAATCTTTAGAGCTGGCTTTTGCTACGAAAAATCTAACTATCAGCATGAAGCATTGATCAATGAGTACTCTCCTAGTTATCTCATCATTTGCTGAGCAGAAACTGCTTCTAAAATAGAATTTACATTCTGAGAGCATATTTTACAATACGGTAGAGGAATTTGAATTCTCTCTACACTAGTTAAAGTTTATATTCGCATCGCAACGGATGAACGGACGTCACTGATTGCGCGCTGTGCAAAAAAAAACTTTAATTGCTGTATAGACACTTCAATTTTCTTTACTGTATTGTAAAAATATATGCATTGCTACGCCCTTTTGCCGCGGATTGTAAAATACGCCTGTTTACGCGCGTCGGTTGGTGTATATCATACCTAAAGAAAAGTTCTGCAACGTTAGTTTAGCAAGCCCAAATTTAGCAAGTCAGTTCTATAGATATAGTTTTATTCACTCGAGACCGTGAGGTGGCTTGTCAGTCATAGATCACACGGCATTGCTTTTTAAGTAATTTATATTTTACTCACTAAGGAGTATCGGGCATTTTTTCTACTGATTTTGTCAAATTGCCTAGCCTAGCCTATTGAATGGGATTTATAAATATACCGACAAACAGTACACCTGTCTAGTCTCCAGGAATACTGACGTGATAGTAATTTTTTTCTCCCATTTGCGTACCTTAAAATTCCCAAAAATGCCCTCAAAATATCCCAAAAAAAAAACCAAAATATTTTTGCGGGTCAATATCTGATAATTTGACACTTTTCTTTGGTAATTAGCTTAAATTAAGCAACATTATAATCTACTTAAACAATATCTCTGGCCAACAGCGGGACAGATAAAACCCTTAATAAATTAATATCTTAATGACATAAAGAAATATGCTCGATACTTAAAAAAACTATGAATTATTGTTATAATTTGCTAAGAATTAACAATTAAGTACCTGGATATTAGGGACAGGTCAGCTTGTACATACATCCTTTAATTTAACATAAATAATATGACTTGTATAAGATTATTTGCTACACGAAAATGTAAACATTACCTGCATAATATTAGGCACTGTTTTATATATTCTAGACAGCACTTGAAAATTAACTTTGTATATTTAGAACTTTACTATTCTCGTATAATGGTTTCTGAGCGTTTGTATGGAAGTATTCATGACCCGCCTACATGGGGTCTAAACAAACTACAAATCTGCCTTATCCTTGTTGGAATACAGGCGTGATGATATGTTATTTTATTATTATACAAAGTTTATTGGCAAGTACTATTATATATAACATTCCATTTTAACTTTCTTATTGCATTTAAGTCGCAGTTACAAATATGGGTGTGTTTGTATAACTATTGGAAAACTAGGGCTTATGTGGAGAAAATTGTAAAAATGTGGTGTAATTTTGGCGGTATATCAATTTTTAACCTTCTACTCTTAAAAATAAGTGTGAAATTATCGCCACTTTCGATTGTGCATGAATGTGGAAATATTATCAAGTATTTCTGAACTCTTTCATTCAATTGGGATTGTGGCAGAGATAAACCTTGGTTGGGGTTAATTAAGCCCCTTTTGGGGTCAATTTTAATCCCAACTGGGGTCAAGAAAACTAAGGAGAAATAATAATAATTATTCCAATTAAGACGAATATAGAGATTACGATGTATTCTTTAAATTATTTCCTCAAACTGTATATTTTTTTAATATTTTTAACTAGCTTCAAATTTAATATGTCTGTTTATGATAACTGATAGCAATATAACTACATTGTTAAACTAACTGTTATGTCTTAACCATCACAAATAAACGCTATATATTATAATATAGGACCAGTATTAAGTCACAGTGCCTTTTGTAATATTTAATAAATTTTATAAGCTAGTTTTGTTGTTTTATTTTAATCTACACGTAAATTTTCTTGACTTAACTGTCACAGTCACAGGTAATAATTGCGATTACGCTAGAGACCCTATAATATGTACTAGTTTAGCAATCATAGAACACAATTAAATCAACATCCCAAACCCTGATTGGACGGTTATAAAGTATGGGAATGTTTTTCGGGGGACCTCTGGGGCCTCTGGGCGTCCCTAAAGCGATCCCAGGAAAGACAGTGACCTCAGAGATGAGTAAGGAAGTCCCTGACGTGGCACAGGGTTCCGGAAGAATAAACTAGTTCCTGGATCCTCCCAATATTGTGCTGAAGATGGCCCCGGATGGCACCTGGGGATTTTAGTGTGGTACTGTTATGTACTATTTCTATACAAACGACGTCGATTCAGTACGAAAATTAATGTACCTATCACTAAAAATAGATAAGGATTACAAGAACAAACTCACAAATACGTCTTTTATACATTTATTTACTATAATATACTTCATACATTTGACTAAAACTAAAACATGCAACATTATATCTTCTAATTTCAATGGTAATATTATAAAATCTTAAAAATATTTTTATTTTAATACTCCCGTTATGCAACTGCGCGCTGACCTCAGAGGTCGTGTTAGGCACTTATGAAGGCACCTTTTTCTAAATAAGTTTCTAGTATATCCGTCAAATTAAATTCAAAATATACTTCAAACTTATTTGAAAGAAACTATATAATTTACATAAAATAACATACATTTCGCCTTGTGGCAATTATTCTAGATAATAACAATTATAATCTGTGATTACATAACAACCAATATAAAGCTAGATAACATAATATGGTATGTAGCTGCCTTATTTCTATTACATTTATAATATTGTAGCGAGACCTTTAAATATACACTTATTTTATTTTAATTCTCACACTGGAGGACCTTATCTAAAAATATACTTATTAAAATATAGGTAATATTTTTACATAATTAAGCATAGCAATAAAATCTAATTTTTGAGTCCGTATGAAAATCTTCTGGTCAAAAATGTTTGCTCATATTTTTTTCGAAACCCTCAGTTTTTTTCATTAACCATCCAACTTGAGTATAAAAATCGTGAATTATTTGAATTTAAACTTTATTCCTGAATTCGAAAATTCAAAGATTGAAGCGGCTGTAGCGTAAAGGCTAAGGCGTCAGACTTGGAATAAAGTTCCCGATTCGAAACCCACCCATTGCACATGAACGTGTACTAGAATACTAGTAATGTGCATCTCACAATGCAAGTAAGTTATTTTTAAATTAAATCAAATATAAAATTCGACCATAGGCTTGGTCTCGCTAACTATACAATAATCAACACAACATATCGAACAGCTATCCTCAATCTAAAAATAATGCTATACTAAGGTGCAACACTGCACGAACTATAATACGGAATCAACTTAAACATTTTAATTTGACAATAATGTAAACCATTTTCATTTTGGTTTATAAACTTTGTACTTACAATAACATGAAGTTGAAGCGGCGGTAGCTTAATGGTTGGGGCGTCGGACTTGCGATCATGTGGTTGCCGGTTCGTACCCCAACCATTGCACTACCGACGTGAACCCACTCGTAACTCAAGCATTTAGCTTAGCACGAGGGGTTAACAAGAATACTAGTAATGTGCGAACCACAATGTTAGATGGCTTTTGAAAAATATTGTTATACACTCGCAGACTGTATTTAACCCATTTGGGAGTCATTGACAGAATATAAAGGTAAATTATGAGCCTCGTCTTTATTGGAAGACAATCATATTTTACCAAATTCTTTTGATACAATTTTAGCGTAGCTCACACAATCTCACATATATAAGACATTTTCTATAAAAGAATACTAGCCATTGGGCTGGAATAATGTTAGTTCAATAGTTCACATTATTGAAAAATTGATACTTAAAATAGAGTATTTTTAATCTAGGTACAGTTATATAATAATATAGTATTTACTATACATATAGATATACATTTATCGTAATCTTATATTCTTTATATAATATTATAGATGAGGTGAAAAATTAATGACAAGAAATACTCCATGGCCCCTATATTCCAATTTCCAAAATCCATCTCTTTTCTTATGCATACTTCAAAATAACTTGAACATTTTCCATACTTTTTAAGTCAAATCCTTGTTTAATAAATCTATGTATTAATAAATGTTGCGCCACACTAGGATTTCCTCCTGTATTGTACCCACAATAAATGAGAAAATCTTTTTAGCTTAGCTTTTTTTAAAGCTTTTACTAACTCAAATTTTCATACACAAACCGCCCAGACCCGGAACAAATATCCGTAGATCATACAAATATATTTGTTTCGAGAGGGGATCGAACCCAGAACACGTGGCGCAGAAGCCAATCGCTCAGCCGCTACGCCTAATGTGTCATCTGGTTAGAATAGGTAAAATTGCATATTAGATGCATTTACAAATAAATTTTAGTGTCCATAGATTGACAACCGCCTATGGCAGGCTGTAAGTATTTTTATCACTTATGGTACTAAAAATACAAGTCCAAATACACAATAGCACTCTCACAAGGCTCAATAATATCTCTAGCTTATGTTTAGGCAAATTTTCACACATTACCGTTATAACGTAAAATGCTCTTAGAAAACACAATCATTTTGTTCTCTTTTACGTTCTAATGATTATAAAATATCGATAACGCTTGAAGTACATATGGACATTTATTTTATGTAGTGTACTGTACAGTCAAAACAACTGCGCCTGAAGTTAGCCGTTGTGAAACAGCTGCATAAGTAAAAATCACATAGATAAGTATTTATGTATAAAAAATTTTGATCGAAATAATCCTTTCTGAAGTTGCACGCAAGTGACTGCGCAGTAGTCGAAAATAGTGCCGCGCATGCGCATGGAATTTTAATAGATTTTATATGAAAATATTCGCATTACAAACGGACACGCGTACCATAACATAAGTATGTTTCTAATGCGTATAATTTAAATCGTTTAAAAATTTTATAGTAACTATATTAACTACTTTTTACCTTAAATAAGCGATAAATTCCGTAAAAATGTTGCTTAATTGCAATATTACTGGTAGTTTTAAATGGCTTTGGCAAAACAGGCTAACTTCAGATTAGCACGGTAATATTCCCGTGATGTAATGTCCTAGTTTTTGTTCAGTTGTTGTTGGTAGCGCAGAGGAGAAGAGCGGAGCAGTCCTCGGCTCTCTCGAGGCGGAAGGTGGAGTTGTCCGCCATATGTCGCACCAGCTCGTCCGTGAGCCGGACGCGGGCGCCGTTCGGCCCGGACACTAGCACTGTCTCGCACTCCTGAATACACAGAAAATAGTAACATTTATTTACTAGCTTCTGCCCACGACTTCGTCCGCGTAGCGTGATGATATATAGCCTATAGCCTTCCTCAATAAATGGGCTATCTAACTCTAAAAGAATTTTTCAAATCGGACCAGTAGTTCCTGATATTAGTGCGTTCAAGTAAACAAACTAACTCTTCAGCTTTATATATAAGAAAAAAAGATTTATCTGCCTCGTTAGTCTAGTGGTTTCAAGTGCGACCGCTACGCTAGAGGACTTGGGTTCGATTCCCAGGTCGAGCAAAGCGTTATTGGGTTCTTCTATGAAATTCTCAGTAGCAGCTCGGAGTTTGGAATTTGTGCCCGATTAATGGCAATAGGCTCGCCCCCTATTACATGGGACCTAAACGTACCGGCGAACTGTGGGTGTACATTAGTACGCCTCTGCCTAACCCTTCGGGGAATACAGGCGTGATGGTATGTTATGTTATTATAATGTACCTTGGAGGCATGCACGAGCGTGTTGAGCTTGTGCAGCAGCTCGTGCGCGCGGCACGCGTGCAGGTACAGCGCGCTGTAGATGTTGCTGCCCGCTGGACACACGTACACCGTCAGCCGGGGCTCGATGCGTCTGAGATATTAAAATAATTAAATTCACGCCGAAATTCAGTGAGACCGATTGTAAATTGTTAATAAATACTAACTTGGCGTGCAAAGCGTTGAACAGACGAATGCCGTCCGCCAGTCCACATATCTGGATGATGTCATCACGAGACAATCTGTATGAAAAAAAAAAAGTGTCACAATCAGCATCATTGATAGTCTAGTGATAAATAATGATATAGAATTCCATTCAATTCGGGGGATCTTGAGTTCGAATACACATCTCTGACTTATTTGTTTATTTAATCTTTTATGTACAAACAGAAGAAGAAACTGTCTCATTAGCCTGGTGGTCCTGACCGCGACTGCTAAAAAATAACGGAATAAATAAATAAACTGCCTCATTAGCTAAGTGGTCCTGAGCGCGACTGCTAAGCTAGAGGTCCTGGGTTCGATTCCCAGGTCGAGCAAAGTGTTATTGGGTTTTTCTATGAAATTCCCAGTAGCAGCTCGGAGTTAGGAATTTGAGCCCGGTTAATGGCAATAGGCTCGCCCCCTGTTACATGGGACCTAAACATACCGGCGAACTGTGGGTGTACATTAGTACGCCTCTGCCTAACCCTTCGGGGAATACAGGCGTGATGGTATGTAAAAAATAACTAAATCTGCTTCAATAAATAAATACATTGGGAGGTACGGTTAAGTAGGCGATTTTCCCAAAAAAAAAAACATGGATGTTTTATGCTACCTTTTGAATTTGAAGCAAAAATGTCAAATTTCGGGAAACCAAACGTAACTTACAGCTCAAGGGCCCTGGCAACACTGGTTGTAGGATGGATGGACGTCCCATCCCATATCTCTTACTTAGTACTTTAGTAGTCTGTGGAGTGTGGGGGCCACAGACCTTTTTAATAGCATGGGGGTTTGGGAACAAACGAGCAGGCGGATCGCCTGATAGTAAGCGGTCACCGCCGCCCATGGACACCCGCAACACCAGGAGTTTCAAGCTCGTTGCCGGCCATTTTTGGGCCTCCAGTATCCTCACTTACTAGGCGAAACACAACGTAGGCGTTGTTTTACGCCGGTTATCTATGAGGCCGGCCCACTCGTACTGACTAAAAACAGCATTTGCCTTCCTTTACCCTATGTTATCACGTCAATGGGATTCAAGAAATTCACCGCGAACATGACAGAAGTATTGTAATATTTGACGTGGGAGAGCCATGCTTCGGCACGAATGCCGGCAGTGATACCACGGCCTCACAGAAAACCGGCGTGAAACAAGCTTGCGTTGTGCTTCGTCGAGTGAATGAGGTTACCGGAAGCCCAAACCCTTTTAAAAGGCGGGCAACGCACTTGTGACTCCTCTGGTGTTGCGGGTGTCCATGGGCGGCGGTTATCGCTTACCATCAGGTGAACCGTCTGCTCGTTTGTTCCCCTAGCCCATAAAAAAAAACATACCTGAGAAGGTCAGCACCCGAGAAGTTTGTGAATGTGGCAGCGTGGTGGGCGAAGCGGTGCTGGGCCAGCCACGCCTGCGTCTCCGAAGATGACGCCTCTTTAGACAGCCCGGAGTTCTGTCGACAAAGGTCACATTAATCTCTAGTCTGGTGGTTTCCAAAGTTGACTGGACAGCGAACAATATCATAAAACTTTATGAATTCGAGACTCACTTTTTGCTAACATGGAGAAAATGAAAGGACGGTTTAAACGATTTTTTCAGGAATATTGCTATGCTGGACTGGAACTGCTGCTTTAATCTACTCAGCTAGGCTCAAAGTCTACTTATTTTCAACGGATCTAAATAGGAGGACATTTGCAATTCGAATATTCAATTTCAATTCGAATTGGAGCCCCTACGGAGTGGAGCCCACCAAAGTCGCAGCAACAGGTCAAGAGTAGACTGGTCTTTTTATTTTATTTATTTATTTATCTATATACTAATATATAAAGCTGAAGAGTTTGTTTGTTTGTTTACTTGAACGCGTTAATCTCAGGAACTACTGGTCCGATTTGAAAAATTATTTTAGTGTTAGATAGCCCACTTATCGAGGAAGGCTATAGGCTATATATCATCACGTTAAGACTAAGTAACTATTCCACGCGGACGAAGTCGCGGGCGGAAGCTAGTTTATTTATATATTCTTTATCGTACACCAAAGACATATTAATACAGACAGGATATAAAACAGATTTTATAATATACTTATTTTAATATTAGATCATCTTAGTTGTGTTTTTATATTATTTATTTAATCGTGTGCGTTTATTTCAATGTGAGTGTAAAAAAATAATTATTTATCTTCTTTCAGAAGTATACCTTTTCGGGATCCTCAGCGGGCTGCGGCAAGTCCGGCAATATCGCGCCGGGCGAGTGACACGGCGGCGAGTTTACTTTGACGTCGTTGCCACTGCGAACAAACATTATTTATTAACATACATACATTCAAGCCTTTCTCCCATAAGGCAGAAACTATAGACCGCCACTTGCTACGATTCTTGCATACTTCTTTGATCTTCTCAATACATAACATAGGCGCTAGTTGCGAGTACTACGCACCTGACCTTTTTGAAGGACCTCGCCAATAAGATCGGTGTAGGTCCTTCTAGGACAACCTCTTCCGCCGCTGCAGCTGACGTTCTCCTTATGAATTCCTTTCGTTAATCAACTTTCATTCATTCTCTCAACATGTCCAAATCGTCTCAGCATATTATCTATACTAATATATAAAGCTGAAGAGTTTGATTGTTTGCTTGAACGCGCTAATCTCAGGAACTACTTTGAAAAATTCTTTCAGTGTTAGATAGCCCATTTACTGAGGAAGGCTAATAGGCTATATATCATCACGCTACGCGGACGAAGTCGCGGGCAGTAGCTAGTTATTTTTATAAAAAGTAGCCTATGTGTTATTCTATCTCTGTGCCATTTTGTATCCAGATCCTTTCAGCCGTTCTGGCGTGAAAGAGTAACAAACATCTTTAGATCTTCACAAACTTTCACTTTAATAATCTTAGTAGGACTTCATTACTTTGTGTAGGTATATCCATATGACCACGTTACTAACAATAAAAACAGATTGCATAGAACTATGAAAGCTGCCAAAATCTGTTTTGTGTTATTTGCGAAACAGCCTTGAAAAGCGAACGGTGGCTTATCTCATTGAAATGAAACTACTTTTTACGGATTTTATAGCGTTATATTGATGTTATTTAATTCCCGACGTTTCGGATCCTTTACAGCATCCATGGTCACGAGTGAGGAGACTGAGGTGTTGGACGTCTCAATGTTAAAATTACTAACAGCTACCTTACATTTTTGCTAATTATTAGCGATCCGATTCACGCAGAAAGAGCTCACCTTTGGTCTTGCAGTTTTGAGCTTAGATTTAGATTTAACATACCATCACGCCTGTATTCCCCGAAGGGTTAGGCAGACGCGTACTAATGTACACCCACAGTTCGCCGGTATGTTTAGGTCCCATGTAATAGGGGGCGAGCCTATTGCCATTAACCGGGCACAAATTCCAAACTCCGAGCTGCTACTGAGAATTTCATAGAAAAACCCAGTAACACTGCTCGACCTGGGAATCGAACCCAGGACCCCTAGCGTAGCAGTCGCGCTCAGGACCACTTGGCTAATGAGGCAGTTAGATTTAGATTAAATATATTCTATAATGGAACCATCTTCTCTATTGAAATTTGGATGTATTTTAATCATGAATCATGCTGGGTAGGAATCCGTTAAAAGTAACTTCGTTCCAATGTCTAATATTCGCCTAAGTGTCAGAAATCACTATGGTGGCCATCTCCTTATGTTTTATTTACAGTACTAGTTGTATCCTGCGGTTTCATCCGCTTAGCCAGGTTCCTAAGGACCTTAGCGTGATTTTTGTAATATGTATTATCTTGAGATGATCGTAGTTATGTAATTAACACGCTGACTAATATTTCAAGGTTAAGATGTGCTTACGTCTCCATGATCACCTGATCATGGAGACTTATCCGTGTCTAGGGGAACTTTACGAAAACTGTCTCAGAACGATGTCATTAGAAAAGCAGTCGGATTTAAAATCTCGCAAAATATGTGTGTAGGTACATAATGGCGCGATAGTATATATATATTATATTTTAAAAATAAATAAACTTACTCTTGGCAATATGATGGCTTCATTTGATTGTTGGAGGCAAGAATTGCTGAAAAAGTAAATATAATTAATTGTATTTAGATGTAACACACTTGGCGAGTATTATGAGTAGTTAAGACCAGTTTTGGGCATTAAACAAATACATTTTCAATCAATTAATCAATTGATTAAAAATTAATTCAATTGCAATTGATTGAAAAAATAAATTATTGAAATTTTAATTGTTTTTTTTTAAAGCTTACTAGCAATGTGATTCGTACATTACTAGTCTTCTTGTTAACCCCTCGTGCTAATCTAAATGCTTGTTACTAGTGGGTTCACGTCGGTAGTGCAATGAATGGGTTTCGAAGCGGCAACCACATGATCACAAGTCCGACACCCTAGCCATTAAGCTTCCGCCGGATGTACTGGTTATAGTTCGCGCAACGTAACTTGAACAAAAACTAACGGAGAGGGGGAAAGTTTGTTGCAGTGGTAAGTAGTTATCGCATGCAACACCAGAGGAGTTGCTGATGCGTTGCCGAGCCTTAAGAGCCCTCACGGACAGTAGGAACTGCAGACTGTTAGAGGCGCAGCCATCGAGGAGGTAATGCTGTGCTCAATTCATGAGTCGCGCGGACAACGATATGGAATATTATCACTACCTGGTTTTTAATTCTAATTTACATTAACATACCATCACGCCTGTATTCCCCGAAGGGTTAGGCAGAGGCGTACTAAAGTACACCCACAGTTCGCCGGTATGTTTAGGTCCCATGTAATAGGGGGCGAGCCTATTGCCATTAACCGGGCACAAATTCCTAACTCTGAGCTGCTACTGGGAATTTCATAGAAAAACCCAATAACACTTTGCTCGACCTGGGAATCGAACCCAGGACCTAGCGTAGCAGTCGCGGTCAGGACCACTCGGCTATTGAGGCAGTTAATTAGTTAATTCTAATTTATATATTTAATAATAATTATGTATGAATTATTTTATTATACACATCTATCTATGTAATAATAAGGTTTCGCACGCCCGACGTGTTTATGTCAACGCCGGCTATCGCTGAAAATCAGCGCCGTGGCTCTGCCTCGTGCATGAGACACTGCATGATGCTGAGCGATGGCCGTTTTTGCGTGGGTGTGACGCATGTTTTCCACAGTTTTATTTTATATTATTTTTGTTTTTAACCCAATTTTTCGTGCGTCATGTCGACGTAAATAAAAAGTATTTTCTTTCTTTCTTCTTTCTAATCACTAATGCCGCACTAGTTTTTAAAAGAAAATAAATTTATCGCTGATCCAGAGATATTCACGAGGCATTCGTGTCCGCGTAAGTCGCCTTCGTTCAGCATATTTTGGCGTGGCGGAATGGCTACCCTACCCGCGATACAGAGTTGTCCCTAGGGCGAGAGCCCGTCTTGAAAAGACAGAATTGTACCTCGCTTTTGTGGTTACAACTTACCATTGTGTGGTAGAACTGGTTTGTTGACCACTATAGGGCTTGCAACCGTCTTTGGGGCCACACTGTAACAAACACAATTCATTTAGAACAAGTAATAAGCAGTTTTTTTATTCAAGTTCGAGATGAAATATTTTTATTCAAATAAGCGTTTATGAAACGTTATGATTCTAGTTGCACGGTTCCAAGGGGTTAATCCTATGGCGAAGAACACGGCAATAAACTCCATGGACAATGGCACTCTTATAAAAATAAATGGTGATAAGTACCATTTCTTTTCGTTCGTTTCGTTGGTAAGGTTTTTCATGGGGGTTGATGGTTTAACTAGTTTTTCGGGCCACGGACGGATCTCGATTCGATGAGAATGGTCACCGATCCTTAAAATAACTGCGGCAAGCGCAGATTGTTCAGCGTAGTTATTACTTACTACGCTACTACGGGCCCCATAACCACAACCCAAGAAATAATTTATTGTTAGTTATCAAAGATTAGGTACAAGTCCTGCACACTTCCTTGATATAATCAACTTGAGATTAACCCTTCGTATCTAAACAGGAATTGAACATATGTTGTAAACATTTTAGGCACGTGTCGTTCTTACGATAAAAGAGAATATAATAATAACTCCTTTTGTTGTATAGATTATTAAAAAAAAAAACGGTTTAACACTTAGTAATAGGCCTATTGCCATTAACCGGGCACAAATCTAAACTGCAAGTTGCTACTGACAATTTCCAACTGATCTCTGAGAAGAAAACACCGAAAGTCAAAGAATCATGGTCTCTTCAAGTCCAAACATACTTAGAAGCAAATTTTATGTGAGTTACAACTTATAATGCGAGACAAATATCTGAGCAGCTGTGAGTAGACCATTCCCATGTGACGGTAGGAATGCATCAGTCATTGTGGTGGACTTAACAGACACCTGGCGATCATGAAAATAAAGGAGGACCCTATATGCCCAGCATGCGGGGAAGCAGAAGAAACAAGCTTTCATCTACTAGTAAAATGCACAATGTATACGCTACTTAGATGGGAAATACTAGGAACCGATGAGATAAATGAAGAACAGCTAGCAGAACTCTCCATCGGACCACTGGTGGGCTTCTGCATGGCTACGGGAAGAATTGCGACGCCGAGCGCCAGTAACCCATGACGGGATCCACCAAAAATTGGGAACTGGGCGAAATAATCCCAATATGCGGACTGATCGCCCGCCTGGTGCCTGCCGGCGTCCCCAAATTTTAAATAGAATAGAATAGAATCAGTCATTGTGTCAACTGCCTCATTATCCTAGTGGTCCTGAGCCGACTGCTACGCCTCTGCCTAACCCTTCGGGGAAAACATGCGTGATGGTATGTTATGTTTAAAGGAAATTATAGCTTCTTTAAAGCAATTGTTGCATCCAGCTTCTGGCAGCAACCATTCGCAAATGCGACAAGTCAAAAACAGGGTAAACAGCGCATATTAGGAGAATCCTACATCCAGCAGTGTCTGATAAAGGCTGATAATGATTACAACAAATTAAGTTTATTTTCGCATGGCGCTTCTACAGCTTGAAAGTACCTATTGGATTTAGCTTACAGCTAGAGAGAGAGTGGTAGGCTCACAACGGATTCTACAACAATCAGACTAGGTATTTATATAGTAATAGCTTCTGCCCGCGACTTCGTCCGCGTAGCGTGATGATATATAGCCTATAGCCTTCCTCAATAAATGGGCTATCTAACACTGAAAGAATTTTTCAAATCGGACCAGTAGTTCCTGAGATTAGCGCATTCAAGCAAAAAAACAAACAAACTCTTCAGCTTTATATATTAGTACTAGCTTCTACCCGCGACTTTGTCCGCGTAGCATAATGATATATAACCTATAGCCTTCCTCAATAAATGGGCTATCTAACACTGAAAGAATTTTTCAAATCGGACCAGTAGTTCCTGAGATTAGCGCGTTCAAGCAAACAAACAAACAAACAAACTCTTCAGCTTTATATATTAGTATAGATAAAATAAAGAATTGCCAATATTTTACACTGATTGTAATATCACAGTTATTCTTAATAGAATAACTGCAGTAATTTACAATATACGGGATCCGGAATACAAAAAACAAGACAAAGGTCAAGTAGAGTTAACTTGTGTCAAATAAAAGTATACCGGTATTGTCCAGTAATTGGGTTGCAGAGGTCACATATGTCTGAATATTGATTCAGCTGAATCTGGTTGCCTTGGTTTGATTCCCAAGCAGTATAATAGGCTTGCCCACTATTTCATGAGTCCTGAACATTTGTAGACATCTCTGTCTAATGCTTTGGAAAACATAAATGGTATGTACCTTTTTTTTTTTGCGTGTGAAAATCCTCATGGATGCCCACCGTCTATCAGAAGGAAAGGCGGGGGGTTATGTCGGACTTCTACCGACTAAAAACACACGGCCATCTATAGCACATTGTGGAGGGGGCTCCGAGATCTCTAATGAATGCACCGGTTGAAAATGAGAAAATGAAAAATATTTATTTTCTAAGAAAGTTTTTACACTATTGGTTGAGGCCCAAAAATAGTATGTAATAAAGTTTGACTATTCAAAATGAAGTTTTAATTTATAAAACTAATTGTTCAAAGTATTTTGACTTTGAAATTGTGTCCTTTTCTCTGTAGCTATTGGTGTCCCACAGCTGGGCATAGGCTTCCTCCACATCTTTTCGATAATCTAAGTGCACACATTAGGTCTAGGTGAACATGGAATTATCTCAAAAAAAGCCTATTTTTCAGGAGTGTAGTGTAGTGTTTTCAGTACAGGACATAATGTTATGTGGTTTTTGTAGGGTAGTAAACATGAGAGTTGTTACCCAGTTGTACATAAGTACATCCCTGCCTATCCCTTCTATAAATACAGGTATAAACATGGGTCATTAACAAGCCAAGTTTAGGCCGCTTAGAAATAATCCCAGCAAGCATATCCATGGAAGTTTACACAATTAAAAAAATGTATAAGGTGCTTCATTACCTACCTTCAAGTAGGTGTATATTCATTGTTGATAAAGTCATGTACTTCATAAATGTACTTCATAATGCAGTAACATGATGCTAAACAAATCTGGTTTTAACAAATGAAGTAATAAATGCATGACCGATGCATGTTTTACCAAAAAAAACTAGTTTGAGGCGGTGTTGCCTTCTAATTTAAGCTGTCATTTGTAAGGAAAATAGGACTATCTACAATTACTGAGCGTTACTTTCGGCTTTTTGAGCCACACCTAAGCAAAAAGAGGTCAGAGTCGCCTTAGAAAAATATGAATGTTAGGGTTGATGGGTAGCTAACCTAGAATGTTCTACTGTGTATAAAAACTTGGCATTACAAGCCAAACCACAAGAAAACATCAATAAAAAGTATATTTACAGCAATCTAGGACGGCGGGCTGGTCTGACGTGAACATTAGCGGCATTCAGTCTCCTTGCGAGCTCCCTGTACGTCACTGGGTCGGCTTCTATTTCAACCTCGGCCTTCAAGAGGGAGAACTTCATCCGCCAACCTTGGGCCTCCACACCGTGCACCAGGCGAGCACTGAGCACAACCCCACGCCCCAGGTGCCGCGCACTCAGTCTCTGCTCGAGCACGAGCATATTACTCGTCAGCTATAGTCCTGCCTAGTCAGGTTGAAGAAGATGAATGCACCAGATCCCACGCGATACGCCCGCCCGCGTACAACCACCATAGCTGGCCCGCAACTCGCTTCAACAACCATTTGTCACGATTATTTAGAACTATGTACACCACAACACTAAACTGCAAAGTCCTTTTACTGATCGCAGCACCTTTTCACTTGTCCAACATATTTGATCAGTCAACTGCCCGCAGAAATCGATACACGAATGGCGGTTATCAAAGTCAGCAATTCGTTACTTTACTGCACACGGGATAGTACCGGTTTGATAATGTGCACAGAGAAAATGGTTAATACAACGATGTAAGAGCGAAAAATAATTAATAGTTTTAGCGAAACAAAGGAGTACGTGACAGACGGCGGAGCGCGAGTGACTGCTGGGCGTAATGGCCGCTGATTGGTTGCGAGTGAGGCGCGCACCTCGATTGGATGAAAACCGGTTGAAATCGGTTCGCAGAGGCTACGGCCGGCTCGGGTCGGTGCATTGTGAGCGGCCCGCTATGTGTGCGCCCGTCGCGCGCTAGTGATGCGACACATATTTATGTTTATGCCGTATCGATACGGTTTTTTATTCTGTTTTATCTTTAAAGCAAAATCACAAGTGATTTACATATTTTACTGAAAACGACTGAGTCAAGATTAGTAAAATATATTTAAACCGGTAGTCGCTTTATATTGTAAGTACAATTAATTTAAACAAAGAAGAATCGGCTTTAAACCGGATACAATATTTGGTTTCGTCAATTTGTGTGTCAATTTATAGCAAACTCATGCAACCCGGTTTATGCAATAACGGGATTTTAACGCACGTTTCCAAGCAGTACCTAGTGCATGACAATAACCAGTAAGAGTATCGTAAATCTAAAAATAACATAATATTTCTGGTTCACACTGCACAGATTCGTAGTACCTATATTGCAAATATTTAATTTTAGAAATAGGGTTTATGATTTTGTTTTAAATTTATTGACAGTACTGCCACGAGAGTTTGCCTCTGGAGGCCGAATAACAACACAATAAATGAACTAAAAATAGCAAAATGATTTTAAGTAGACTGTTTACCATATTGTTACGATCTTCCCGAGTACGTTGCTTAGTTGGTATTTAGTGTTCTTTATTAAGATTTTCATCGCAAACGTCATCAATGCAAGAGATTATTTCCTATTCTCTTGTTAGTTATTTTGTTCAGATCTTTTAATACTTTGATGCAATGTAAATTAAATCACTTACTAAACGCATAATACGCACGACAACTATCTCGATAAAATTCACAAAATAAAATTGGACAACGCGTGCAAAAACGAATTAAAGGGGTCTTGGCACGCTTGTCGATACCTTTTTTAATCCCTAAGGGTGAGTTCACTTCGCAGGTTACATATTTATATCGATTTTGGAACAGCCGCAGTTACGAATTTTACGTTTTTTGGATTATCCAGGATTAGTTGTTCAGTTGTTTGTTCTAGTTCCGCGCATATCAAATATTTGTATGAATTACATGCTATTTGGGTGTTTACGTGTAAAAATTGAGGTTTTACAACGTTTAAAAAATTATAGCGAACATCTCTTTTCCTAAATATATATTATATGCTGAGCGCACTATCATTGGTAGGCGGAAGGTCAGGCTCGTATTATGGAACAGCACTGATTTAATGACAAAAGAGCGATGAAGCTATATATATATATCGGAGCGTAACGGACGGATAGAAACTAGCGAGTCGCTCTCGTACGAAATCAGAAGTGATTTTATTTATTGGGCGTGGTAACGCGACTATAAATAATAAAAGGGTTATGGTAAATATGCCACAACTATCAAATGATATTAGCGCACAACTTTAAGCAATAACATAGAGATTTCACAGAGCGGAACGTTTTCGCAGGTCGCGCCTATACTTCACGATGTCTCAAAACAGAATGCCCCTTGGAATGACCCATTGCTGTCCAGCACAGAAATTACAATGTGTCCCTTTTCACCATAGGGCGACCCGCGACTCCGTTAAAAAGTGCATCTGCAGTGCACATGTTACCGCCACTCTTCGAACCCATACTTAACTTTCTCAGAAGGACTAAACATAATTCTTTACAATTTATTAGGCAACCCAAATCTGACCCTCACAGCGGGTTTATTACTTTGCCAAGTGTAAATCCAGATGTCTTAATTACACAGTCTTAAATTTCAAAACAATTGAAACTTCATAAAACGAGTGTTCTATTATATACCATTGGGGTATCCACTACGCCATAATGTTAACGCAGATCGGGTTAGTTATACAGTGCTAACAATGGTAAGTTCCAAACAATTGAAACTACATAAAATGAGTATTCAATGATTTACCATAAAAAAGGCTATCAACGTTAATCAAATAAATCGTGCATCGCGCGCTGATTTTCCCGCGCGTCGACACGGCGATCCTGACTATCACACGTCCTCGGGTGCCATATGTAATCATGAAACAGTTCATAATTATTAAAACAGTCATTAAAACAGGTTCAATTGAAGTCTGACTAAAATAACGTTTTTCACGTTTAGATACCACTCGGCTATCCTGCCGTTACCAAACACTAATTATTGATTGTCAGGTTTCCACATTGCACAGCATCAGTAATTTTAATCTTTTCTAATAAAAATAATCGACAAAGAACAGGTCTGATGGCTTTTCATTACAGTTTTAGCTATAACTTAATCATTGATTCGCAAACTTCTCGTTAACATAATAACTACGCATGTTTAAGTGACTTTATAACAAACGGCGCACTGGCAGTACCTAGGCACTCCAGCCACCACACAGGCCTCAGGGTAACAGCGGCACACAGGCACTCAGGCCCACATTGGCACACAGCCAATCACACAGGGCACACAGCCCATACTGGCACACAGCCAACACACAGGGCACACAGCCCACATTGGCACACAGCCAACACACAGGGCACACAGCCCACACTGGCACACAGCCAACACACAGGGCACACAGCCCACATTGGCACACAGCCAACACACAGGGCACACAGCCCACACCAGACGGATCGATCACCCTCTGGCACACTGACCGCCAGCAATGGCACTCCCGCCATCACCTGACGGATCAGTCACCTTATGGCACACCGACCGCCACATGGCACTGCCGCTATCACCAGACGCATCGGTCACCCTCTGGCACACTGACCGCCAGCAATGGCACTCCTACCATCACCTGACGGATCAGTCACCTTATGGCACACCGACCGCCGCCACTGCACACCCGCCACCGATCGCCGCCGCGCAGTCTCCGACACCAGCTAGACTGGGTTAGGAATATGACCTACGATCGACGATAAGCAACTGATGACAGCACAAAAGTCACGTAAACAAACTGCACACCCGCCACCGATCGCCGCCGCGAAGTCTCCGACACCAGCTAGACTGGGCTAGGACCTACGATCGACGATAAGTAACTGATGACAGCACAAAAGTCAAGTAAACAATGTAAAAATTCTCAATATTGACCTCGTAACTACAGGTCATTTCCACAAACAAAGTACTTTTAGTTCGACTTTTCATTATTAACATTCAACAGCGTCGACAATGGCCAGGACCTGACTGTTCTTCGTCGCAATGATCTTAAAAAAAAAAGCTGTGGGAACGTAACAATCTGAGATTCCAGTGATACACTCTTGATACACGTTGTTTAAAACTTTCAAAAAATAATGATCAGGTTCTAATAATTCTAAAATTATCAATGGCCTTCAGAATTTCGTGCCTAATTTCTCTCGTGATTTTCCACTAGTAGAAAATTTAAATGATGTACTTTTGTTTTTCAAATCGTTGTTTATCTAACTGATCATTTCTTTGGATAGAAGTGACTGCGCGTACTTTTATTTCATCTAAGTTAATCACTATTTCGTCTTAGTCACCAAAGGTTGGTCTTAGTGACCAAAGGCTAACAACGTAAGCAGTCGAGTCACTTTTCCAATAAGTAAATATTTTCCACTAAGATATTGTGTGTAGAGAAAACCCGAAATCTTTTTTTTTTTTAAAAGCCTACTATCAACGCGGGTCGCACATCACCAGCATTCCTATTAACCCCTCGTGCTAAGTCAAATGCCCGTGTTACGAGCGGGCTCACGCCGGCAGTGCAATGGGTGGGCATCGAACCGGCAACCACACGATCGCAAGTCCAGCGCCCCAGCCATTAGGCCACCGACGCTTTGGAGAAAAGCTACCTTTATCTACTGTAATATAAGACAGAACTCTAAATAAATTACTTGTATACTTCAAAGATACGATAGTGCTCGGGATGTCGATGTGATAATGCACATCTGTTGTAGGTAAAATATTTAGTGATAGCATCAATATTACAATTTTTTGTTTGGTTTAATTTTTACGTCAACTTGAATAATTTATGTCAAAGTATTATTACTTGTCTTTAATTTAGGTTCCGAATACAATTATTCTGCTCGAGATATACCGGATAATTTACTTACACGTAATGCAATTCCCTGCGAATTTTCAGACTAAAAACAAACAATTAAAAAGTAGCACATATTGTAATAGGATCTTCCCATGTAAAATCCATTTTTGATTTCGCAGGCTTGAACTACCACGAAGCAGCGATAAGCTCTGCGAGAACAAGTCTTTAAAATTACATCGTATAGTTAGTACTACTTATTTTGTATGCATTTGATAACTCGTTATTCATGTCGTCACTATTTGATTTTGTTATCAGGTCATTTATTTCCTGCTGCAGATATTAAACACTATTCTAACACTGACAATTAATCCCATAAAAAGAAACGAGACCATCGCAACACGGGTTATTCTTCGGGATACTTGTCTTGCTTGCGTCTACATAAGATACATTGATGCTTTATACCGCATGTAGTGGTGGGCAACTAGAGCCATATCATCACGCCCGCACTCAAGGGGCAGGCAGAGGTGCACAAACGCACAGCCAAGACTACATGAAACATTGCCGTCTTAAAATAGAAAACACAATGAGAAAATATTATAACACTTTTATTGTTTAGTAAGGCATCCTTGCCATATTTTAGAACTTCTTAATTTTAAAGATGCACCAAAATCAATTAAAAATTCAGAAGATGCAAATCCATCCATCAATACAGGCAGTACATAATTGTTAACTAATAATGCAAAACTATTTACTTTATCGAAGAGGTCACTCCTTCCTTTACTAACCAATATCCTTTACTATGTAGGTATTTATTTTGTTGCATCTAATAATTTTAATTATTTCAATTTTTCACAAACTCGGAAATCATATTCCGGGCCGGTTAAATTGTTAAGCCTGTAATATTTGAAATTTCTAATAAATATACTCGCTTTGGTCTGTGTTTTATAAATCTGAACAAAAAAATATCGGGAGACTACGCATGACAATATAATATCTCAATATCGTTCGAATCGAATGTTAACTCCAGACAAAATCTGACAAGTGCTATAGTACGCGCACCTTCATTCCCAAATTTCCAATGCCCCTAAAGGCAATTACAGACATGACATATTTGCAAAAAAGGAAAAGAAACTTTTCCTCATCAAAGAATCGGTTTAGAACCGAAATAAAAATGGAACGACTGACCGTCTCAATTCAAGAGGCGCACCGATGGAACATTTCTCGACTGCTCTCGATACTTCCCGCTTCCACCGAGCGTCGCCGTTTTTCTTTTTCTTTTTCTCCTTGGCATTAATTATTATTTTATTGACACAACACATACGTGGCATTTTTGCACGAGTCGCGCGAATCCCACTTCTGATATCGGAGCGTAACGGACGGATAGAAACTAGCGAGTCGCTCTCGTACGAAATCAGAAGTGATTTTATTTATTGGGCGTGGTAACGCGACTATAAATAATAAAAGGGTTATGGTAAATATGCCACAACTATCAAATGATATTAGCGCACAACTTTAAGCAATAACATAGAGATTTCACAGAGCGGAACGTTTTCGCAGGTCGCGCCTATACTTCACGATGTCTCAAAACAGAATGCCCCTTGGAATGACCCATTGCTGTCCAGCACAGAAATTACAATGTGTCCCTTTTCACCATAGGGCGACCCGCGACTCCGTTAAAAAGTGCATCTGCAGTGCACATGTTACCGCCACTCTTCGAACCCATACTTAACTTTCTCAGAAGGACTAAACATAATTCTTTACAATTTATTAGGCAACCCAAATCTGACCCTCACAGCGGGTTTATTACTTTGCCAAGTGTAAATCCAGATGTCTTAATTACACAGTCTTAAATTTCAAAACAATTGAAACTTCATAAAACGAGTGTTCTATTATATACCATTGGGGTATCCACTACGCCATAATGTTAACGCAGATCGGGTTAGTTATACAGTGCTAACAATGGTAAGTTCCAAACAATTGAAACTACATAAAATGAGTATTCAATGATTTACCATAAAAAAGGCTATCAACGTTAATCAAATAAATCGTGCATCGCGCGCTGATTTTCCCGCGCGTCGACATATACATAATTACACTATCACTTTTTCTCATCGAAATGATGTCTTACAAACATCGTAAAGACTACAGTTATGATAATTCTATTATTAGGATATTAAATCTCCACGCAAAACCAATGCTACTCAAATAGGCCCCATATTGATATGCTGGCATGGCCCAGCGTTTCTTAGTAGGTACCTAATGTAGGTACTAAGAAATTATATATTAGATAGTGTTGTGAATCATTCATATCAATTCGATAAGTTGTAGGTATTGTCATTTATTTGACATACAAACAAATAAAAAATTCCTTTTGATATCGTATATTGGGGACTTCTTATCAATAGGATGGGCCTTGAAACATAAACAAGGAAGAGTTGGCTAAGTTATTTATGTTTGTTATATGTTATCTATCAACTTGAATTGTAATGAATACGGTTTTTAACAACTGAATACTGAGGGGTCAACCCTCACCAGAAATTGGTTTTTACGTGTAAAACGAGGTTTTAGAACTCCAGTATTACAGAAAAATCTGGACAGCCTCATCATTCTGGCAACCTTTTTATATATTTACGGTAAATCCTCATGGATCGTCTCCATGGGAAGCGGCAAGATATGTCTGACCCTTACAGACTAAAAACAGTACTTGCCTTTCTTTGCCCTATAGTCGCGGCTATGGGATTCGTGATTTGGGCCACCTAAGGATCAGGATTAGGGCCTAGATGCTATTGCATCTAGGCCCTCATCCTCTATCTAATAAGAAAGGGTCGCACATGTTGAATCTCTCGAAGATCATTAAAATTCATCTTTCAACTATCGCAGTATCCATGGTCCTTAAATAAGTCTAGTTACAAAATTTGAACCCATTTTGGAACGGAATCTAAAAAATAAGCTAGTTATTCTAATCTACTTTAACACTATTGAGAGTTTTGTTGCGCCGTAAATTTTAAGCATTCATTTTGTAACTAAGTTCTGAAGATTGAAGAGTTAATATCACAATCACAACTGCTATGGAATGTGTTATAACCTACAAATACAAAAAAAAAATGTATTGCGGCTTAAGCTAACTCTTTCACCTTAATCTGAAAGAAACAGCGTGCAGCACTACGTACTAAATATAGATAAAAGAGCTATACCGGACCTAAGACAACATCGTAATATTAACGGGGCTTAGCGATTTCTTCCGTCACACTCGATACGGTAGTTGCAGCAAAGATAAAGACCACTGAAAACAGTTTCAAAAATTCTTTTAACATTGCTCAAGTAAATAGTGGTATATTATTAATGATGATGCAACAAGATTTTGTTTGGTATATATTTAGTTTCTTGCAAGGCTGCAGATTTTCCGAAGACAGGTGTTGTGTAATCGGTTTATGGTGCATTTTCGGTGTGATACTAAAATAACTGCGAATACTCTTTAGGTATAGTAACTAATATTCGCTCGAATATTATTTTTGAAACTAAATTAAAAATATGTATGTACTAAAGATATTTTACTCATATAAAAAATATAATCCATTGAAATTGCAGTACTTAATTCTTTTTTAGTATCTGACAAACTTCTAACTAAAGAGTTTAGTATGTTCATAATCAGCTACATTTGACTTTCATAAAACTGTGCAAATGTTTTGCGGAATATGATTAGTAGAATGCTAAATATTACAACTATATTGAAAAAAGGTGCGGGTTATAAAAAACTAAATCCTAGCTACACAGATAATCCGTTTGCAAAATATAATTACTAACAGGCGAGCACATCACCCGGTCGTGTCAAGAACAAATTAACAGTGCGAGGGGTGCTTGCTAAAACCACTGTTGGGTTGGTTCATTCTGGTTAGCGCCACCTTCACACGACTTTGTGGCAAAAACTAATCGGTTGCACGTTTAGGAGCGGTGTGAATATAACTAGGTAGGGTGATAAGATTGCTGAACTGTAAACAATATCGCCTTATTATGGCACTTTATGTCCAAATCAGCTATGAATTCTCGCTGTTTCTGAAAAGATATTACGGTGAAGCAGCAGAGAGATAAAAGGATACGACGACCTCGACCGTCACCTAGGTATTGCTCACTAGAAAAGGTGAGTGTTGTTTCTGCAGCAGATTTGCATTTGGAATAACATGTTTCTGCATCTGAAATACCTACCTCGAAACAGGCAATTGTATTGACTGAAGAAATAGTTCTAGAGTTTTTTTTATTCTGCCTGCATGCATAACGAAAACTTCGTTGCTTTATATGAAATAGACATTGGAAACAGCTCAAAACAAACAAGTTAGAGAGGCATTTAAACATTAAAGTGTAAACTAAAATGCCAAGAATACAGATCGTTATTGCGTTTACCAAGAAACATTCCGATTTCTTATTCGAAAGAATAACAAACAAGCTTGGGATCTTTTTCAACAATCTGCAATCAGTTGGCGGAATTCCAAGAAGAAATAGCCGAGTCTTCTCATCTTGGTAGCGCCAAGTGTCGTTTCAACACGTTTTATTGTTGCTTTGCCTATCGAAGCGAATGTTCCACATAAATTGTAAGAGGTATTTCTTTTACACCGTGCAAATAATTTGGATTGACTTTTACATATGGATATTTGTGAACACCCTTCTATTACCATCGATGTAGGCATTTTCAATAATTATAATGAAATAAAGAATGCTACATCACATTATAAAGGTTTATTTCTTACGTTACTCGAAGACACCATCGAGAATCAGTGCTAACACATAAAATGAGATTGTCTTTAATAAGTTAATGTAAAACTGACAACGGGGTTGCATTGCTCCATTAATTACTACCGTGTAAACTGAATGAGGGTCGAATTTTTGTCGTCAATTTGCAGTTTAAGTTGCTAACAAAGGCGATAAACAAATTTTGTACCTAAGTATTTGTTAATTATATACATTATAATGTAATTTAAATAAGAAAACCGGTTTAATAATATTTTTATGGATTTGGGAAAATGCCCTTCTATATCGAATAAATTGTGAACTGGCGATGAAAGTTTCTCCCTTACAAGCGTTAGACGAGGCATCATCATCATCAGCAATCCATTCACTTACCCACTGCTGGGCATAGGTCTTCCCTCATATTTAAAGGGTAACAAATTGTTTTTTTTATTGAAAATATTCGCAGTCATTCCTCTATAATCCTTTTAAGTGTCTTTGCTATCTATGTAAAGGGATTTGTGCCAACCAGTGGAGTAGGTATATATCAATAACAATTTTTTTAGGTATTTCATTATTCCATTAGGCCTCACGTAAAATTCCATAATTTTTATCAAAGTTATCATTCAGTTTGTTTCATAACAACCACTGTTGCTGTGTTAGGTCCAACACAAAACACAGAAAAACTTTATCAGCATACATGTAAGTGGAACACCGGTAATGCATAAACAGCAAACCATGACAGTCAACGACCTGAACAGACCCTGTCTAAATAGGTTACTACGACTGAGAGCACGCCAATGAGGAAATTAGAAGAGTACGGAGCTATACTGACTGCTTGTGTAGTGACGTATAGATTTGTTTAAACATCTTGTTCTTTTTGTAGTGGTTTGAACTAAATCACGGCTGTGATGGGCATTGACGTTTGACATTTAATGGGACGCCGTAGGACAGAAACCTATATATATGGGATCTAAACCGGGAAACTGTGATGTTGGTATTGGTAATGAATGCTACTTATGTTTAATTTTTTCTCATCATCCCTGCGTCATGGCGGGCTGTGAAAAGCGTTCTGTAGTGCGCTAAGCTAACCAATACGAGTCTTATTGATTTTTGAGTCATTTTCTCAATATTATTGCAAACACATTCATTCGTTGAATGATTACTAAACAGACGCCATAACCACAACGTGTGTAGACGCGATCATTCGCGATCATTCTTAAGTTGTGAGATATACTGTTAAAAAAATATACTGTTAAAGTTTAATAGTGCCATTCCTTTTTCACAACTTGAAAACTTGACACGTTGAACTTTAAGATCACCTTCCTCAACCTTCACAAACATCAGAGGTTATTCGTAAATTGACAGGTCACAAACAAACTCAGCTTACTTTATCATTACATCCTTCTAACTCCGGTTCATACAAGTTCTGCGGCTTGCTAGCATATCCGTTCTATCTAAATATAGTCGAGTACAATTTACTGTAATCGGGTCGCTAACTGCTTCAAATGTGTTTTAATTCAGGATGAATGGACGAACGTGCCACGTCCAGTTGTGTAATATTGAATTTAATGTCATGTGATAAATTAGTTTTTGATGGAGCGTATGTGGGAACTAACATTTAAAGCGAGATATTTAGGGCACGTCCTTAATGGTTTATTTTGAAGCAGGAAGTAGTATGCTAGAAACTTGAAAATGTCGAATTTATTTCCACTAACACTACCGTTTCGGTTAAAGAAATAAGTAACATACCATCACGCCTGTATTCCCCGAAGGGTTAGGCAGAGGTGTACTAAGGCACACCCACAGTTCGCCGGTAATTTTAGGTCCCATGTCTATTACATGGGACCTAAAAATAGCGAAAATTGGGGTGAGTTTATTGCTATTAACCGGGCACAAATTCCAAACTCCGAGCTGCTACTGAGAATTTCATAGAATAACCCAATAACACTTTGCTCGACCTGGGAATCGAACCCAAGACCTCTAGCGTAGCGGTGGCACTTGAAACCACTAGACTAACGAGGCAGTTAAAGAATAATTTGTTTCTAAGAAATAAGTAATTTCTTTAAAAACAAATTATAATAACAAGAACTACTTATCACCTAATCTTGAGATATCGCGTGGAACTGCAACCGTTAGATAACACTTACATATAAAAAAACTTCTCAACAAAAACATAGTTGTAAATAAACATGACGTGTTACCACGACCAATTGTAATGCATGCCCCGTAGACACGTCACGCGCAACACGAGACATCAAGGGAACCAATTGTCCGACTATTGTAAGATCAGCATACTAATTACAGCTATTATGGCTGGACTTAGCTTGGGCGAAGCGGCGGTAAAATAATTTTCTCCAAAATACATACATACCATCACGCCTGTATTCCCCTATGGGTTAGGCAGAGGCTTACTAATGTACGCCCACAGTTCGCCGGTATGTTTAGGTCCCATGTAATAGGGGGTAAGCCTATTGCCATTAACCGGGCCCAAATTCCAAACTGCGAGCTGCTACTGAGAATTTCATAGAAAAACCCACTAACAATTTGCTCGACCTGGGAATCTAACCCAGGACCTCTAGCGTAGCAGTCACGCACAGGACCACTAGGCTAATGAGGCAGTTAGACATAATAATGTTAGCACATTATTGCTTAGCTGCAAAAAAAAAAAAACTCCCTGCCGTCCTAAAAACTCATGCAGATTCGGAAAAACCGAAGCGGACGTCTATATCCTCTAATTGCTAAGCAACCTCGTTATGTCGTCACACAAAATGCAACACTTGAGAGAAACCAATTATATCCGACCATTGTAAGAGATCAGCATACCAATTATACCAATTAAGGCATCAATACGTGTGCACCGGGACAGAAATGGACGGGTTATTATTGTACCACTAGTGATGTAGCGAAGTCGATAGTTTTTTGCGGTAATAACCGGTTTTTGTTGGAGTGAAATGAAAATGATACCAGTATATACGTATACATAATTTGGATGGTGCGTGGCATGCGCTGACCTCTATAATACTATACTCTGTGTCTAATATCATAGTGAAATATAGAGATCAGTGGTGTATAATTATATATGTGTTTGCACATAACTCCTCCTATACGGCTGAACCTATTTGGACGAAATATGAGTGTATATTTGAGTGGGTCCCTGGTTGGTTTGAAAATACAATTAAATCAATAAATAAATATTCTTCGACATTTTTACACAGCACCACCTAGTCCCAAACTAAGCAGAGCTTGTACTATGGGTACTAGACAATGGATATAATACTTAAATACTTTTTTTTTGTAAATACTTACTTATAATACATAAGAAACACCCAGACGAACACAAACTCATCACATAACATATATGTATTCATCACATAAATATTTGTGTTCTGTGGGAATCGAACCCACCTCATGGTCAGCAGTCCGGTACTCGAACCACTAAATCACAGAGGTCGTCGAATTGGACTCGGTAGGTAATTGCAGTCGGGTTCTAGAACTTTAGATATTTATTTTTAGGGTAGACAACATTTGCAGGATCTGCTAGTGTATTATAAAAATGAACTCATGAAATTTAAATTAGCCCATCAAAAACCCATTATATTTCAATTCAAATTATTCCAGACCAGACATACAAAAACCTAAGTAGGTACGTTCTGTAATTTAATATCTAATGCAGTCATTTTGCTGTAATAAAACCGTTTCACACTAAATTGGGTCTGATTGAAAATTATGACAATCATGAAGGTTCCATTCAGTTTTAGGTTTCAGTGGGTTTCAAGCTAGGCTATTTCTGAATGACCGGTATGATTCTGACATTACTTCTGTGACATTACGATCATGTGGACCTTTCAGACTATTAAAAGAACGCTATGTCCATGGTTGGCCAGGCTGTGGCTATAATAAAATGACATAGAACAAAAAGTAAAACCGCTAAAAATTAAGTTATGTATGAAACAGTTTCGGAAGCATCGACTTCCATTGATTTGGTCGGCTCTTTTGTTTTCACCACAGACTTTCGAAATTAAAGTCACAGCGACAATAATTATTACCCCTGAAACCCAGATTGAACAGCACTTGCAATTTAAAAAGTCAGTGTCACATGAGGCTGGAATTAAGAGCAATAAATAACAATTGATCTTCATGTGAGACAATTAGTTGGCAACACTCTTTGATTAATGGGTTAATTCAATGTAGGTATATTCGAATTTTAAAAGTGATTTTCGTAGTAAAATTACTCGGCAATAAGGTGTCAAGATGACAACGCGCAAGTGATACCACTCCAGTACCGCTTACCATCTGACGACACGTATGCTTATTTTGACCTGGCCAGATTTTGAGTTTGCGTTGTACAAAGTATTAAATAAGTACTCTATTGTTGCATTCGTAAGGTTCAATATACCTACTAACAAAAATACCATTAAGTGCGTATTTTTTTGGTATTTTTTTTAAGAACAAAACATACTATCACGCCCGTATTTCCCGAAGGGTTATTCAGTGGTGTACTAAGGTACGGTATATTTAGGTCCCATGTAATAGGGGGCGAGCCTATTGCCATTAACAAGGCACAAATTTCAAACTCCGATCTGCTACTGAGAATTTCATAGAAAACCCCAATAACATTGCGCAACTTAGGAGTCGAACCCAGGATCTCTAGCGTAGCAGTCGCACTTGGGACCACAATTTTTTTATATTTACGAGACGAGACAGTTTTTTTGCGAGAAATTTACTCATCATTGAGAAATATCGCATATTTTAAGTCAGTTCGAAATAGGGAAGGCAACGCAAAAAAAGCTATACCAGATGTCAGCACCTCCGAGTATTCCTATGACAGCCAATCAAAACGTGTTATTTTGACATTAGCATTTATGCTGCAGCTAATAAGATTACATTGGTCAAGATGGTGGTGGAGGGGCTTGTGGCTAAGTAATAAATACGCTGATCAACTGATATGCAAGGTTACGCTGCGCTCGCCGCGGTCAGTGTGTGGATGGGTGACCATCATCTTAACACATCGAGACCCCTCCGTGCTTCGGAGAGCACGTAAAGCCGTCGGTCCCGGTAGTCATACGAACATCTTCGACAATTTGTTAGTGGTAGTCAGAAGCCCAAAAAAAGTCCAGTCCAATCCAGTCTATCCTCCGAATATCGGTATTGCCCAGAAATTGGGACGCGGAGGTCTGATGGCAGTCTCTTCGTGTAAAATGTTGATAGACTGGAAGCCGACCCCAAGTCCCCAACAGAGGATGATGGTCAAGATGGCGGTAGCGCCATTAGTTCCTCAATGTCCTACCTATTTGGGTAAAATTTCCGGTTAAATCCCTACCAACATAACAATCGACGCCATCTGGCGTAAAGTTTATGAAATAAACATAACCTAGAAAATTAATGAGAAGGAAAGAAAGAAGCTTTTTTTTTACAAAACGCTTACTAGCAATGTGGGTCACACATTCCTAGTATTCTTGTTAACCCCTCGTGCTAAGCTAAATGCTTGTGTTACGAGTGAGTTCACGTCGGTAGTGCAATGGGTGGGTTTCGAACTACATGTTCGCAAGTCCGACGCCCAAGCCATTAGACTACCGCCGCTCCTTTTTTAATTATATTTTTTTATAAGTTTATGTTGTCATATTAATTGCAGGAAATAAACATCAGTTGTCCTATCAATTGATAGAAACTGCTATCCACATAGAATAAGTTAAAACTACTTACCACAGTTCAGGCGAGTAAGGTGGGGAAGTGGTCACCAAAGATGGCGGCGGCATTAGCGCGTCGTTTGACAGCTGTCAACAAAAAACCTTTTTTTTAAAGTGTCTTCATTTCATAAGACTACCTCATTAGTATAGTGGTCCTAAGTGTAACTGCTACGCTAGAGGTCCTGGGTTCGATTCCCAGGTAGAGCAGTGTTATTGGGGTGTTTCTATGAAATTCTCAGTAGCAGCTTGGAGTTAGGAATTTGAGCCCGGTTAATGGCAATAGGCTCGCCCCCTATTACATGGGACCTAAACATACCGGCGAACTGTGGGTGTACCTTATAGTACAATTCTGTCTAACCCTTCGGGGAATACAGGCGTGATGGTATATATGTTGTTCATTTCATAAGACTACCTCATTAGTCTAGTGGTCCTATGTGCAAATGATAAACAAGAGGTCTTAAGTTCGATTCCCAGTTTGTGTTTGTGTTTTTTATGGTATAAGTAGGGGGGCAAACGAGTAGACGGATCATGATGAAAAACATATTATTGAGTTTTTCTATGAAATTCCCAAGCTCATAATTTTCGATTTGTGCCCTGTTAATAGTATTACCAACATTTATACAGATTAAACATAGGAAACTGCCTCATTGATTTAGGCATAATTATGTCCGTTAAATGGGGCCTAAACATATCATCGAACTATGAATGTATATCAGTACACTCCTGCCTAACCCTTTGGGGAATACAAGCGTGATGGTATGTTCCTCACCGTAGTAAGGACGGTGGCTTCACAGCCAGGCTGGTACTTCTCCAGGTCTGTGCGAGGTCTCCGCATCACTTTCTCACGGTCCTGCTTGTGTTTCCTATCAGCTCCCTTCAGCTTGAAGACCTGGGGTCAAAAGAGAAAATACAGTGATTTAAATGATTTTGGGGGACTTTTTGAACCATTCAACTAGTAATTTTAGTGGTCTAATTGAAATGTCATCAGATAATATAACTGTATTAGCGGGACTACATATGTACTTATTTATTACAACCTTTGTCATTGTCAATTATACATACATAAATACACTCACGCCTTTCTCCCACAGTGGTAGGCAGAAACTATAGACCGCCACTTGCTGCGATTCTTGCATACTTCTTCTACTTCTGCCACATTCATACATCTTCTCATACAACATACGCGCCAGTTGCGAGTACTACGCACCTGACCATTTTGAAGGTCTTCGCCAATAAGAACGCTGCCGCTAACATTCGCCGTAAAAAATCCTTAGCTGTCAAATAACTGACATAATATGACAGCTAACTGACACATGACAGCTAAAGTCAGATTGACATTTGACTAACATTGACATTTATGTTTTTTAATTTGTACCTTGATTTGACACGCAGCGGCATGCAAGCGGGTGTGTTCGTCGCTGGCGAGGTATGTCTCGACTTGGATACGGAAGGGCACTCCTTTCTCACCACCATGCTTCTTAGCCGTAAACTCTGTTGATATGCAGTTCACCTGGAATGAAGAAAAAAATACTTTAATTAAAATAACCATCACGCCGATATCTCGGAAGGGGTATTCAGAGTTAGACTCTCACAATTGAGTTTCCAAACTATGTTAGGGTCCGGATTTTTTATGGGATAGGTGAGCAAACAAGCACATGGATGATGGTAAGCGATAACCGCCGCCCATGGACACCCGCAACACCAGAGGAGTCACAAGTGCGTTGCCCGCCTTTAAAAGGGTTTGGGCCTCCTGTGTCCTCCCTGACTTAGCAAAACACAACGCAAGCGTTGTTTCACGCCGGTTTTCTGTGAGGCCGTGGTATCACTCCGGTCGAGCCGGCCCATTGTCAAAGCATGGCTCTCCCCGCATAGTCTCTTAGTAAAAAGTCATGATAAATGATTGTACAGTACCTTGATGTAAACGCCGACGTCTTTGGTGGGGTCCCAGTAGACGTGCAGCGCGTTGAGACACGCTGGCTGTTCTACTCGAATCACGCCGTATGATAGAGGCACGTCCACCTAAGAAAGATAGGTAATAAAAAAAATGAATCATTTAGACAACATAACATACCATCACGCCTGTATTCCCCGAAGGGTTAGTCAGAGGTGTACTAAAGTACACACACAGTTCACCGGTATGTTGAGGTCCCATGTAATAGGGAGCGAGCCTATTGCAATTAACCGGGCACAAATTCCAAACTACGAGCTGCTACTGGGAATTTCATAGAAAAACCAAATGACACTGCTCGACCTGGGAATCGAACCCAAGACCTCTAGCGTAGCAGTCGCACTCAGGATCACTAGGCTAACGCTGCTATAGCAGAGGTTCCCGGACTTTTTTTTCTTATAGACCACTTTCAAAATTTAGCTGATTCCTGTGGACCCCTGCAGCTACATTCCTACCATATTCCCAAAACTCGTAAAAAAATTGAAAATTAGATCTAACTATGGAAATTAACGTAGACCCCCGTGGGGTCTCGCGTGGACCCCTCGGGGTCCACCTGGACAACTTTGAGAACTAATGCACTAAAGAGTCAGATGGATCTTTAAAAAATATATAGGTACTCAGTCATCAGTAGAGTAAAGCGATGCTATAACAAGAAATTCTCTGGCTTGGATATATTTAATACCAAAATAAGGACATTCAGGAGATTGCTTCTTACTGCTGTTGATGATGATCAATAGGTAACAAGTAAATGACGGAAATATCTCACACACAAGTACAAACACGCACAAACACACACATACACACACACACGCACACCTACTATACACACTACATACATTATCCCATAGGCCGCTTTTATAGTCATATAAAAGGTCTTTTTTAAATAATTTCTGAATAATATGTAATAATTTCTCTTTAATTAACTTCTGCTCCTTTTTTTTTCTGTTTTCTGTTGCAAGACAAGTATAAAAAGTAAATTGTAAATCCGTAATTGGCTGTATGAATTACTGTATGCTTATTTGTTATCTTTAAGAGCTGTGGATTTTGTGATGAATAAATAAATAAATAAAGTAAAAATATATTATTTACCTCTACAATCCTCTCGCCGGGCCTCTCATTGTGCCATTGCGCAATCTGTTCCCTCTCCATATACTGAAGGCGACGCTCATGAAAACAAATCTTGATCACGCTCTGTAAAGAAATTTACGAATCAATATTAAGAAATAAAAATAACTATCACTTTCCCACGCAAAGATTATAAAGATACTAGCTACTGCCCGCGAATTCGTCTGCGTGGACTTCAGAATTGGGTCCGGCCTAGATAAAAAGTAGCCTATGTGTTATTCCAGGCTATAATCTATCCCTGTGCCAAATTTTATCTAGATCCGTTCAGCCGTTCTGGCGTGAAAGAGTAACAAATATCCATCCATACTCACAAACTTTCGCATTTATAATATACTAGCTTTTGCCCGCGACTTCGTCTGCGTGAACTTCAGATAAAAAGTAGCCCATGTGCCATTCCAGACTATAATCTATCTCTGTGCCAAATTTCATCCAGATCCGTTGAGCCGTTCTGACGTGAAAGATTAACGAACATCCATCCAGCCTTTTATATTGGACTGATTGCAGATATATAGTAGAAGAAAAAAATATCCATCCATCCATCCATCCTCACAAACTTTCGAATTTATAATATAAGTAGGATAAAATTAGGATTTTAGTGAAGGAAAAATTCAACTGCAGACAGGATTCGAACAAGGGTCTTCTGATTAGATACACCAGATGCTATGACCACTAAGCCACCGCGTGTCTCATCCGCCAGGTCGAAACTTGCCTTCACATTCTGAATTTACATCTAAAAGTTTTTCAATAGTTGTCACTGAGGTCACCTTTAAAACGGAAATTTAGAATGTGAAGGCAGTGGGACTCGCGGTGTCTTAGTGGTCATAGCTTCTGGTGTATAAAACCAGAAGACGCAGGTTAGAATCCTGCCCGTAGTTAAATTTATTCTTCCCTAAAACAACTTCATTAAGTAACTTTTAACAAAAAGTAAACCCGGCTTCGAAAAACTAAAAATTAATGTTATGTGCTAAAGTTTCGAAAGTATGTGCCTTCGATTTGTTTGGGTATTTTGTTTTCGACTTAAGTACTTACGACTAACAATATGTTGACATGTTGTTAACATTACTTTTTGTTAAAAGATATTTTATTTAATTATTTTGAGTGGTTTAAGTTGTCATTTATTTGGTCAGTAGGTACTGTAGAGACCGCTCCAAGAAGGCGACAATATTGCGGGTTGACTGGCTGGTTAAAGAATAAACAATCAATTTGAATTCTATATCTGACGTAGAAGTGTCTAGTCTGCGAGTCTTGACAGACTCACTTGTTTGAGCTAGGGCTTCGCCCCGTAATAAATATGAAACTATATAACTCCTTTTAATTGTTTAGTAAAGCTCGGTACCTCGACAGTACCAGGTGGTAGGTACCGAGTAGGTAGGTAATTTTCATTAGTTTCTATCTTCACTAAATTTGAATGGGACCACCTTGAAAGTATATTCTTTCACACAAAAAATAATTTTCCGAATCAGTTCATAAATGGCCGAATAATTGCGTAATAAAAATACAGACGAATTGAGGAACTCCTTTTTGAAATCGTTGAAAATGTGTATAATGTTTGCTGTAATAATTTAAACATTTGTACACCACTTCAGCCATTTACAGCAGTTGTCAAATAGTATGTACCTTGAGAATCTTCCCCTTGTAATGTGACAGGTCTCCGAGTTTCTTCAGTTTGATCTCATAAGGCTGGCCCTGGTTGAGGTAGGTCAGGCTCTCTTCGTTCTGTTTCGTGGCTATCGACGTGGCTGCGGCCAGTACGTATTGGAATCTGATAAAAAAAGATAACATACCATCACGCCTATATTCTGCGAAGGGTTAGGCAGATGTGTAGTGAAGTATTTAAGGTTTGCACTTACTAGGATTTAGGCACTTTTAAGGTTTGCAACATTATGAGCATGGAACACCTTCTGTGTACACATTGATGCACTGGCTAGGAAGCGAATGTGCCTTTTGGGTCAGGGTTATCCAAGACCAGAGGACTACAGACTCATACCCGCAGGTCTCTCATACTCGCAGGCAGGGCTCATTATAAAGCTTATGGAAGAGCTGTTTCAAGAACTACGAGGGGGAGGGGATTAGGTGTCTAGGGGAAGCACAAAAGATCCCATTATGTCGACGTGCACTGAGGCCTTGCTGCGGCCCCACGCAATATAAGGTAAGATAATAAGTATATAATCAATATAATCAATATAGTCAAGTCAGTAGCCAAACTCTCTTAACAATACTAAGAAAGTGTTATTATCATTATAAAGACGTCACCTTTGAGACGTAAATTCAGAATGTGAAGGCAAATTTCGACAAGGCGGTTTGGACTTGCGGTGGCTTAGTAGTCATTGCGTTTGGTGTATCTAACCACAGAGGGTCGAATCCTGCCCACAGTAAAATTTTTCCTTAACTAAAATAACTTTATAAAATGTAATTGTTTTTCATTATCGCTTGATTCTGATAGAATCATATATTTTAATATTCAATGTCATCTTGTATAAATATTATTCTTTAAAATATTGTTTACCTGGTATCGTCCTTGAAGCTTGGCTCGGAGCGCGCCTGTATGGGGGAATGGAGAAACCCGTCCAGGGAGCCCACAGGAGAACACATGAGGAGACCAGCGTCTATAAGAAAATACATTATTAGCACATAATATAAGAAAACATTACATAACATACCATCACGCCTGTATTCCAGGAAGAGTTAGGCAGAGGTGTACATAGGTCCCATGTAATAGGGGGCGAATCAATAACCCCGGACAAATTCCAAACTTCAAGCTGCTATTGAGAATGTCATAGGAAAACTCAATAAAACTTTGCTCGACCTGGGATCGAACCCAGGACCTTTAGTGTAGCGGTCCTCAGCGCGATTGCTACGTTAAAGGTCTTGGGTTCCATTTCGGTCCGTATTATTGAGTTTTTTTTTATTTCTCTGTAGCAGTTCCAGGACCCCTCTTCATGCGCTGATAGCGGCCACCAGGAAGGTTTTACTGGCCAAGAATCCCACCCTCCCCCTTCTAAACCTCAAACACCGGTCGCCTTTAAGTAAGTTTCTCCCATAAACAAAAAATAAAGGTAGAATTATGAACCTAACTGCCTCGTTAGTCTAGTGGTTTCAAGTGCGACTGTTAAGCTAGAGGTCCTGGGTTCGATTCCCAGGTCGAGCAGTGTTATTGGGTTTTTCTATGAAATTCTCAGTAGCAGCTCGGAGTTTGGAATTTGTGCCCGGCAGTAGGCTCGCCCCCTATTACATGGGACCTAAACATACCGGCAAACTGTGGGTGTACCTTAGTACACCTCTGCCTAACCCCTCTGGGAGTACAGGCGTGATGGTATGGTATGGATGATGAACCTAAAGAAGTAATTCGCGGTTCATCATGAGAGAGCCATGCTTCGGTACGAATGGGCCGGCTCAACCGGAGTGAGGCTCACAGAAAATCGGCGTGAATCGCCGAATGAGGGAGAATACCGGAGGCCCAAACCCTTTTAAAAGACCGGCAACGCACTTGCGACTCCTCTGGTCTTACGGGCGTCCATGGGTGGCGGTAATCGCTTACCGTCAGGTGATCCGACCGTCTGCTAGCTTGTTTCCCCCCCCCCCCTATCCCATAAAAAATGAAAATAGGTACTTACTCTTATTTTCCTGTGCATTTGGGGAATGGTAACCGGTCATAGGTATGATGGTGCCGGGGGGCATGGTGGGCTGACACTGCATGCTTTCTGGACTGCCTGAGGGGGGCACAAGAATATAAATCTTACTCTCTTCTTCTTTCTCAACTGCACTTCGAACTGCCTCATTAGCCTAGTGGTCCTGAGCGCGACTGCTACGCTTGAGGTCCTGAGTTCGAAGAGTTAGGAAGAGGCGGACTAATGTACACCCACTGTTCGCCGGTATGTTTAGGTCCCATGTAATAGGGGGCGAGCCTATTGCCATTTACCGGGCACAAATTCCAAACTCCGAGCTGATATCCGACACATCGCTGGTAACAACCCAGATGGTTTCAGCATCAGCGTTCTACCAACTCAACTCAGGCTTAGACTATGATCACTGCTTACCATGTTGTACGATCATGTTCCCGGCGTGTGGCGGCGACTGATGACAGCTGCCCTCCTCCATGGCATCGCGGTTCCCATCAACCACCATGCTGGTGATCTGCGTTGACAATGACATCACGTTATGACGACATTACACGATCAAATTTAGAATAGATAAGCTTTGGAAAAAACAACCTTAATTTATTTCTACATAGTTGCAAATTTCTTTGCACCTAAATATGCCTTTTGGTGGTGTTGTCAAAAGTTTGTCATTCTAAAATCGACCTAGTTTTGATAAAGTCAAAGTATAAATTTGAGTAAGCGCTAATTTTATTTTTTTATAAGGTATGTTCTGAAGATGTTAGGCAGAGAGACAGTAGGATATCCACCTCCCATATATTCTTGAAATCCCTGTCAGTAACAGCATGTTCTTGCTGTGTTTCTGTATATTCCGCGCTGATCTGGGAATTAAAAAGAAAACAACAGTATACAAGTTGTTGTTTTGTATTCATGTCATATTTAAGGACTACAACGATTATATTGAACACGAATAAAGGCAGACGCTGCGTGGCAGGGACTTTTCTTATGTAATGATATTATAACTGCCTCGAGAGTCTGGTGGTCTCAAGTGCAACTGCTACGCTAGAAGTCCTGGGTTCGACTCCTAGATCGAGCAAAGTGTTATTGGGTTTTTCTATAAAATTCTCAGTAGCATCTCAGTTTGGAATTTCTGCCCGGTTCATGGCAATAGGCTCGCCCCCTATTAAACGGGGACTTAAACACACCGGCGAACTGTGGGTGTCCTTAGTACACCTCTGCCTAACCCTTCGGGGAATACGGCGTGATGGTATATTATGTTAATGATACGGTTCAGATATTCAGATATAATAATATAATACATATATATTTATTAGCATCCATATGTCTCAATAGCCAAGTGCTCAATAGCAAACTGCCTCATTAGCCAAGTGGTCCTGAGCGCGACTGCTAAGCTAGAGGTCCTGGGTTCGATTCCCAGGTCGAGCAAAGTGTTATTGGGTTTTTCTATGAAATTCCCAGTAGCAGCTCGGAGTTAGGAATTTGTGCCCGGTTAATGGCAATAGGCTCGCCCCCTAATACATGGGACCTAAACATACCGGCGAACTGTGGGTGTACATTAGTACGCCTCTGCCTAACCCTTCGGGGAATACAGGCGTGATGGTATGTTTTTATGTATGTCTCAATACAAAGCAGCTGTCTCCTAAACTAGGTAAAAAACTTGTATCTCAGGAAACAGTGCCTTGAATACTTAGTTCTAAGTTTCATATTTGATAAGTACATTGCTTTTTAGTAGTCCTGGTATGGAAACCACTTTCTATTACTGATGCATCCTCACATGGCTGATAAACCTAATGAATATATTTTTATTATTTTATCTATTGCAACTGGCAAATCGCTTACAATGGTGACAAGTGTCACAAGTCTGCAAGGTGTCATCTAGATTTAAGAAACAATAATATAATGTACCCTGAACAAGGTTGATTAAGTATATTTTCTTGCTGTAAAAATACAGCACAACACCGTGTACACATATTTTTTGTGGAAAAATTTGGATCTCTTTGTGCGAGCTAGCTTCTAAATGACTGGATACATTCCCTTGTGAGTCCTCCACTCAATTGTGAGTGTTACCATTATTCAGACAGCTGGAAAGATAGTTCCGACGTAAGAGGAAAGTGTGTAAAAGTATGTACATACATATAGAAATCTATACTGAGTTCTGAGACTTACGCGATTATTGGACATATCGAAATAAAGCCACTTTATGGATTCAATAGCGTTATATTCACATTTTTTTTATGGGATAGGGGGGAAAATGATCTGCCGAATCGCCTGATGGTAAGCGATTACCGTCGCCCATGGACACCCGCAACACCAGATGAGTTGCAAGTACTTTGCCCTCCTTTTAAAAGGGTTTGGGCCTCCGGTATCCTCGGCGAAACACGACGTAAGTGTTGCTTCACACCGGTTTTCTGTGAGGCGGTGGTATTACTACGGTCGAGCTGGCTCATTCGTGCCGAAGCATGGCTCTCTCACATTGTCAAATCCTGATGTTTCGATCCCTTGACATCGTCCATGATCAAGGGCAGACTGAAGACGCTTTGAAAATGTTAATATAACGCGATGGAATCCGTAAAGTGCGTTTATTTAAATATAGAAATGCATGATAACAAAACATAATCCGTGCCGTGGAAATAAAAAAAAAACATATTTTTTAATAAAAACATCCATTACCTGTCTCTCATCAGGTCTTCGAGGTGGCCAGGCCCGTCGCGGCGGGGAGAGCACGGCGCCTGTCGGTGAAGGTGCCTCTTGCTTGAACACGGCCAGTGACGGCAGCGCCAACAGCGCCTCGCTGCGGTAGCAAAAAGTACTAATAAGTGGGAGATTGATAAGAGATGGCGCTGGTATTTCATGAAGGATACTAGCGAACGGTAGCAAGTTAACTTTAAAAGTAATACTGGTAGAAAATCCTTGGTTCTTATTGAAAAGAGTTTTCGGAACTTTGATGAGAGATGGCGCTAAGATTTATACCATATTAAAATTTTATATACATTTGAAACCGTTACTTATTCTGGATTTCTAGTAAAAATTGAAGTGTAATTATTTTCCTCCTTCAATTTTTCGGCAATAATACCTTGATTTGTTTTACTATGTTAAAAGTTTTAGCGATTTGGATGAGAGATGCCGCTAAAGTAGGGTCTGAAGGAAAGTTCTTGACGTCAATAATGAGATGATTGCTGACGGTGCCTTCGTGCAAGACGTACGAATGGGTTTTCCAAGTGCAGATTAAATTGTGTAAAACTAAAAAAGATTCCAAAATAATACTCACTTCATAGACAGCTCGCCGGGCAGATCAAGGTCGAGGTCGTTGACCTGCCAGCCGGGTGACATGTGTGATGACGAGGAACTGGTGCCGCTGCCGCCCATATCGCTCAAGGCAGCTGGTGAAAGAAAAACGAGTATTTTATTGAAGTGGTTAGAGTATAAGCTATTCAGTATTTGTAGAGAGTAGAGGGTATACTGTTATTACTTTGTGGTCCTAAAGACTGCTGCTTTTGAGGTCTTGGGTTCGATTTCAAGGTCAAGCACAGTGGGTTCTATAAAATTCTCAGTAGCAGTTTGAAATGTGGATTTTCACCCGGTTAATGGCAATAGGTTCACCCGCTACACTTACCAACGAACTGTTGGTGTATATTAGCACTGCCCTGCCTAACCCTTTAGGGAATACAAGCAGAATACTTCAACAAAATCATAATCATAACAGAACGTGTATGTCTCGTATCCAGAACAAGTTGGTTAGTAACTATTAACTTATTGACCCAAGATAGTTCTTGTTTACTGAACGTTCGAAGGCGTTATCTCTAAGCACTTAAAGTACCAATTGTGTAAGTGCTGTTTTTAAATTATTATGAAGATTTTCATGTTGTTACTTTTATAATTGTAACACCTGCATACGTAAACTTGCACACAATTGAACAATAAAGACTTTCTAATATATTCTTGGGATTTTGTACTACCATTTCTATGTAATGAAAAAGTATTTTTTAACACTGCCAGATCCAATAATGGACAGCTTTCTATGATACTTAAAATTAAAATATTAATAGCTGTTTAGGATTCGAACTTCAGCCTACACACAACCATTGCACTTCAACAAACCCAACAGGACGGGGAGCTAGACGTGTCCATTACATTGATACCAGCGTAGGGATCATCTCAGCAAAAACTCCGCCTCGAGCGAGACAAAAACATTTCGAAGCAACCTATGATTACCTGCCCCCCTGCCTCCGGCTATAGGAACATCAAGAACAAAATGATAATCTCTTACTTTTTTCCACTTATCAGCAAATCTCTCTATATCATGTATCATATGCGAGCTTGACAAAGAGAGAAAATAAATTAATATCGGATTTAAATGTATGTATGAAAATGTTCTATAAATCCCTTTCAAATATCTTTGGACACCACGAAGGCCTTGGAACACGAGCCTTGGAACAATATCTATTAAAATTTCTATCGCTAACTAATTAACTATGTGCTCTAGATACATTAAAATATCAATAAAACTATTGAAGCGGACATAAAACAATTCAGTACCTACTCTTGCAATTTTATCGGGTACCCTTTGACCGAGGCGGAGTACTGAACTAGTTATTACTACTTCGACCGTGTCGTGTCTATCCAATCATTTAATAGCTATTAGTAATTATTTATTTGTTTTAATTGCAATCCCTTTTAAAGGAGCCTGCTTTCATTTATAGATTTCAAAAAAAGAATAGAAATTCAACCTACGTACGAGTAGCGACATCTGTGTTGTTAAGTGAGAACTACGAAGACTAGAGGCGACACGAATTCTAAGCGTAACCGAATCTAATATTACATGTGATTAGCAAGTCAAAATATCTTTTTAAACTGCTGCTGCTTAAGAGTTTGCCGAATCGAATTTACAATACAAAAGCAATGCCAAAATAAATCGTAAGACTATTTAATTAAAGTGTGTTATTAATCCGTTAATCGGTGTTATTAAACCGTTAATCTAGGTTCCAGGCTCTACCATTTCATCCAAAATATGTCACGGGAAATAAATGTAAGCGAATGCATTTCTTGTTTTCTGAACTTGAAAATAAAATAAAATAACTTTACCGAACGACTTTCCGGCCTCATATTTCCAGTGAAATAGTAGTAGACGGTAAATGGTACGGTAGCAACCTACAATCCGAATAATAACAATATTTGATAAAATATTGATTGGATTACGATTTTTTTTGGTATTACGTTTTTGTGGGCAATTAAGCGCTGCCGGACCATCAATATCGAAGATAAATTATGATACCTTAATAGTTAGAACTTTTACCTGGTGCCATAGTTGATCTAGATGTAGATCTAAGAGCACACCGAACTTATTTGCAAAATTTTCTCGTTGAAATTAAACTTGTAAAATGTAGGAAATTTCCAAATGGTTTGGTGATCTGATAACATTCATAAATCCTGGGAAATATTAAGTATAGTCGGCGCCAGGGTGCTCAGTCATGCTCACTGCTCATGTTAAACAAAAGTCCTTGTTGTTAAACTCTTGCACCCTGGCAAAGACAATCCTGCATAAGCCTCGATATACCTCTATGAGAGTAACGAATTCGTAAATCTTTTTTTGTAACAAAAATTTGTACAATAGGTATGTTTTCATAAACAGGTTACAATATTTATATTTATGAACTTATGATGTGTTAATTTTACAGTTCTCTGGACTCCACACTAGGATACCCTGTCTCGTGGGTTTCGTGTTAGTAATCATCATAGTTTGGTCTTTTTGATTGACCGAAAAGCAATAGCATGAGCACTTATATAATTGTCTTTTACAATACGATCTATGGATAGATATCTGAATGTCTTTTCTTTCCCAAGGTTCGTAACTGCACGAAATTTCAATAATCTTCTCGAATGAAATTATTACATGTAATAATATCTCATATTACATAACGCCCTTGTCTCCATTACTGCGTTTAAATTTTTTAATGTGCGATTCATAATGTATGTGGAAAATCACTACGCTGACACTTGGCACTATCTCAGTAGGCACTGGTACCGTTATACTTACGTAACACAGCGATAAGTACCAATCTGCCACTAAAACTGTCACTAGAGTCATCGAAAGATACTTTGTTGTTACTACCTACTTTGGATCGTTGAACTTTTAAGTGCCAACAGAATGATTATTAAGTGGGTTAATTAATGCCAATTAAGGATTTAACAAATGTAAAGATCTTGTAGTATTTAAAAAACGATTTTATCGTCAGCCTATGGTTCCCTCTAGGTAGGGACTAAGGTTTTTTCTGATTAGACTAGACTGAGGATCAGACGTTTGGTCTATCTTCGATTTTCTGAAGTCTCATTAATGTCTGTTTTCCGTCAAGTAGGTAATAAATTACCACAACACAACTAATGAATAACTACTGTTTTAATCCATAGAATCACTGTTACTGCAAAGATGTCCAAGTAAAAGGCTTAGAGTTGTCATATAAGCATATTGCAAGAAGAGTAGTATTTGCAAGCGAGAGGAAAGATAGAAAAAGAAGTACCGTAAGCGTTATAAGTGATGCTGGCAAAAGCGTGTGCTCCGAACTCGGTGAATCTCCTCCCCTCCCTTGCTTCTCTTGCTGCGAACTGCAGAACCGCAGCAGCGGAAACCCGCTCCTGCTGCGGCGCCGTGTCTTCAACCATGTTAAACAGTTTGACAGCACGCCCCAACAGATGGCGTTACTACTCTACTCTGTAGGTGTTGTAGTTACTTGCCGCTAGATGGCAACTCACAAAATCTCGTTTTCTGTTTTAAATTCGAAGCTTCACTTTTTTATTTTAGAATCGTCACTTGCAGATGGCGATGTCGTTGTGTCAGTTAACAAATTTGAATAACAGAGGGAGCTGTTGAGATGATTTTGATGTTATTTAGTAAAATATCACAGTCGGAATTCGTTTTCTGTTTTTAAATTTAAAGTCACTGTCAGAAGAACCAATCACAAAACGTGAATTTAAACGTCCATGTATTTGATTGGCTGACGATAATATTTCTGTGGTATTTCGTGGCGCTCCGAAAATGTTCTAGTGTCATTTTATTGGGAAAGAGTTTTGATTGCACTTCACTTTTCTTGAATTTTATTTTTACACAGCCTGTATCAAACGGTCATTTCTTGAATCGGCACATCATAGTCCTATTCTCATACTATGCACTAAAATATTACACACTGTGACCTAGTGCTAGTGTAGTGATATTGTTTTATGTATTACTAGCTTCTGCCCGCGGCTTCGCCCCCGTGGAATTCTGTCCGTCATCACATCCCACGGGAACGGGATAAAAAGTATCCTATGTCCGTCTCCTGGTTCTAAGCTACCTCTCCACCAATTTTCAGCCAAATCGGTTCAGCCGTTCTTAAGTTATAAATGGAGTAACTAACACGACTTTCTTTTATATATATATATAGATTGTTCAAAAGATGGGTCTGACGGAGACAACAGCCTGCAGGGCCTGTAAAAGGGAAATTGAGAGCATGGAACACCTTCTGTGTACGTGCGATGCAAGTGCTAGAAAGCGAATGTGCCTCTTGGGGCAGGGTTATCTAAGACCAGAGGACTACAGACTCATACCCCCAGGCCATTTTATTAACTAGTCGAGCTGACCGAAATTCCCAAACAAACATAATACCAAAATAAATCGTACAAAATTTAATAACATAACATAAACCATCACGCCTGTATTCCCCGAAGGGTTAGGCAGAGGCGTACCTACTAATGTACACCCACAGTTCGCCGGTATGTTTAAGTCCCATGTAATAGGGGACGAGACTATTGCCATTAACCGGGCACAAATTCCTAACGCCGAGCTGCTACTGGGAATTTCATAGAAAAACCCAATAACACTTTGATCGACCTGGGAATCGCGCTCTGGACCACTTGGCTAAAGAGGCAGTTTGGCTAATGAGGCAGACACAATTTAATCAGTGTCTTATTATTCGGATTCCGATACCGTTAAATCTAGGTTGCTCAAACATTTCGTCCACAATACTTCACTGGAAATAAATGTAAGAGAAAGCAATTCTTGATAACTTTACCGAGTTTGGAACGATTTTCCGGTCGTTTATTTCCAGTGAAGTAGTTGTAGACGAAATAGCAGAGCAGAAACCTAGATTATCGATATCTCTATCCGAAAAATAACAGAATTTAAAAAAATATTGTTTGAATTGTTATAATATGTTATTGTGTCTTTGGAGTGTTTCGAGTTGGCACTATACGTTAAATAATCTATTATATATATATATTTTAACATTGCTCTGTACCTACATATATAATATCTATGGTTTTGATAGCTAAAATCTATATATATAAAATAAAGTTGTGCTAGTTACACTATTTATAACTTAAGAACGGCTGAAACGATTTGGCTGAAAATTGGTGGAGAGGTAGCTTAGAACCAGGAGACGGACATAGGATACTTTTTATCCCGTTCCCACGGGATGTGATGACAGACCGAATTCCACGGGGGAGAAACCGCGGGCAGAAGCTAGTTTAAAATAAATAGGAGTGTTTATCAATGTTTGTAAAAGGGGCGGTCTGAAAATCAGCGTTGACAGTGTACTACTGTGTGGCACATTATCAACATTTGCTGAGATCGTTCCTTTTGTCACACTCATCATAGCACTAGCTGGCAACTTAGTGCAAATTAATTGGTATATATACAAAATTGTAATAGTTTTACTCTGTGTTATTTTTGGTTTTGTGGCAATAAACTTTTTCTATTCTATTCTAATTACGATTTATTTCAGTATTACGTTTTCGTGGGTAACTCAAGCTCGGCTGGAGTTATATTGTATTGTATTATAGTATTGTTATTATAATATACATATGTTATGGGACTTTTATCTTGAACTAAATAAATAAACTAAAAGATGCAGGTACTTATAGAGTCAGTGTATAAGTTAGCTAAATATTGTTAAAAGTTATGTATAAAAAAAGTCGCTCCCCGCTATCGTCTGTCTGTCCCTATGTAATCTTAGATCTTTTAAACTACGCAACGGATTTTAATGATTCAAGAGGAAGGTTTTAAGCTATTTAACATCACGCTACGCAGGGCCGGACCGTGAGTTTAGGGGGCCCTGGGCTAATACTACATGGGGCCCATCTAATTACTCAAAGTATAGAATAAAATGAGCCCAAAAAGCCATAAGGTAGATCCGGCCCTGACGCTACGACTCTTACGTGAAACGGTGAAGTAGATAATAGTCAACTTTTTCTTTACTTAAGATCATATTAAACTACGGATATTAAAAACTAGCTTCTGCCCGCGACTTCGTCCGCGTAGCGTGATGATATATAGCCTATAGCCTTCCTCAATAAATGGGCTATCTAACACTGAAAGAATTTTTCAAATCGGACCAGTAGTTTCTGAGATTAGCGCGTTCAAGTAAACAAACAAACAAACTTCAGCTTTATATATTAGTATAGATGTGAAAGATACTCCCTCTGTTTGAATGGGGACATGTTCCCAAAGGAAAAATAAAAAGAAGGTAGATGAGATTACTTTACTAGGTACAGTCGGAGGAACTATGACGTGCCCGCCATGGTCGTGTGGCGAATGTCATGAGTTCTATGGCCGTGACTTTAGAGCAAGGGATGGTAACTGCAGTATTTCGCCAGTACCAGTACCATACACTCTGCCACCTCCCCAGGTGGACAGACGATCCACGAAGATATTCCATATTAAAATAAAGAGAACTTTAATATATTTTTTTTTATAAAAATTCGTTTTTTTTTTATAAAAATTCGTAACTGCCTCATTAGCTAAGTGGTCCTGAGCGCGACTGCTACACTAGAGGTCCTGGGTTCGATTCCCAGGTCGAGCAAAGTGTTATTGGGTTTTTCTATGAAATTCCCAGTAGCAGCTCGGAGTTAGGAATTTGTGCCCGGTTAATGGCAATAGGCTCGCCCCCTATTACATGGGACCTAAGCATACCGGCGAACTGTCGGTGTACATCAGTACGCCTCTGCCTAACCCTTCGGGAAATACAGGCGTGATGGTATGTTATGTTAAAAATTCGTTGGATAAAAAAATGTAACGTAAGTTAAAAATCGACTACTCCACCATTTTGGTTCAAGTTATTTGCCGGCAACTGTATCGTGGGTGAGTTTAAAAGCACAAATTCTCACAAACACGAACACCCAAACGTGGAACAACAACTACCTGTAGGTCATACAATTATTTATTCCGTGCGGGGATCGAACCAGCAACACGTAGCGTAGAAGGCGATCGCTCAGCCTCTACAACAAACGTGTCGCCTAATTTATTTGTAACCAACATCTCTGCCTCACCCCACTGGGAATAGACGTGATGATTATAGATATTATTACTGTAGGTAAAGTATTTATTAAAATATGACCTTCAGTGAATTAATTCTGATACATTTTGTTTATACAAATCAAATAAATACGTGCCTTGCTTTCTTATATCTGTTTGCGCGTTTTTTTGCAAGCGAAACACATTTTTCATCATAAGATTCAGGAAATAATATTGATTTATGATTGTAACTCATAAGCTGTATGTACAGTCAACTAAAGAGTTAGGTATGCAGGCAAGTATGCGTGTATTTATTTATTAAATATTACTAACAGTTCTAGTGAAAATAAAATCGAGTAACAACGTTCTAAAGAGATGTGTATAAAAAGTTTGTGGTGAGAATTGACACACTCGAGTTCTGTCCCTTTCCCACAAAGTATGTATACTAATATAGTAAAGCTGAAGAGTTTGTTTGTTTGTTTTTTGCTTGAAAGCGGTAAACTCAGGAACTACTGGTCCGATTTAAAAATTCTTTCAGTGTTAGATAGCCCATTTATTTAGGAAGGCTATAGGCTATATATCATCACGCGCGAAGGTTGTAACTTTATTTATTTTAAAAGAGTGTCCATGGAGTTTTTTGCCGGATTCTTCTCCATAGGATCAACCTTATGGAACCGTGCAACCTAGAAGCATAACGTTTCATAAATACTTGTAAAAGCTTATTTGAAATAAAAACATTTGAACTTGAACTTGAACGGTACGCGGACGAAGTCGCGGGCAGAAGCTAGTGTTAGTATAGTATTTGTATGGCGCATGCTATTTCTACTTAATCTTTACCCCACCCTCACAAAAACAGTGTGATAAGATTTTTACAGAGTCGGCAATGCGCGAGTGATACCTCTGGTGTTGCAAGCGTCCATAGGCTACGGTAACTGCTTACAGATAGTTTAACTCAGTTGTGCGCGCGGCCCTATGTGTGCGTGGGCTTGTAAATATACAACTTTCATTGGCAGTGGCAATGTGTGGCAGTGACGCGGCAGTGGACGACGACTGCCGCGTCACTGCCACACGAATGAAAGTTGTATATTTACAAGCCCACGCACACATAGGGCCGCGCGCACAACTGAGTTGAACTATCTGTACCATCGGGCGGGCCGTATGCTTTTTTACCACCTTAAAAACCAAATTCGGTCTGAGTTTTCTAGATCTGTATTTTCACGAATTCGACTCGGGGGTAGGGCGAAACCGCTCCTAGGCCCACTTGCACCAACTTCATAAAGGTGTTTAAATCTAATTTAAACACGAAATTTCTATGAAAAATTGTGTTTAAATGCCATTTAAACACATCTAAGAAGTTGGTGCAAGTGGGCCTTAGTCTAGATAAAATAAAGAACCTTGTATTCAACAATGTACTTGAGAAGACGAGATTATCACACGACTAAGCAAATACATGGTGAGCGACAAAAGAAACAAATGTTTGTTCATTTTATTGTACAAATTGTCACATATTATGTCATACGTCATAGCTATTAGCACTATCTCGCGGAAAATGATGCACGCGCATCTCCCCTCCCCCTTAATAGTTGACACCTACCTTTTCCAGAATAGACAATGTGATTTTGCCTCTCTTAACTTGGACGCAGATGCCTGAGCAGTATTTATTGTTACTATGATAAATTTAAAAAATACCAGTGATATCCTAGTGATATGAGTACTTATTGGCTACCTCGTTAGCCAAGTGCGACCTACGCTAGAGGTCCTGGGTTCGATTCCCAGGTGGAGCAAAGTGTTATTGAGTTTTTCTATGAAATTCCCAGTAGCAGCTCGGAGTTAGGAATTTGTGCCCAGTTAATGGCAATAGGCTCGCCCCCTATTACATGGGACCTAAACATACCGGCGAACTGTGGGTGTACTAAAGTACGCCTCTGCCTAACCCTTCGGGGAATACAGGCGTGATGGTATGTTATGTGTTTATGAGTATTGGGCTTCCAAGACAAAATTCTCTAGTTGGAATCCAAGGCACGCATCTCAGACTTTTTGAAGTTCACGTTTTACTTGTTTTACACGCTAAAACACTGACGGAGACCATCGTGAGGAAACCGGCATGGCTGAGAGATTTTCTCGACGGCATGTGAAGTCTGTCAACCCGCATTAGGCCAGCGTGGTGGACTATAGCCTAATCCCTCTCGTTCTGAGAGGAGACTCGTGCCCAGCAGTGGGAGAGAATAATGCGATGAATATGTGTAATTTAAAAAATTAAACCGTCTTAAAAAATTGTAATAAAGTTATCTATGTATAAAACAGATTCGGAAGGCGGCACCTTCGATTTGATTTCGCCACTGACTACCGAAAGCGATAAGGACATACGCCTATACTAGTTAGGCACAGGAGAATTTACATAGCCGGTATGTTTTGATCCCATGTAATAGGGGGCGAATTGCAATAGCCATTGGTGGTACATTATTTTTTTTTATTTTTTTTAATCACCTGATGTTCAAGTTCAAGTTCAAATGTTTTTATTTCAAATAAGCTTTTACAAGCGTTTATGAAACGTTATGATTCTAGTTGCACGGTTCCAAAAGGTCGATCCTATGGAGAAGAATGGTAAGCAATAACCGCCGCCCATGGACACCCGCAACACCAGAGGGGTCGCAAGTGCTTTGCCCGCCTTTTAAAAGAGTTTGGTCCTCCGGTAACCGCACTCACTCGGCGAAACACAACGCAAGCGTTGTTTCACGCCGGTTTTCTGTTAGGCCGTGGTATAACTCCGGTCGAGCCGGCCCATTCGTGCCGAAGCATGGCTCTCCTACCTGAAAAAGTGCGGCTCTGCCTAACCCTTCGGGGAATACAGGCATGATAGTATATTATACCTTCAAAAGTTTCGGGTAAGTCACTGCTTAGCGACAAACAACTAACAATGATTGGCTATGTCTTATCTTGCAGTAATCACTTGCTTGACAAGACAGGCGAAACCAATCACAACACGACAACGTTATCAATTTTAACCTATTAAGTATATCTTCATATCCAGTATGGCATGCTTCAGGTCAGGGGGTCAAACAGTATGGAACGAGCGACAGTTTCAGCGGACTGCTAGACACGCGCGAGGTCAGGGGTCGTGTATTAACGAGCGTTTCTATCTTTAGGAAGGGGGACATCATATATTTTTAATTCGGTAATAAGTACAATTCTACCTAACCATTAATATAATTTAAAACTACAGAAGTTTCCTGTAATACCATATACGATACGATACAATTTGGTTTGAGGCGAATACAAAGACACCTCATTTATTAACTTACTACACGTAACGTAAATTTTATTATTTACTAGCTTCCGCCCGCGACTTCGTCCGCGTGGAATAGTTGCTTAGTCTTAGCGTGATGATATATCGCCTTTAACCTTCCTCAATAAATGGGCTATCTCACTGAAAGAATTTTTCAAATCGGACCAGTAGTTCCTGAGATTAGCGCGTTCAAGCAAACAAACAAACAAACTCTTCAGCTTTATATATTAGTACTTATAGATTGGTTCCCTTTTTATGATTCATCGAACATATTGTTTTATTTTTTATCTACTAATATTATAAAGGGGAAAGTTATTAAATTAGGAAAGATTTGACTGTTTGTTTGTTTGTATTGAATAGGCTCCGAAACTACTGGACCGATTTGAAAAATTATTTTACCATTAGAAGCCGACATTATCCCTGATGAACATAGGCCACTTTTTACCGCAAGAAAATGCTTCATTCCCACGGGAAAACGGGCGAAGCCGGGCCGAGCATTGTCTATAACCATCTTACTGTAAAAACGAATCAATAGACGCCTCATTCGTCAAAATCTGAGCAGTAGATTTTGACTAAGATTGAACATAAATACATAGACTGTTAAACTCATTACCCTTCCTTTTATCGTAGTCGGGTTAAAATAGCGTGATGATATGCTATGAGATATAAGTAGATATACGCGAATATTATTATATCATATAACTGCCTCATTAGCTAAGTGGTCCTGAGCGCGACTGCTACGCTAGAGGTCCTGGGTTCGATTCCCAGGTCGAGCAAAATGTTATTGGGTTTTTCGATGAAATTCCCAGTAGCAGCTCGGAGTTAGGAATTTGTGCCCGGTTAATGGCAATAGGCTCGCCCCCTATTACATGGGACCTAAACATACCGGCGAACTGTGGGTGTACATTAGTACGCCTCTGCCTAACCCTTTGGGGAATACAGGCGTGATGGTATGTTATGTTATGTTATGTTATTATATCATAGCAAAAGATAAAAAAATCTTGCAAAATTTACGTAAAAAGTTTCCTAACAACAATAAACATTATACAACGATAATAAAGATAAGAACTGGTTGTGATAAGAGCGTCCTAGCCTAGACGATTCACTAATGACTAATTCGTGCAGTCAGTATACTAGTTTATTGAGATATTTTATTTATTTTAAGACTAAGGGCCACTTGTACCAACTTAATAATTGTATTTAAATCTCTACTATTATAAAATTATAAAAAAGCTGTGTGTGCACATTGACGATATTTAAAAAAAACAAGTGGGTTAGGGTATATAAACGACTCCGAAACCAAAAATGTAATTTTTAAAATTCTTGTCTGTTTGTCTGTTTGTTAGGATTGGAGCAAAAACTACTGAATAGATTTTAAATTTAGATAAAAAAAATTAGATTTCAATTTTGTTATCACTGTTAGAAAGTATAATTATGCTCCAATTTAAAGACTGATCTTCTTATCTCAATTAATTAAACGGATCCTGAGATTCAGCTTGACCTCTCTGATGTATAGAGGTCAACAAAGAAGAGATCATCACTGTTGGTTTTTATAATTTTTTTTTTGGAATTCATTTCTAATCCTACTATAGCGTCAGGCGAGCGAAGCCGCGGGCAAAAGCAAGTTGTATATAAGCACGATTTTTCATAGAAATTTTGTGTTTAAATACAATTTAAACACATTTAAGAAGTTGGTGCAAGTTGCGCTAAATAAACTAACTAATTGTTGCTCTCAGACTCCGCTCTGGACACATTCCTTCGAATAAATTAGCGTTTTAAATGCAAAAACCGGCCAAGTGCAAGTCAGACTCGCGCGCGAAGGGTTCCGTACCATAAATCGTGTTTTTTATATGGAGGTACCCTTAAATATATGTATTTTATTTTGTTTTTAGTATTTGTTGTTATAGCGGCAACAGAAATACATAATTTGTGACAATTTCAACTGTCTAGCTATCGCGGTTCTTGAGATACAGCCTGGTGACAGACAGACGGACAGACAGTGAAGTCTTAGTAATCGGGCCCCGTTTTTACCCTTAGGGTACGGATCCCTAAAAAAGCCGTCTCTAGGGCCTATGCACACCTTGTTTGTAGCGATACAGACGTGATACGCACGTCAAGTCAGACGCAGCCTGTAGACCTTTGCAGGATAAAAACGTGGTGTGCACAGGCCCTTAACTGTTGTTGCTGTAGTGTCGTAGATGATGTCCAGCATATTCTGATGGAATGTAGTCGGAACTCGAGTCTGAGAACTTGACTTTTTGGCCAAACTAAAATCTTTGATGTCCGATTTTGTAATAGTATTTTATCTTGTCCGGCTTCTGTTGACGCCAAACATCTGTATAAGGTAGTGAAAATTTTGGTTTAAGTTATTATAATGTATTTTTTCTAATAAGGCGATGTGGTCGCTAAGACAAAGCGTTCAAAATCTCTTCTCTTCTCCATTATTATAAAATTGTAAAAAAGCTATGTTTGTTACGGGTTGGAGAAAAAACTATTGAATAGATTTTAATTTTGTTATCACTGTTAGAAAGCATACGCTCCATCTTAAAAACTGGTATACTTCTTATCTCAAATAATTAATCGGATCCTGAGATACAGCTTGACCTTTCTGATGTATAGAGGCCCATACAAAGAAGAGATCATCACTGTTGGTTATTATTAAATTATTTTTGGAATCCATTGCTAATCCTACAATAGCTTCAGGTGAGCGAAGTCGCGGGCAAAGGCTAGTAAAAAATAAAATATTTCTGACTAGCTTCTAGCGTCTGCGTGGATTTCAGAATTGGGTCCGACCTAGATAAAAGTAGCCCGTGTTATCCCAGACTATAATCTATCTCTGTGCCAAATTTTATCCTGATCCGTTCAGCCGTTCTGTCGTGAAAGAGTAACAAACATCCATTCATACTCACAGACTTTCGCATTTATAATATATCTATCCTGCTATAGGAAAGCTTACAGTCAATTACAAGACTAAACGTTTGGCATAGCGGCTGAGCGATCAGTTTCTGCGCCACGTGTTGTGGGTTAAATCTGCTGAGTGCTGAGTTCATCAGGGTGCTACCATCTTAAAAATCACTGTTTTAATTTAAAAATAAAATAAAATTGGAGTGTCTGTTTGAAATATTAAAATAACCGCTTTTTACAAGTTTTGTCAGTCTGACCGTTCGTTCCGGCTAATCTCTGAAATGGCTTGACCGATTTTGACAGGATTTTCACCGGCAAATATCTAATGTAACAAAGAGTAACTTAAGCTACTTTTTTTGTAATATCACGTGGACGATGTCGCGGGTAACGGCGATTCTTAAAAAAGTGTAGTGCATACATGAGCCGAACATAAAGAACGAATAATTAATATTTTAGTCATACATAATAACTACCATTAATTTATTTCCCGATTCAAGTAATCCGAACACACACCATTTATGTTTTGAAACACACTTATTTCACAACACTGCGCACATTTGCAACAAATAATCGCAAGCACGTTTGTCGATCGCGACGCATCAAACGCCACTGTTTTGTGTTACGATTTATAAGTCATTAGTACATTATCAGTATTTGACAAAGATTATGCTATTTATTTAAGTTCGATATTATTTTAGAGTATAATGCCTAAAAGATGGTTGACTCTATGAGGATTAATTCAACATCTAGAAACAAGTGCAGGCTATGTAAATATTTAGTCAATGCAACTGTAATTAAGATATTGTATGAGTACAATTCGCGCCGGCAAATTTGGTATGAAATATAGAAGGAAAAGAAAGATACTTTAAAAAATTCAGCGGTCGCAAATGCGATTGATCGTGAGATCATGTGTTCCCAGGTCAAGGACTGCTTTGGGTTTTGGGTTTTTCTATGGTAATTTCAGTAGCAGCTCGGGGTTGACCGGATAGTAATACGTTATAGCCATATTTATACCAAGGAACATACAATCATACCGGCGAACCGAACAACGCAAGCTTGATGATTATGTAAGAATCTTTTATCTATTATATATACTTATTATAAAGCCGTTTTTTTATATTTATAGCATTTTTCATGCTATGATTATAAAGTCATTTTAGTGTAGGAAAATTTCGACTTGCGAGCAGGATTTGAACCTGCGTCTTCTAGTTGGATACACCAGACCCTATGACCAGAACACGTAGGTTCGAATCCTGCCCGCAAGTCACATATTTTCTTCATTAAAATAACTTTAAAAAAGTATCGTTCACTCCAGACAATGTTTTGTTGTCGTAGGCACTAATTTTACACATATCTCTGCTGTCATGTCTACAAACAACATAATCTTTGTATAGTCACCGTTGATTGGTGGCCAAATGTCAACAGACGTCGTTCCTCGTGAAGTTTATATCAGTTACGTTATATTTTTAATAAATTTATTTAAACAACTCATTGGTATAGATGTTAACGAACAAGTACGGGCAATTTTAAAGCGGAGTCTATTATGTGAGTGAAGTTGATCATTGTGCAGCAGATAAAAAATAAATGAGAGTCCATTTCGCATGCCGCACAGTTGCATGGTACAGTTCTACTGTTCAGAAATAGTTTTTTTAAATGGGATTGGGGCAAACGGACAGACGGGTCGCCTGATGGTAAGCGATCATCAGAGCAGTCACAAGTGCGTCACCGGCCTTTTAAAAGGGAGTACGCTATTTTCTTGCAGGTTTGAAGTTCTTATTGGTTCGGAAATGCTGCAGGAGACAGTTCATTTCAGTTTTATTGTGAGAGGCAGAACGTTCCTAGAGAAACGCACAGTCGTGGACTGCCAGCCATCTGGGGATGGATCAATCCGTATTTTCGAAAAAAAAATGTTGAAAAAATGATGTTGCAAACTTCCTAGAGCGGATCATTTAGCAACATATGTAAAATTAATGTGAGTACAGTTTCTGATACATTTTAGAAATAGTACCAAGCGTTATTCTTAAAGAATATTTTTCGAAAAATTTCCATCTGTCCAACGTGAAATGAAAATAAGTATTTCTCCTATTCAAAGAAGCTTTAAAGATTATCCTTTTTTGAACTACCTCGGTAGGTAGCGCAGCTCATATCAATAATTTTACGATATCTATAATTTTGAACTGCCTCATTAGCCAAGTGGTCCTGAGCGCGACTGCTACGCTAGAGGTCCTGGGTTCGATTCCCAGGTCGAGCAGTGTTATTGGGTTTTTCTATGAAATTCCCAGTAGCAGCTCGGAGTTAGGAATTTGTGCCCGTTTAATGGCAATAGGCTCGCCCCCTATTACATGGGACCTAAACATACCGGCGAACTGTGGGTGTACATCAGTACGTCTCTGCCTAGCCCTTTGGGGAATACAGGCGTGATGGTATGTTTTATTTTTTATAATACAAAGAGCGTACCTATATCTAAGACTAACATTGGCGGGAATCAAATTATTTTTGGACAATTTGCATCAATTAGATGGTTAGTGCTAATTGTTACTTTTAGCTTACTATAAATAACTTACACTTACACTTATTACACCTATCTGTATTATTAAACATAACTAGCGGCCCGCCCCGGCTTCGCACGGTAAGTATTGCACAAAATTTTTCAATAGTAGCCGATTCTCAGACCTACTGAATATGCATATAAAATTTCATAAAAACCGGTCAAGCCGTTTCGGAGGAACATGGGTAACTAACATTGTGACACGACGAGAATTTTATATATTAGATAGATTATATACAACGAGTAACTGAATTAGAATATTGAGCCTTCATTATTATAACAAAATCCTAAAGTCATTTTTAGAAACCTGGGTATCAAACCCAGGCATAGTAGCGTAGCAGTCGTACTTGGGTCAAATAGATTAACGAGGCAGTTATTAAAAAGGTAAAAAATAAATACATACCCATAACTTTCTTGGGCGGCACCTTCCGCTGCTCCTTCTCCTCGCTCTCGTCCCTCCGCATCATCTTCCCCTCCCCCTGCCACTTCCGCTTCCGACCCTCCCGTTCCTCCAGATACATCCCTAAATCCTCTTCCCTCCCAACCAGAGCCAACCTCACACTAGACTCCCACGTGTAATTATCTTCTTTTCGGCAATCATTCATAATATAGTCTTTTTCTTCCGAGTAAAATTCCATCACAAATTGGCCATGCCAACAAAAAAGTCACTGAATGATGAATGAAATGAGTGAATGATACGTAGATAAGGAATGAGTGAGCACGTTAAAATAAAACGAAGAATGAGTTGTATAACTTTTTGATCCCGGTCGTTTCCCTTTGGCGATGGCTTTGGAGTAGTTCGTTCTCGATTTTCAAGAGCATATTGGTGGAAGAGCGACAGTAGTGATACTGCAGGTGGGGTTCGATGCTCGGGACGGTTTTGGAGAAGCAGTTCCCGATTAGATGTGTTTGGTGGGCGAGAATGGGCTCCATGTGGCACGAGTGGCGTTTGGTGAACCTCTCGACTCTTCTGGTGTCGCTTACGGCCTTCAGGCGGGGTCGGTATACTACGGCTCCTGGAAGAGAATGGAAGATTTTGTTCAATCATTACGCTAAGGTGGAGAGAGGTGTTGACGACGTCAACTGGACCACTGACAGAGGAATCGGTACCATCATGTCTTTATTCCACGAAGGGTTAGGCAGTTCGCCGGTATGTGTAGGTCCCATGTAATAGCGGGCGAGCCTATTGCCATTAACCGGGCACAAGTACCAAGCTGCGAGCTACTACTGAGAATATCATAGAAAAACCCAGTAACACTTTGCTTACCTGGGAATAGAACCTAGGATCTCTAGCGTAACAGTCGCGCTTGGTATCACTAGACTAAAAAGGAAGTTACTTAAATAATTAAACATTTAGGGCCACTTGGACCAACTTCTTAAATATGTATTGGATTTAAAATTATTTAAATTGCAAGTAGCCCTAAAGAAACTCACGACACGAAAATCTCTAAAAAGGAAAACATATATCTAAACTAGCTTCTGCCCGCGACTTCGTCGGCGTGGACTTGAGATAAAAAGTAGCCCATGTGTTATTCCAGACTATAATTTATCTCTGTGCCAAATTTTATCCAGATCCGTTCAGCCGTTCTGGCGTGAAAGAGTAACAAACATCCATCCATCCATCCATCCTCACAAACTTTCGCATTTATAATATTAGTAGAAAGTAGGATAAAGTAGGATAGTAGGATATTGTCTCTTGTAGAATATGTTTATACAAGCGTTGTTGTCTCAGGGGACCGCTAAGTATATAATACAAATATAAAATCACTGTACTTAATCGATTCAATAGTCCATTCTGAACAAACATCCTTTCAGATCTTACGCTTGTTTCGTTACAGGTTGTATAATAACATAACATAACATACCATCATGCCTATATTCCCCGAAGGGTTAGGCAGAGGCGTACTAATGTACACCCACAGTTCGCCGGTATGTTTAGGTCCCATGTAATAGGGGGCGAACCTATTGCCATTAACCGGGCACAAATTCCTAACTCCGAGCTGCTACTGGGAATTTCACAGAAAAACCCAATAACACTGCTCGACCTGGGAATCGAACCCAGGACCTCTAGCGTAGCAGTCGCGCTCAGGACCACTTGGCTAATGAGGCAGAGGTTGTATAATAAAATCTACCTTTCCTTAGGACGAGACGATAGAACAAAATTATTCACTTAAGTTTGATACGGCGGACCTTGGACATCAATTCTATTTGCACACGCCATTGAGCGGTATGCATGCCACAATTACCGAGTTGATACAATGTTGAAAAACGGCCATCTTATATTTGGAATGGGCCGAAGACCGACGGCTTCGCTGTTGTTTTTTATTGGTTACTTTTTTATGGGATAGGGGAGCAAACGAACAGACAGATCACCTGATGGTAAGGACGCAACACCAGGAGTAACAAGTGCGTTCCCCATCTTTTAAAAGGGTTTGGGTCTCCGGTACCCTCACACACTCGGAGAAACATAACGCAAGCGTTATCTGACGCCCGTGTAAGGCCGTGGGTATCACATCGGTCCAGCCGGCCCATTCGTGCCGAAGCATGGTTCTTCATTCTACTAGATGTTCCATGCGATTTCATCCGCGAGAAAGGTTTCTGCATCGCCCCCGTAGGTCGTAGCATGATGTAATAACCTTCCTTGATAAATGGACTATCCAACACACAAAGATCATTTTAATTAGAACCAGTGTTCCTGAGATTAGCGCGTTCAACTAAACAAACTCTTCAGCATTATATTAGTGTATATTATTTTACAATTTTTCGCCTTTCCTTTTTCTTGAGTCCATCCAAAGGTTGTCTGTAAGAGATCGCTTTTAGCGATAAGACCACCGATTGTACCACTTACTATGATTGATAACTTATACTTGACATTAGTTTTTGGAGTACAATAAAGGATATTCTATTCTATATGTATAGTGTAAGATATCGACAAACAAGCAGATGAGCCACCGGATGGTAAGTAGTCATCGCCGTCCATGGACACCTGCAACGCCAGAGGAGTTGCTGATTTACGGACTGCAGACTGCCAGAGCCGCAGCAACCGAGGTGGAACTGGCTCTTACGCATGAGAGTCGGAACACAAACATTGGGGATTTACGTCAGTTTTCGATGTAAGGGTGATCGCTAGCCAGCCAGACCCGAAAAGGTCGCGTCGCCTTTCTCGCCTCTTACGAGATGCCTATTTGAATGGCCGGTTAAGCAGTTTAAGACCTACTACGTCAAGCTGGAATTGTATTCGAACCCGCCCCTAAGTCTCCTACGAGGTCAATCAACAGTAGCCCGGAATTTGGACAGTCTTTGGCAACAGGTCCGCCCCCTTTTATATGCAGCGTCTAAGCAAAAAGGGGTACAGTTCTCGGTATTTCGTTTCTAAGATTATTAGAGGTAGGTATACAGTTTTGTAAAGTTGTGTGAAGAAATTGCATTTTATGATTTTAATCGAATATTGCTAGTAAATTACTATAAGTGATATCTCTAAGTACCAGGAATTTTAAGAGAACACGTTTATTAAAACGCTAACAGTTGTCGGCATGTCAATCTTTGAAAATGCTTTTACTCAAATCAAGCTTTTTCTGTGTTTCAACTTCAAAGGTCTCATATTTTTTTTTTTTTATGGGATAGAGGGGCAAACGAGCAAACGGATCACCGATGGTAAGTGATAACCGCCGCCCATGGACACCCGCAACACCAGAGGAGTCGCAAGTGCGCTGCCCGCCTTTAAAAGGGTTTGGGCCTCCGGTAACCTCAACTCACTCGGCGAAACACAACGCAAGCATTGTTTCATGCCGGTTTTTTGTGAGGCCGTGGTATCACTCCGGTCGAGCCGGCCCATTCGTGCCGAAGCATGGCTCTCCCACGTGAAGCATAAAAAAATGTATTTGATATTTTTTAAATCCTTATTAGCCATTGACTATTCTAGAAACCGAATCTAGTCTTAAGGCAGGTTATTAATCCCTGCTACTAGTAGAACCATGTTGCTTGGACGTATAGAAATATTTATAACGGCGAACTGTTCGTGTGCACAGCGTATTTTTTTAAGGATAAAACACGTTATAAAATTGTTCCTTGGCATGTGAGCAGTTGGATAAAAGTAGTGTTCACTGGAAATTAAACATCTGTATAAATAAAAAAATTAAAAAAAAAATTGGCGTCACTACTACACTGGTAAGGTTAAACATCTGTATAAATATAAAAATTAAAAAAAAATTGGCGTCACTACTACTCCGGTAACGTTAATACAATAAATTCAATATTTAGTCAATAAATACAAGTTAATTTGGAGGTTGAAATTTAAATTATTTCTTCATTATTAACTTTTGCGATACAAGGACATAATTTTGGAAGAACGAACTAATTTTATCAAGTCACCAACTGTATATTATACAGGGTTATTAGTAATCAATCTTAAAATGCAAAAGGGCTATTCTCTACACCATTTTTAATAACTTTTGTTCTACGACTTCTGATAATTCGTTAATATTTTTTCCCATACAATAAAAAAATATAAATCTAGAAATCTTTTTTTTTATAGGATAGGGGAGCAAACGAGCAGACGGGATAACCGCCGCCCATGGACACCCGCAACACCAGAGGAGTCACAAGTGCGTTGCCCGCCTTTTAAAAGGGTTTGGGCCTCCGGTAACCTGATTCGCTCGGCGAAATACAACGCAAGCGTTGTTTCACGCCGGTTTTCTGTGAGGCCGTGGTATCACTCCGGTCGAGCCGGCCCATTCGCCGTCGTGCCGAAGTATGGCTCTCCCAGTCTCCCACGCTCAAAATTATTAGTTCCCAAAGTGGTCCAGGTGAACCCCCAGGGTTAAGGAGCAGGTTCTTATGAAAGAAAACAAGAAAAATATGAAGTCTGTTGGGGCAGATATTATATACTGCTCGACCCAGGAATCTAACCCAAGAAATCTCACTCAGCAGTCACACGATCACACAACTTAGAATTTAAGGCAGTTGACTTCTCGATGAAGATATGTACATAGCGCTGGTAGTCATAAAAACACCTATGAAAATTCAGGTAGGCAGAAGCTCAAAAAGCCAGATATCGGTATAACCCAGAAATTTTGTTGCGAGGTCTGAAGGCAGTCGCTTCGTCTAAAATACTGATTTTCACGTGGGAGAGCCATGCTTCGGCACGAATGGGCCGGCTCGACCGGAGTGATACCACGGCCTCACAGAAAACCGGTGTGAAACAACGCTTGCGTTGTGTTTCGCCGAGTGAGTTGAGGTTACCGGAGGCCCAAACCCTTTTAAAGGCGGGCAGCGCACTTGCGACTCCTCTGGTGTTGCGGGTGTCCATGGGCGGCAGTTATCACTTACCATCAGGTGATCCGTTTGCTCGTTTGCCCTCCTATCCCATAAAAAAAAAACTGATAAGTAGCCGTATCTGTTTAGACTGGCTGTCTTTTATTTTTTCTGGAGAGGTTTACGGTTGATCGCCAGTTCGCCTGACGATCAAGGGACCCCAAAAGTTGGGTGCAGATAGTGTGGAATAGGTTTTAGTTATGGAGGGTAGAAGAAAGGAGAACCGACCCAGATGGGGAACACTTCCAAGAAATTTCCCGCTACAAAAAGGCAAGTAATAATAATATTTGTCAATTAAAATCAAAGATAATCTCTTCAATTAGGGTTTATGAATTAGTATATTCATAAACCCTAATTGAAGAGATTATCTTAACAGTAACAAATGAAGAAACGAATGAACAAACAAAGTAACAAATGTTGTTATTTGATTTAGTGAAAACTTGGAGACTTATTATGTTTCTTTTATTTAATGTTACAACAGTTTTTCAGCGGATGTACGATAAGAAGTAAATAATAGTTCAGAAATCCTCCAACATGGCGCTAGGATATGCAAAGCGTGTGGTACCTTTTAAAACTTTTTAAAATAATTTAACAATAATGGACAAAGTTTGCGTGGTAAAAAGTTATCCAAGTGTTTGTAAATTTACTCTGTGGCTACTGTAGCGCCACCCTAATTTAACGCATTGTGACGGAAACTTTTCAAACATAGAGTCAGTTCTCCACTCTTCTACCGTCAATAGTTTTACTCTAAATAGGACTAATTCCTTAATTGGACACCTAGCACGCTTCAATTGTCTGCGCTGAAGATTTCGTTGTTAATCCGTTTAAAACTTACTAAAAATCATGTCTTTACTCTTAATTAATTAACAGATTTCATAGTAAACGCGTGCTATGCTAAAAATCCTGGGTTCGATTTTCAGGTCGTGCAAAATGTTATTTGGTTTTTATAGGAAATTCTCAGTAGCACCATGTAGTTAAGATTTATGCTGTAATAAGCTCGTTTCCTATTATCTTATCTTATCTTGTGTAGGGCCGAGGCAGCAAGGCCTCAGTGCACTTCGACCCAATGCAATGGGATCTTTTGTGCTTCCCCTAGATAACTTATTCCTCATCCCCTCACAGTTCTACAAACAGCTCTTCTATGAGCTTTATAATGAGGCCTAGGGGTATGAGTCTATAGTCCTCTGGTCTTGGATAACGTTGACCCAAAATGCACATTCGCTTTCTAGCCATTGCATCGCATGTACACAGAAGATGTTCCATGCTCTCAATTTCCCTTTTGCAGGCCCTGCAGGCTGATGTCTCCCGTTTTCTATTACATGGGACCTAAATATACCTGCAGGGGTTGTAGGTACACCCATAGTTGTATAATCCTTCGAAGGAGTAAACATGAAGTACTTAGAGGTGCTAACATTATTGTGTTCCGGTGGGGTCCGGTATAGTCAGTAACATTACTAGCTAAACGAGACAATAAATTCAAGCGGCGGTAGTCTAATTGCTAATCGTCGAACTTGCAACCATGTGGCTGCCGGTTCGATACCCACCCATTGCACTACCGATGTGAACCCAGTCGTAACACAAGCATTTAGCTTAGCACGAGTGATAAACGAGAATACTAGTAATGTGCGAGTCACATTGCATTTAAAAAAAAAAAAGAATTCTCAATCAACTTGTAATAACTAGCTGGGCACGGGTCTCCATTCAGAAGGAGAGAGATTAGGCTATAGTCCACCACGCTAGCCTAGTGCTGGTTGGATTCACACGGCATCGAAAAAGGCATGCAGGTTTACTCACGGTGTTTTTCTGCACTGTTTATGAAAGTGATAATAGTAACAAACGCTTGAATTCGAAAAGTCTGAAGTGCGTGTCTAGGATTCGAAATAGAAACCTTTGACTTTGGAGTCCAACGGTCATATCACTAGGCTTTTTAATAATCCCTATCAATAATTCAAAAAGGAACTGAGATTTAGTGGTACAGCGATCATGCGACCATGATGATACGACGCGTGCGCAGCTTTATGGGGCTTTTATAAAAGGTGCGAAGGAATTGCAAGTTTAACGATAAATAGTAAAAAGGACGTAAAATATCATATTTTTTACTATAAGTGTGGCCTTTTGAATGGCATGGACTCGATATTAAGGTTCTTTTTTTGCTAGTTATTTATATATAAATCTATATTCTATACAAGTCCCTAATTACAATTGGAGTGTCTGTTTGTAATATTAAAATAACCGCTTTTTACTATGTGCATTTGGATGTATACATACCATCACGCCTGTATTCCCCGAAGGGTTAGGCAGAGGTGTACTAATGTACACCCACAGTTCGCCGGTATGTTTTTAGGTCCCATGTAATAGGGGGCGATTGCCATTAACCGGGCACAAATTCCTAACTCCGAGCTGCTACTGGGAATTTCATAGAAAAACCCAATAACACTTTGCTCGACCTGGGAATCGAACCCAGGACCTCTAGCGTAGCAGTCGCGCTCAGGACCACTTGGCTAATGAGGCAGCATTTGGATGTATACACGGTACATATACCAAAACAACATTGTATTTTTTTGTGCCTGTCTGTCTGTTTGTTTCGGCTAATCTCTGAAATGGCTGGGCCGATTCTGACTTGACTGACTTTCATTGGCAGAAAACTGATGTAACAAGGACTAAGTTTTTTTAACACCACGCAGACGAAGTCGCGGGTAAAAGTTAATTAGTCAATAAATTTCATTAATATAGAAGATCTTTCTGAAACGTAGATTAGTAATAAAATAGGTATTATTATAATTGTACGTGGTTAGTTACTTTAAATGGATACCTCAAAGAAAATAAAACCCGTGTTCCACAAAAGAAAATCCCATTCAATCCACAAGTTCTCACCTTTATCTCGAGTCCTTAACAACACATAAACAGTATCACATGCAAGGGGTCCGATTACTCGTAACTTTTTCTATTACAAAGCCATATTGGCGAAACACATGTAAAGGCTCTCTCCACGGCCGTCCCCGTCTTTCAAATAAATCATTTCAATCCACCATTTTAAATTTAATCATGACAGTTCGAAATTGTCAAATTCAAATCACGCGGCAAAACAACGGATATCCGTTTCGTATTTTTTCGAAATTCAAATCAAATTATCGCGGGGCGTCGGTGCGCGCGGAGGTCAAGAGGCTGGGCGTCTATTGCTAAATTGACGGTACGTATGGAGACGGACAAACGAATAAGTACGCAATATTGTCATTAATTCCCTGACCAATAGCGGAGTGGAACGCGCACGTAGTGTGGATGTCGGGAATTGGCACCACTTGGCTGGCGCAGGGTCATACAATCGCCGGGTCAAGATGGCGATGGGTACTGTTTCATACTGAAAAGGTTCTGCACACATGAGAGACATTGCTCTTACAAAATTGCCGCTTGATAGGATTTGATTGGTGTCGGACATAACAGCCGAAATAAATTGGGCTGTTTATGTGACCCTCGTCAACAGTGCATCCTGACGTACACCTTCCAATCAGTTTTGTAGCGAAACCATTTTGATGCACTGGGTGATATAAAAATAGACAAAAGCGTCATGATTTGTGTACTATGACGACTTCTGTGGTTTAGTGGTTCAAGTACTTGACTGCCGACCGAGGTCGTGGGTTCGATTCCCACAGAACACAAAAATGTATGTGATAAATATAAGTGTTTGTGTTCGTCTGGGTGTTTCTTATGTATTATAAGTATGTATTTACAAAAAAAAAAGTATATAAGTATTATATCCATTGTCTAGTACCCATAGTACAAGCTCTGCTTAGTTTGGGACTAGATGGTGCTGTGTAAAAATGTCCCAGAATATTTATTTATTTATTTATTTAACTATAAAAGCAGTTGAACTGTTCCTTTTGATAAAGAAACTTTGACAGGACACTTCTTCTTTATTCTTGATAGGCTAAAGTACTCATGGCCGTTATTTCACCTGATGTTAAGCGACACTGCGATCAACGATGGAGCGCGTTTGCCTAAGAAACCGATTCACTCGTGATTTAAAGACACCCAGATTATATATTACAAGTAGCAATAAGCACATGACTTTGAAAAGGCAGACCTTTGACTTGGCAGTCCAATGGTCATATCACTAGGCTCCACCATACCTAAGCTGAGTCTAAGTCGCTCTCCAAAGATTTCAGGCTAAAACTATGAAGATAGAGAGTCATGTAGATAGCAAATATTCTACACTAGAAAATATTTTCCATTCCAATATTTGCTGCGCCAAAAAACCCATTCAAATAAAAGATGACAATAAAATTGAAGACGGCAGGAGCAGAACGCAAATAATAAACAAACCAATTGGTGCATCGTTTAGTACTAAAGAATTGAACATTTATAAAACAACATGACATACACATCTCATCTGTAATTCCTGAGGCGTACTAATGTAACACCCCAAGTTCGCCGGTATGTTTAGGTCCCATGTAATAGGGGGCGAGCATATCGCCATTAAGCAGGCCCAAATCCAAGCTGCTACTGAGAAATTCATAGAAAACCAATAACACCGCCTTATCGTTTAAGACCCCATTAGAAATGGTAGGGTGAATAATGCTCAATGGACAATTTTACACACATGCTTTACATTACTTTCCAATCCCGAGGTTTTTAGCGGTAATAGTAACCTTGTAGTAACGTTTTGGGTATCATAACTTCAAATAGTATCATCGATCGACCTAGTTCTGTCCTATACAGCTTGGATCTCCTTTCAGAATGCGAAGGGTGGGCCATCAAGTTTGTGTACTGCAGGTTAGCAGACTTCACACGTGGAGAGAGAAATCGGGAACTCAAATCGGACATGCTTCCTTACGGTGTTTTCACCGTCTCTGAGGATTGAGAATTGAGTCCCAATCGGAGAAACCATGGCTCCGTCAGTACAGACATAGACGACAAGGAATCTTGGAGAATTACTTATTAAGTATTTTAGAGTTTTGCCAACCTTAACTACCAGGCCAGCATAGTGGACTACATACATATAGCCTAATTCTTCTCATTCTGAGAGGAAACCCGTACCTGTCAATGAGTTAATATAATAGGCTGATGACGATTTAAAGTTAAAAAAACATTGTTTTAGGTGTAAGAACTATGGAACCCCCTTATAATGAAGAAATTCAAGCCTACAGACCTCCCAAGATATTTATTAGATCATGAACGCTTAGCAATTTGGTCCTTGTGATTAACAAGCTGACGTGCAAATATCGTATCGTAGGCGTTGAAAGATGAATCCCATAATCTTTCTGGACTCGACTGTAGCATTTGACATGAAAGATGAATATTGTGAATCATGGTAGAAGTGGGTAGTTAGGTAGTAGAGACATGTACGGTGCATAAAGAACCGAAATAAAAGACCAAAGTTCCTGACATAGAATAGCAGAATGACAATAAAACATCGAAAAAAATCACGGAAATTATAATTATGCAAAAATTGATGGATTGGCTGATCGACTGACCTTTCAAAGAAACAAAACACGAATCAAAATGAACATGGCGTTGTACGATGGTTCCGGTAATGCCACCAGATGGTGTTGTGTGCATAATCTTTTTTATTTTCAGGGCAAGACAACGTGTGCCGGGCCTACTAGTATATTATAATTAATAAATAAATAAGGCATGTTTCCAACATGCATGAGTACCCTAAACCGACGTTCATATGAAGCTAAAGAGGTATGTCAGAATCGTAGCAAGTGGAAATCTGTGGTCTGAGGCGTGACTTTATGTATGTATGTATGTTTCCAACATGCAGGATATCAGGGTTTAGATGATGATTATAGCAGGAAGATAAGAAAAACAAGTGGTGTCGTATAACTTGGTTTTCAATTGCGGTATCTACAGATATACAGAATTTTGACAAGACAATGGCGATATACAAAATTTTGTTGAAAGACGGCATACAAATACTATCCTATTCCTCTGCGGCTGTTGAGCGTAAGATCTTGGACCGATTCTTAGGTCGAGCAAAGAATTATTGAGTTTTTCTATGAAACTATCAGTAGCAGTAATGGAATTTTCCTAAGGCTCGCCCTACACGGATATTTACAGCATAATATCGGTCAACTGTACAGCTCTTCGTAACTCTTTATGAGGGAATACAAGAGTGATGCTATGGCCTCCTAATTTTTTCTCAGACACACTTAAACAGTTAGCACACATCTTATTACAACAACCGAATAGGATAATATGGTCTTGTAGTGATCTAAAGAGAATCGTTTGTCTTGGTATGGGCATGTGATGAGGAGGGATGAAACGCATGTGACTAAAAGAGTGATGAGTATGAATGTGCAGGGACAGAGAGGTAGAGGGAGACCAAAGAAAAGATGGATGGATTGTGTTAAGGCCGATATGATGGGAAAGGGAGTGAGTGGTGAGATGACGGCTGACAGGGATGAATGGAAGAAAAGAACATGCTGCGCCGACCCCAAATAGATTGGGACATGGGCAAGAAGAAGAAGAGGAGTGATCTAAAGAGAAACGAAGAAAAACACAAAAGTTATCTATATCAAACCAATATCTATCATCAAATCATTTTGGCCTTGGGGCCCTTAATATACAAAGGTTTTTTTATAAGATAGGGGGCAAACGAGTAGACCGATCAACTGCACTTGGACCATGACCATGGAACACTCGCAACACCGGCCTTTCTCTCACTCCCTCGGCGAAAAACAACGTAAGCGTTGTTTCACGCCGGTTTTCTGTGAGGCTGTGTAATCACTCCGGTCGAGCCAGTCGTTCGAAACAAAAAAGGTAAGTATTTGAATAAAAAATATTGAAAATAAAGTACTGTTTTACTAGAGTATCGCCACCTCGGCTCTAATGACCTTATAACCTCCAAAAAGTTGTTTTGCTAATCCTAAAACCTTCAAGACTCAGGCCCAAGAGGACAGTAAGACAATTAAACACAATCAGAACTAATAAAGAAGTACGCTCCATACATACAATCATTTTAATTGATACTTATTGAACACAATTAAATAGCGGTCACGGTGTGCGCGTTGCAAATTAAAAGCTTGAGAACTTTTTTAAAGGGATTTTGCATCAATGGCCTTCTGGGACAGTCGACAATTTTTTTTTTAAAAAAAAAAGCTTACTAGCCATGTGGGTCACATATTACTAGTATTCTTGTTAACCACTCGTGCTGAGCTAAATGCTTGTGTTACGAGTGGGTTCACGTCGGTAGTGCAATGGGTGGGGTTCGAACCGGCAACCACATGATCGCAAGTCCGACGCCCTAGCCATTAGGCTACCGCCGCTTCTTAGCTCAGAGGAGTTCCCAAATATGTTGGTCTCAGTTGCCAGTATAAATAGAACCCCTGAATACAGTTTTCCTCGACTTTCGTCTTCTACACCACGTATTGGGTTCAATCCTCAGATGGAGCAAATATTTTGTATGATCTACAGGTTGTTGTACGGGTCTGGGAGTTTGTGTACCTATTGTGAGAATTTGTGTTTTTAATCGCACCCACGATACAGGAGAACCCCTAGTGTGGGGCAACGTTTAAAAAACTTAATTGGCAAACTTAGGTATTGGGCTTCTGGCTACCATAAACAATTGTTATAGGTGTAATTATGACACCCGGGACCGAAGACTTTACGTGCTTTCTGAGGCACGGTGGGGTCTCGATGTATTTATTATTTTATTAATCATCCATCGAACAGCAACGGCAAGCTTAATCTTGCAAACACATAGAATTGACCGAGTTCATCGTTTCTCAAACTTTTTAGTGTTGCAACCCACTAAATAGAAAAAAAAGTTAGGTGAAAAATATTGAGACTACAATAAATTATGTATATTAATTCAACAAAGCGCGGAAAAAGAACAATAGATTTTGAATTGTGTCTGTAATTTGTTACTTTATTAATATGCAGTTGTGTTTTTAAAATAGTAAAAGGATTTTTCATGTACAAATACTTATAGAACACATTGCGACCCCCTATAATAATAAACGTTGAGAAACAGGTTACTATTAGTAGGTAATTACACACACATACACACTCAATGGAACTATTTACACAGATAAAGATCTGTGGCTAATTTAGCGATACGTGTCCATGACATCATATCTTCAGTTCCAAGGGCATGATAATAATGTCAATAATGGTCAAGAGATCAATGGCGTCCACTGTTGACCACAATGGCTTGGGTTCGGCTGCTCCATCAATGTGAGCTGGTACCTCATATCCTGGGAGCGGCGTTGACTATGAAGTCAAGGTTATTAGGAATAATGTGGTAATTTATGGGGTCTTTGTCGAAGCGGTAATAACTAGCTACAATAGTGAAGGTTGGCAAGTCGTAAGGTTCGAACTCTAGGGGACCAGAGCGGATTGGCGGAAATCCATGAGGATTTCCACACTCTTTTTTGTGCGTGTGGAAATCCTCATAGATTTCCGCCAACCTGCGGAGCGTATCGGACTCCACCCGGAGTGGGTGACCTACTGGGCCTCACAGAAAACCGGCGTGGAACAACGATTAAGTTGTGTTTCGCCGAGTGAGTGAGGATGCCGGGGGCCCAAACCCTTTCAAAAAGCTGGCAACGAGCGGCTACTCTGGTGTTGCGGGTGTCCATGGGCGGCGGTAATCGCGTACCATCAGGTGCTCCGGCTGCTCGTTTTCCCCCTATCCCATAAAAAAAAAATACTGACTTAAACCACAAACGGCTGTTCGCCTCACTACTTTATGCTGGTGTTATGGTAGCGATGTTTCATTCCTCCGCGACACCATAATTGCAGCCTCCGGCTTATCTAGCGGGGACTGTTATAAAGGGAACCAATCCTAATATCTATCCCCAAAGGTTAAAGCAGAGATGTAATGCTATAGTCAGCATCTAACTTCGAGCTGCTACTTGTTCTAGAAAGATTTGTGTAGGAGCGTTCTATTCATTGAAATTGAAACCCTTTTAAAGGCGGGCAGCGCACTTGCGACTCCTCTGGTTTTGCGGGTGTCCATGTGCGGCGGTTATCACTTACCATCAGGTGATCCGTTTGCTCGTTTGCCCACCTATCCCATAAAAAAAAATAAAAAAAAAATGGACAGGAAATGACTCAAGAGACCCAGGGAAGCTATACATGTTGAAATCTAAGATACTTATCACCCAATGATGTTTTTTTTATGACAATAATATGACAAACAAGCGTACAGTAAACGCGCACTGATATTCGGGGTTCCATTAAAGTACCAGAGGGGTCGAATAGTGTTGTATTGTGGCGCTAGTGTGAATAAACTAGGTGGTTTTATTAAGCGCTTCGGGAGTGAACGGGCCGGGTACATAAGGGAACTAAATAGGTACTCCGGTATATACGCTAGGGAGTCTAAATGATATTTTTTTTCTGTAAATAGATATTAAAAAGACACTTTTACAAGTCGTATTCCTTTTTTTTTACTAGATGGCGCCAGCATTTCCTATATGACGATCTCTGAGAAGAAATGCCGAAACAAACTCAGAGAATCATGGTCTCTTTAAAGTCCAGACAGTAGTATAAGTATTATAAGATATCTGTGTTACGATGTAGGCCAAAATCTGAACAGGCCTTTTGAAGAAAGAGCCATAGCAGTCTGCAGTTGACCTGCCCTAAATGACGGCACGCATACACCAGTCATCGTGTAGCTCAACCATTATTTAGGGAGCCCAAGTCTGTCCCACTTGTCCCTGGGCACGACTGACGTTCTGTCCGAAACATAATATGTATGTCAAAGTAGAATTGAATAATTCGCTATTTTACATAACTGCTATCTGCTTTACAAAATAGCTTTGTTATGCAAAATAGCTGAATTGTTGTGTAGAATGGCTTATTTACAGTTACGATAAGCGTTTGGTGTAAAAAACCGTTGACTATCTAAAGTCAAAGTAAAAAACCTATGACATTAAGTTTTTTTTTATGGGATAGGGGAGCAAACGAGCAGACGCATCACCTGATGGTAAGCGATAACCGCCGCCCATGGACACCCGCAACACCAGAGGAGTCACAAGTGCGTTGCTCGCCTTTTAAAAGGGTTTGGGCCTCCGGTAACCTTATTCACTCGGACGAAACACAACGCAAGCGTTATGTTTCGTCCAATTAAGATGGATTTTTGCAACCAAATTTAGTTTTGAAGGGGTAAATTCGGGATGAAATATGTTTATATTGTTTAGGCCAGAACTGAAATGTAGCCATTGTGCATTGTGCAATTTGGGTGACGAGCCTATGCCATTTTTATGCCACACAACGCACCTAGTGCCGAATTTTGGAACTAAAATCTACAATCCAACATTTCATTTCACGCTGAAAAGAAATGTTTTGCAAGGCAGATAAACATCAATCCGCTATCTTAGGGCCACTTGCACAAACTTCATAATTGTATTTAATCATGATTTTTCAGAGAAATTTTGTGTTTAAATACAATTTAAACAAATTTAATATGTTGGTGCAATTGGCGCTTAATAAACGTTCATTCCATTCCGCGTGTTGAAGAACACCAATTATGCAAAACTGCTGAACGTCATTCAGTTATTTTACATAACAGAACTGTTTTGTAAAGCAGCTCGCGATTATGTAAAATAGCGAATTATACAATAGGGAATAACACCTTTTTTGAAAACTGTTTTAAATTAATCCTTAGATCGTAATGAACCAGTAGAATTTTTATTTCAGTTTTATAAAACCGAAAAATGCCTTAAAAACTCATTTTAATTTATCATTTTCACGCACTCACTAACACAGACTTCACTCAGTCACACACACTATTTCACTCACATATGTACACTAACACTTTAGTTAAAAGTGAGACAACTATTCATCGTGCACACATTACTAAAAAAGCATTCACTTTTACCATATGACCCTACCTCCAAAGAAAAGACGGAGTTATGCTGTTTGTTCCCTCACAAAGTGTAACACTAGCTTTGCTCAAAGATTTTTTGCCTTCCTTGGAAATCACCTATATAATAAAATCAATAAAGTCATCTATATCATCTCCCTTTAAAATCCTGTAAAATAGCGATAACCAAGTGGCTTCTAAACTTAGATTATCATTCCACTGAAGTGCTACTTACTCACCCAGTTTAAAATTAAATTATCTCATTATGATTAATTGCTTTTTCACGCACTCACTAACACAGACTTCACTCAGTCACACACACTATTTCACTCACATTTATGTACACTAACGCACACACTGTAATATGACCAAATTTAATGAATTAAATGTGTCTTTTTCACAAGCGCATACAAATTCAGAAGTGAGATCCTGGTGATCTGTAGGACAGGCATTGTGACTAGTTCACACACCAGTCTCTCACAAACATTACAATGTAACTTATTATTATAAAGACATGATGTTATTGCCTCTGTAACCCTGATGTTTGTGAAGAGAAATAAATAAATAAATTTAAAAAAAAAAATGAATTTTCGCGCGGTAACGCTAGCCGCCATGCTACTTCGGCTCGTGACGTCACTTTGTTAGTACCTAAACAATACAACTGCAAAAGACCAAGTAACGTCAAGTAACTATCGGAGTGACATCACGTCGGAATCCAATATGGCGGATGGCGTTTTACACATTTAAAAAACAGATTAAAAAAGACGATTTTTGAAATTGAATTATAAAATTTACATTGCATTTTTATAAATAAATACTAACATTTCCCGTTTTTTTTTTTAAATCTAACATAAACATGTATTTTTATATTTTTTCTTACATGGTGTAAAATACCCTATTCTACTGCAACATATGTACGGTAATCAATAGACGCCAGAGACCCTAAAATGTCGCATTAAGGAGCTGCGTATGCGACCACGAGAGCAATTGATTTGATAGCAATGGTATTATTCTCTGAATCAACACGTCATAATTACTCGTATAATTATGACAAATAAAATGGAACTTTCCTACGACGTGTTGTTCTGCCAGATTGATCAGCGTAATTTTATTGTTCAGGGCTTCAGGCTTATTCCGGTCGTCAATTAATCACTGCTAATTTTTGGTAAGTTTTAACGAAGTAAGTTTTCCCCTAATTCCTTGAAATTAAAAAATCAGCTCAAAAATAACTGCCTCATTAGCCTAGTGGTCCTGAGAGCGACTGCTACGCTTGAGTTCCTGGGTTTCCCAGGTCGAGCAAAGTGTTATTGGGTTTTTCTATAAAATTCCCAGTAACAGCTCGGAGTTTGGAATTTGTGCCCGGTTAATGGCAATAGGCTCGCCCCCTATTACATGGGACCTAAACATACCGGCGAACTGTGGGTGTACATTAGTACGCCTCTGCCTAACCCTTCGGGGAAAACAGGCGTGATGATGGTAAAAAATAAGCCTTCTCTGGCTACAAAAAGTTTAAGAACCGCTGGGTAAAAATGGAGATAAAAACCCGTAAGCATTTAAAATTTGACTTTTTTTTCATATCTTTCCTGTCCATCCAAAGGTTGTCTGGTAGATAGCGCTATTACCGTTAAGACCGCCATTGTACCCTTAGTTTTATAAGGTCTTTTTTATGTCTCTTTTATGGTGTACAATAAAGATTATTCTATTCTTGTTGGCAACCCAACAACCGGTAGCAGCCACCCCAGCGCCTCCTACCGGATGACAGTGATGATTTACCTAACTACTGTCAGTTCGAGAAGATAAAAAGGCTGGACACTGACGCGGACAGCTCGCTCTCTTTCTTACTTCGTATTTCGTATGAAATAGTTGCTACGGATATGTAAACGTTATAGTATTTTAGCTCTTTGTTGCTACCCAACTTGCCCAGTGTTGCCTTCAGCCTAGTTAGTTAACATTCTATTATTCTATAACTTACCATCAACAATGAACGGCCGCTCTTCAAAAATATCTCCAAAAGTTAGAACAAAGTCTTGATAACAGTTAAATTGATCTTCATTACACGTTCAATATAAACAAAACAAGTATTTTCCATCAATTGACTGTGAAGCGGCGGTTGGATGTATTTCTGTCTCGTTTGACACGTGGATTTGGATATGCTGTGTCTCTTTTCAGCTTAGGCACTTGTTCTGCAGTGATTATGATGTATCTGGAATAGAAAGAAAGCAGTATTTGAGAATTGCATTTATTTTAATACCTACTTGCTTCTGCCAGCGACCGTCTGCGTGGACTTTCAGATTATAATCCATCTCTGTACCAAATTCTATCCAGATCCGTTCAGCCGTTCTGGTGTGAAAGAGTAACAAACATCCATATGGACCATAAATCCAAACATCATCACAAACTTTCACGTTTATAATATTAGTACAACAGCAGCGTCAGCGTCAGAAGAGGTCGTCCTAGAAGGACATACGCCAATCTCATTGGCAAGGACCGTCAAAAAGGTCAGGTGCGTAGTAGTACTGCAGAACCTCTTGCGACCAACTTAAGTTAAAGGAAAGAATCTTACTGTGGGGGTAACTTATTTTGTTCAAAAAAAATGGACGCACACTATTAATTCGTTCCTTAGAATAAGGACTATTTTCGACCGTATCGAATGAAAAACATTTACGACCCCGACTGTCTTTACACTGAGTTTTTATATAAAAATCTACTGCAGAACCTCTTGCGACCAACTTACCCACGATTCAGGAGAGAATCTTATTGTGGGGCAACGCTTTATCTTTAAAAAAAGCTTGGTCCCTTAGAAAAGAACTATTTTCGACCGTACCAAATGAGAAACATTTGAGACCCCAAGTGCCTTTACACTGAGTTTTTATATTGAGAGTCTACTGCAGAACCTCTTGCGACCAACTGTACTCACGATCCAGGAGAAAATCCTACCGTAGGGCAAAATATTTTCTTCAAAACTATGGACTTGCACACTCTATTAACTCATCCCTCAGAATAAGAACTATTTTGGACGGTGCACAGTCAGATTGACAACCTCCTCCATTTTTTATTTTTAGTCGGTTTAGAACCCGACAAAAAGGAAAATAACTCTGCTCTTAGGTCAGTGGATAATTACAAGCTAATGATATGAATAACAGGATCCCTTTAATTAGCCTTGAACTCCACAACAATCGCATATATATATTACATTGTTGCGAGTCCAATCTAGCTTAGGCTTAATAGAATGGTAAAAAGCTATGCGTTTTTTTATGGGATAGGGAGAAAACGAGCTGAAGGATCACCTGATGGTAAGCGATTACCGCCGCCCGTGGACACCCGCAACACCAGAGGAGCCGCAACATAATTATCTTCTCGCCTGTGGTCCCCGAAGGGGTAGGCAGAGTTGTATATTATGTTTATGTCCTATGTAATAAAGAGCGAACCTGTTGCCGCACAAATCCTAACTCTGAGCTAACAAGGGCGTAGCGAGGTACTGGGGGGCAAAAAAAGCAGTATCTGTACCTACATTGAAAATATTTTGAATTGTTTTTTTTAATTCTTGTCTGTTTGTTACGGGTTGGCGCAAAAACTATTGAATATTATTTAATTTTGTTATCACTGTTAAAAAATATATGCTCCAACTTTAAAACTGGTGATTTTCTTATCTCACGGAAACGGATCCTGAGATACAGCTTGACCTCTCTGATGTATACAGACAGACATATAAGAGATCATCACCGGCTTCGCTCACCTGAAGGATATTATATTAGGATTAAAAAAGGATCCCAAAAATAGTTTAATCATAAACAAACAGTGATGATCTCTGCTTTGTATGGGTCTCTACTATAAATCAGAGAGGTCAAGCTGTATCTCAGGATCCGTTTAATTCTTTGAGATACGAAGTATACCAGTTTTTAAATTGGAGCATATACTTGCAAACAGTGATAGCAAAAGTAAAATCTATTCATTAGTTTTTGCGCAAACCCATAACAAACAAACAAGGTTCGGAGACGTTTAATTATACCCAAACCCACTTGTTTTTTTTTAAATATCTTCAATGGCACAGTTTTTTTACAATTTTATAATAATAGATAAGAAGAGAATTTACTTGAAATAATGTTACTGTATGCCTCAGCGCCTGTACACGCTTGGACATTAGATATAATAGGTCTTTTTGGTCATCATTGTGTACTTAGGTTAGTTCAGATGGTCCTCTTCCAAACGATGGTAAACTACCGGATCTCCTTTATTCAGAGCTATCTCGCAATGACAAACGATACTTCAAGACAAGATGAATCCAGTTTAAAGTAGCTCAGTGAATATAAATGTCACAATTTTAATTGAAGTGTCTTGTGATCAATCACGTGACGATGGTTAGTGATTGTAATGATCTCATTATTGTTATACGATATGATATTTATTATTTTATGACGTAATATAGGTGCAGAAAGAACCTTCACATAGTTTCGTATTAGCAAAGTGCTTACTACTCCAAAAAAATATTAATCAGCAAATCGCGTAATACAATTAATGACTGTGTATATAATCTCATTGGTACTTCAAGGTTTAATGCAAGAAAAGCAATCAAATAACTAAATATTTATTCATTAAAGATGATGATAATATTTATTAATTGAAGAAAGCAAATATTAAAAAGAAAGTACCTTTTTTTTAAAAAATACTAGAATAGTTAAACACACATGTTGTGTATTTAATTTGCATTGTAGTTTTGATTAATAAAACCGGACAATAGTTAAAACATAATAATCAAGATTATATTAAAATTAAATTAAAAGAAAATTTTACTAAATTGAATCTCTTTAACCAAAAATCAATCACTTAGTTTCTGGCAGTGCCTACCGCTTCAAACATAATTATACTGTAAAAATTACTCCATACAGAAACAGATTTTACTACCTAGAAATTATTATTTTTAATCTTAGTAAATTACATTTCAAAGTTTTTTTTACGATAAAAGGAGACCTCCTTAATATTCCCTTACCTACAACTGGCCTAACAAATTTTCTCAAATTGCCACCAATGTGTCTACGACCTAAAATTACGCATTCACTTAATGTCCACGTGAAGGGAAGACGGTAGTTGTAATTTAACAAATTGCAATAAAAAACATACCTTATCCACACGTAATAAGGTCCACGCGTGTTGTCTGATTGCGCGGAAGCCACCAACTATGGTCCGTTTAAAGTACTTTAAAACAAGATTTATTGTAATAGATTTCAGTGTGAACCAGTTTTTGCTGAATGGATACGGTTTTGTGATTCTAGAAGATTATTTACTTTCATTTTAAATTAAAATATTTTTTGAACTGGCCTACGATTAAGCTGCACGGTTATAATGAATAATTCAAGTTGCATTTAAAAAAAAAGAAACATGAAAACGAAGTCACGCATTTTCTAAACCAGTAAATTGTCTTTAAACCAATTAAAACTGCAAGAATTTATATATATACAGAAACACGATAAAAATATCATAAAAATTTAAAATTACCTATACACAAATAAAACGTAAACAATATAGGTAGATAATATTAATTAATCATTACATAAAAACTCACCAGAAGGCGTCATCCATGGGCATGGAGAAAAACGGCCATTTTAACTCCTAATAACCGAAAAATACTTTTTACGAAAAAACAGTTGAAACAAAAACTATTTTCAAAAATTCTCGAATCAGGAATGTATGCGCTTGCGTTGCGTACAAATCCGGCAAGTGTCTGGATTGCAGTGGACGGTCGTCGTTACAATGAGGGGGGATCACAATTGGGAACATATTCAATGAACTTATTAGTATGTCGTGGTCGCATTATTTGGTACATTATACCATGATTTTTAGTGTTGTAACTGAATGAGAAATTTGGTTATAGGGCCTAGGAAAATAGTGAGGTTACCTGTCACGAAAAAAAAGCGACTTTATCACGAAAATTGTGCGAATTTATTATCATAATGTAAGCTAAATATGAATTGCGCGAAAACTTTGCCCTACCAGCTTTCGCGTCTAGATAATCTAACGTCCTGGACAGGTACTAAAGCCGTTATTATAATTAAGCCTATTATTGTACTACTGCTGAGCATACATCTCGTCCCACAATGAGAAAGACAACAGAATCAAGATATAGTGAGTGACAGACTTCGTAGACCATTAAGAACTTCATGGAGTCACGTAAGGCTTACAGGTTTCATAACGTCTTCTTTCAACGTTACCGTAATTCCTGGTATTTAAAACTCCCTAAAACCTTTGAAGGTATATTAAGGATGCCACAGGTTTCATCACGTCTTCCTTCGACGTTACCGCAAATCCTCTTTGAAGATGTCTAAAGAGTGCCAATCAGCATTACGCTAGCTTGGTTGATTACAGTTCAATCTTCGTAAACCTGAGAGGAGGCTAGCTTAGGTCTAGGACAGTAAAGGGCAGAATAAGTATTTGCAACGATCCCGAGATGGCTGGACCTCATGTGACTACCCGAACCAAGGTTTATGCGTAAGAATTCTAAGGCCCCAGGAGCTACGTGGGACGTTTTAAAGGAGACTGCAGGTTTCTAATTTTAAATGGCTACTATTCGTAAGCAGAACCACGGGATGAGTCATCTATTTTTGTCCTCACCTGACTTTGCTAGGCAGTTCTACAAATTTCAAATCATGGTTTATTCTATTTTCATTCAACAGACAACCCCTTATAATGCTGTCTTTTTGCATCGATCTCTACAGTATCATCATCATCTGAAGCCCGATTTCACCCACTGCTGGGTATAGGCCTCTCTTTTGTTGTTCCAATCTCCATGCTCCTGTCCAGTAGGTATCGTCAAGTATATTTGGTGATCAAAAGCTTAAAAACGAGTTTAAAACTTATTCAGCCGCGCAGACCAATCAAACGTTAGGTTATTTTTTTTAAATAAATTAGAAAGCAGGTGCTTCTCGTAAAATCAGCATCTGAGAAATTCAGGGCTGCGTTCACTTGTTTATAGTTCAAACCACTATGCACGCCAGAAACTCAGACCACTACAACGTTCGCCTAAGTTTCAAAAACAACACCTTTCATGGATGAAGCGGCTTGCTGAAAACTGCTAATCTGAACCTAGGTTAGCAAGGTTCGCACTATTGGAAGTCAAAGGTCCCGAGTATGAAGCCAAGGCACGCACCTCTGACTTTTCGAAATTATGTACGTAAATTATCACACGCTTAAACAGTGTAGGATAACATCGTGAGGAAACCTGCATGCCCGAGAGATTTCTCTCGCGTGTGAAGTCTGCCAACCTGCACTAGGCCAGCGTGGTGGACTATAGCCTAATCTCTCTCATTCTAAGCAGAGACTCGTGTCCAGCAGTGGGACGTTATATTAACTTGATGATTACGAAGTTACCGTAGTATGCCTATTCCCTACAGTAGGATAGTATCGAATTTAGTAGAACTTGTTTCTTTAAGACATCTCTAGAATGCATGATATACCTTACATAACAAACATTTTGACGAGGGAGAACCATGCTTCGGCACGAATGGGCCGCTTCGACCGGGGTGATACCACGGCCTCACAGAAAACCGGGGTGAAACAACGCTTGCGTTGTGTTTCGCCGAGTGAATGAGGTTACCGGAGGCCCAAACCCTTTTAAAAGGCGGGCAACGCACTTGTGACTCCTCTGGTTTTGCGAGTGTTCATGGGCGGCGGTTATCGCTTACCATCAGGTGATCCGTCTGCTCGTTTGCTCCCCTATCCTATAAAAAAATCATATCATCACGCCTGTATTCCCCGAAGGGTTAGGCGTCACGGCTCCGCTCACATGAATCTCAACAGTGATGATCTCTTCTTTGTATGGGTCTCTATACATTAGAGGGGTCAAGCTGTATCTCAGGTTCCGTTTAATTATTTGAGATAAGAAGTACTTATATCAGTTTTTAAGTTTGAGCACCTAGCACCTACTTTCTAGCAATGATAACAAAATTAAAATTTATTCAGTATCTAGTTTTTGCGCCAACCCGTAACAAACAAACAAGAATTTAAAAATCAGATTTTTGGGTTCGGTTACGTTTATATACCCTAACCCACTGGTTTTTTTAAATATCTTCAATGTACAGACACAGCTTTTTTACAATTTTATAATAGTAGAGATTAGCCTATTGTGACTGTATAATTAACCTAGTGGTCGTGAGCGCGACTGCTACGCTACAGATCCTGGGTTCGTTTTCAGGTCGAGAAGTGTTACTGGGAATTTAGTAGCAACTCGGAGTTGAGTTTGGATTTCAATTGTGGAGTCTATTGCTATTAACTGGTATTACTTACTTTTTTATATATTTATAGAATTTATTATACAAAGGCCCATGAACTACATACGTACACATAAAACGTTTATATTGTTAAATATGATTAGTAATGCTATGTTATTATAGTCTAGATAGCTAGACACAATATAGATGTATGTAGTCGACATAAGAAATTGGTCTGAAATGGAAAACCGTCTAAGGACAAAGAAGACTAAAACACACCCCACGCGAGTACACGTATTGTAAGCCTAAAAACCCATATACATATACTAGGGCCGAACCAAGAACGATTCTGAGAAGAGCTGAATTTTAAAGCTGATCATTCACCTGAACCCGCCAAATGCAAATTTCAATCGGTTTTCCGAAATGTATAGGTCTACAACACATTTCGGATTCATAGCGGTAGTAGATGCGACATTATCTATGTATACTAATATATAAAGATGAAGAGTTTATTTGTTTGTTTGCTTGAACGCGCTAATCTCAGGAACTACTGATCCGATTTGAAAAATTCTTTCAGTGTTAGATAGCCCATTTATTGAGGAAGGCTATAGGCTATATATCATCACGCTACGCGGACGAAGTCGCGGGCAGAAGTTAGTCGCAATATATTATATAATACTGGCGCAATTACTACTGCTATGAATCAAAAAGTGTATTGAAGACCTACAAATTACGAAAACCAATTGAAATTTGAATTTGGCGGGCTCATGAGAACGTTCTGCCGCAATACAAGAATGCAAAAGAATATTTAAACACACCATGTGTGTAATCCGTACTAAAGTGGCGGAGTTATTACGGCAGAGGCGTTTCACTGAAAAATATGCAAAGCAAGTGTGTTGTCTTTCTTCAATTTGTAGTACCAAAATGCTTTTAGTTCTCTACAATCTAATAAATGGCCGATAAGCTTGCGAGCACAGTAAACAAACATCTATTAATTGAATTATAACGACGTCAGAACCTCTATAAGATAATAAAGAAAAGAGTAATAAAACACAACATGTTATAGGTAAAATATAATTTATTAATTGCTATCAATTCAAATTACAAATAATGTAAGTATATCATTATAAAAAGTCAGTAAACACTTCAAAATGATGGTTCAAAGATGGAACACATTGCAATTTAGTTTTCGAAGCTAATGCTCCTTGATGGGTATTCTTCAAGCAAAAGAACACTCTATTAGCCCGGGCATGGACCAACGCCATTGAACACATAATGCAAGGCTCCCTTATCAAATAAACACAATACCCAGTGCAAAGGTATGGACTGCTGCAAGCATTCATGTTATTTTCATCCAAAACTTCTTTTGCAACGTAATTTCTGGCGCCAAATAAGAGAGATGGGTATTTCTTTTTTAAATGTAGAAGCAAATCCTTGTCTATTCCACGCAAAGTTACCTCGACTGTCGTCGTCTCCGAGTACCATGCACCACCGTTTTGACTTTCAGCTACCTTGTCTATAGCCAACATGGCTGAATGTTGTATGGGATGAGCTTCTCTATTATCATATGATATAGCCACAACAGAGTTGATAGAGGGGTCAACAACCACAGTAGCATTTGTGTCCCGTAGTACAACATCAGACAATTCCAAATTACTGTTCATTTCACTTAAATAATATCTTGCGACTTCAAATGCAAGGCCCATATAACATCTATGAATTTCTAATTGTTTCAGTGTGAAAAATTCATTGCTGCATAGTTTTTCTAAGTATTGATTTGGATGAAAATTACAGGACCATAGCCTGCTGCATTCCATGTGTTGCTTTTTTAATTTTGGAGGCTCTGATGGCACACCAATTACTTTAAAATATTCAAATGAGTTCTTTAGCTCACTAACATGCTTTTCGATGTACTCCTGAATTGATTCTTGAGTTAATGTGTTTAAATATCGTACTGGACATAGCAAAACTTCTTTCTTCCGAGCTCTTTTTAAATGATGCAGTTCTTGTAAAGGTATCTTAGCGTTTAAAACTGATATTATATTTGATAATTCTTTCATATCTTTTACGTGACCCACATAAACTTTAGTAAAAGGCATTGGCTTGTTAAATTCATCACTCAAAACCGCTTGAAGGTTCTTTTTGGAATTCATGATCCTGTCAATGAAACTATCCAGGGTTTCTGCCATTTTGGGCCTTTTAACCACTGGCTCTGCGATTTCTGATATCTCCATTATGTTATCAAAATCAGGCATGTAATGAATTTAAACCATTCCTCTTTTTATGTTGAACCAGTACAATCAATCAATAAGCTCTCTTTCCGCTTCTCTTCAGTCAAGATGAATCATCTTGTAGCCACCATCGCCAAGTTTCATCTCTTGAATTATCGCTGAAAAGAAATAAAAAAACAACACTATTCATTACACACACTGCATTTAAACTGTATTTTGCACATTAAACAATGTAGTTTTAATTTCACCAATTCTAAAGTATTTCTGATTATTAAAAAAAAAATGGTTTTTCAAATGTTTGTTAATATTTTATTTAGGCAAATTAGCCCTTTACAGTTGTTTAAATTATTAATTTTACCTTAATTTGTATTTAGGAGAGCATGCATAAGCACTATTTAAACCTCTAAGAAAGTGATACAACTGGTGTATGAGTAATTTTTTCTAAATGTTTTGTTGATAATTTGAGAAGATCTTTAATCTAAGACAGATAGAATATATTAGAAACTAATTTTGAAGAATAGCTTCCAAGACATACATGATTGGAGTTTGGTTTTTACTGTTTTTGTCTAAGAGTCTGGTTTAATATTGTTCTACTAATTTGGCAAATAAACATGATTCTATAAAATAATTGGAACAGTATGATGTATTGGAGAGGAAAAATTCGGGATGTTTTGTTAATTACTTGCGTAGTTGATAATCATGATTATAGGACATCACATTGTATATGGTAGTGTAGATAAAATGTTTAAAAATACATTCCCATTGTTATTGAACCATTTACTAACTTAGCAGGCGTAATTTCTAGCATTTATACAATCACTACGGCTGTCAATTACCTTCGTTGTTGACAAAAAACTAATTATTACACCGTTTACATCAGGTCACATAGAAACACTTAAAACGTGACGTATTTATTCAAATAACAGGCCAAACTTATAAATAACCGTAACTGTATTGCATAAGTTCTATAAACTCTCACGTTAATTACGATTTTTTGATAAAATACACGTAATATATGTAAGTAAAGTAATCTTAATTTTACCTCAAATGGACTTCGGATTTTGACGTCAAATACTCTCGAAGGCGAAATGTTTTCTCATCGTATTTGTAAAAATCTCACGTACGGTACTCAGATAACACACAAAATCTCTAGCATTTGATATATTAACAATTTAAATATAATTTGCCAGACACGTAAATCGCAAAAATGTAGCAGCCATGACAAATTGACATATGTTTTCATTTACGAAACGTGGTTTTGCTTCAGAATTTTAATTGGAGCGTAAATCACCGCATATTGAACAACCAATCAAATGATTAGATCATTTGACGTTTTGCGACGACAGCTATCATCTGTTTCTTTTCGTATCATTTTGTAAAGTAGAACATTCTTACAAACGATCCGTTCCACGCAATACGCATTTAATTTCAGTACAGTGTACACACAAATAGTAAGTCGTATGGCATCACTCGGCAAGTCTGCAAGTCGGCACTAAAATGGTGATGGTGATCTCGGCATCACTATTAATATACTATCATTCTGTTTAATTATGAATATTTCGTACCTGGATGTGGGAAATAAGTAGGTACTTACAGGTAGGTACCATTATAACTTTGGCCGTTCTTAAAAAAGGTCAGATTAAGAGCACCCTAATCCGACGATCATGCATGAGGAGGTTAATGAACGTAGATGAAGCGAAATCCAGGCCAGGATCGTAGCAAGTGGAAATCTATAGTCTCTGACTACCCCAATGGGAGACAGGCGTGAAAATAATATGTATGTATGTATGTACCATTACAAGTTCACATGGCTACGCCTACAGACATACCAAGATTTAAGATTTTCCATTTTAAGTTGATCTCGCATTATAGATCTAGGCTTTCCTTAAAATTAAATTATTATCAACTTATAATGAAAATAATGCTATATTAAATGACTAGCTTCTGCCCGCGACTTCGTCCGCGTAGCGTGATGATATATAGCCTATAGCTTTCCTCAATAAATAGGCTATCTAACACTGAAATATTTTTTCAAATCGGACCAGTAGTTCCTGAGATTAGCGCGTTCGAGCAAACAAACTCTTCAGCTTTATATATTAGTACTAGCTTCTGCCCGCGACTTCGTCCGCGTAGCGTGATGATATATAGCCTATAGCCTTCCTCGATAAATGGGCTATCTAACACTGAAAGAATTTTTCAAATCGGACCAGTAGTTCCTGAGATTAGCGCGTTCAAGTAAACAAACAAACAAACTCTTCAGCTTTATATATTAGTATAGATACATAATAGGTATACTTACTGGTGTGAATTTAGTCTATTTTTTATAGAAAAATATTTTTGATAAAAAATCTATAATCTGTATTTTGGGATTCTTGTGTAACTCTGAAGGTATATTTTGACTATAGAACCCAGGCAGGACCGTATTATTCTGTGCGAAAATCGAACATGGGACCCCCGCAGTCGCTCAGCTAGTTATCTTATCTGATCTCCTGATCAACTGATCTACGTTTAAGAGTCCTCAATTTTGCATATATCCATTACCCGTGTTGTTAGTTTAGGAGTCCATTAGACTTAAACCCTGTCCACATATGGCGAAATCTCATCGGCCCTAAAGTAATTAGTAAGTATACCAACCTAACATACATAGGTGTAGTATGGTATAGGTAGTCAATATTATCCTGTATGGTTAAAGTTGGCTAACAATCTCACACTCTATGCTTGTCTCCAATGGAAATTCTTTTTTTGAATTGGGTATGAAAAAGCAACTGCGGGGGGTAGGTTGATAGTTATTAAAACAGAATAATCCTGAATCATTAATTTATATATTTACGAATACATTTTTACAATACTTTTATGATCCAAAATATCTATCACATTGCTAGGGCTATAATTAGCTATAATATATGGGCTATAATTTATGTAATTAAATACCGTTTAATCCTTCCACATTTCTTTTTTTTTTACTTATTTTCTAAGGCTTGGTACCACGCCTGACAGGTTTCGGCGGCAATGTCACACAATGCCGTCAGTGCTTTTCCAGTCGTATCATATTCTGAAAAAAAAAACTTAATAAATGTTAATCTATATTATATAACGTAAAAAAGCCATGTCTGTACATTATAGATAATTTAAAAAAACAAATGGTTTAGGTTAGGTACATAAATTTTGGTAATTGTACCTAAACGTCTCCGAACCCAAATATTTTATTACCCGACTGCCGAAGGAGGAGGGTTATGTGTTTGACGTGTATGTATGTATGTAGGTATGTATGTATGTCCGTTCCTATGTCCGCTCGTAACTATTCAACGGTGCAACCGATTTAGATAAATGATACCTCATTAGATTTGTCTTGATGGCACGAGTGTCACTGGGTACATGAAATTAAAAAAAAACAAAATGGCGGATTTTATGCGCTTTAATGCGTGGGCTGAAAAATATGGTTTTGAGCATTCCGTTTCATGTATTCTCAAATTTTCGGTAGGAAATCATCTACTTTTTCATATAAATAATTTTTCGTAGTTTTGCACAAAAAATCCGGAAACAAGTTACGTAATTAAAATAACGAAAAAACCCGACTGCATAAAAACACTTTAAAAAAAACTAAAAATACAAAAACAAGTCTAGTAGTTCAGACCTATGTAAAGTAATATTGAATAACTACACCATTTAAATGTTTTCATGATCGATAAATACATAAAATAATAAATTACTTATAACGTAGAATAAAGTCAATCTTGCAGTCGGGACCCATTACTGGCAATTTTAGAGATGGTCACGATTTTCAATGGGTCCCGACGGCAAGATTGACTTTATTCTACGTTATAATTTATTATTTTATGTATTTATCGATCATGAAAACATTTAAATGGTGTAGTTATTCAATATTACTTTACATATGTCTGGACTACTAGACTTGTTTTTGTATTTTTAGTTTTTTTTAAAGTGTTTTTATGCAGTCGGGTTTTTTAGTTATTTTAATTATTTTTTAAATTTTTGTCTGTATGTTACGCTTACGGGTTGGCGCAAAAACTAATATTTTAATTTTGTTAACTTAAAAACTGTATCTCAATTAATTAAACGGCTCCAGAGATAGAGCTTGATCCCTCTGATGTAATAGACCCCTAGAAAGAAGGATCTCTTCTTTATACCTATGGGTCTTTGTATCACTGTTGATTTGTGATTATCTATGATAATTATGCCAAGACTTTGGTCTCCTTGTTGGCCATAAAAGGATGATTATCACTTACCAACAACTCCTCGCTTGCCAAAGATAGAACCGTTGAAGGGAGGCTTCCTGTAAGTAGCTTCGGCATTGTGGATGCATAGAACTACAGCCAGTAAGCACAGAGCGAAGATGAAACGCATTTTTGTGATGATCTGTAACAATAATAAAAAAGTAAGTTTTACTAAGCAGGTTTAATGAAGATATTAACTGAGGAGGTTCTTAATCTACCGTGTAATATCTATAATATTTTATTGTTTCTCTCTAAAAGCTAGGATTTGTCACTATCTAGGTATCTCTCTCAACGAAATCAACGAGTAAAAAGCTTTGACGACTCGATTAGCGCAGTGGTTGAGGCGATGCGATCGATGGTTCGATCACCTCATGGAACAAATAGTTGTGTACCTACAGAAAATAAACTATGAATGTGTGAGATTTTTGTTTGAAATGTGTACTTTTATATGGACAAACGAGCTGACGACCCACTTGGATGAGCCACATGCGTTGCCGACTCCTCAACCTAGTGGGAACTAGCTCTTACGCGCAAAAGTCGAAACCCACGTGAAGGTGCCTTCCGATAGACTCCGACGTAAGTGTGGTTAGTCAGATCTGAATAGGTTGTACCACCGAGCAAGTCAGATAATGTCTGACCTCATACGAGAAGCCTATCTTAAAAACAGTGAGGAATAGTATCTTCTAACCCGTGCCCACACGGTCCTACGATTACGATAGAAGTAATTATAGGGTGAGGAAAATAGGATAATAAAAATAAGATAGCTCGCTCAGTACAAGCCCAGCGGAAGGTTCAAACAAACATTTCACACAATTAGCGGGCACAAGTACCTGCATCAAGAGTCGAAAAATATTTTTTTGGAATACGCTTAAATTTTGTCTCCTCGGGTGGCGGAAATTGGAACCCACGTCAGACGCAACGATACCTAGTGGCAAACATGCAGTTAGTAAAAGAACTCACATTTTTAACCTCAAGAGCTGCTTCAAATCAAACCGTCGAAGATCAACTGATGCATCCATCCAGTTTCCATCCCCTTTTATACTCAAACTACCCTCATAATTGAGTTTCAGGCAATCTACTGCAATTTTATCTCGAGATGAGGTTATGGTGATATAATGAACTGATAAATTGGATTAGAAAAATAGACAGTACTCATTACATACTTATTTGTAGTAATAAATAATACATTGTTTATTTAATCAACTTTATACAACACTAGCTTCTGCCCGCGACTTCGTCCGCGTAGCGTGATGGTATATAGCCTATAGCCTTCCTCAATAAATGGGCTATCTAACACTAAAAGAATTTTCCAAATCGGACCAGTAGTTCCTGAGATTAGCGCGTTCAAGCAAACAAACAAACAAACAAACTCTTCAGCTTTATATATTAGTATAGATATAGATTTCAAATGGGAATCTTCTTTAAAGCATTGCTTTAGTTATGAGATTCCGCTCTTCCAACAAGTTATATTCTAGACACCTTTGACGAAGGAGTATGATAAGCTAGTTATCCGAAAAAATTTGTCAGGAAAAACAAGGAAAACAACCTTTTTTGTCATTCGGATCTTATATTTATGAAACTTAACATGCCATCACGCCTGTATTCCCCCAAGGGTTAGGCAGAGCTGTAGGTAACCCTCAGAATAATAATAATTTAATTATAAAAATTGATTTAACGATATGCCAAAAAAAAGTAAAACAAAAAGTGAATAGTTTGTATCATGTTTACATCCTTTTCATGCCATGATAGGACGAGACCAAAGACAGTTTCATATTTCCTCTGACTTCTTGGCTTGTCTTACTTCAATGGTTCAGACGACCTCTGTGGTTTAGTGGTTCAAGTACCGGACTGCTGACCATGAGGTCGTGGGTTCGATTCCCACAGGACACAAAAAATTATGTGATGAATATAAGTGTTTGTGTTCGTCTGGGTGTTTCTTATGTATTATAAGTATGTATTTACAAAAAAAAAAAGTATATAAGTATTATATCCATTGTCTAGTACCCATAGTACAAGCTCTGCTTAGTTTGGGACTAGAGTGCTGTGTAAAAATGTCCCAGAATATTTATTTATTTATTATTATTTATTTATTCAACCACAGTTCGCCGTCACGTCTAGATCCTCTATGTATTAGGGGACGAGCCTATTGTCATCAACCGGGAACACCGAACTCCCTACCTACTGAAAATTTAATAGAAAAACCCTATTTATAACACCCAAACCAACACCCCTCTAGAATGGGGCAGTTAGATAGGAAAATTATGAAATATTAAATGTCGGAGTGTGCTCTTTCACGGTAGGTAAGGGCCGGTACGCCTATTTTTTGTTGACATAGTAATAGAACAGTTTAGGATTCTTAGTACTTACCTAAAGTCACCCAGTAAAATAACTACAATCTTAGCATGAAAAATTCAAAAAGAAATCACAAAATGGTAGTTAAGTATTGTAGCATCGTACGATATAGAACTAACCAGAGAACAAAGAATACGAACTAACAGCAAATTAAGTCGTGTCGGTTGAGATTGAGAAGCAAAGTAATTATCTAAGTAACTTGCTTTTCAATAGATGTTACTGTTGTTACTGACGTCACCTTTATGAGGTAGATTCAGAATGTGAAGGCTCGCTTGTGGGACTCGCAGTGGCTTAGTGGTCATAGCGTCTGGTGTATCTAACCAGAACACGCTGGTTTGAATCCTTTCTTCACTAAAATAACTTTATAATCTTAGCGAGAAAAATGGAAAAAAATAAACTCAAAAAGACGCATGAAAATCCGTTCGGTAGTTTTTGAGTATATTGCGAACAGACAGACGCGGCGGGGGACTATAATGTACTATGTAGGGATTATAGTACCTATAGCATAGGTACTTATATTTATTTATTTTCATTCATTTATTACTTACATTATATACCTAGATATAGGTATGGGTACAAATACAACCATCTAAGTAAGGACTTCCGGAGTACTAAGGTACAAGATATTAATACTTTGTATTGGCTTTAAATTGGTCAAATTCATGAACGAAATTTGACAAGACAAATCCAAGATGGCGTCACACGATACACATCATAATCTACCATATTTCCAACTAATCTTATGCACTAACAAAGTTATAATCCCCGGAGAATGCTAGAGAGTCTGTCAATATGCGGTCAGTATCCAATAATCCAATAATTGGGTGGACAGCCGCCATGTTCTGATTTCGCAGTATAAATTGGCGCGAAAATCGTCCCTCAGCATCAGTTGGTGTTTGACCACTTCAGTGTAACCACCAAGAAAAATAACACAAGTCAAGGTGATATTTATATACCTTACTTTTATTTTCTCTTATTATCGGAAACAGTCTCCCTGTAATAAAATCAAGCAGTGATGTTAATTTATGGTGGTACCACTTATTTGAATAATTATTTCTTTTTTAAATTTTACTTCTATAAGAACTACGTTTCTCGTATAACTATGTATAGGTACCAAAAGCCTATTAACCACTTTTTAAAATTCACTGTTGCCAGCACTGTTGGGCGCCATCTAAATGTAGGGTCTTAGCCATTATTATTTGTATCTGCCGCTAATTAAATACTTATATTACTTTTTTCGTCCAGATGTCCGGAGATATGATGCGTTTCACCATCGGCGTGGTCTGCTTGGTAGCGGTACTCCTCTCCCTGGCTGAGGTCACTGAGGCCAACTACAAGAATGCTCCCATGAACGGCATCATGTTCGGCAAGCGAGGACCCACAGGTGAGAGAATTTTTTTCAAAGTTCATGATAAAATATTTAATCAGAGCTATGGTGGTCTCGGAAAGATCCCTTTTTTATGGGATGGGCCAAACGAGTAAATCTCTGAAAGTAGGCGATTACTGCAGCCCATGGACACCCGCAACACCAGAGGAGTCGCAAGTGCGTTGTCCGCCTTTTAAAAGGGTTTGGGTCTCCCTCCGGTATCCACATTCATTCGGCGAAACACAACGTAAGTTTGGTTTCACGCCGATACGTTCAGGAGGCATGTCTTCCCAGTTTAAGCTGACCTCTCATTGTACAGAACGCCATTCAATGTGAGGTTAGCTTATAATGGTTAAGTATAATTTAACGCGTGGAAAAATGATCCCGTGTTCGTGCCGTGTTATGCTGTAGCTAATACTGATACATCTAGCTAGATACACTGGAATTTTAGCCTATTTAGCTGGTTAATTTAAATTGGGGAAAACAAAAGGTTAGGCTAAAAAAGTACTTTTTGAATCCTAGTGGAATATTGTTGAGAATTTAACGTGTGAACTTTTTACAGAATACGATCCCCGCGGTAAGACATTCACTGCATTATGCGAGATCGCCACAGAAGCTTGCCAGGCGTGGTTCCCATCCCCAGAAAATAAGTGAAGTAGTTTAAAAGACAAAAATTTACTGACAATAGCATTTGGATTTGGACTGTGGTAGAATATATTAATTTAACTAAGCATTGCAACACTGATGCTTCCGCCATATTTAAATTTAAAAGTACCTATATAAATAATTTACGATAAATATTGTACTTATTTTAACCAAAAGGCTGGGAATATAAGAATTAATACGTAGAAATATATGCTTTGAAATTATGTAACGACTCTTTGATTTTATCATTCAAATTTCACAATCCCTTTCTTTCCTTGTTTTGTATAGATCCTAAGTATGTACCTCTAGCAGTTTAGAATCACAATTTTAACAGGCGATAGTTAACTTTTTAGTTATGTACTTAAGTAGCTTCTAGAAACGTCACTTTTAGCCATCTTTAACTTAGTTTAAAGTAGTTCCTAGGTGCTTCCAATTTAGTTTTTGAAAACCCGCAACACCAATGGAGTCACAAGACAAGTGCGTTGCTCGCCATTTAAAAGGGTTTGGGCCTCCGGTATCCTCACTCACTTGGCGAAACCGTGAGCCGGTTTTCTGTGAGGCCATGGTTACTACTGACTACGTAGGTATAGGAGCAAACTCCTGAGCAGCTGTTCGGAGTTTGGATCAGGCTCGTCCCCTTTATCTTGGGTGACAACCTAAACACATACCGATTTAATGTGATCTACATGAGTGCACCTCTGCCTAAACTTTTATGAATATTAGCTGACGGGTTCTTAAAAGGTATTTGTAGGTATATACTAATTTGAAATTGGCAGGAAGGTTCCTTTAGGGTGTATGTTGGTCTAAGGCTGATTCAAAGGCAGTAGCTAAGTTATATTTTATGAATAGCTGACCCTGTTGTTGCGACGTCGTCCTGCCCAAATTTCAATGAAACATACGAGTAGTACTTTTTAGATCTCCCAAAGGTTCCCAATAATTTTGATTTCCATAATAGTCCAATTATAATCAAATCGGCCAGTCTGTTCTCAAGTGAAATAATATAATTTTTGTAGAGGTAGATAGTATCGGGAAAACTCGAGTATTAAATTAGGATGTCAAAGGGCAGGACTCATTTCGGATCATTGAGCTCTGTAACTAAGTAGATATTACAGTGACAAGGCTTCACTCTGGATCGATACCATTTTATAAAAACGATTATTTCCGGGAGTTTGAACCTGCAGAGAGAGGTGACATAATTATGGAAGTATAACGATCTAAAAATGTAGGTAAAGATTATATTCAAAACTATACCTACAAATTATTGTATGTGTTACTGTAACTACAGTTATTGTACCTAGTTACCTTAGCTTTGGAAAAGTAGGTCATTTATTCACCTGGAATATTTAAAACTATAAATACATACCGTGACATCGTATGGGTTCTATAGTAGAATCTATACTTATAATAAAATTTAAGAAATAAAATTGTATTATTATGTTATTTTTACTTTTAAACAGCGACTGTTTTTAGATACAAAATAAACATTTTCTACAATATTGTATAAGCCTGCGTGTAATGGACCGTACATTACGGACGTAATATTTGCCCTAAATACGCATATTTTAACATGGCAGCACTAACCGTGGGAACTTTATAGATAAGCGTAACTTTCGATTTGTATTGTACTGTTGTCAATATTTTTTGTTGTATTAGATTCCAATAAGAATTACTTCCTTGAAGAAATTATGAAACACTTCTGTACGGGAGAATCAAACAGTTTTGTGAAATAATTATTTTATTGGGATATTGATAGAACTGATAACACTGAAAATAAAATGTCAATAACATTGCAGTGACGTTTCGCATTCGGAAAAATCATATTTCGAATCTACCTTACTTCTAATAAAATGGATTATTTAAGTTCTGAACTCGTTGTGAAATAATTAAATGATTTAAATTATTTATTCAGTTAATCAAGGATTTAATAAATTATCAACATGACGACGAAGGAGCTGTACACCAAGGTAAATATTGAATGAAATGTATCTGATTGTATTTTGTTTTTTGGGAATCATATTGTTTAAAGTTATTTAGAGTTAAACTTTTTTTACCATAGATTAATAATTTATTCAATAACAAATTTCAATTGTTTCCTGATCACAACTGAAAATTCATAATATCGGAAAAGGTCAGTGTTTATGATGACTGACCTTCTTCATTTTACAAAGAGGACGTCATTCTCATTTCTTTACACGGCTGATGTTATTTTTTGAATCAATTGTAAATATTTGGCGTGTCAAGGAATATCGCTAGTTCCGGAATGACGTCAGGCGGTTTGCACTTTGCTGCAACTTGCCCTACAGTTCCATTTTCAAAAACAAACTAGCCATTTAAACTTTTTTAAATAAAGTGTACCTATTTATGCTTTTTAATTTTATTGAAAAGGGAAACCAATATGGTTGAATTCCTATAATTCCGAAAACTATAGGTATAACAATTTATTACAGTACCTAATGTAATCACTCTTGCTATCTAGATAAGTGAGCTCATATTTTTTTTAACACTCATGAATTATTAAATTCATACCATAACAGTATTAGCATTAAGCATAATGATGACTCGATTAACTTTTTTAGTCTGTCATGAAAAAAATTGTAGACAACAGGAAATGTATTGTTTGCCAAGTTCCAAATGGATCTAACCATGTCTTAGTGAAGTAATTGTACAATTACTGTAATCAGACACCAATGTTTTTAAATTAACTTATCATTAGTTTCAATGCTTATGTAGTTTTATCTTCTTAACAAAAATTATATCAGATGTCTTACAATTTGTTGCCTTCTTTTTTCTCTTCACCAGAAAAGTTGCAGTAGAATTGCATGAGACATTGCCAACCTCTTTTCACTACTAACATTACTAAACTGAAAAAGTACTAGCATTTTTCTTAATCTCATGCTATAAATATTATTTTTTACATAAAGAATAGGGAGGTTGTCTGTTGTTTGATTTATTAAAAATAGCTGTCCCATTGAAAAGTGTTATTAAATATAATATTTAAAGAAAAAATAATTGAAATCCACTGATAGTTTCAAGATATAAGTTTTTGCTCTGTCTCTTTCCGGGAAAATTGGTCTCGCTATGGTATTTGTATTGCGTAAGCACGGATTGACGTCACAACATGCTATAGTACTCTCTCCGTCTAACATAAACTTAAAATACATAATATAACATTCATAATATCTTTTTTAACCATTTATAATTTTGTTTATGTTTTTTGTGTCTATTTATAGTCAACTTTTTTATGAGACCATATAAAATAATATGTTAACTAGTCTGTTTTATTTAATTTGTTGTGTATATTCCATTTCACCCTATTGAAGAAATATATAGAATATAAAATTACTGTGTTACAGTTGAATGGGAATGAAACACCAAAACTGATAACAAACAGAGTTCCTTTTCACCCGACTGCCGAAGGAAGAGGGTTATGTGTTTGACGTGTATGTATGTATGTATGTATGTCCGCTCGTTACTATTCAATGGTGCAACCGATTTAGATAAATGATACCTCATTAGATTTGTCTTGATGGCACGAGTGTCACTGGGTACATGAAATAAAAAAAAACAAAATGACGGATTTTATGCGCTTTAATGCGTGGGCTGAAAAATATGTTTTGAGCATTCTGTATCATGTATTCTCAAATTTTCGGTAGCAATTAGCGAAAGCATTACATTACTTTATTGTTAAGGGACTTGTAGGAAATCATCTACTTTTTCATATAAATATTTTTTCTTAGTTTTGCACTAATTTCTAATTTGACAGTTTGTGGTAATTTGATGTGCTGGACATCAAATTATCACAAATTGTCAAATTTCTCCAATGGATAATAAACTCTATTGCTTGGAGATTAAAATTTAAAATCGATTGTAGAAATTTGACAGTTTTGTATACCATGAGCTAGCATGTAAGTAGACAATACCTACTTTATTTTTTAATGCTTATTCTGAAAGATACAGTGAAAAAAAAACCGGCCAAGTGCGAGTTGGATTCGCGCACGAAGGGTTCCGTGCCAGTATCGAGTCCGACTCGCACTTGACCGACTCGGATTTTTTGTTATAGCGGCAACAGTAATACATCATCTGAGAAAAAATCAACTGTTTAGCTATTGCGGTGAGAACCAAATTGGTGATAGACAGACGGACAGACAGCAAAGTCTTAGTAATAGGGTCCCGTTATCCTTCGGTTATGGAACACCATTTTTTTTTTAAATTGTTGACAGCCCTACAAGTCCCTTAATGACTATTTTATCTTTATATAATTAAATTAGTTTACCACCATTAACCCCATTATGGTTATTAATTTGTCAAAATATGATGTAACAATTTTGTTGGAATTTTTTAACATACCATCACACCTGTATTCCCCAAAGGGTTAGGCAGAGGCACTCTAGTTCACCATTATGTTCAGGTCCCATGTAATAAATAGGCTACAAATTCCAAAATCCAAGCTGCTACTGAGAATTTCATAGAGAAACACAATAACACTGCTCAACCTGGGTATCGAACCCAGGACCTCTAGCATAGCAGTCACACTTGGGACCACTAGACTAACGAGGCAGTTAGTATTTTTTTAGTTACGATTTTTTATTATGATTATTTATTTGAACTTTTAAAAAAGCAGTGATCGTCTAGTGATATAACCACTAGACTGGCAAGTTAAAGGTCACAAGATCTAACTCGAGACTTATACCTCTGAGTTTTAACTTGGATTTATAGTCCAGTGGTCCTAAGCGCGGCTGCTACATCTACATATCCAGGGTCAATAATCATCTTAAGCAAAGTTCTGAAGACCAGGAAATAATTATACAATATGTAACAGAATCAAACTGCCTCATTAGCCAATTCGCCTATTCGCCTGAGCGCGACTGCTACGCTAGAGGTCCTGGGTTCAATTCCCAGGTCAAGCAAAGTGTTATTGGGTTTTTCTATGAAATTCCCAGTAGCAGCTCAGAGTTAGGAATTCGTGCCCGGTTAATGGCAATAGGCTCACCCCTTATTACATGGGACCTAAACATACCGGCGAACTGTGGGTGTACATTAGTACGCCTCTGCCTAACCTTTCGGGGAATACAGGCGTGATATTATATATGTTATGTCAAAGTACTTTATCAACCTAAACATTTTTTTTTCAGGGTGCCCGAATATGGGTGATGCATCCAGAGAAGGTATGGGAGGGCGCCACGGTGACGTCGGACTACCGCTCCGGAGTCCTCATCGTGAAGATAGACCAGTCCGGAGAGATACGCCAGATAAAGGTCAGTATATTTTATGCTAGTCACAGGTATGATACCTCTCTAAGGGAGGGCCTGACTTGCCTGAATTCCCTCTGGTTGGAGGGACAAAGTTGTCCCTAAATATGTTTTTTATTTTTTTATTTATGGGATAGGGGAGCAAATGAGCAGACGGATCACCTGACGGTAAGCGATAACCGCCGCCCATGGACACCCGCAACACCGGAGGAGTCACAAGTGCGTTGCCCGCCTTTTAAAAGGGTTTGGGCCTCCGGTAACCTCCTTCACTCGGCGAAACACAACGCAAGCGTTGTTTCACGCCGGTTTTCTGTGAGGCCGTGGTATCAATCCGGTTGAGCCGACTTGAGCCGAAGCATGGCTCTGATGCGGTGTCTTATCGCAGATAACTTTTACCAAAAAGTAAAAACAAAAAAATTATGTTATGTGCGAAACAGTTTCAGAAGTCAGTTGCCTTCCGTTTGGTCGAATCTTTTGTTTTCGTCGACTTCCAACGGTTTTACTTTTTGTTGAAAGTTAATTTAGTTTATTTTGATTAGCGAGTAGAAACTCGGTACAGATAGTTCAACTCAGTTGTGCGCGCGGCCCTATGTGTGCGTGGGCTTGTAAATATACAACTTTCATTCGTGTGGCAGTGACGCGGCAGTCGTCGTCCACTGCACTGCACACATAGGGCCGCGCGCACAACTGAGTTGAACTATCTGTACACGTTAGTAATTTTTTCAAAATTTTGTGATCAAGTCTTCACCGAATTTAAACAGTATCACCTCGGGAGTATCTCTTGCATACAAAAATTTATTATTAAAATCGGTGAACATAAAAAAAAAAACATATAGACGAACATAGAAATCCTCCTTTTTCAAGTTTATTGCAGCACGAGGGGTATCACTCGCGCACTGCCTCTCTTCTTCCTGCCCTTGTCCCAATTTATTTGTGGTCGGCGCAGCATGTCCATTTCTTCCATTCATCCCTGTCAGCCGTCGTCTCACCATGCACTCGCTTTCCCATCATATAGGCCTTAACACAGTCCATCCATCTTTCCCTTGGTCTCCCTCTACCTCTCTGTCCCTGCACATCATATTCATCACTCTTTTAGTCACATGCGTTTCACCGCGCAGTGCCGATCCTGTAAAAATCATTTCACACCCTTTTTGAACAACCCAATGATGAAGTCCTTTGGGAAAACCTCGGCGGGGTTTCAAAGCTTCTCATTCCTACTTTACGTTTCGGTAAAAACAAGCTTGTATTTTTTAATTTTTCTTGTCAATATTATTTTTAACAATACTATTTATGACGTAATGCAAAGCTCTATTCATTTTTCATACAATAAATGTATGATATTAGCGAAATAAAACTAACATATCTTCACGGCTGTCTTTTCAAAAGAGTTTGGCAGAGGCATTCATGCAGTTGAGAGGATAACCTGACAGTGCGGTGATGTCTGCCAACCTGTAGTTGGCTAGCGTGGTGGACTTTTTTTTTCTAGTACTGAGAATCCTCATGGATCGTCCGCCACTTAAAAACCGTACTTGCCTTCTCTTGCCCTATAGCCACGGTCATAGGATCCGTGACATGCGCCACAACCGCAACAAGCTATGGTCCAGTATGGGCTGTACCCCTTCAGAAGGTAGTGTGGGGGACTAGCCGAACCGCTCTCACTCTGAGAAGAGACTCCTAGCAATGGGACAGTATTGGGTTGAATATGATATACCTAATTCCCAGTTTTCCCCCGTCTGGGAACAAGTTAGAATACTATTCCTGACTGACATTCAGATAAGCATCTCGTAATAGCCGAGAAAATATCTGACTTGTTCGGTGGTAGCGGTAGGAGCTCTTGGGGTCTAAGTGGCTGGCGACCACCCTCACGCCGTAGTCTGTCGTAAAGCACCTTGGTATGTGTTTCGAATTTTGCGCGTGAGAGCCAGTTCCCCCTCAGTTGCTACGGCTCTGCCAGTCTGCAGTCCGTAGGGGCTCTTATGGCTCGGCAACGCATCAGCAACTCTGGTGTTGCAGGTGTCCATTGGCGACGATGGTTACTTACCATCAAGTAGGTCGTCTGCTCGTTTGTAGTCATGAAAACGTGGGATAGCCATGCTTCGGCACGAATGGGCCGGCTCGACCGGAGTGATACCACGGCCTCACAGAAAACCGGCGTGAAACAACGCTTGCGTTGTGTTTCGCCGAGTGAGTGAGGTTACCGGAGGCCCAAACCCTTTTAAAAGGCGGGCAACGCACTTGCGACTCCTCTGGTGTTGCGGGTGTCCATGGGCGGCGCTTATCGCTTACCATCAGATGATCCGTCTGCTCGTTTGCCCCTTATCCCATAAAAAAAGAAAAATATGTAGCAGATCCTAATTTGAATTTGTCGCCAACCTCATCAATCATGGCAAATAAGATAACCTTATTAAATGGAGCTTCCAGCAAACATCACCTCTGCCTTTCTTGATTTTGAGTAAATATCACATATCACATAATAAGTGTACCAGCATTTGGTTTTTGTCCACGGAATTCTGGGTACAGGATATTAATTAATAAAGATAGATCTGGTTCCAGTAGCTTCAATATTTTGGCGCAATATTTTTCGAACTGTCATTACTGTCACTTTATCCCAACAGCCAATCAACGGCGTTCAAAGGAGCTCAAACTTGTGATAGATCGGAAAAGGGGTTAGGGGGGTAAGTGAAGATTCACAGGAATTCCTTCCATGAGCTTATAAATTCACTGTGAGATGTGTTAATGTTTATATTAAAGGATTGAATTGTGTAATAATATGAAAATTAGTTGTAATTGCCAAACTACTGACGTAAATGTCGCGTTTGTTTTTGTTTTTTAAAGTTTGTATTTAAGGTTTGTATACTCTTTGGTAAGTTCCTTTGTAGGAGACAGGCCTCTTTTTATACTGAGAAGTAATTATACCAATGACTTCCATAATCCTCTATAGTACATAGAATAATATAGATATCAGAAAATTAAACATAATACCTTTCTTTTTAGAGGTCTAATGACTGGACAGGAGATTGAATGATTCAAATTGAAGCATATCAGCTGAGCGATCGGCTTCTACGACACGTGTTGTGGGTTCGATCCCCACACGGAGCAAATATTTGTATGATCTACGGGTAGTTGTTCCGTGTCTGGGCGTTTGTGTCTGTGAAAATTTGTGTTTGTAAACACACCCACGATACAGGAGAAAATCCTAGTGTGGGGCAACGTTTAAAAAATATATATGAAAGTTTAATATCAAACAGCAAATAGTGAAACTGCGGGTAACAGGTTAAATATGCTTCCCGAGTGGGTCTTCCCCGATAGATAATCGTTTTGTCCCAAGCGTAAGCCTATCAGGGATATATTTTTTTTGGGAGAAAAGGCGTTTTTTTTATGAGATACAAACGAGCAAACGGATCACCTGATGGTAAGCGATAACCGCCGCCCGTGGACACCCGTAACACCAGAAAAGTCGCAAGTGCGTTGCCCGCCTTTTAAAAAGGTTTGGGCCTCCGGTAAACTCCTTCACTCGGCGAAACACAACGCAAGCGTTGTTTCACACCTGTTTTCTGTGAGGCCGTGGTATCACTCCGGTCGAGCCGGCCCATTCGTGCCGAAGCATGGCTCTCCCACGGGAAATGAGCTCTCCCAGCGTGAGTTTGAAACCTCATATTTTGCCCAACAGATCACAGATGAGAATAAAATGCCGCCTCTCCGGAATCCGTCGCTGCTGATTGGCCAGAACGATCTCACATCCCTCTCCTACCTGCACGAACCAGCTGTTCTCCACAACCTGAGGGTTAGGTGAGTGGAAACGTCATTGACATATTCGTAGAGTTTTACCATGTAGGCGAGGTTTTATATTTTTACATATAAAAGCGTCTCAACCTTGTCTTACATTATAATTTAGAAGAAAGAAATAGGAAGAATCGGGCTTCGGTGGGTTTTGGTGTATTTTGAGTTGTGATGTGTTGTGTGTGTGTGAGTCAACTGCCTCATTAGCCGTATGGTCCTGAGCGCGACTGCTACGCTAGAGGTCCTGGGTTCGATTTCCATGTCGAGCAAAGTGTTATCGGGTTTTTTATGAAATTCCCAGTAGCAGCCCCTTTAACACTTTAAAACCAATAACACTTTGCTCGACCTGGGAATCGAACCCAGGACCTCTAGCGTAGTAGTCGCGCTCAGGACCACTAGGCTAATGAGGCAGTTTTTTAGCAATTTATACTTATAATTCCGGGATAATAATGGTTTTTAAGATAAACTATTTCCGTGCAATTCATTACGCGGTTATGAATCATACATTATGTGAATGATAACGATTGATAACATTGTGTATGGTGGTTTATGCACATGAAATCAGTACTCTTAGTAGTGCTACTTACATTAATAATACATACCATCACGCCTGTATTCCCCGATGAGTTAGGCAGAGGCGTACTAATGTACACCCACAGTTTTTTTTTTAAAGCTTACTAGCAATGTGGGTCACACATTACTAGTATTCTTGTTAACCCCTCGTGCTAAGCTAAATGCTTGTGTTACGAGTGGGTTCACGTCGGTAGTGCAATGGGTGGGTTTCGAACCGGCAACCACATGATCGCAAGTCCGACGCCCTAGCCATTAGACTACCGCCGCTTGCGTTCGCCGGTATGATTAGATTCCATTTAATAGGGGACGAGTCTATTGCCAGTAATCGGGCACATACCTACATATATGTAAAACATACTATAAACATATGTATACTTACATAGAAAAAATCCCAATACTTATTTTTTAATGGGATAGGGTGGCAAACGAGCAGACGGATCACCTGATGGTAAGCGATTACCGCCGCCCATGGACACCCGCAACACCAGAAGAGTCACAAGTGCGTTGCCAGCCTTTTAAAAGGTTTTAGGCCGCCGGTATCCTCACTCACTCGGCGTAACACAACGTAAGGCTGGTTTTTGAGTCACGCTGACCGTCGGCGCTGACAGCCGAAATGTATGAACGTCTAGCGAAGCACGCGCTGATTTGCTACGCATTATTCTAAAAAGCTTCATAGACGTTCATGCGTTTCGGCGGTCAGCGCCGACGGTCAGCGTGACTCGAAAACCAGCCTAAGTGTTGTTTCACGCCGGTTTTCTGTGAGGCCGTGGTATCTCTCCGGTCGAGCCGGCCCATTCGTGCCGAAGCATGGCTCTCCCACGATGAAAATGCTCGGTTTCTTCTAGGCAAGCGCGCTCCATCTTACGTCGCAGTGTTGCTTAAATGTTAAATGTAGCCTATCAAGAAAAACACTAAATAATAATAATCTAGCTACAGTCAAAAATGTTTCCAAAACTACATACTTTTATAATCTTGTTTCATACCACTTGGTCAAACATTGAATCATTATTATCATTGAAATATGTGACGAGAAAGTAAAACTGATCGTATGTTCACCACTATTAGGTTTAAAATCGCTTGTTCATCGGTTGTATGACATTGGGAATTTGAGGTAATTTAAAATGGATATTCCCAGAATGTATTCTGTCGTTAGACGAAGGAATAGAAATAAATAAACATATAACATCACGCGTGTATTCCCCGAAGGGTTAGGCAGAGGCAATCTAATAGACACACACAGTTCGCTAGTATGTTTAGGGCCCATGTAATGGGTGGCGAGCTTAATGCCATTAACCGTAACCGTACAGAGCCATGCTTCGGCACAAAAATGGGCCGGCTCGACCGGAGTGATACCACGGCCTCACAGAAGACCGGCGTGATACAACACTTATGTTGTGTTTCGCCGAGTGAGTGAGGATACCGGAGGCACAAACCCTTTTAAAAGGCGGGTAACGCACTTGTGTCTCCTCTGGTGTTGCGGGTGTCCATGGGCGGCGGTAATTGCTTACCATCCGTCTGCTCGGTTGGCCTCCTATCTCGAAAAAAAACTTGTAGTTGCCAGTTTGAAACCCACCCATTGCACTACCGACGTGAACCCACTCGTAAGACAAGCATTTAGCTTAGCACGAGGGGTTAACAAGAATAATAGTAATGTTCGAAACACATTGATATTAAGCACATTTATTTTTTTATACTTACCTATTTTTTTCCCTAACCGCAAAGTTGACTGGTAGAGAATGCAATGTATGTATAAATAAATAAATAAATAAGTAAATACTTTTGCATTTATATTTATTTACGTCCACAGGTTTTGCGACCGCAACGCCATCTACACTTACTGCGGCATCGTGTTGGTGGCTATCAACCCATACTACGATTTACCCATTTATGGTAAGTTACAATACAATACAATATCTTTATTGCACTCCATATGTCATATTAAGGTGTTACATAATATATAAGTAGGTATAATATGGACCCTGTAGGGCACGGCAACGTACAGTTACAAGATATTGTTACCAAAACTTATCAAAACCCGTTTTGATGTTGATGGATTGGACAAGTCGAGAGAATGGATGAAAGGACTCTAAGGAAAGGGATATATAAAGCAAATGTCAGGGGAGCCGCCGGAGAGGACCACCTGGAAAGACATACACAGACGTTATTGGTGATATCCAAAATGATCAGGAACAGGTGCGTAGAACTAGCAACCGGTCTGCGTATTCTTGTCTGTTTGTTACGGGTTGGCGCAAAAACTACTGAATAGATTTTAATTTAGCTATCACTGTTAGAAAGTATATTTATGCTCCCAACTTAAAAATTCGTGAACTTCTTATCTCAATTAATTAAACGGATCCTGAGATACAGCTTGACCTTTCTGATGTCTACAGACCCATGCAAAGAAGAGATCATCACTGTTTGTTTTTTATTAAATTACTTTTGGGATCCATTTACCCATGCATAAAGAGATCATTACTGTTTGTTTTTGGGGAATTAATTTTGGGATCCGTTTGTAATACTAATATAGCTTCATGTGAGTGAAGACGCGGGCAATAGCTAATATAATAATTGTATTAAATTTAATAAAACCTTTTTTGCATTAAGTCCATAATCTAAGGTTGACATGCAACATTTGCTAGGAAGTCAACTAAGTCACTTTGACACTTTTGTTTGGTAAAGTAAGGCCTCAATTTTAAATATAAATAACATCAAACTAAACCACAATAATTGCGATCAGGTGATGAAACAATCATGGCTTACCGCGGCCAGTCTATGGGTGACCTGGACCCTCACATCTTCGCCGTGTCGGAGGAGGCTTACACCAAAATGGAGAGGGAGAGGAGGGATCAAAGTATTATTGGTAAGTTATTTTTATATTGTATTAAACATTTTCAAAGATATACCTTTTTTTTTTCAAAGGAAGTTTCATGCTTTCAAGCAATAAAAAGATTTTAAAGTCTAAAAAGAGGGCATGTAATATTTCAAGTTTTGTTATAGCTAAAAGAACATACATAATCAACAAGTTATTTTGTGCCACTGCTAGGCACGGGTCTCCTCTCAGAATGAGAGAGATTAGGCTATAGTCCACCACGCTGGACTAATGCAGGTTGGCAGACTTCACACGCCGTCGAGAAAATCTCTCAGGCATGCAGGTTTCCTCACGATGTTTTCCTTCACCGTTTATGCGGGTGATAATTACCTATTTAATACATGACTTCGAAATGTCAGCGGTGCGTGCCGTGGATTCATGAAACAACGCTTACGTTGTGTTTCGCCGAGTGAGTGAGGATACCGGAGGCCCAAACCCCTTTTAAAAGGCGGGCAACACACTTGTGACTCCTCTGGTGTTGCGGGTGTCCATGGGCGGCGGTAATCGCTTACCATCAGGCGATCCGTCTGCTTGTTTCCCCGCCTATACCATACAAAAAAAACATACCATCACGCCTGTTTTCCTCAAAAGGACAGGTAGGGGTGTAGTTCATGTGTACATCCATGGAACAACGGTATATTTTTAAGTCCCATGTAATAGCAGACATATTGTTTTATGTATCCTCTTTTGTATGTTACTGCTGGGAAAAAAATTACCCTAACTCACTCCAGGATAGCTTATTACATACCATCACGCCTGAATTCCCCGAAGGGTTAGGCAGAGGCGTCCTACACCCAAGGGGGTAGTAAGGGGGTGAACCTATTCACACGACGTTAGAAAAAAAGGTCGATATTAAAGGTTCGAATCTTTTACAGTGAGTGGGGAATCCGGTGCTGGAAAGACTGTCTCAGCTAAGTACGCGATGCGATACTTTGCGGCGGTCGGAGGTAATGCTAGCGAGACACAGGTCGAGAGGAAAGTGCTGGCTTCCAGCCCTATTATGGAGGTAAGATGCACATTTATTTATTTATTTATTATTAGGAAGGCTTACAGTCTAATAACAAATGATGACAAGCCTCCACAGATAGTTTACAAGCTATCGATAAAGAAGAAATAAAAATAAATTAAATTAATAATTAATACTACTGAAACATAATTATGTTGTCCATGTAACCAAATACAATAACCTTAAGATAACAATATCTAGGTTCAGTTTGAGTGCCGCTATTCAGTTGCCTCAAAGAATAATTTAGCTAAATTTTACTGTAAGAGTATCATAACATACCATCACGCCTGTATTCCCCGAGGGTTAGGAAGAGGCGTACTAATGTACACCCACAGTTCGCCGGTATGTTTAGGTCCCATGTAATAGGGGTCGAGCCTATTGCCATTAACCGGGCACAAATTCCAAACTCCGAGATGCTACTGGGAATTTCATAGAAAAAACCCAATAACACGTTGTTCGACCTGGGAATCGAACCCTTTAGCGTAGCAGTCGCACTCAAAACCACTAGGCTAATAAGGCAGTCTTACTGTAAAGTAATTGAAATAAAACTACTTTTTACGGATTCTATAGCGATATATTGATATGATTCGGATCCTTTAAATGATATTTATTTCTGTAAATAGATCTTATCGAGACACTTTTACAAGTCATAGTTTTCTCGACGACCTCTGAAAAGAAACACCGAAACAAACTCAGAGAACCATGGTCTCTTTTAAAGTCCAGACATAGTAGTAGCAATATGTGTGTTACAATGCAGGGTAATGTCTGAGATGGCCTTTTGAGGAAAGAGCCATAGCGGCTTTGAGTAGACCAGTCCCAGCTGACGGCACGCATGCATCAGTCATTGTGTAGCTTTACAACATTCATGGTTCCCAAACGTCGGGAATTAAATAATATGAATATAACGCGATAAAATCCGTAAAAAGTAGTTTCATTTCAATGTCTAATATTCGCGCAAGTGTCAGAAATCAGACTAAGAGTAGTTTTCAATAATTATCGTTCGTTATTTTTAAAACTTTGCATCCATACTGCTAAACCAATTTGATGAATTTTAAGTCAAAGTAATTTAAAATAAACTACTAGGTATTACTGTTTGAACGGTACTTCCCCATCATGTCATCATCACCGTCATATTACCCAAAACACGGTCTATCTATGAACATAATCCACATCCACTCCATACCCACGTTTTGCAATAAATTATTAAGTATTACAATCTTTTCACAGGCTATAGGCAACGCAAAAACAACACGCAACGACAATTCGTCGCGTTTCGGCAAGTTCATTGAGATCCACTTCGACAACGTATACCGGATATCCGGTGCATCCATGAGGACTTACCTCCTGGAGAAGTCCAGGGTGGTCTACCAGAGTTCCGGCGAGAGGAACTACCATATTTTCTACCAGCTCTGTGCAGCTGCTAGACACATGCCTGAACTTCAATTAGGTAAATGATAAATGATATTTATTTCTGTAAATAGATCTTAAGACACTTTTACAAGTCGTTTTACATATTTTTTTTTACTAGATGGCGCCGGTATTTCCTATCTGGCGACCTCTGAGAAGAAACGCCGAAACAAACTCAGAGAATCGTGGTCTGTTTTAAAGTCCAGACAGTAGTAGTAGTATTATAGGATATGTGTTTTACGATGTAGGGCAAAATCTGAACAGGCCTTTTGAAGAAGGTGAGCTTGAACCTTAAAAAAGTGGCGATAGCATAATGACTAGGGCGTCAGACTTGCGATCATGTGGTTGTCGGTTCGAAACCCACCCATTGCACTACCGATGTGAACCCAGCATTTAGCTCAGCACGAGGGGTTAACAAGAATACTAGTAATGTGCGACCCACATTGCTAGTAAGCTTTTTTTAAAATAAAAATTCCTTTGTTGCAGACCATCAGGACTCCTTCCACTACCTGAACCAAGGTGGTAGTCCTGACATAGATGGCGTTGATGATTTGAAGACCTTCAATGAGACTAAGAGCGCTCTCACAACTTTAGGTAAATAGCAGATTTAGTACTTCGGTAACCTAGCACTCGATATGAGTCCTATATATACAGGCATATATTTACAAAGTGTAATAGATCACACAACACAGCAACAACTATACTAATATAAGTATAGTATAATATATATATTTTTATTGTATGTATGTATAGTACGTATATATTTTTGCATCAATGATTTATGATTATTATTTTTATTTTATTTTATTATAGTGTATATATTTTACTAGCTTCTGCCCGCGACTTCGTCCGCGTAGCGTGATGATATATAGCCTATAGTCTTCCTCAATAAATGGTCTATCTAACACTGAAAGAATTTTTCTAATCCGACCAGTAGTTCCTGAGATTAGCGCGTTCAAGCAAACAAACAAACAAACTCTTCAGCTTTATATATTAGTATAGATTAAGTATGTACACCTGCAACCACCCATTGACTTTTCTACTCAACTCTTGTCCATCCAATGGTTGTCTGTAAGAAATTGCATTTAGCGATAAGACCGCCAATTGTACTTACTCATTTAACATTTGTTTTGTATCTCCGCTCAGTCCTATGGTGTACAATAAAGAATACACTATCTATCTATACTTCGACTTTTAATGGTATTCAGTAACTTGACAGTTCGAAGAGAAATAATGATACCACACTACGACTAATAGTGATGGGGTAGTGAATGATTTTGAGTAAAGAATGAATGATAAAAATGGCTTCGTATAAAATCAAACCAAAAATCTGTAAATAAGATGTGAAATATAAGAATTATAAATTATGTTAGATAGCCCATTTATTGAGGAAGGCTATAGGCTATATATCTATATATCACGCTAACGCAAACGAAGTTGCGGACAGAAGCTAGGATTAAAAATACGGGTGATTAGTGGATATTTGAATGGTTTCGTACCCCAGGAGTGACGGAGTCTGAGCAGCAGGACATGTTTGTGATCCTGTCGACGATCCTGCACCTCGGCAACGTGGAGCTCAGCGCCTGCGACCCCGAAGAGCCCACCGCAGACAGCGACGATGCCGCATATATCAGCGTGAGTTATATAACATAACATACCATCACGCCTGTATTCCCCGAAGGGTTAGGCAGAGGTGTACTAAGGTACACCCACAGTTCGCCGGTATGTTTAGGTCACATGTAATAGGGAGCGAGCCTATTGCCATTAACTGGGCACGAATTCCAAACTCCGAGCTGCTGCTGAGAGTTTCATAGAAAAACCCAATAACTCTGCTCGACCTGGGAATCGAACCCAGGACCTCTAGCGTACTTGGGACCACTAGAGTAACGAGGCAGTTGGTTGCGTCTATTTATTTGGATACCCTGAATCTCTACTATTATAAAATTGTAAAAAAGTTGTGTCTGTACATTGAAGATATTAAAAAAAAAACAAGTGGGTTAGGGTATATAAACGTCTCCGAACCCAAAAATATGATTTTTAAAATTCCTGTCTGTTTGTTACGGGTTGCCGCAAAAACTACTGAATAGATTTTAATTTTGTTATCACTGTTAGAAAGTATGTGCTCCAAATTAAAAACTGGTGAACTTCTTATCTCAATTAATTAAATGAATCCTGAGATACAGCTTGACCTTTCTGATGTATAGAGACCCATACAAAGAAGAGATCATCACTGTTGGTTTTTGAGCTTCAAGTGAGCGAAGCCGCGGGCATAGGCTAGTGTCGCTATATATTTGACGCTGACTGTATGTTATACGTTGATCGTAGCCCAACGACAAGCACCTAGCGGCGGTGTGCTCGCTGCTGGGCATATCGTGTGCGGAGCTGCGGCGCTGGCTGACGCACCGGCGCATCGCGTCCGCGCACGAGGTGATCGTGTCGCGCGTGGCGCCGGCGCGCGCAGCATTTGCGCGCGACGCGCTCGCCAAGCGCATGTACGGGGAACTGTTCGCGTGGCTCGTGCGCGCCGTCAACAGGGCGCTTGATACCGGACATGCCAAGAAACACTTCATTGGTAAGTAGCGAATTCAATCTCGGATTTCGGAATTATAAATGTATATCTCGGGATTTCGGAATTGTAAATGTATGTCTCGGTATATCGCAATAGGCATGATGACTGATTTTCAAAAAGTGTTCTAAAATAATCTTGTGTATATACTATTTCCGAAAAATAAATTATTTCTGCAATAAAACAAGGTTTTTGATACAAAAATGCGATTTTAATTCAATGTTTTTAAATTAGCGCGAAAACGGTCGCTGGTGTCATGACGTCACTTCTATGTTTTGGCACTGACATGACAATAGGAGATTTAACAACTTATCAGATAATATTTTTGTTATTTTTTATTTAGACATGTCTTCGCAAGTGTATAAGTGGTGTGCTGTTTCCCAGTAGCATATACGTCAAAAAAAACCCTGAAAATTATTTGTTTGCGTGCCACACAACAAAACAATAAGATATAAATGGCTTAATCTTGCACGGTGAGATTGTGCAGCTTCTTTTTCTTTCCTTCCTTAATAAACTTTTCAAATACTCCAGTATTTAATTGCAAACTAGGTTTACTATTGGATAAATCTTTTGTTGTAATATATTTTAATGTAGTCCCAACCCGAGATAGCTTTGATTTCATCCAGTAGCATTCAATGGATGTAACGGACGGTTCTTCACTCCTACGATGGACCCAGATGAGAAATGCAATGGAATGTTTGCAGCCCCCTTGTGAGGCAACACAGTCATGGCATTCTACCGATATAACTTCTTCCTTTACTTCGTCAACTATTAACGTCACTGCATATAACTTCGCGTGGATCTTGTGTTCCGGGCAGATTTTTGATTTAACTATACACAGATTTCCATCGCGTTTTAACTGAACGTAGCTAATCGCGTCGTCCCCATAAGATGGCCTGGAGGATCTAAAATAAAGAAATCGATAGGTAAGCATATTTTATAAAATAAAAACATTATTAAGACTAAACATACGAAGTTGTGCTTTTTAAAAGTAATTTTATTTTTTTAACTATAGTAACGTATAGTTATAGTAATTTTAATATAGTTTTTAAATAATAATAAATAATACTTACATTGTTGTTTTAACATTTTTAAATTCTGCTGAACAGAAGTCTTTGTTTGATGCCAGGAACTGCTCCAGCAATAACAAATCAATCTGGGCAAATTAGAGCTGTTTGCCTTGGTAAACCCTTGTTCCATTACTCCAAAAAACTAAGTAATATACAATTATGATATACTTAATAAACAATTTTAAGCGCGGAGATCGTCGAAATTCGTACGAAATTTACGTGACAGTTACAGTTCAACATAGATGTGACGTAATTGAATCTGATTGGTGTTCAACTGAACATGGCGGACTTGTGTATTTTGTAATTTTATTTTATCAAATAAATTAATAATCCCGTCTTATAAATAAAAATAAATATTTTTTTCTAAACATATTAATTATATTTCAGTATATTAACATATTATTTTAGTAATTCTTGCTAACCGTCATCATGCCTATTGTAAATGTATGTCTCGGGGTTTCGGAATTATAAATAAATAATTCTGGAATTTCGGAAATGTAAAACTCGGTATATCGGAATTGTAAATTTATATCTCGGGATTTCGGAATTGTAAATGTATATCTCGGAATAGGCATGATGACGGTTAGCAAGAATTACTAAAATAATATGTTCATATACTGAAATATAATTAATATGTTTAGAAAAAAATATTTATTTTTATTTATAAGACGGGATTATTAATTTATTTGATAAAATAAAACTACAAAATACACAAGTCCGCCATGTTGAGTTGAACACCAATCAGATTCAATTACGTCACATCTTTGTTGAACTGTAACTGTCACGTAAATTTCGTACGAATTTCGACGATCTCCGCGCTTAAAATTGTTTATTAAGTATATCCTAATTGTATATTACTTAGTTTTTTGGAGTAATGGAACAAGGGTTTACCAAGGCAAACAGCTCTAATTTGCCCAGAGTTGATTTGTTATTGCTGGGGCAGTTCCTGGCATCAAACAAAGACTTCTGTTCAGCAGAATTTAAAAATGTTAAAACTACAATGTAAGTATTATTTATTATTATTTAAAAACTATATTAAAATTACTATACGTTACTATAGTTAAAAAAATAATATTACTTTTAAAAAGCACAGCTTCGTATGTTTAGTCTTAATAATGAATTATTTTATAAAATATGCTTACCTATCGATTTCTTTATTTTAGATCCTCCAGGCCATCTTATGGGGACGGACGACCCGATTAGCTACGTTCAGTTAAAACGCGATGGAATTCTGTGTATAGTTAAATCAAAAATCTGCCCAGAACACAAGGTCCACGCGAAGTTATATGCAGTGACATTAATAGTTGACGAAGTAAAGGAAGAAGTTATATCGGTAGAATGCCGTGACTGTGTTGCCTCACAAGGGGCCGCAAACATGCCATTGCATTTCTCATGTGGGTCCATCGTAGGAGTGAAGAACCGTCCGTTACATCCATTGTATGCTACTGGATGAAATCAAAGCTATCTCGGGTTGGGACTACATTAAAATATATTACAACAAAAGATTTATCCAATAGAACCTAATAAACCTAGTTAGCAATTAAATACTGGAGTATTTGAAAAGTTTATTAAGGAAGAAAAGAAAAAGAAGCTGCACAATCTCACTGTGCAAGATTAAGCCACTTATATCTTATTGTTTTGTTGTGTGGCACGTAAACAAATAATTTATCAGGGTTTTTTTTGACGTATATCACACTGGGGAACAGCACACCACTTATACACTTGCGAAGTCATGGCTAAATAAAAAATATCAAAAATATTATCTGATAAGTTGTTTAATCTCCTATTGTCATGTCAGTGCCAAAACATAGAAGTGACGTCATAAGCTGACGCCATGACACCAGCGACCGTTTTCGCGCTAATTTAAAAACATTGAATTAAAATCGCATTTTTGTATCAAAAAGCTTTTTTTATTGCAGAAATAATTTATTTTTCGGAAATAGTATATACATAAGAATATTTTAGAACACTTTTTGAAAATCAGTCATCATGCCTATTCCGGAATTATAAAGTTATGAATCTGGGCATCTCGAAATTTTAAAATAACGACCCCGGGATTTCGGATTATGTAATTTACTATCTGGGGATTTCGGAAATATAAATAAATAGTTCTGGGATTTCGGAGTTGTAAATGTATATCTCAGAATTTCAGAATTATAAATACTCTGTGATTTCGGAATCGTAAATGTATATCTCGGGTTTCAGTATTATAAATAAATAGTTCTGGGATTTCGGAATTGTAAAAGTATATCTCGAGATTCCGATTATTATAAATGAATAATCCCGGGATTTCAAAATTATATATGATTAATCCCGAGTTGTGGAAGTCTTTGGAAAGGTCTTTTTTCAGCAATAAACTTCTTTTGATTGATTTGATAATGATGATAAATCCCGGGAGTTTGAAAGAAAATTTCAAAAATACCTGAAAATCAGAACGGTTTTTGTATCATTAAGAGCTACTACTCTTAATCCGCACAAAAACCGGCTGTCCCATACAAAGTTTTATACCCCGTTACCTCCTTTAAAATGTGCAAATCGAAAATTCCTGAAAGGGTAGTTGAAATTTTTGTGTTCCTAACTTTAAAGACTTAATACATTCATACAAACATCTCCCCATTTTCCCCCCTTAAAGATGAATCTTCAAAAATCCTTCTGATTCGCTACGAAAACTACGCCTTCTTTATAAAATAAACTTATGTTCCGAATTTCAGCCTTTTAAACTTGGTAGTTTTGGCTGTGAGGACAGTCAGCCAGGAGAAACGATTTTATAAGTATAAATAATATAGGTCTCCTCCCTAGGTGTTCTTGATATCTACGGCTTTGAAACATTCGAGATAAACTCGTTCGAACAATTCTGCATCAATTACGCGAACGAGAAACTGCAGCAACAATTCAATTCGCACGTCTTCAAGTTGGAGCAGGACGAGTATATTAAGGTTGGTTTGTTGTCTCTTTCTTTTATCACGTGTTTGCCGTGACATTACAATGATCAGTGACATTTATTGTGACATGCATATTCTAAAAATATATTTAATTTTTAAATTTGAGGATCATATACCATTAAGCTGGTAAACAAGCATGCGGCCCGCCTGATGGTAAGCGGTTACCGCGGTAGCCTATATAGCATAATCGACCCATTATATGTCCCACTGCTGGGCACGGGTCTCCTCTCACAATGAGAGGGATTAGGCTATAGTCAACCACGCTAGCCTAATGCGGGTTGGCAGACTTCACACGCCGTCGAGAAAATCTCTCAGGCATGCAGGTTACGTCACGATGTTTTCCTTCACCGTTTAAGCGCGTGATAATTAACTATTAATACGCACATAACTGCCAAGTCAAAGGTCTCGAGTTCAAATCCAAGGCACGCACCTCTGACCGTAGCCTATGGACGCTTGCAACACCAAGGGTGTAACTCGCGCGTTATCGACCCTGTATAAATCTTTTCACACCCTTTTTGAGAGGGTAGGGTAAAAAATAAGGAGGAATAGTTGGGCTAGCAGCATAGGAAACAATAAGTGTGATGCTTAAACACCACCGGTCCCCCCACTGCCAACACAGCGCTTCCAGCGGAGCTCTGGCGACCTGGCTTACCGTTAGGAACACAACATAGCACGGAGCTATGTTATTTGGCTACGATTTTCTGCAAGTTAGTACTAGTTTTCTTATATGCAGAAAACTGGTACAAATTTCTCAGGTCAGAATTTTTTGGTTAGTAATGATGTAAAAACGTTTTAAAGATTGCATCGTGTTCAGCGACTTTTGGCGCTGACTGTACCACCATTTAGGTTATAGATACATGATAATTATACAAGTTTTGTTATAGTCTGGCTGGCTTTGAGACTTGTTATGTGGCCAACGCAAATGTTCTACTGATCAGTAGCCCAAGCAGGAAGCACTATCGAATTCGTATCGTAAACGAATGAGTTTTTTTCTGCTACAAATCTCATACATACATGGCTGCAATGGCTGGAAAGCGAAAGTGCCTTTTGGGTCACGGTTATCCAAGACCAGAGGACTACAGACTCATACCCCCAGGCCTCATTATAAAGCTCATGGAAGAGCTGTTTGTAGAACTGGGAGGGGATGAGGAATAGATTATCTCGGGGAAGCACAAAAGATCCCATTGGGTCGAAGTGCACTGAGGCCTTGCTGCCTCGGCCCTACACAAGATAAGATACATACATACATATTTTCACATCTGTCTCCCACTGAGGTAGGCAGAGACTACACTTGGTACGATCGTTGCACACCACTTTCGCTTCATCTAAGTTCATTAACTCCTTCTCATACAAATTATTCTCGATTTCGATACGAATACGTTTTCGAAAGTGTTCCTGCTTGGGCTACTGGTATCGTCGTGCGACGTGTTGTTTGACTCCCTAGATTATGCTCGAGCTACAAAATGGCTGATGCATGCGTGCTGTCAGCTGGGAATGTTATACTCAAAGCTGCTATGGCTCTTCCTTTAAAAGACTATTACAGACATTGTCTTGCATTGTAACTTACATATTTGCTACTAAGTACTGTGTCTGGCCTGTATAAGAGATTGTGGTAGGAGCTCTTGGGGTCTGTCTGGCTGGTGACCACCCTTACGTCGGAGTCTGCCGTAAAGCACCGCGGTGTTTGTTTCGACTTTTGCGCGTAAGAGCCAGTTCCTCCTCAGTCTGCAATCCGTAGGGGCTTTTAAGGCTCAGCAACTCCTCTGGTGCTGTAGGTGTCCATGGGCGACGATGACTCCTTACCACCAGGTAGCTCGTCAGCTCATTTGCTGATTTCATCTATATCTATACTCTATATACTTAGCTGAAGAGTTTATTTGTTTGTTTGCTTGAACGCGCAAATCTCAGGAACTACTGGTCCGATTTGAAAAATTCTTACAGTTTTAGATAGCCCATTTATTGAGGAAGGCTATAAGCTATATATCATCACGCTTCGCGGACGAAGTCGCGGGCAGAAGATTTAGTTTTCATATATAAAGCTGAAGAGTTTGTTTGTTTGGTTGCTGTAACGCGCTAATCTCAGGAACTACTCCGATTTGAAAAATTCTTTCAATTTTAGATAGCCCATTTATTGAGGAAGGCTATAGGCTATATATCATCACGCAACGGGGACGAAGTCACGGGCAGAAGATTTAGTTTTCATATATAAAGCTGAAGCGTTTGTTTGTATGGTTGCTTGAACGCGCTAATCTCAGGAACTACGGGTCCGATTTGAAAAATTCTTTCAGTTTTAGATAGCCCATTTATTGAGGAAGGCTATATATCATCACGTTAAGACTAAGTAACTATTCCACGCAGACGAAGTCGCGGGCGGAAGCTAGTAAAGAATAAATAATTTGATTATTTGACTTCTACAGGAAGAAATATCATGGAAGATGATAGAGTTCTACGACAACCAGCCGTGTATCGATTTGATAGAAGATCGGCTGGGAGTTCTGGCCCTGCTGGATGAACAGTGTCGGGTGCCAGGGGGTAGCGACAGTGGCTTCGTGGCCAAGCTGCATCAGAGCTGTGCCAAGTATCCTCACTTCACGAAACCACGGTTTGGTAACGCCGGTAAGAATATCTCTATACATCTAACTGTGTCAGGCTTATGTATATTGTAATTTTTACGTATGAGAGCCATGCTTTGGCAATAATGGGCCGGCTCGACCGGAGTGATACCACGGCCTCACAGAAAACCGGCGTGAAACAACGCTTGCGTTGTGTTTCGCCGAGTGAGTGATGTTACCGGAGGCCCAAACTCTTTTAAAAGGCGGGCAACGCACTTGTGACTCCTCTGGTGTCCATGGGCGGCGGTTATCGCTTACCATCAGGTGATCCGTCTGCTAGTTTGCCCCCTTATCCCATTAAAAAAAATGACGACGCCAAAGCAAGCTTAACAGTTTGCAATTGGGGCTACTCTTACATCGTCGCTATAGGGGTCATTTTCTATAGTGTTCGATCCCCATACGGAGCAAATATTTGTATGATCTACAGGTAAGTTGTGTTTGTAAACGTACCCACGATACAGGAGATACTGTTTGTATCAGATGTCGTCAGGAAAGCCTTATCTAGTGTTAAGAAATCTGTCTCATTAGCATAGTAGCCTCAAGCGCGATTTCTACGCTATAGTTAGGCAGATGACTGACTGAGAATTTGCGTAGAAAATCTCAATAACAATCGACCTGGGCATTGAACCCATGACGGTTCAATGCCCAGGTCGATTGTTATTGAGATTTTCTACGCAAATTCTCAGTAGCAGCTCGGACTTTGGGATATGTGCTGGGATAATGGCAATAGCCTTAATGGGTCCTAAACATACCGGCGAACTGTGATCGTATATTAGTACACATCTGCCTAACTCTTCGGGGAATACAGGCGTGATAATACGTTATGCTATGATCTATTTATCATCTTTCCTTGCAGCGTTCATAATCAAGCACTTCGCGGACGACGTGGAGTACCAGTCGGGTGGTTTCCTGGAGAAGAACCGCGACACAGTGTCGGAGGAGCAGCTGGAGTGCATCAAGTCGGCCACCACGTGCCGCCTCATCCACGTGATGTTCGCGGACAGGACGGCCGAGCCCGCCACTTCCAACACCCTCCCGCCGCCCTCCAAGAGGAGGACCACGCCCTCCGTGCCCCTCACCAGCTTAACAGTAAGATCAGCTCACTTGGACCTAAAATTTATACGTGTAACTGATGAGCAACACCTCAAACACTTCAATCTTCACGTGGGAGAGCCATGCTTCGGCACGAATAGGCCGGCTCGACCGGAGTGATACCACGGCCTCACAGAAAACCGGCGTGAAACAACACTTGCGTTGTGTTTCTGCCCGGAGCGGTGGATAGTGCATAAAGAATTTCCAACCCCGTCAACAAAAAGGCCCAAAGGGCTTGTGACTCCTCTAGTGTTGCGGGCGTCCATGGGCGGCGGTAACACAAAAGATCCCATTGGGTCGAAGTGCTCTGAGGCCTTGCTGCCTCGGCCCCACACAAGATAAGATGGGCGGCGGTTATCGCTTACCATCAGGTGATCCGTCTGCACATATCTATCAGTCCTTGTGTCTTTTACTTATTTTATAATTTGCCATTAGCGGATATTTTTGAGATTCAATTAAAAAGCTTACCAATCATTTTCTCGACCGCAGCAACCACCGCGCCGAGCATCCGGTCAGAAGCAGACTGTGGGCTCTCAGTTCAGACAGTCCCTGTCAGCGCTGATGGCTACCCTGTCTGCCACCACCCCTCATTATGTTCGCTGCATCAAGCCCAACGACACCAAGCAACCTTTCAGCTTTGATAGCGCTCGAGCTGTCAACCAGCTGAGGTATGTTATTTATAATGTATTGTCCTTAAAAAGATGGACGGTATGACAGAGAACACAGTTACACAATGCAGACAATCTTGACCGCCTGACAGCAGTGGTTACTCTTGATATGTTGACCACACTGACTCTGTTGGTCACACTGGCTTTATTGACCACACTGACCACGGTGATCACACTTACTATGTCGACCACACTGACTCTGTTGACCACACTGGCTTTACTGACCACACTGACTCTGTTGACTACACTGGCTTTATTGACCACACCGACTCTGTTGACCACACTGACTGTTGACCACACTGGCTTTATTGACCACACTGACCACGGTGATCACACTGAGTATGTTGACCACACTGACTCTGTTGACCACACTGGCTTTATTGACCACACTGACCACGGTGATCACACTGAGTATGTTGACCACACTGACTCTGTTGACCACACTGGCTTTATTGACCACACTGACCACGGCGATCACACTGAGTATGTTGACCACACTGGCTTTATTGACCACACTGACCACGGTGATCACACTGAGTATGTTGACCACACTGACTCTGTTGACCACACTGGCTTTATTGACCACACTGACCACGGTGATCACACTGAGTATGTTGACCACACTGACTCTGTTGACCACACTGGCTTTATTGACCACACTGACCACGGTGATCACACTGAGTATGTTGACCACACTGGCTTTATTGACCACACTGACCACGGTGATCACACTGAGTGTGTTGACCACACTGACTCTGTTGACCACACTGGCTTTATTGACCACACTGACCACGGTGATCACACTGAGTATGTTGACCACACTGACTCTGTTGACCACACTGACCACGGTGATCACACTGAGTATGTTGACCACACTGGCTTTATTGACCACACTGACCACGGTGATCACACTGAGTATGTTGACCACACTGGCTCTGTTGACTGCACTGGCTTTATTGACCTCAATGACAATGTTGACCACACTGACCATATTGTTTACACTGACCGCATCGACCACAGTTAGTCTATACAACATTTCTTAATTTGTTTCAGAGCCTGTGGTGTATTGGAGACCATCAGGATATCAGCCGCTGGTTTCCCGTCCAGATGGCCCTATCCAGACTTCTTCCATAGGTATGATAGCTCTCATTATCATCGGCTTATATCAATCTACTACTGGACATAGGCCTCCCCTAATGCTCGCCATTTTACCCGATAGTTCTCATATGTCTTAAAATATAAAGCGCACACAAACACACGCACTCACACACCAAATACCCCCATATACACACGCACTCACAAACAAACCACCAACATACACATGCACTCATACACAAACACACCCACGTACACACCTCTCATACACACCCACGTACACACCTCTCATTCACAAACTCACCCACGTGCACACCTCTCATACGCAAACTCACCCATGTATAACTCACCCGGGCTACTTTCCGCAACTCCACGACAAATCGCGTATTTTTCGTGTTGATATAAACTTACAAACATACACTCACGCCTGTCTCACATAGGGGTAGGCAGAAACTACTGACTGCCACTTGCTGCGACTCTTGCATACTTCTTTTGCTTCTTTCACATTCATACATTTCCGGTTGCGAGTACCGATATCATAGCATGCCATTACGCCTGTATTCCCTGAAAGGTTAGGCAGAATTATACTAATAACAGCGTAACGTTAATTTTTTTTTTTTATAAATCTTATGGCATAGACGCTAAGACTTTTAGCATAATTCTGTTTTGTATCTACTTTTTTATATTTATTATATTTATTGTATGTATCTAAGGATACCTAGCTGTCCGATACCCGTGTGGTCGCTCAAGGGCCTAGCAGAATACCAGCGCTGCGTCATTATTGCTATGATGTGGCATATGCTAAGCTATGGTCCTTTTTTGTTCTCACAAAACAGTATATTAAAAAAATGTTATTGTTATATTTTGTATTTTTCCTTTTTTATTTTATTTGTAACATGTTCTTTTGTACCGCTCAAGATGTGAGAACAAAATAAACACGTTTCTTTCTTTCTTTCTTTCTTTAATGTAAGCGGTTACCGTATCCAATGTACTCTTGCAACACCAGGGGTATCACTTGACCCTGACCGGCCAACCTTGTAAAAGTCATTTCATACCCTTTTTGAGAAGTTGGGGTAAAGATTAACATAAACAAAACATAACATATCATCACGCTTGTATTCCCCGAAGGGTTAGGAATAAGCGTACTAAAGTACACCCACAGTTCGCCGGTATGTTTAGGTCCCATTTAATAGAGGGCGAGCCTATTGCCATTAACCGGGCACAAATTCGGCAAAGTTAAAGATTGAGGAAAGAAAAAGTTGGGTTGACAGCATAGGAGATAATAAGTGTGATGCTTAAACACCACCGGTCCCCCGATGCTTCCTCGCGGAGCTCTGGAGACCTTGCTCACCGTGAGGAATAAAACATAGCACGGAGCTATGTTATTTAGCTACGATTTTCTGCAAGGTACTTCCCCAGTCAGGCAACTCCAATTGTAAGTGGAATTATTTAATTCCACTGTGCCGTACCTCTCTTATATCATAATTTTCTGATCAGGTATCGTCTCCTGTGCCTCCACAAGGAGATAGACCGGGGCAACGTGAAGGCCACATGCGGACGGATACTGGCTCGCCATGTCAAAGACCCTGACAAATACCAGTTTGGGGCCACCAAGATATTCTTCAGAGCCGGACAGGTAACTATAAACTTGATCTTACACTTGAGCTTGGTCTTTCTCAAATTGTAGGTATAATGTGGGTGTGTTTGTGTGTGAGTGCGTGTGGGTGTGTTTGTGTGTGAGTGCGTGTGTGTGTGGGTGTGTATGAGCGTGAGTGTGTGTATATGTGGGTGTGTGAGTACTTATATTCTTAGCACAACTACATATGTATATGCATATGATACCTGTTATGGTATAAAGAACTTTGTTAAATTTATGTATCACATGTATACACATCCATATTCAGGCAAATAAATGGTTTCATTTATTTGCCTGAAATTTGAAATTTGTTAATTATAGTGTTTGTGTTTCGGTAAAATTAGCGTTAATTAATTTATCCCAAACCCCAGCTCGTTACAATCTGTGACCGTGTCCAATCTCTTTTTCTTTCTCCCCCAGGTGGCGTATTTAGAGAAGATTCGTGCAGATATACAGCGAGAGTACTGTGTCCGTGTACAGAGCTGTGTGAGGCGGTTTATAGCGAGGCGCAAGTATTTGAGATTGGTTGCCGCTATCCGGGGGCTGCAGGCTAGAGCCCGAGGGTTTCTGGCTAGAAGGTGAGTCCTGGCTCCAGCTGACGTACAGAATGGCCGAATACTATACATCATTTTTTTTAACTAGCCTCTGCCCGCGGCTTCGCTCACATGAAGCTAAAATATAACATAACAACATACCATCACGCCTGTATTCCCCGAAGGGTTAGGCAGAGGCGTACTAATGTACACCCACAGTTCGCCGGTATGTTTAGGTCCCATGTAATAGGGGCGAGCCTATTGCCATTAACCGGGCACAATTTCCTAACTCCGAGCTGCTACTGGGAATTTCATAGAAAAACCCAATAACACTTCGCTCGACCTGGGAATCGAACCCAGGACCTCTAGCGTAGCAGTCGCGGTCAGGACCACTAGGCTAATGAGGCAGCTAAAATATATGAGGAGTAAAAATGGTATAACCAATATTGATGATCTCATCTTTGTATGGGGCTGTATACATCAGAGAGGTCAAGCTGTATCTCAGGATCCGTTCAATTAATTGAGATAAAAAGTTCACCAGTTTTTAAGTTGAAGCACATACTTTCTAAGAGTGATAACAAAATTTAAATCTATTCAGTAGTTTTTGCGCCAACCCGTAACAAACAGACAAACGGACAAGAATTTAAAAAATCCCATTTTTGGGTTCGGAGACGCTTATATACCCTAACACACTTGTTTTATTTTTAATATCTTCAATGTACAGACACAGCTTTTTTACAATTTTATAATAGTAGAGATTTATAGTATTAAACCATCTTTTCTCCTATCAGGAAAGCACAGGAGGTCCGTCGCAAGAGGGCCGCCATCAAGATACAGCGCAATGTCCGTGGCTGGCTGGCCAGGGTCAAGTACCAGAGGATGCGCCGCCTCGTCATAGGCCTGCAGGCACACGCCAGAGGGTACCTGGCCAGGAACCTGTACAGGGACCGCAGGAGGGTTAAAGCGGTGAGTGAACTCGAAGTCGCAATGACGCAAGACATACTGGTATTTTTTTATGGGATAGGGGGGCAAACGAGCAGACGGATCGCCTGACGGTAAGCGATAACCGCCGCCCATGGACACCCGCAACACCAGAGGAGTCGCAAGTGCGTTGCTGGCTATTTGAAATGGTTCAGGCCTCCAGTATCCTCACTCACTCGGAGGAGCATTGTTTCACGCCGATTTTCTGTGAGGCCGTGGATACAAACCTATCCAAATCTGGGAGAGCATATATACCGTGGGTGAGCCATGCTTCGCCACGAATGGGCCAATTCGACCGGAGTGATACCACGGCTTCACAGAAACTATTAATATAACGCGATAAAAAATAAAATCCGTAAAGTTGTTTTATTTCATTATTTAATATTCGCATAGGCTTCAGAAATAAAATGATATTTATTTCAGTAAATAAATCTTTTAAATACATTTTTACGAGTCAATGTTTTATGTATAAGCTTATTTTAATTTATTTTCCTTTTAACTTTTTCTGTTTCTTGTTTAGTTCCGATTAATTGAGAACGCTGTAAGATTATTGTAATTATCTCAACTGGAAGGGAACTGTTTCCTGAGATACAGGCTATCAACCTAGTTCAGGAGGCAGTGCTTTTATGTAACTGTGTACTTACTTTGTTTTCAATAAAGCAAATAAATAAATAAAAATGTTTTGATTTCTTTACTTACGAGCTGTGAGAAGAAATGCCGAAACAAACTCAGAGAATCATGGTCTCTTTTAAAGTCCAGATATAGTAGTAGCAATATGTGAGTGGGGCCTATTACATAGGATCTAAACATACCGGCGAACTGTGGGTGTACATTAGTACGCCTCTGCCTAACCCTTTGGGGAATACAGGCGTGATGGTATGTTATGTTTTAATTATTATTGTTTCCAGGTTATCACAGTGCAACGGTTCGCGCGCGGCTATCTGGCACGTAAACGCGTCAAGAGGATGAGGCGCCAGATAATCATCGCGCAGGCTTCTGTAAGTAAATAATATAAATCACTTATAGGTCTAGTGCATGGAAATGCGGCCGCTGATAGTAATGTCCTAAATTTTTGAAGTGAACACTTATTTAGCAGCGTTGTGCACTTTTTGGGATGGGTAAAAATGTTAAACTCGCGTCAGGACACGTGACCTGATCGAAAATTCCTAAGACGGTTGTAATAGTTCTGAAGTATCTTTTTTGTGTTTTTTTTTTGCATTTTTCATGCTAAGATTATAAAGTTATTTTAGTGAAGGAAAGCAACCATTGCCAGAAGACGCAGGTTCGAATCCTGCCTACGAGACGAATTTTTCCTTCACTAAAATAACTTTTTAGTATAAACCAATAACTTTTTAGTATAAGCTAAGTGGTCCTGAGCGCGACTGCTACGCTAGAGGTCCTGGGTTCGATTCCCAGGTCGAGCAAAGTGTTATTGGGTTTTTAGTCTATGAAATTCCCAGTAGCAGCTCGGAGTTAGGAATCTGAGCCCGGTTAATGGCAATAGGCTCGCCCCCTATTACATGGGACCTAAACATACCGGCGAACTGTGGGTGTACATTAGTACGCCTCTGCCTAACCCTTTGTGGAATACAGGCGTGATGGTATGTGTTATGTTATGTTAATTTGCGTACGATAGCGCAATAAATGAATATTGTATTTTACCACATAAATTATAGTACTTTTATACTGATAATTAATGCAAATCGTGCGAAATTATTCCCTAACCATTCCAAAATATAAAAAATGCACAACGTTAATGTTCAAGATTTTCACTTCTGCCGGCACTCCCGGAGTGCAACCCGTTGTTTCTTTTTTATGGGATATTGGGTGTTACTGATAGCGTGGTAATTATTTTAAAACAAATTGATTACATGGAATTGGCGTTTATTATCCATTAACAAGAACGTAGCGTTACAGAAAAAATTACAATAGTTTTGGCGCTTCTTTTGACATTGACATACACTGACAATGACAGCTGCCCTTTTCAAAGCGTGATCTTCTGGCAGCTCTAGACAGGGGGGGCAAACGAGCAGATGAAACTCCTGATGGTGAGCGATTACCGCCGCCCATGGACACCCACAACACCAGAGGAGTTGTTGCTGGCTATTTAGAAGGGTTTGGGCCTCCGGTAACCTCATTCACTCGGCAAAACACAACGCAAGCGTGGCTTTAAGCCGGTTTTCTGTGAGGCCGTGATATCACTCCATTCGAGCCGAACATGGCTCTCCCACGGTAAAAAATCTTAATTTATTGTATTTCCAACGCAGATCCGCCGCTTCCTGGCCCGTCGCCAGTACAAGCGCCTACGCATCGAAGCCCGCAGCCTGGACCACGTCAAGTCCCTCAACAAGGGTCTCGAGAACAAGATCATCAGCCTCCAACAGAAGTTAGGAGACGCGCTCGAGAAGAACAAGGGCATTGAACCGCTTCTGACTCAAATTGTTGAACTTAAGTAAGTAGATTAATTTAAATAAAACAATTTTTTTACGGATTTTATCCTTTACAGCATCCATGGTCACGGTTAGACTGATCAGAAACGGGAATCAAATAATATCAATAGAACGCGATAACATCCGTAAAAAATAGTTTTATTTCAATGTCGAATATTCGCGTAAGTGACAGAGAAATCAGTAAGTAGATTCATGTTATTTACATTTCTCTAGAAGTGTCATCTGCTAGTAAAAGTCTCGTCAAAATCGGTGTAGCCGTTTCAGATACTATTTGGAACAGAAAGACAACCTTTAAGAACAAATGTTAGGAATTATTTTATTTACTAGCTTCCGCCCGCGACTTCGTCCCCGTGGAATAGTTACTTAGTCTTAGCGTGATGATATATTATTATAGCCTATTTCCTTCCTCAATAAACAGGTGATCTAACTTGGGTTTTTCTATGAAATTCGTCTAACCGTTACCTCCGCCTAACCCTTCCGAAGGGTTAGGCGGAGGCGTACTAATGTACACCCACAGTTCGCCGGTATGTTTAGATCCCATGTAAAAGGGGGTGAGCCTATTGACATTAACCGGGCACACATTCCAAACTCGAGCTGCTACTAGGAATTTCACAGAAAAACCCAATAACACTGCTCGACGTGGGAATCGAACCCAGGATCTCTAGCGTAGTAGTCGCGCTAAGGACCACTGGGCTAATGAGGCAGTTGGTACAGCTTTTTTTCAATATGCTAACGTTTCTCAAAATGACTTAAGGGTTTCTTTATGTATATAAACCTTAAATTAAACCTTTTCCCACAGAGCCAAACTAGAAATCCTGAAACTTGTGGAAATCGAAGCTAAAGCCCTCCGCTCAGACATATCCTGCAAAGACAACTTAATTACCTCCCTCCAAGATGAACTAACGAAGGAAAGAGACAACAACAAGCGTTTAAAAGAAGAGAAGAAAACGATAGAAGAACAGTATGAGAAGAATAGAGTTAGGTGGGAGGAGGAGAGTGAGAAGTTAGCGAATGAGTTGAGAAGTACTAAGGAGCATTATGAGTTAGCGATTGAAGGTAAGTCAACATTACCTTTTATTAACATAACATACAATCACGCCTGTATTCCCCGAAGGGTTAGGCGGAGGCGTACTAATGTACACCCACAGTTCGCCGGTGTGTTTAGGTCCCATGTAATAGGGGGCGAGCCTATTGCCATTAACCGGGCACAAATTCCTAACTCCGAGCTGCTACTTGGAATTTCATAGAAAAACCCAATAACACTTTGCTCGACCTGGGAATCGAACCCAGGACCTCTAGCGTAGCAGTCGCGCTCAGGACCACTTGGCTATTGAGGCAGTCACCTTTTATTAACCGACTTCAAAAAAGGAGTTTCTCAATACGAGTGTATTATTTTTACATACACTCACGCCTATCTGCCACATTCATACATCTTCTCATGCATACGCGCTGGTTGCGAGTACTACGCACCTAACCTTTTTGAAGGACCTCGCCAATAAGATCGCCTTTTAAAAAGGTTTGGGCCTCCGGTATCCCCACTCACTCGATGAAACACAATGTAAGCATTGTTTCATGCCGGTGTTCTCTGACGCCGTGGTACTCCGGTCGAGACGGCCCATTCGCGTCATGCAGCCTCGAGTGATGACTAAGTCACGGACATTGTGTTATAAATGGACACTTATATTGTCATAGTATAAATCTAGATAAAAATATCGATAATACTTATCCCATTCTGTTGATAAAATTAGGAAGATAAGGTGGATAATGCAAGAATTAATTACTTCGATATTGTATAAATGTTACAGGCAATAACTCTTAATTGGTCAAACCTAAAATTGACAGCAAATATCAATAATTACGGCACCGTCGAATAGGGGATATGCAAAATATTCAAATATGTGTCAAATATTTTTATTTGTAATCTTTAATGCTGATTATAGAATGATGATCGTGCCATAATTTATTTACGTAATCACCATTTCAGCAAGATTTTAATTATTTAAGAGTAGACAAAATATGCGGCTAAATTAACAGATCAATAGCGCAAGCACGAACACATTCGAAAGCAATACGCTTTCGAATGTGTTCACGTATCGATATCGAGAATAATTTGTATGAGAAGGAGATTAATGAACGTAGATGAAGCGAAAGTGGTGTGCCAGGATCGTAGCAAGTGTAGTCTCTGCCTACCCCAATGGGAGACAGATGTGAAAATATGTATGTATGTATGAGATTTGTAGCAGAAAAAAACTCATTCGTTTACGATACGAATTCGATAGTTGTTCGTGCTTGAGCTACAAAACAGAACTTACGTGGAAGTCCATTATTTAAAGTCACCGTAAATATTGAGGTTTAAATTACTAGGTATAAAATTGATTTCAGTCCTCTCCCTTGTCCTAATTAGTAAAAAAACTTAAAAATATCGACAATTTATTAGATTAAATGATTATACCTACATTTATACGATAATACAGTTACTGTTTTTACGGAAAGTGACGTCACATTACACGCGGCCAAGATGGCGGATTCAATCTCCCGAACAGTTTTGAATATTTATTTTTTTAATGAAATACGTATTAATATTTTGGTCAAAGAAATATTTTTTACGGTGTTGTAACACTGTAAACTATAGATTAAAAAAATTAAAAATAATTTTGACCGGTGATTAATTATGAATGAAAAATTTAGTCAACTAACGGCCAACATAACATACCATCACCCCTGTATTCCTCGACGGGTTAGACAGAGGTGTACTAATGGACACCCACAGTTCGCCGTTATGTTTTGGTCCCATGTTATAGGGGGCGAGCCTATTGACTAACTACTTACGGCCAACCTAATATCAAATCAGTCGGTAGATTTGCTTACTAGAGATTTTGACATAAAGTCTATACAAGTAATATCAAAATCTATCCACTAATAGAATAGAATAGAATATCCCATATTGTACACCAAAAACGAATGTCAAGTATAAGCTATCAATTATAGAATATGGTACAATGGGTGGTCTTAGCGCTAAAAGCGATCTCTTACAGACAACCTTTAGATATAGAAAGACGAACGAACGAAGAGAAAAGAAAGACGAAAAATAGGTAGTAATAGGTACACAAAAAAAATAAACACTTAAATGTGTGGAGGAGCGAGGTGTGTTGCCCCTCCAACCAAAGGGAGGATCCGCCGACCAGGCGGGTGTTTTGCCTGGCGGGCCGCGGCCCCGCGGTTGATTTCGAGCGGTTGTATATATCCTAGTTGCGGTGCAAACTTCACTTGCGCGATTCAGGATTTGTTCGTTGAAGTTTATATATGTAGCGCGATAGATGTCGCTACAAATGAAATATATAGCAAATACACACAAAATCCCATCTAATCTATCCCATTTGTTATTCTGTCTGGCCGTAAGTATGTTGACTGTTTTTGGTAGACAAAATTAGTTTAGAAAGATATAAAGTTTTGATTGTAACATATCGATTGTCAGCGAATAGTATTCGATAAAGCATACACACATATATATTTTTAAACAATGTTGGTGTCACGTTTATAATGAAGTTTAATTTTACTAAATAACGACCAATTCTTCTCAAAATCGTGTCTCGAACTAGTTAGTCGGAATCAATAGTGGAAATGGTGATTTAGGCTATATTTTTATACTAAAATTGAGTTTTTTATAGAGGCTAATATAATTAGTCCATTTTAAATTCAACATAGTATCTCTACGGTTATAAAATTGTAAAAAAGTTGTGTCTGTGCATTGAAGATTTAAAAAAAAAACAAGTGGGTTAGGGTATATAAACGTCTCCGAACTCAAAAGTGTATTTTTTAAAATACTTATCTGTTTGGCTGTTTGTTACGGGTTGGCGCAAAAACTACTAATACATTTTAATTTTGTTGTCAATTAGAAAGCATGTGCTCCAACTTAAAAACTGGTATACTTCTTATCCTCAAATAATTAAACGGAACCTGAGATACAGCTTGACCTCTCTAATGTATAGAGACCCATACAAAGAAGATCATCACTGTTGGTTTTTGAGCTTCAAGTGAGCGAAGCCGCGGGCAGAAGCTAGTGTGTTTACTATAATTATGTCTTAAATTGGTCACTGAAATCCAAAGTGAGCAATTAAAGGAGTGAAAAATAATAATAATATAGTAGTGAGATGTAGTGTGAAAAATGTTAGTGCAAACGGAAGTGATAACCAAAGTGCCAATTAACAACTATGACACTGCCATAGTGAAATGGTCGCAGGAGTTCAAGACGCGTGCGCAGCTTTGGAAAGGTATTTCGAACTGTACACTAACGTGGAAGAGCCATGTTTCGGCACTAATGGGCCGGCTCGACCCGACTGATACCACGGCCTCACAGAAAACCGGCGTGAAACAACGCTTGCGTTGTGTTTCGCCGAGTGAGTGAGGTTACCGGAGGCCCAAACCCTTTTAAAAGGCGGGCAACACACTTGTGACACCTCTGGTGTTGCCGGTGTCAGGTGATCCGTCTGCTCGTTTGCCCTCTATCCCATAAAAAAACACGCTTGTATTCCTCGAACGGTAGGCAGAGGTGTAGTAATGCTTCACTTCGTCCCATGTAATAAGGAGACGAGCCTATTGCCATTAACCGGGAATCCAAACTCCGAGCTTATGTATTTAACCAACAGCCAACCAATCAACCATTTTTTTTAATTCTTGAGAGCCGTATGCTTGATCGCCAGTTTACCTGATGTTAAGCGACACTGCGACATAAGATGGAGCGCGCTAGCCTAGAAGAAACCGATTCATACCATCACGCCTGTATTCCCCGAGGGGTTAGGCAGAGGCGTACTAATGTACAACCACAGTTCGCTGGTATGTTTAGGTCCGATGTAATAGGGGGCGAGCCTATTGCCATTAACCGGGCACAAATTCCTAACTCCGAGCTGCTACTGGGAATTTCATAGAAAAACCCAATAACACTTTGCTCGACCTGGGAATCGAAGCCAGGACCTCTAGCGTTGCGGTCAGGACCACTTGGCTATTGAGGCAGTTAGAAACCGATTCACACGTGGTTTTAAGACACCCAGATTATATCTATCGGGGAAGACCCACATGAGAAGCGCATTCCACATTTCGGCGGTACGCATGATAAATGTGGACTTAGCTTTTCGTTCGGGTTTTCGGAATGTCCCTCATAAATCGATGTCGCTTTTTTGTGCTTCTGGTCGTCCGATTGTAGAAAGGGCAAGGGGGGATAAGTACGTGCAGATTTGAGAAGCACACTCCGAAATTCGATGCACACGACGACCTCTGTGGTTTAGTGGTTCGAGTACCGGACTGCTGACCATGAGGTCGTGGGTTCGATTCCCACAGGACACAAAAATGTATGTGATGAATATAAGTGTTTGTGTTCGTCTGGGTGTTTCTTATGTATTATAAGTATGTATTTACAAAAAAAAGTATATAAGTATTATATCCATTGTCTAGTACCCATAGTATAAGCTCTGCTTAGTTTGGGACTAGATGGTGCTGTGTAAAAATGTCCCGGAATATTTATTTATTTATTACTAGTTTTTGCCCGCGACTTCGTCCGCGTAGCGTGATGATATACAGGGTGGCCAGGGAAGTGACGTCCAAAAGCAAAATTTGGGTGCTTCATATGCAGAGGTATCTAATTCACCCCCATGTATGTTCCGCGATTATTTGTAGTTTTCAAGTTATGATTTTTTTAAATAGGTTTTTAAAAGTTTCGACCAGCACAGCTTTAAAACATTTAAAAAGAAAACCAAGACCTATTTTTGCAGTTTTTTTTTTGTAATTTAATCGTTATGAGTAGTGTTTTAATGCTCAATAATAATCAGGTTCGTAACGTTAAGGGAAACTGCAAAAACTTTGAACTAAATTAGAAAAAAATCGTTCAAGCTAGCAGGACTTGAATTTTCAACATTAAATTTAAAATTGAAAACGCTGTTTTTTAGTTTTAAAGTAACTTTAAAAACTGCGCTTGGCTCTTAGGTTTCATAATAATCTACTTAGATATCTACTTAGACGTAGTACAAATGTCTTCAAAATGTGTGTGCCTTCCTGGTATGAAATAAAAATACTTTTCTTTCTTTCTTTCTTTCTTTTAGTAAACACAATGTGAGAACGACTGAGGGACGTGATTTGCGCTCGCGCCGGTTGTTCGTTGTTTCTTTCGCATACACCAGTTGTAGCCATACCAGAGAGTGAGAGAGAATGCAATATTCTTTACCTGGCCTATTGTTATTCTCGGTAAAAGGGATACCGTACTGCTAAATTTCCGAGAACAGGCCCCTCAACATTAATGATAAAATTAAGTAAAATTGAAAATGTTCAATCTTCATCTTCATTCGAATATTAATTTAATTCATTATTTGTTGTTAATCTACAAATTTTCTATCATAATTAGCGCCAGGAATAATAATATTGGCAATTAAAATTATTTTTTATCAAATTCCTTTTTTACGAATTTACCACTTCAGTACCTTTGATGCCTGATTTCAGGGAAATAAGACCCATTAAGTACATTTTTTAAAATATTATTATGAAACCTAAGAGCCAAGCGCAGTTTTTAAAGTTACTTTAAAACTAAAAAACCAGCGTTTTCAATTTTTAATTTAATGTTGAAAATTCAAGTCCTATTAGCTTGAACGAAATTTTTCTAATTTAGTTCAAATTTTTTGCAGTTTCCCTTAACGTTACGAACCTGATTATTATTGAGCATTAAACCACTACTCATAAAGATTAAGTTACAAAAAAAAAACTGCAAAAATAGGTCTTGGTTTTCTTTTTAAATGTTTTAAAGCTGTGCTGGTCGAAATTTTTAAAAACCTATTTAAAAAAATCATAACTTGAAAACTACAAATAATCGCGGAACATACATGGGGGTGATTTAGATACCTCTCCATATGAAGCACCCAAATTTTGCTTTTGGACGTCACTTCCCTGGCCACCCTGTATAGCCTATGTCCTTTCTCAGGGTCTAAACATTGTCTGTGCCAAATTTCATCAAAATGCTTAGTTTGGGACTAGACGGTGCTGTGTAAAATGTCGTAGAATATTTATTATTTATTATTATTATAAACTAGCTTCTGCCCGGGGCTTCGCCCCCGTGGAATTCGGTCTGTCATCACATCCCACGGGAACGGGATAAAAAGTATCCTATGTCCGTCTCCTGGTTCTAAGCTACCTCTCTACCAATATTCAGCCAAATCGGTTCAGCCGTTCTTAAGTTATAAATAGTGTAACTAACACGACTTTCTTTTATATATATACTAGCTTCTGCCCGCGGCTTCGCCCCCGTGGAATAAAAAGTATTGGGAACGGGATAAAAAGTATCCTATGTCCGTTTCCTGGTTCTAAGCTACCTCTCCACCAATTTTCAGCCAAATCGGTTCAGCCGTTCTTGAGTTATAAATGGAGTAACTAACACGACTTTCTTTTATATATATAGATAGATAAATTACTCATTTATTTAATGTGGATTGCCAAATAAACGTTCTTTCTTCCTCTCACATAACCATACACTTTTGTGTACAGAACGCGACAAGCAGCATGAGCAAGAGAAGAGAGCATTGAACGCAGAGTTGGAAGCGGAGAGACAGAGTCGACAGAAGCTGTTGTCATCACAATATGAGTTGCAGGAGAGGATTGACTCTTTACAGAGGTGAGTTTTTACATAAATCCTTATCTCTACTATTATAAAATTGAAAAAAAAGCTGGGCCTGTACATTGAAGATATTAAAAAAAAACAAATGGGGTAGGGAAAAAACCGAACACAAAAATGTTTTTTTTTTTAAATTATTTTCCGATTGTTACGGCGCAAAAAATACTGAATAGATTTTGTGTTATCACTATCAGAAAGTATATGCTCCAACTTAAAAACTGGTGAAATTCTTATCTCAATTAATTATACGGATCCTGAGATACAGCTTGACCTCTCTGATGTATACAGACCCATACAAAGAAGAGATCAACACTGTTGGTTTTTTGATGAAATTATGTTTTTTTTTTTTTTTAAAAGCTTACTAGCAATGTGGGTCACACATTACTAGTATTCTTGTTAACCCCTCGTGCTAAGCTAAATGCTTGTGTTACGAGTGGGTTCACGTCGGTAGTGCAATGGGTCGGTTTCGAACCGGCAACCACATGATCTCAAGTCCGACGCCCTAGCCATTAGGCTACCGCCGCTGTTTGGGATCGATTTGTAATCCTAATATAGCTTCAGATGGAAGCTGCGGGCAAAAACTAGTACCTATATACTAAAACAAAATCCCCGCCGCGTCTGTACGTTTGGAAGCGATCACCGGCTTTGACCCCACTGCTGATGTAGCTGTGGGGGTCTGACGTCACGATGGGGCTTCTTGTGAGAGGCCCGCCAAGTGGTCCTGAGCGCGACTGCTACGCTAGACGTCCTGGGTTCGATGCCCAGGTCGAGCAGTGTTATTGGGTTTTTCTATGAAATTCCCAGTAGCAGCTTGGAGTTAGGAATTTGTGCCCGGTTAATGGCAATAGGCTCGCCCCCTATTACATGGGCCCTAAACATACCGGCGAACTGTGGGTGTGCATTAGTACGTCTCTGCCTAACCCTTCGGGGAATACAGGCGTGATGGTATTTAATGTTTATGACGAAGTCCCGAGGCGCTGTGATGCCGCGGCCTCCGCCCGCCGTCACATGTAGCCCAAGCAGGAACACTTTCGAAAACGTATTCGTATCGAAATCGAGAATAATTTGTATGAGAAGGACGTTAATGAACATAGATGAAGCGAAAGTGGTGTGCCGGGATCGTAGCAAGTGTAGTCTCTGCCTACCCCAATGGGAGACAGATGTGAAAATATGTATGTATGAGATTTGTAGCAGAAAAAACTCATTTGTTTATGATACGAATTCGATAGTTGTTCGTGCTTGGCCTACTGGTGGGACAGGTCGATGCCGGGACCTTCCTCCTGATGAAGAAATTGGATCAATTAGAACTGTGCCCCGTTAATGGCAATAGGCTCGCTCCTATTACATCCTATCCTACTAATATTAAAGTTTGTGAGGATGGATGGATGGATGGATGGATGTTTGTTGTCGATGTGAGTTCTTTGCTTTGTTTGTTTGTTTGTTTGTTTGTTTGTTTATTACTCTTTCACGCCAGAACGGCTGAACGGATCTGGATGAAATGTGGCACAGAGATAGATTATAGTCTGGAATAACACATGGGCTACTTTTTATCTGAAGTCCATGTTTGTTTGTTAATCTTTCACGCCAGAACGGCTGGACGGATCTGGATGAAATTTGGCACAGAGATAGATTATAGTCTGGAATAACACGTGGGCTACTTTTTATCTGAAGTCCACGCAGACGAAGTCGCGGGCAGAAGCTAGTGGGATATAAATATACCGACAAATTGTGTACATAAAACTGTTTTCTACAGTAAACCAGCTCCAAAAGAACATAGAAGATCTCTGTCAGATGCCAGCAACAACTCACAACTAGAAACAACAGTTGAAGATGTGAGTTCTTTGCTTTTTAACCTATCAGTACTATTGAAATGAAACTACTTTTTATGGATTTTATCGCGGTATATTGATATTATTTTGTTCCCGACGTTTCGGATCATTTACAGCATCCATGTCACGGGCAGACTGAAGAAAAAAAAAAGTAGTTTCATTTCAATGTCTAATATTCGCGTAAGTGTCAGAAATTTATCAGTACTACTTATCCTACTATTATGTGAGAGAGACGCTAATGGGCCGGCTCGACAGAAATGATACCACAGCCTCACAGAAAACCGGCGTGAAACAACGCTGACGTGGTGTTTCGCCGAGTGAGTGAGGTTACCGGAGGCCCAAACCCTTTTAAAAGGCTGGCAACGCACTTGTGACTCCTCTGGTGTTGCGGGTGTTCATGGGCGGTGGTAATCGCTTACCATCATGCCATAAAAAAACAATACTATTCCTTTATCCTACTAACATTATAAACGTGAAAGTTTACTCTTTCACGCAAAAACTTCTGTACATTTTTCAGTGAAACTACAATTATATAGTTAGAATAACACATAGGCTATAATTAAAATATCTACGCAGACGAAGTCGTAGGCCAAAGCTAGTTGTAATATATGATTGTAAGTGGCAACCACGTGACTTTAAAGAGTCTGAGATCTCAAATCAGACAATCAAAGCAAACAATGAACAAGTGCCACTTGGTTCGTATTTTCATTCGTTATTGTATCACAGTGAAATGAGTACTGTGGAAGTACCAGGATCTATTACTGTGAGGGTTAATGATTCTATACTTTTTTTTTTATTATGGCACCACACTTTTTGTGTATTTGCCAGTGTCAAGTATTAGAGTAATCAAATTATATTTCCCACCATGGGATTGCTTGGGATTGTATTATGGCACCACATTTTTTGTGTTCGCCAGTATCAAGTATAAGTTTAGTTCAGTTGCCCCAATAAAACGGTAGAAACTTTATTGAGGCTTCGATGGAGTTTAGGAGTGAACCCAAAAAGTCACGATTTTCAATTTTATATCACTTGCCTACAGTCACACGTTCACGAACACTTAATGTTTAATTATCCACCATAATTACACATTAAACTTCGGAGAAATTCAAGTTTTGAAAAATTATATAAAATCGGCAATGTGCACTTTTCATTTTCCCGCCTAAACTCCCATGACATTTATAATAAAATTCTTTTCTAGACATATTTCAAAATCTAAAAAATACTTTTTTGTTCAAATGTTCTAAGTGGCCGGGGCGCGCGCAATAAATACTCCTTGTTCTAAACTCTTACAGTACCTAACTCTTTATTTTGAGATTCTCGGTCTCGGTTTCGGTCCCGCTAGACTAGTGCGGGAATTTTATCAACTGTTTATATAATCAAAATATTCTATCTCCTAGGACTATGGCTACGGGTCAGTTAGATCTGTCGAGAGTACTAGACCTGCCTTGGAAGCTGTCAACTGGTCCGCGGGCACTCACAATGGACCAACACCGGTAAGTAGACCACCAACTCCTGCAAATCTTCTTAAAAAAATAAGGAGGTTCTATGTTCGTCTGTGTCTATGTTTTTTTAACTATGTTCACTGTTACTCGTCAATTGTGTACTGATTTCAAAAAATATTTTAAGTTAATGTCAATTAACTATCTTTTTAAAGTTATTTTAGTAAAGGTAAATATTGACTGCGGGCAGGATTGAACCTGCGTGTTCTCGTTAGATACGCCGGACGCTATGAATACTGGCTTAGTAGCGGTAGAATTTTTTTTTAAAAGCTTACTAGCGATGTGTATCGCACATTACTAGTATTCTTGTTAACCCCTCGTGCTAAGCTAAATGCTTGTGTTACGAGTGGGTTCACGTCGGTAGTGCAATGGGTGGGTTTCGAACCGACAACCACATGATCGCAAGTCCGACGCCCTAGCCATTAGGCTACCGCCGCTTACTTATTGTAATTATCTTTTTGTGATTATTTGCATTTTTCATGCTAAGATTATAAAGTTATTTTAGTGAAGGAAAAATTCTGGTGTATCAAACCAGAAGACGCAGGTTCGAATCCTGCCTGCGAGTCGAATTTTTCCTTCACTAAAATTACCTATTGTAATTTGAATTTCGAATTCGTCGAGAAAATCTCTCAGGCATTCAGAGAAAATCTCTCAGGCAGGTTTCCTCAAGATGTTATCTTCACCGTTTAAGTGCGTGATAATTCACTAATTATTACACAATGACTTCGAAAAGTCAAGAAATGCGTAACTTGGATTCGAACTTGAGATTTTTAAGATAATGTTTCATTTCTTCTTTTTTTAAACTGCCTTATTAGCCTAGTGGTCCTGATCGCGACTGCTATGCTAGAGGTCTTGGGTTCGATTCCCAGGTCGAGCAGTGTTATTAGGTTTTTCAATGAAATTCCCAGTAGCAGCTCGGAGTTTGGAAGTTGTGCCTTGTTAATGGCAATAGGCTCGCCCCCTATTACATAGTAATATACCGGCGAATTGTGGGTGTACATTAAGTACGCCTCTACCAAACCCTTCGGGGAATACAGGCGTGATGTTATGTATGTACTTCAAGCAAATAAATTTTCATTTCATTTCATTATGTTTATGTCTTCTTTTTTATCATTATACAGGTTGCGGATGCAGGTCTTGTATTACGCATGCGCAATAGGATATCCGCTTTGCAGAGCGAACTGTCTAGAACCACAAAGAGAGCGGCAGACTTAGAGGAACGAATTTTGAGTGAGTTATCTCGTCTCTACTATTATAAAATCTTAAAAAGCTGTGTCTGTACATTGAAGATATTAAAAAAAACAAGTGGGTTAGGGTATATAAACGTCTCCGAATCCAAAAACGTCATTTTTAAAATTCTTGTTACGGTCTGTCTGTTTGTTACGGGTTGGAACAAAAACGACTGAATAGACTTTTTATCACTGTTAGAGAGTATAATAATATGTTCCAACTTAAAAACAGGTGAACCTCTTATTTCAATTAATTTAATGCGGGTGTACATTAGTACACCGGGCTGATGATGCTGATGATAAGTATACCTCTGCCTTACTCTTCGGGAAATACAGTCGTGATGGTATATTAACTTATCACACTATTTTTCTTCAGACCGCCACTCATCGCCTCCAACAAACCCGAACATAGACCGCTATAAGCTGGAAGAGTTAGAAATTGAAAACAAGAAGCTTCGAGAACATTTGGATAGACTGCGGGCCGCTGGCGACTCCATGCTGGTTTCTAAGGAAGTTATAGGTAAAATACTATATGATCCTAGTAGTTTCTAGAACATTTTTGGATGGTATAGGGTATTATCTATAGATCTAGAAGTTCCTACAACATATAAAGTGTCTGCGATAAGATGACAATAAATCTAGAAGCTTCTAGAATAGTTGGAAATGCTGCTGATCGTTCGTGATTTGATGCTGGTGTCTAAGGTATATTTGAAATAAAAACATATGAAATTGAAAAAAAAACTGTCTCATTAGCCAAGTGGTCCTGAGCGCGACTGCTACGCTAGAGGTCCTGGGCTCGATTCCCAGATCGAGCAGTGTTATTGGGTTTTTCTATATAATTCCCAGTAGCAGCTCGGAGTTAGGAATTTGTGCCCGGTTAATGGTAATAGGCTCGCCCCCTATTACATGGGACCTAAAGATACCGGCGAACTGTGGGTGTACATTAGTACGCCTCTGCCTAACCCTGCGGGAAATACAGGCGTGATGTTATGAACTCTCAGCTCTCAATAATTCTCAGTAACTATTTAAAACAATGTTGTAACGCTAATATTGTAATAGTAATTATTTTATTTTAAAAAGAGTATCTATGGAGTTTCTTGCCGGCCCTTCTCCTTAAGACCCACTTTTTGGAACCGTGCAACTAGTTTTGACTTTTCAAAAGTACCTTCTATAATGGTCTAATTGAAATATAACATTTTGACTTTGACTTTGAACTTGAAATTACATACATACATACATACATACATAAAGTCACGCCTCATTCCCGTAGGGGTAGGCAGAGACCACAGACTTCCACTTGCTACGATTCTGACATACCTCTTTAGCTTCATCCACACTCATCAATCTTTTCATACATGAACGTCGGTTTAGGGTACTCTTGACCAAGCCATTTTTCAAAACGTCCTCAATCTGATTTCGGAACGTTCGCCTAGGCCTTCCCCTTCCTACATTCCCATTCACTTGACTCTCGTATATCTGTTTAGTCAGTCTCTTTGACTACTCTACTTGAACTTGAAATTGATTGTTTTATATTGCAGAACAAATGAATATAATGCAGAAAGAGCTAGACAGGAGAAGAGACGAGTGCATACAACTGAAGAGTGTGCTTACCAACCAGGTCTGTATCTAATTACTATACACAACTTTCGAAAATCTTCCTAAAGTCATATGACGAAAGGAAATCCCAAAAATTACTGAGGATGAGCAGAGAAAACATAAAGATAGCAGTAGGGATCGCAACGGGACACTGTGGACTTAACAGACACCGGGCGATCATGAAAATAAAGGAGGACCCTATATGCCCAGCATGCGGGGAAGCAGAAGAAACAAGCTTCCATCTACTAGTAAAATGCACAATGTATGCGCTACTTAGATGGGAAATACTAGGAACCGATGAGATAAATGAAGAACAGCTAGCAGAACTCTCCATCGGACAACTGGTGGGCTTCTGCAAGGCTACGGGAAGATTTGCGACGCCGAGCGCCAGTAACCCATGACGGGATCCACCAAAATGGGGAACTGGGCGAAATAATCCCAATATGTGGACTGATCGCCCGCCTGGTGCCTGCCGGCGTCCCCAAATCACTATCACTACTTATTATAAAACAAAGTCGTTTCCCGCTGTCTGTCCCTATGTATGCTTAGATCTTTTAAACTACGCAACGGATTTTGATGCGGTTTTTTTAATAGATAGAGTGATTCATGAGGAAGGTTTTAAGCTATATAACATAACGCTATGACTCTTAGGACCGGGGCAGCGCGGGTGAAACCGCGGGCGGGTCGCTAGTTACAAATAGAATAGAATACACAACTTTATTTACTAAAAACACGACTACAAATCACAACAGGGAGTGATATTCTAGTGATATTACCATTGAATTGAGTAGTTAAAGGTCTCTAGTTGAAATGCAAGGTAATCGTTCCGGTTTTGAGGCTGATCGTTTACCTGAGGTCGCCAAATTCAAATTACAATTAGTTAATTTAGTGAAGGAAAAATTCGACTCGCAGGCAGGATTCGAACCTGCGTCTTCTGGTTTGATACACCAGAAATTTTCCTTCACTAAAATCTATACTTTAATATATAAAGCTCAAGAGTTTGTTTGTTTGTTTGTTTACTTGAACGCGCTAATCTCAGGAACTACTGGCCGGATTTGAAAAATTCTTTCGGTGTTAGATAGCACATTTATTGAGGAAGGCTATATATAGTCTATATATCATCACGCTACGCGGACGAAGTCGCGGGCAGAAGCTAGTAACTTTATAATCTTAGCATGAAAAATGCAAAAAATCACAAAAGATAATTACAATAAGTAAGCGGCGGTAGCCTAATGGCTAGGGCGTCGGACTTGCGATCATGTGGTTGCCGGTTCGAACCCCACCCATTGCACTACCAACGTGAACCCACTCGTAACACAAGCAATCTAGCTTAGCACGAGGGGTTAACAAGAATACTAGTAATGTGCGAACCGCATTGCTAGTAAGCTTAAAAAAAATGGTTTTTCGTAATTTGTAGATCTTTAACACATTCTAGATTCATAGCTGTAGTAATTGCGACATTAGCTATACAATATTCACAACTGAGAATATTGTTTTCACGTGGGAGAGCCATGCTTCGGCACGAATGGGCCGGCTCGACCGGAGTGATACCACGGCCTCACAGAAAACCGGCGTGAAACAACGCTTGCGTTGTGTTTCGCCGAGTGAGTTGAGGTTACCGGAGGCCCAAACCCTTTTAAAGGCGGGCAACGCACTTGCGACTCCTCTGGTGTTGCGGGTGTCCATGGGCGGCGGTTATCACTTACCATCAGGTGATCCGTTTGCTCGTTTGCCCCCCTATCCCATAAAAAAAAAAACTGAGAATTAAAACCTTTTCTTATAAATCGATATTGTAGCTAAAAGTAGTGTCAATCGTAAATTTTGGCAGTTGGCACAGTTTTAGGCAAGTTTTTGGCTTGTTATGGATTTTAAGCCAAGGTTTTAATTCTCAGTTGTGGTTGTTGTTTAGTTAATGTCGCAATTACTACTGCTATGAATCTAAAATGTGTTGTAGATCTACAAATTTCGAAAAACTGATTGAAATTTTAATTTGGCGGGCTCAGGGGAACCGCCATAAGGGTAATGTAGCCAGTGACATTACTGGGCAATAGGGTATTACACCTTTTTTTGAAAACTGTTTTAAATTAATCCTTAGATCGTAATGAACCAGTAGAATTTTTATTTCAATTTTATACAACCAAAAAATGCCATAAAAACGATTTTTAATTTATGATTTTGAATTCACGCACGAAAACGCTAGCCGCCATGCTACTTCGGCTCGTGACGTCACTACTGCCAAAGACCAAGTAACACGATTTGTGAAAATAATGAGTTATAATGTTTATCATTGGTGTCTTGTGCCTGAATGCAATAATACAAGTGTAAAAACTCCACAAAAATTGTGGATTCAATTGCTTTGTGTATCATTCAATAAATGCTTGATTTAGTAACGCACATTTTCGACATTTTCGTCATGGGACATATCCTATTTTAAGGCGGATCGTTCACCTGAGCCCGCCAAATTCAAATTTCAATTGGTTTTTCGCAATTTGTAGGTCTATAACACATTCTAGATTCCTAGCTGTAGTAATTGCGGCATTAGCTATAAGTACAATATTCACAACTGAGCATTAAAAACTTTGCTTGCAAATCGATATTGTAGCTAAAATTAGGTACAATCGTCATTTTTGGCCAAAATTAACGATTGTACCTAATTTTAGCTTCTATAACGTTTATTAAGCAAAGTTTTTAATGCTCAGTTGTGAATATTGTATAGCTAATGCCGCAATTACTACAGCTAGGAATCTAGAATGTGTTATAGACCTACAAATTGCGAAAAACCAATTAAATTTCAATTGGTTTTTCACAATTTTTGGCGGGCTCAGGTGAACGATCAGCCTTAACAGCTTTGTTAATTTTAAATGCTGATTAGTTATTGCCTTGTTACATAGAAATTGGTGAAACTGGGTCTTATTGTTAGACAAAACTTGATACGATAGTTAGGTAGGTACTTACATTACTGTTTTAATATTTCTCAACTCGGCAGAACAGAAATCGGGATTGGATGCAAAAAAATTTGCCACCATCAACGTATTGATCATTGGTAGATTTGTACTTTCTGCTTTCACAAAACCGTCTTCCATGATGCGATTTTAATCAAACTAACACAGCACGACAAACAATGATTGTTGAATTGTTACTCTGAGACGACAAACGTCGTCATCGATCGAATGAGTGACGTCACGTCGATAACCAATATGGCGGATGGCGTTTTAAAACAGATTAAAAAAGACGATTTTTGAAATTGAATTATAAAATTTACATTGCATTTTTATTAATAAATACTAACGTTTCTCGTTTACTTTTTTCAAAATCTATCATAAAAATGCATTTTCATATTTATTTTTACATGGTGTAAAATACCCTATTGAGACTTAACAAATGAAGTGTCAAGATGACAACGCGCGAGTGATACCACTGGCGTTGCTGGCGCCTATAAGCATCGCTTACCATCAGCCGGCCAGTAAAATTGTGTGTCATTTTATGACAATCATCTCATCTTCCGAATCTTCAAATCTTCCATCACCCAGATGTGGATGAATATCAGTATATTACACGAAGCGACTGCCATCAGACCTCTGCATCCCAATTTCTGGTCAATACCGATATTCGGAGGGTTGACTGGTTGTCAAGCTTTTTTAGGCTTCTGACTACCACTAAGAATTGTCATAGATGTTCGTATGACAACCGGGACCGACGGCTTTACGTGCTCTCCGAGGCACGGAGGGGTCTCGATGTGTTAAGAATGGTCACCCATCCACACATTGACCGCGGCGAGCGCAGCTTAACCTTGCAGATCAGTTCATCAGCTTCGTTATCAGCCCCTCCATGCCATATCTTCTTATATATATAAAAGAAAGTCGTGTTAGTTACTTCATTTATAACTCAAGAACGGCTGAACCGATTTGGCTGAAAATTGGCGGAGAGGTAGCTTAGAACCAGGAAACGGACATAGGATACTTTTTATCCCGTTCCCGATACTTTTTATTCCACGGGGGCGAAGCCGCGGGCAGAAGCTAGTATTACAATAAAAAAAAGTCTGTGTACTAAAACGTCACTTAGGCTTATGACATGTTTATCTAAAAGAGTTCTAGATGACATTTGTATGCGATAAGCCGTGATTTTTGTAGATAACGGTATCTGACTTATTTACTCGTGTCACAGAAAATACAATCGCTCTTACAAATATACTTTCAGTGAATATTTTTCTGTGTCGGCTGCATTTCAGCAAAAAAAAAAATAATCTCATGTGCACGTAAAAGTTCAAAATCAAAATCAAAATATTTTATTTGTTAAACTGTCGTAACTTAATACCTATAGTTACAAACTTGTTGGAATATTAAAAGTTAATAAAATAATTGTCTAAACAATTCAATATAGAAGCGTGTTAAAGATTTATTAATACCCGTGATTTGTTTTGGAATAACCAAAAAATATTACTAAAACGACTTTTTTGCTACCAGTGTTTAAATTATAAAAATCATTCATTAACAAAAATAGGTGTTAATTAAAGTGACAGCTATCTAAACTGTTTATAATCTCAACGCGTTGATTGTAAATTAACTCTATTTTCAAAATTACCGGTGACATTATATAAAAGTTTAACCCCCAATTTATTTAAGCTAAATCTCATGTCAAATTTGCATACTCGGGCAATATGAAAATTGGTGCTAACAGTTAAATGAACGATAAGCTAAGCTAATCTTGCCTAATTCTAAAGGTTCTAAATGTAACCTGCAATTTAAATAAATACCTCGCATAGACACGACGGAACACAGTAAGGATGATGCAACAACAATATGTGCAAATGGGGCTTCAGAGATCCTAATCTTGCTCAATGTGGCTACGGCGACCCACAACAATCAATGTCACGTCTATTGGTGTGTCCTTTGTGCCCGTATACTAGAACGAGGGACGAGTTTTTTTAGCGTTAGCGTTTTTTTTCTATATGGCAATAGCTGTTGATTCGGATTGGATTCGGACTTGGTGGCGCGGCACCGAATGCCTCCAGCTAGGAGCAACTTAAAACTAAGCAACAGCAGCTAAGGGCGACCCCTAAGGGCGGCTGGATCTGGTTTAAATTATTTAGGGGCTAAATTAAAGCTAATGGCTCGGCTCGGGCCGAGCAAGGGCTTGAGCAAGGGTCGGGGGGGTTACCATTAGAAGGTCTTCTCGACGGGCCTCGCCGGCGAGGACGGTATATCGGGCGGGAAGCTCTACGCGGCCACACTTGACGCATTTAAGGTGGCTGGTATATTCATATTACTCGCAATTGACCAGTGACATGACTAGAAGAACTGTTTTGACCGGTCTTACAGGAGCCACGCGGACCAGTAGATCCTACCAACAAGCGTTCCGACTTGATGACATTTTATAACATGCGTTTCATCCCAGTGTTAGGAGAGGTTATTCATGATCTCATGAGGGAAATACCTGATCAGTGAACAGTGTTAGTAATAAAATGGCGGTCCCTTTAACTGGAGTAAGGATTTGCAAGCAGTTGTACATGGATCAACCGATACATAGAAGTAGTTTCTACTATTGTCAAAAAGAGGTATACGAGTATTCATGTCCTTTCGAGTGGGTATGTGAGCTTCTTTGTTGACAAGCCACACAGAAGCCACGTACCCCACAGTTTTAAAGTAATAATACTATGAACAATGTTGTTTTTAGGGTTCCGTACCCTATTACTAAAACTCCGCTGACCGTCCGTCCGTCTATATCTTATAGTTAGACAGTTGAAATTTTCACAGATGATGTATTTTTGTTGCTGCTATAACAACAAATACTAAAAAACCGGCCAAGTGCGAGTGGGACTCGATAATGGTACGGAACCCTTCGTGCGCGAGTCCGACTAGCACTTGGTTTTATTTTTTTATCTTTTTACTAGTTTAACTAGTTCAGTATTGAAGTTTTTCAATTTTGCATTAGAATTGTTGGCTTGGAAAACTGATGTATGAATGACAATGTCAATTAATTTGCGCGGGAAAGTGTGACAGCTGTCATAGGTGACGTTACTTATGGAGAATGGACACCTAATTTATTGCGACTAACATTTGCGATTAATTAGTATAAATTATTATAATTTTTTTTTTCTATTGCAATACAGAAACCGTGGTTCCAGGCTTTGAAAAACGTCGTGAGTAATTAAGTAATAACGTAGCAATCAATGTTGTAATACCAACCGCTTTGTATATTAATTTTTACCATGTTTTATAAACCACAAAAAGTAAAAAAATATAACTGTATTTTAAATATATTTTTTTCATGATTCGTTTCACGTGTTAACCCTTTATGGATATATGATATGATATTTTAAAGCCTTTAATTGTTGTAAATATCCTAATGTAAGCGCCACTTGCACAAACTTCTTGCAAAAATTCTATGAAAAATCGTGTTTAAATACAATTATCAAGTTCCCCTTAGTAAATATCAATAATTCTTCTTTCTGACACTGCGAATATACTCGCGGCATTGGGATATAATGAACCGTACTGTTTCTTAATAACTTTCACCAAATGAAATTTAACAGTGAACTAAAATCGACATATCTTTTTGTGATTTTTTTGCATTTTTCATGCTAAGATTATAAAGTTATTTTAGTGAAGGAAAAATTCGACTCGCAGGTGGGAATCGCGTTGGCTTAGATGTCATAGCGTCTGGCGTACCTAGCCAGAAGACGCAGGTTCGAATCCTGCCTGCTAGTCGAATTTTTCCTTCACTAAAATAACTTTAAAATCGACATGTTTCAATCAAAAAATATTAAGGTATATTGCCGCGAGATATGATATTTGCCGGTAGCTTACTAGCCAAGCTATCGACAACCAGCGGTCAAATTGACAAATAACCTATTATGACTTCTTATATGTTTTTTTTAATTTTGTTTTTTTCCATGCCTTCTGTTGCGGTCATTGCATGGTACATACATATATACTTTTTACGTTTTTGTATATTGTGTTTTTACGAAGTAGAAGCTAGAAATATTAATATTTTTATGAGCTTGAAACACAATTAAATATACTCTACACAGTAGAATATTTATATCCCCGAGATTAATTGTATACATGGGGACACATGAAGGTATAAAGTTTGCCCTTTGAACCATATTACGTTGCAATAGCAGTGATTTTTGTAGTGCTAATGTATACCTTGATATGTTGTTGTGTGTACCTATATTGTAATTAGCTCGCAAAAACATCACTACATAGTATAAAACAAAGTCGCTTCCCGCTGTCTGTCCCTATGTATGCTTAGATCTTTAAAACTACGCAATGGATTTTGATGCGGTTTTTTTAATAGACAGTGATTCAAGAGGAAGATTTGAAGCTATTTAACATAACCCTACGACTCTTAGGAACGGGGCAGCGTGGGTGAAACCGTGGGCGGGTTGCTAGTGACAAATACCTTTAGAACAGCTTTTTTGAGCAATAATTACAATTAATGTAGACTGCTAGAAACTGTGATTAAAATAATCCCTATTAATAAGTATTTTACTCAATAATCTACTAACACCAGTTCTCAATGTTTTCTTTCATTTAATTTAGAACTCTATCCCAACAGACGGTGAACTTAAAGTCGCTCGCATCATCGAACTACGGGTCGGATGTGGATATTATCAATGAAGACGGAGAATTAGCAACCGCTTATGAAGCCCAAAAGGGTATTAACAGGTAATAAAACATTTATTTATTTAAATTACTATCACGCCCGTATTCCCCGAAGGGTTAGGGAGAGGTGTACCTACTTATACAGGAGTTATGGATAATCAATCGTAAAACGCGAATGGGCTAGTTCTCTACACCTAACGAACAACTTTTGTTCTCTATGACTTTTCTGTGTATGTCTGTGTTCTTTAATAAAGTCTCCGGGGGATTGTATGGCAAAACGATATATTTAATTATACAAAGCCAAACTCCGAGATGTCATGACGACAGAACCTCATAGAAAACCCCAATATCTCTTTGCTCTTTCTGAGAAACGAACCTTAAAGCTCTCGCTTACCTACCGCGCTTGTGACCGTTGTTTTATTTTTTTGATGCAATATATACTTTTTCTATTACACCTTGTTAATGTTATTTTAATATTTTTGTTATGTGCAGGCAACTTCAAGAAGAGCTGTTAGCAGAGAAGAAATTCTATTCGGAACACATTTCCAAGTCAAAAGCAGAGATAGAGAAGTTAAGAGAGGAGAATGAGAAGTATCAAAAGTGAGTACTATTTTACCTATTTGTTTTTCTTGGATTGGTATTGTATCGAAAGAAGAAAAAAACATCTCGCTCTTTTTTATCTTTACTATTAGCCATACATCGGTTTTTTTTGGGTAACAAAGTGAGGTTCTATTAAAACGTACCTTCATCTACTTCTTTCGCTATTCGAAATATCGAGGAATGCGGGCTTCTAATACTAGAATCTTTTAGAAATATAATTGGTTAGGCGGGAAAATGAAAAGTGCACATTGTCGATTTTATATTATTTTTCAAAACTTGAATTTCTCCGAAGTTTAATGTGTAATTATGGTGGATAATTAACCATTAAGTGTCCGTGAACGTGTGAGAGTGTAGGCAAATGATATAGAATTGAAAATCGTGACTTTTTGGGTTCACTCCTAAACTCCATCATAGCCTCAATAAAGTTTCTACCGTTTTATTGGGGCAACTGAACAACATAAACTTGATACTGGCGAACACAAAAAGTGTGGTGCCATAATACAATCCCATGATGGGAAATATTACTTGATTACTCTATACTTGACACTGGCAAATACACAAAGTGTGGCGCCATAATAAAAAAAAATATATAATTGCAAGTCACGTATGAGTGTGGTAGGAATCAGCTGCTGTGATCTGGTTGGGTTAGGCTCATTGCCAAATAGGTACTCTATCGCTAGGCAGTATCGTGATGTAAAGAGTTACAAATATTATCTCTACTATTATAAAATTGTAAAAAAACTGTGTCTGTACATTGAAGATATTGAAAAAGAAAACAAGTGGGTTAGGGTTTTTGGGTTCGGAGACGTTTAGGGTATATAAACGACTCCGAACCCAAAAACGTGATTTTTTAAATTCTTGTCTGTTTGTTACGGGTTGGCGCAAAAACTACTGAATAGAATTTAATTTTGTTATTACTGTTAGAAAGTATGTGCACCAACTTAAAAACTGGTATACTTCTTATCTCAAATAATTAAACGGAGCCTGCGATATAGCTTGACCTCTCTAATGCATAGAGACCCATACAAAGAAGAGATCATCACTGTTGGTTATTGAGCTTCAAGTGAGCGAAGCCGTGGGCAGAAGCTAGCAATTAATATAAATTTCATTATTATAATTATGATTTGATATTCTAATTGACATAACATACCATCACGCCTGTATTCCCCGAAGGGTTAGGCAGGCGTACTAATGTACACCCACAGTTCGCCGGTATGTTTTAATAATAAATAATAGGGGGCGAGCCTATTGCCATTAACCGGGCACAAATTCCTAACTCCGAGCTGCTACTGGGGATTTCATAGAAAAACCCAATAACACTTTGCTCGACTTGGGAATCGAACCCAGGACCTCTAGCGTAGCAGTCGACATAATTGACGTCTTATTCAGTTGCATGTTGTATAGGAGTGATTTTTTCACGGGGACGGAAAATTTAATATCGGACTGAGCCACAGCGAAGCTTGACTATGTTACTACTATTTTATTTTTATTCGTTCTTACAGTTATTGTTAGAATATGTTATTTTTATGAATATCCTTATACGTTAAAATAAAATACTTATTAGTAATTTTATAGAAATCCTAGAGATTCCACAAAATTCCTGATATTCTTATTGCCTTGTGACATTTGAGTTGTTGTGCAATAGTGACATTAAAGATACTTTTTCTATATTTTTTATTTTTATAGTTATTATTATTTAAATTCCAGTGTCCAACATAACACAAATATAGACGTAGTCAGAAGATACTGTGTTATTAACCTGAAGGATATTAAGCTACCGTTTTCACGTTTTTTCATACATCTCACGTATACGATTTTGAAAGTGCTATGTGTTTAATATGTATAATTAATTTTTATTTAAATAAATGCATTGTTATTCATCGAATTTGCACTTCATTCATTCACATTAATAGTCATAAGATATGATTGATATTGACCCGTGTGGAAACAGGTTTGAATACTATTCCTCACTGGATGTGTGGAGTGACTAGAATGGACAAAATAAGAAACGAGTATATTAGAGGAAGTCTGAAAGTGGCGCCAGTGGCAGAAAAGCTGAAAGGGAATCGTTTGTCTTGGTATGGGCATGTGATGAGAAGGGATGAAACGCATGTGACTAAAAGAGTGATGAGTATGAATGTGCAGGGACAGAGAGGTAGAGGGAGACCAAAGAAAAGATGGATGGATTGTGTTAAGGCCGATATGATGGGAAAGGGAGTGAGTGGTGAGATGACGGCTGATAGGGATGAATGGAAGAAAAGAACATGTTGCGCCGACCCGCCGACATGGGCAGGAAGAAGAAGACTACCTTTCAGATAGGCATCTCGTAAGAGGCGAGAAAATATCTGACCTGCTCGGTGGTAGGAGCTCTTGTGGTCTGTCTGGCTGGCGACCACCCTTACGTTGGAGTCTGTCGTAAAGCATCTTCGTGTGTGTTTCGAATTTTGCCCGTAATAGTCGGATCCCCCTCAGTTGCTGCTGCTCTGGCAGTCTGCAGTCCTTAGGGGCTCTTATAGTCAGTAAAGCAAAAACTCCTGTATTGTTGCAGGTCTCAGGTACTTACCATCAGATGGACCGTCAGATAGTTTGCCGACATTATCAATAAAAAAAATAATAAAATTCAATATATTATTAATGCTCATACTATCACCTTCCTGCCTTGACCTAATTTATTTGTGGTCGGCACAGCATGTCCTTTTCTTCCATTCATCCCTCTCAGTCATTTCATCATTCACTCCCTTTCCCATCATATCGGCTTTAACACAATCAATCAATTGGTCCCCCAATTAAATGATGCATGGATTGTGTACCCCTCCGCACTCTAAATTCATATTCCCTACTCTTTAAGCCATGCGTTGGCACGAATGGGATGATGTTACCGGAGTCCCAAACCCTTTTAAAAGGCGGGCAACGCGCTTGTGACTCCTCTGGTGTTGCGCGTGTCCATGGGCGGCGGTTATCGCTTACCATCAGGTGATCCGTATTCCGCTCGTTTGCTCCCCTATCCCACAAAAAAAAAACATTTATCATCATCATTTATCATGTATCATTTCTTAGGTCTCCCTCTTCCCATCCGACCCACCTCATTCATAATCCCCACTCTTTAAGTCATCATATGTTTCATCACGTGCTCATAGCATTTAATAATTTTAAGGCAATTCATCAATTCATCATCATCATTACGCTAGCCTCTTCCCAACTGTGTGTGGGTCAGGTTCTAGTATAAACAGACCTGGTTGTATATGAAGCGACAGCCATCAGACCTCTGTAACCCAATTTCTGGGCAATACCTCTATTCTTAATGTGAAACTGACAGGATTTTCGAGCTTTTGACTACCCCAAAAAAATGATATAGGTGTTCGTACAACATCCGGCACCGACGGCTTAGCTTGCTCTCCCATACACTTTAGGGAATGTGTGTCGCACATTACTAGTATTCTTGTTAACCCCTCGTGCTAATCTAAATGCTTGAGTTACGAGTGGGTTCACGTCGGTAGTGCAATGGGTGGGTTTCAAACTGGCAACCACATGATCGCAAGTCCGACACCCTAGTCATTAGACTACCATTCTACGAATGCCAACCCATTAAAAGACAGTCATAAAAGTAACCTACTATGATTATTAGATATATTTTGATTATACTATGGGGAGTGCTCCGAGGAACTGTTCAGATTGATCCCTGCTGCCTCTTCCCGCCATCGTTCTATGCGACAACAGTTCCATCCCCATCATCTAGCTAGCCTAATGAAGGGGATGCTGTACCAACGCTCTAGATTCTAAAGAGTTGGCAGTCCACAACTGTACGTTTCTCTAGAAACTTTCTGCCTCGCACAACAAAACTGTGGAATGAACTATCGCCTGCAGTATTTCCGGACCAATACGACCTTTAAACCTTCAAGAAATGAGCGTACTTCCTATTAGAAGGCCTGTGATTCTTCTCGGGTATCCATGGGCGGCGGTAATCGCTTACCATCAGGCGATTTGTCTGCTCGTTTGCTCCCTATACCGTATAAAATATTACCTTGAATTGGCAACTCACAGGGTGTAGGGAAATATTTTAATATTGAAACAACTGTACTCGATCGATATCAATTTATTACTAACTACTAAAACAATTAGACATTATTTTTATACTTACATCTTACCTTATTAATATCATATAGTACCTATATGATACACCTCAGACGTAATGAGTTCTTATCCAAGTCACGCACCGCTGAAGTGCAACCATATGTGCATACTAATTTAATTATTAGGTGAAGGAAAACATCGTGAGGAAACCTGCATGTTTTCTGGGGTATTTCATGGGGGACTAAGAATATAATTAAAGTACTTAACGCACAAATAAACTCTAAATAAATATCTGAGGATTGGGAACCATACAAATACATAATAACTCGTGTATGGACGAGTTAACGTACAATATTGTCTGACTTGATCGGCGGTAAGATCTCTTGTGGTCTGGCCTGCTGGCGATCACCCTTACATCAGACTTATTACGGTGCACTTGGTGGGTGTGTGTATCGAGCCAGTTCCCCTTCGGGTGCTGCGGCTCTGGCAGTCTGCAGTCCGTTGGGGCTCTTAAGGCTCGGAAACGCATCAGCAACTCCTCTGGTGTTGCAGGTGTCTATGTGCGGCGATAACTACTTACCATCGGTTGTTTGCTCGTTTGGTAAAACAATAAAATAGTATGTTTCCGGTGGGAATCAAAGCCATGTTTGTTTGACAAAAGTTTGTTCGAGGGATATGCTTCAATATAATAATATTTTAGTTTTAAGCTTACCATCTGTTTAATTTTATATGTACACTAGCTTCTGCCCGCGGCTTCGCCCCCGTGGAATTCGGTCTGTCATCACATCCCACGGGAACGGGATAAAAGTATCCTATGTCCGTTTCCTGGTTCTAAGCTACCTCTCCACCAATTTTCAGCCAAATCGGTTCAGCCGTTCTCGAGTTATAAATGGAGTAACTAACACAACTTTATTTTATATATATAGATTATGGAACGCAATAAAGAATTGAATTGAATTGATCCGCTCGCTCGTTTGCACACCTACCCCATAAAAAAAATATAAGAACTAGCGAAAACTTTAAAGCTTCCAAATCGATTGGAATGATTTTATTAGGGAATCCTAGTATTAGTATAAGATTTGTATGGTGTAGTGAGTTGTAACATGGAACGACACATTTCTCTGTGTAGCAAAAAAATTAAATTCTTAGAACTTGATTTTAATGCCACGATGTGTGGCTTGTCTTCATGAATCATATTGCGATTCATCAACTGAAATCACATTGGTCTCTATTCTTTGTAAAACAAAAATAAAAAATAAATCTATCGATGAAAATATTTTTTTAGATTGCTAAGTGCAGACCTGAGCGCTGAGCCTAAGAACAAGTCCCAAGAGTTCGCGCAGAACGAGATCATTAGGCTAGCGGCTGAAGGATTGGCGTTACAGGTAATTATTAATCTAAAATCCATCTTGTAAAACGCATGTTTCTTATTATTTTATTGTAACTGTGTCTTTACTCATAGACTTGCCCGTGACTGCCACTCTACCTGTCTTGTCTTGTGTGGGGCCGAGACAGCAAGGCCTCAGTGCACTTCAACCCAATGGGATCTTTTGTGCTTCCCCTAGATACCTAATCCTCATCCTCTCCCAGTTCTTCGAACAGCTCTTCCATGAGCTTTATAATCTCTCACTCTGCCTGTGCCCAATTATCATCGATAGTTTGATATCGATAATTCAATCGAGAATTTAATATATGTTACAGGAACGCGTGGACAAGCTGTCAGAGAGCTGTCGTCGGTACAAGAATCAAATCCGTTTGCTCGTCAACAAGCTGAAGGAGGTCGGCATCGAAGATGTCAATGATATACTCGACAATAACGGTAACATTATACATATTAAAACAAATAGTATGATTACATACTGAATTGCAGTTGTTAAACTAAACGCGATCTACGTCGATGTATATGTTACAGTCAAAACTCATAACCAGGCAAAACCACTTTTGACTGCGAAAATCGGCCTAAAGTGTTTTTAACTAAGGACGTTGGTTAAAAGTACTTTTAACTGCAAAATATTCTATATTTCAGTTCTGGTCACAGTTCTAACCTAACCTAACCAATATAAACATATTTCATGTTATCATCAAAACCAATTTTGACTGGTTTTCGCAGTCAAAATTGTTTTTAATTAAAGTCGTTGGTCAAAAGTACTTTTAACTGCAAAAAACAGTCAAAAGTGGTTTTGAGTGGTTATGAGTTTTGACTGTAACATATATGTAAAGAATCTATGTACAAAATTTCAGAACTGTATCAAGAAAAATCAGAAAGTTATAAGCTTGTTATGTTACCTGGTTGTCCATACAAAAACATGTTTACAACGTCTTATTAGCCCCGCTCCACTGTGCACCCGCGCCTAGCCACTTTAATGCAGATAGATCTCTACTATTATAAAATGCTACTATGTAAAACAGCTGTGTCTGTACATTGAAGATATTTAAAAAAAAACAACTGGCTTAATAGCCAAGTGGTCCTGAGCGCGACTGCTACGCTAGAGGTCCTGGGTTCGATTCCCAGGTCGAGCAAAGTGTTATTGGGTTTTTCTATGAAATTCCCAGTAGCAGCTCTGAGTTAGGAATTTGTGCCCGGTTAATGGCAATAGGCTCGCCCCCTATCACATGGGACCTAAACATACCGGCGAACTGTGGGTGTACATTAGTACGCCTCTGCCTAACCCTTCGGGGAATACAGGCGTGATGGTATGTTATGTAAAAAAAAAACAAGTGGCTTAGGGTATATAAACGTCTCCGATACCAAAAATGTGATTTTTAAAATTCTTGTCTGTTTGTCTGTTTGTTACGGGTTGGAGCAAAAACTACTGAATAGATTTTAATTTTGTTATCACTGTTAGAAAGTATATTATTATGCTCCAACATAAAAACTGGTGAACTTCTTATCTCAGTTAATTAAACGAATCCTGAGATACAGCTTGACCTCTCTGATGTATAGAGACTAGAGACACATACAAAGAAGAGATCATCACTGTTGGATTTTGAGTTTCAAGTGAGCGAAGCCGCGGGCATAAGCTAGTAAATATATAAGATTGTTTTTCGCAGACTCAGTTGCTCCACCAAACGCTTCGTTAACACTAGAGATGGCGCCAGTGACGCGTAAGAAAGAGCGCGAGTACCTCGGCATGTTTGAGTACAAGATACAGGATGAAAGCCTCATTATCAAGAAACTTATAGCCGGTAAGTAACATAGCATAGACAGGAGGTTTTGGGAGTCGAACTCCAAAGCTAGCTCCTAGCTTTTTTTGGGATAGGGGGCAAAAGAACAGACGGATCGCTTGATGGTAAGCAATTACCGCCGCCAATGTACAAAAGAAGAGTCAGAAGTGCATTGCCGGCCTTATAAAAATGTTTGGGCCTCCGCTATCCTCACTCACTCGGCGAAACACAACGTAAGCGTTGTTTCACGCCGGTTTTCTGTGAGGCCGTGGTATCACTCCGGTCCGAACCAGCCCATTCGTACCTAAGCATGGCTCTCCCACTAGCTTAGTTGATCTTGGTATCCGACGCTGTGATCCAGTATTTATTTATTTACTAAGGATCCAACTCAATCTATATGCTTTTCTCTTCCCTTCAAATTCCTGAAACATTTAGGCTTTTATCACAATGTCTCAGTAAGCGCTACTTACTGTAATATACCCATCCATATTAGAATACTACTCCTCACTGAAAATATCTGACTTGCTCGGTGGTAGGAGCTCTTGTGGTCTGACTGGCTGGCGACCATCCTTACGTCGGAGTCTGTCGTAAAGCACCGCGGTGTGTTTCGACTTTTGCTCGTAAGAGTCGGTTCCCCGTCGCTTGCTGCGGCTCTGGCAGTCTGCAGTCCGTGGGGGCTCTTAAAGCTCGGTAACGCATCAAAAACTCCTGTGGTGTTCAGGGCCGACTTTAACGTGTTGGAGGCCTTTTGGCACGGGGATAATGAGGCCCCCTATGACAAAATGTCAGGGGCGTGTTGGAGGCCTTGGGCACGGGGATAATGGGCCCCCTATGAGAATGATATGTCAGGGGCGTGTTGGAGGCCTTGGGCACGGGGATAATGGGGCCCCCTATGACAATGATATGTCAGGGGCGTGTTGGAGGCCTTGGGCACGGGGATAATGGGCCCCCTATGAGAATGATATGTCAGGGGCGTGTTGGAGGCCTTGGGCACGGGGATAATGGGGCCCCCTATGACAATGATATGTCAGGGGCGTGTTGGAGGCCTTGGGCACGTGGATAATGGGGCCCCCTATGACAATGATATGTCAGGGGCGTGTTGGAGGCCTTGGGCACGGGGATAATGGGCCCCCTATGAGAATGATATATCAGGGGCGTGTTGGAGGCCTTGGGCACGGGGATAATGGGGCCCCCTATGACAATGATATGTCAGGGGCGTGTTGGAGGCCTTGGGCACGGGGATAATGGGCCCCCTATGAGAATGATATGTCAGGGGCGTGTTGGAGGCCTTGGGCACGGGGATAATGAGGCCCCCTATGACATTGATATGTCAGGGGCGTGTTGGAGGCCTTGGGCACGGGGATAATGGGCCCCCTATGAGAATGATATGTCAGGGGCGTGTTGGAGGCCTTGGGCACGGGGATAATGGGGCCCCCTATGACAATGATATGTCAGGGGCGTGTTGGAGGCCTTGGGCACGGGGATAATGGGCCCCCTATGAGAATGATATGTCAGGGGCGTGTTGGAGGCCTTGGGCACGGGGATAATGAGGCCCCCTATGACAATGATATGCAAAAAACGAAAGGAGTGAGAAGTAGGGGGCCCCCTTAGGTCGCGGGGCCCAGGGGACTTTCCCATAGTACCCAATGGAAAAGCGGGGCCTGCTGGTTTTGGAGGTGTCTAAGGGCGACAATGACTACTTACACAGGTGGTTCGTCAGCTGATTTGCCGACTAAACACATGAAAAAATTCAATACAAATTCAGTTAAATCTGATCGGCCAAATAATTGAATAGGAACTTGCTTCTACGTTGGTGAAATATACCCTTAATTTAACTCACCTCTATCCCGCAGACTTAAAGCCCAAAATCGCGGTGACACTGCTACCGGGTTTGCCCGCTTACATCCTCTTCATGATGCTTCGCCATATGGACCACGTGGATGATGAGCCCAAGATGCACCAGCTCATGAAGGCAGTCAGAACTGCCGTCAAGAAGACCCTGAAGAAACGAGCTGACAGTGTGGAGTATAATGCTCTGTGGCTTGCTAATATGCTGAGGTAAGTAATCTCTACTATTATAAAATTGTAAAAAAGCTATGTTTGTTACGGGTTGGATCAAAAACTATAGTAATAGATTTTAATTTTGTTATCACTGTTAGAAAGTATATGCTCCATTTTTCAAATCGGACCAGTAGTTCCCGAGATTAGCGCGTTCAAGCAAACAAACAAACAAACTCTTCAGCTTTATATATTAGTATAGATATAGATGCGCGCTGGTTTTTTTGAGTTAAAATTTATACATTTCACGCTTTTTAGGCTTTCATACCCAAAGGGTAAAACGGGACCCTATTTCTATAAGTCCGCTGTCTGTCCGTCTGTCTGTCACCAGGCTGTATCTCATGAACGGTAATAGTTAGACAGTTGAATTTTTCACAGATGATGTATTTCTGTTGCCGCTATAACATCAAATACTAAAAAACCGACCAAGTGCAAGTCAGTCGGGCGAGTCCGTCTCGCACTTGGCCGGTTTTTTACAAAACCCTAATCATTAATTCGCTATAATGATGAACGCATTTCCGCATGTTGAAGGTCACCAATTTTGAAAATATGTTTTACATAACAGAGCTGTTTTGTAGCACAGCTAATGGTATGGTATGGTATATACTGTATTTAAAGCGGGCTATTATCCACGACTAAGCGCGTATTTTGCGTGCGGGTGAGAAGGATTATCTACTCGAGCCACCCTAACTCCTCAAGAAAGACCAGCAAGCGGTTAATGTTGCTGGCGATCTCTCGGAGAGTACTCGGTTTACCAAGGTACTTTGCCCTGTATGCGGCGACCCCTGGACAATGTAGGAGCACGTGGGCCGCTGTCTCGTCGTCCCCCAGGCAGGCTCTGCACAGGGGGCTGTCTGTAACACCTATAACAGAAAGATGTTTATTGAAAGAACCGTGGCCGGTGAGGGCTGCGGTGACTATTCTTCATTGTTGCTTTGACAGGCGCAGTAGTTGTTTAGTAATGCGTCCGTCTATGTCAGGGAGCGCCTTCTTAGCTTGCCTGCACTCCCCGTGATTCGACCAGTACCTGCCATTTAAGACATTGCCCTGCATTGTCCCACTCACATTATTTGCATTATTTTATGTCTGGACTTTAAAAGAGACCATGATTCTCTGAGTTTGTTTCGGTGTTTCTTCTCAGAGGTCGTCAGTTAGGAAATGCCGAAGCCATCTACCTATAAAAAACAAACCATTGACTTGTAAAAGTGTCTCTAAAGATCTACTTACAGAAATAAATATTATTTCATCATTTTATTTCATTTCCTGCTGTGCCAGTTCCTGTTGCGTTGTCTTACAATAGTACGTTTCTGAAGGAACGGGATATAATGGGTTCGGGATCCACGGCATCCATGCTCGACCCCCTTCTAGCAAGCTTATCTGCTGCATCATTGCCCGGGAGCTGCTATGTCCTTTGATCCTTTGAATGGTTATTATGTTTTGCACACCTACTTGATTTAGTCTTTGCGGTTTAAGACAATTATTCCTCAAAAATAATACAATTCACTTATTATGAGAAATACAAGTTATTTTTAAATCTATATATATATAAAAGAAAGTCGTGTTAGTTACACCATTTATAACTCAAGAACGGCTGAACCGATTTGGCTGGAAATTGGTGGAGAGGTAGCTTAGAACCAGGAGACGGACATAGGATACTTTTTGTCCCGTTCCCCGGGGATGTGATGACAGACCGAATTCCACGGGGGCGAAGCCGCGGGTAGAAGCTAGTACTAAATAAATACGTAGTCATATGAAATGTAGGTAAGTACTCAAGTAGACTAGTAAGCAATCGATGCACAATACTTTTACAATGTTGTGGGTACACTTTGGTGGCATACGGTTAGTAGAACAGCTAGCGGTTATGTCAAATAGCGAATTATAAAATTCTACTGCGACAACTAACATAATACTATTATATATAATACTAATACTAAAACTACATGTAATGTTTAGAATTAAGGAAAACTCTGTGTAAGGAATCAATAAAGCTTATATTATTATTATATTATTACTGCGACAACCGTACTTCTTCCAGATTACTGAACAACTTGCGCCAATATAGTGGTGATACTATCTATCAGTCAGCCAACACTCCGCGGCAGAACCAGCAGTGTCTTCGCATCTTCGACCTGTCTGAATACCGGCAGGTGCTCAGCGATATCGCTGTCTGGATATACCAAGGTAGGAATAATCCATGGGCCGGCTCGACCGGAGTGATACCACGGCCTCACAGAAAATCGGCGTGAAACAACGCTTACGTTGTGTTTCGCCGAGTGAGTGAGGATACCGGAGGCCTAAACCGTTTTAAAAGGCGGGCAACGCACTTGTGACTCCTCTGGTGTTGCGGGTGTCCATGGGCTGTGGTAATCACTTACCATCAGGTGATCTGTCTGCTCGTTTGCCCTCTATCCCATAAAAACTCGTCTATAGCCTACCAACTTCTATATTTTTACTGCATCATTAACCTAGTGGTCTTGAGCGCGACTGCTACTCTAGAGGTCCTGGGTTCGATTCTCAGGTCGAGCAGTGTTATTGAGTTTTTCTATGAAATTCTCAGTAGCAGCTCGGAGTTTGGGATTTGTGACCGGTTAGCTCCCTATTACATGGGACCTAAACATACCGGCCAACTGTGGGTACAACTCTACCTAACCCTTCGGTAATACAGGCGTGATGGATGATAAGCTTTATTTCGTATCAGGCCTCATCAACCTCCTGGAGCGTCAGCTGGAGCGTCTAATAGTCCCCGCGATCCTGGAGCATGAAGAGATTAGCGGGCTTTCGGGCCCCAGCTCCCGCCCCCCTCAAGCCGGCGCAGGACCCCATCGACTCAAGCTGGAACTGACGGCCACCCATGACCATCTCCACATGTTCGCAGTCGACCAGCCACTCAGGCTCATGATCTTCAAACAGGTATTAGAATAGAATATCTTTATTGTACTCCAAAAACGAATGTCAAGTATAAGTTATCTATCATAGAAAATGGTATAATTAAAAAACTATAAATATACGCCTGAAAAAGTCTAAAAACAACACTTTTCTATATTCCCATACAAAAGATTCGTAACAATACTTAAAAGTCAATTTGAACTTTAATACCATACCATAAAGTTCAAGTGTTAGTGGAGGGGTTCCGGGAAGGCAAAGCAATTGAGTGACGTTAGTTACAGAATCGACTGTTAGGCGGTACGAAGTTCGCCGGGTCAGCTAGTAGGTTATAAGAACAACTGTAATAGTGTTCTGTCAAAATGTGCTGAAGTTAGTGGGTATATAGAGGGCGGTAGCCTAATGGCTAAGGCGTCGGGCTTGCGATCATGTGGTTGCCGGTTCGAAACCCACCCATTACACTACCGACGTGAATCCACTCGTAACACAAGCATTTTAGCTTATTACGAGGGGTTAACAAGTTACTAGTAATGTGCGACCCACGTTGCTAGTAAGATTTAAAAAAAAAACAGCTCGACCGGAGTGGATACCACGGCCTCATAAAAAACAGGCGTAAAACAACAAATTAAGTCCGCTTACACAATGACTGATGCATGCGTGCCGTCAGCTGGGACTGGTCTACTCAAAGCCGCTATGGTTCTTTCTTTAAAAGACCATCTCAGACATTACCCTGCATTGTAACACTCACATATTGCTACTACTATGTCCGGACTTTGAAAAGAGACCATGATTCTCTGAGTTTGTTTCCGTGTTCCTTCTCAGAGGTAGTCATTTATTAAATGCCAACGCCATCTAGTTTAAAAAAACAATAACCATGACTTTTAAAAGTGTCTTAAAAGATCTATTTACAGTAATAAAATATAATTTATCATTACTATTGTGCATATAAATAAATAAATAAACTATAAGTTCGCCTCATTAAGCCTAGTGGTTCTGAGCGCTGCACTAGAGGTCCTGGGTTCGATTCCCAGGTCGAGCAATGTGTTATTGAGTTTTTCTATGAAATTTTCTGAAATGAAATTTGTGCCCGGTTAATGGTAATAGGCTCGCCCTCTATAACATGAGACCTAAACATGCCGGCGAACTGTGGGTGTACATACGTACTTCATTGTCTAACCCTTCGGGGAATACAGGCGTGATAGTACACAGTCATATTGTTTTTGCAGTTATTCTACTACATCTGCGCGTACAGCTTGAACCAGCTGCTGTTACGTAAAGACCTGTGCTGCTGGGCGAAGGGTCTGCAGATCAGATACAACATCTCACACCTGGAGACCTGGATTAAGGAGCATCTCGCTGAATATGGACAGAAGAGTGTGAGTCAGATAATATATTACATAACAATTCGGCCTTTAGACAAGGGGCCGTTCAAGTATTACGTAAGCACTATAGAGGGGCGGGGGGTCTTTGCTTTGCTTATTTTTGATGACATGGGGGGGATCCTTATCCCCCGATCACTATCTGATCGGGGATCTAGATATTGATTACGTCAGCAGTAATTATTTACTTTTTTACACATATCGCAACCCACACATTGTCTATGCAGAAAACGAAATGCATTGTCGGGGAATCCTACAAATAATGAATACTTTTAGGTACTCGCTTAGAACTGAGTAGGGGAATTACCGCGCGCTATTCACTTGTCTAAATTTTTTCCGTAAATTTTCCGTCAAAAAGAAGATTGTTTTGTTCGTAGTATGACTTAAGATTATAATATTTGTAACTTACTCTATGTTGAATACCGTGTCAGTAAAGTTTATTTAAATGAATATTATGTGCGTTACAGTCCTCTATTCCCATTCCAAACCTATTCCTTATTTCTAGACTTATAACTGATGCTCATAAATCAATCAATTGTACCAATGTTTACGTAAGCATGGGGGGGAGGGGTAAGAGCTTTGCTTACTTTTGCTGACGAGGGGGAGGGGTGGGTTAATAATTGCAAAAAATCTGCTTACGTAATACTTGAAAGGCCCGCAAGTAGCAATCTGAATTCAAAAAGACAAGCAAATAGAAACAAAATGTATGGAGATGACATTTGTCTACGCTCGAATTGTCGAAAGCTTATGTCAATTGAGAATTCTATTCTATTCGATTAGCGTTCAGGCCACTTGTCTACAAGCCCTGAGGTGTCACGATGACAGCGGGCGTGTACAGTTCGCGCAAAATAACACGACCCAAAACTATCGAAGAGCGGGAAAGTTTGCGCAGTGCATTTGCGTGCAAAATATACTAAAAAAGGACTACTTTTTTTATGGGATAGGGGAGCAAACGAGCAGACGGATCACCTGATGGTAAGCGATAACCGCCGCCCATGGACACCCGCAACACCAGAGGATTCGCAAGTGCGTTGCCCGCCTTTTAAAAGGGTTTGGGCCTCCGGCAACCTCATTCACTCGGCGAAACACAACGCAAGCGTTGTTTCACGCCGGTTTTCTGTGAGGCCGTGGTATCACTCCGGTCGAGCCGGCCCATTTGTGCCGAAGCATGGCTCTGCCACGTCAGGCCACTACTGGGCATCCACCATTTTGGTTAAGTTATTTTGCACCAACTGTAGTATCACTTGTGTTACTGGCGTCTATATTCTGCGGTTGCCGCTTACCATCAGGCCCGTATGCTATAAAAATAAAATCTACTATATTATTTTCCAGGTGGAAGAGATCCTAGGAGTGCTGAAGCCGATCACGCAAGCTGTGCAGCTCCTACAAGCACGCAAGTCCATGCAAGACGTGCAGAGTACTGTCGACATGTGCGCGAACCTCAACGCTATGCAAGTCTGCAAGGTAAGACGACGATGGGGCTTGGAATTAAATGGAATTTCTTGCCGGATTCTTCTCCATGGGATCAACCTTTTGGAACCGTGCACCTAGAATCATAACGTTTCATAAAAGCTTATTTGAAATAAATACATTTGAACTTCAACTTAAAGTAGGTAGGAGACCTCGGACCCTAGATTGAAACGCTCCGATTTTCCAACATTTCCAATAGATGTCGCTGACGTCACAGCATGGCAGAATAAGATTTTGCTTATGCCCAGGCTCTTCTCGTAATAGCCGGCGACGTCATGACTATCGCGATTATTGTGGCCGTTGATGATGAATATTATATATGTTACAGTCTAAACTCATAACCAGTCAACACTACTTTTGACTGCGAAAATCAGTCAAAAGTGTTTTTAACTAAGGACGTTGGTCAAAAGTACTTTTAACTGCAAAAATATCACTATTAAAGAATTAAGTGCAATAGTAAGCAAAAATCCATCTAGCAAGCATCAGCTTGGCAAATTAATTACACAGTGTAATAATTATCAAACGATGACGTCAACGGGAGCCGGTGACGTGCTTAGCGGTCAAACTTTAGGTTAACTGAATAGGTTATTCGATCATTCTAACTGAGAATACAAAATGAAGAGACTAACGGATTTCTGAAGTTTCCGCGAATATTAGAAATATTGAAATAAAACAACTTTACGGATTATATCGAGTTATATTAGTATAATACAATACAAATCCCGACGTTTCGGACCCTTTACAGCGTCCATTGTGACGGGCAGACTGACTTTTATTTTAATATGAAGAGACAAAATTTTCATCTACATAAAACAGAAGTATTAGCATCGTTCAATTTGAAACTCTTTTCCAGATCCTCAACATGTACACACCAGCTGAGGAGTACGAGGTGAAGGTGACTCGCGAATTCATCCACGAGATTCAGAAGAAGATGCAGGAGAAGGCGGGAACCAACCCTGACAAGGAACCGGTAAGATAATCAACCCATTTATTGTTCCAAAGTCAAAATCAAAATCATTTTATCTTTCTGATAGTAAACGATTACCGCCGCCCATGGACACCCGAAAACCAGAAGAGTTGCACGTGCGTTGCCTGCCTTTTAAAAGGGTTTGGGCCTCCAGTATCCTCACTCAATCGGCGAAACACACCATAAGTAATGTTTCACGCCGGTTTTCTGTGAGGCCGTGGTATCATAGCCGACCCGTTCGTGCCTAAGGCACGGCTTCGGCTTTCCCACTGTAAACTTGTACACGGTTGGGTACGAGTACCTCCCCAGAATGGACCTTAGTACTTACTAAATAACGATATGATTATATTTTGTTTCAGCAAAATCTCCTCATGGACTCCAAGATGATATTCTCAGTACAATTCCCGTTCAATCCATCACCAATCCGCCTGGAAGCCATCGAACTGCCAGAAGTATTGGAACTAGAGGGTCTACTCACCAAGATATAAGAAGACCAAGTAGACCAAACGAAAAGCCCGTATAAGTAAGGTTAATAATCAAGCTAATAGTTGTTATTGTTTTTATTTATGAACTTTAGAATGGTCTTCTTGATTTCTTTTAGAAGAATGAGTAGACCAAAGAAAAGAAAGTAGCGAAGCTTGCGTTAAATCACCAGTGATCATTTTTATAATGTTTTTTCATTAGCTAGAAAATACGATTGAAAATACCTTGAGAATATATTAAAACGATAGATAGTGAAGGTCTATTCATGAAAAGACCTCAAAGATAAATGTAGTATATGTTCAAACACTAGCTTAGTTTGTTTATAAAAGTTCCATAAATAGGTGGTCTTTTCACCAAAAGACCGAGTAGACCGAAAAGACCATAGGATAGACAATAGTTGTTATTAATTATAACAGAAAATACGGTCTAATAGTTACAAGATTTGTTTAAATAATAGATTTAATACATATTAGTTTATTCTAGTTTCACATTCAGTATAAAGGTTCTGTGTCCATTGAGGTGCAATGCTTAAAACAGTTTCTTACTACTTGTGGGTTTTATAAGTCTTAAGCTTAGAAAAGGCAAAATGTAAACAAAAATCATGACGCTGGCAACATTTACATTGCTTACAGACTAAAAATAATGAATTTAAAAAATCGATTTCAAGAATATTCTTAAAATCAATGAATTGATAGCCATTTGGATGGATTTGACCATGGGATATCCTGTATAGACAACTTTTTCTTTTTTAATGTCTTATTAAATAACTAGCCGATTTGCCGTTCATAGGCACTAAATGGCAGACTTACAGATTTGGTAGAACAATCTGTCAAATATCAAACATTTCCAAAATCATCGGATGACGTTTTGCCAATTTGTGAGTAAGTTATCTGCTAGTTATATGAAGAAGTGTAAAAAACAATGATATCTGAAGCTTACGCGAATATTAGACATTTTGAAATAAAACAATTTTACGCATTTTATCGGGTGATATTAAAAAATCAAATCCCTGGTCACAGGCAGACTGCCCGTAGCCATGGACGCTGTAAAGGGTCCGAAATGTGGGAATTTGATTTTGTTAGTATATCGGGGGAAAAAACAACAACTGTTTTATTTTAATATGTTTTTAAGCGGACATTGGTAACATTTCTATACAAATTAGCTATATAAGCTAGAGATGAATTTACATTTGAAAAAATATTAAAATGTCTTTGCAGTTACACCATAATGAACACATACCTTTATTCCTCACTACAACTTGCCATATATACAGGGTGGCGATTTAATCACCTGCACTGCTTCAACATGGTGTATTATTGATAACATATAACATATTAGACATAATTTATAATTTGTATCTTTAAGCAATCCCGTGTTAAAGGACTTGATAATTATTCAAAATTTTCACAAAACGATATGCACCCTGCAGTACGTTGATCTCTAGATAGATACATACCTACAATGAGTTCAAAGTCCGCGCTATGTCTTTGACTCTTTGTATACAAAATTTAAAGGACACTTTGATGAAAAATTAAGGTATGTTTTTTTTATTGATATGGGTAGTATTTCGTGGTCTGATTCACCTGCTAGAAAGATGCAGGTGATTAAATCGCCACCCTGTATACTTTTTTAACTGATCTTCGTTCCTACATTCCTATATAATCGATATAGCCATACGAAATAATTGTTCAATATCGGTGCCATTGTTATAAAATATTATTAAATAAATTGGTATCTATTTTTATTATTCACATTTGAGTTCAAATACTTTTCGTTAATAGTTTGAATATCAATAAACTGACTGTACAGTGGTCGCTAACGTGGATGTTGAAGTTGGAAGTCCTTATTTCGATTTCTATGTCGGTCAAAGAGTTATTGAGTTATTTTTCCATCAGGAAATTCACAGTAGCAGCTTGGAGTATATAGGTATATTCCCGGTCAATGTCAATATGTTCGCTCCCTATTAGGTGGAACCCTAAACATACCGACAAATTACTGTTAAACTCTGCCTAATTACGGGGAACACATGACATAATATACCATCTCGCCTATATTCCCTGAAAAAACTTTCAGGCAGAGGGGTGCTAATGTACATCCACAGATCGCCGGTATGTTTAGGTCCCATGTAATAGAGAGCAAGCCTATCTCCATTAACCGGACAAAATGTAAACCCCGAATTACTACTGTGAATGTCATAGAAAAATCCGCTAACACTACTCGATCTGAGAATCAAACTTAGGACTACTAGTATAGCAGTTGCGTTTGAATTAAATTCATAATAAAATGTCTTCCTTTTTAACCAACTTCAAAAAGGAAGAGGTTCTACGGTCGTCTGCATAATATATTTTTTGTTTCATAACTTGAACATCGAAATGTTTTAGTCATATTATTATTTTATTACATTTAAAAATCTCGTTTGAAATTAAAGACAGATGTAAAATCAACATCTTAATACTTTAAATCTGATTGAAATATGGCTTAAAATGATTTCACATAGATTTTATTCGACTCTGTAAAACATAACATTATTTATAATACATTCCAGCCTGTCTCAGCCATTCCTTATTAAAATAAGTTTTAAATCAACGAAGTTTCTTTAATATTTAGGTTTATATACATTTTTATAGGTTAACTAAATTTTGTTATTATTTATATTGATTAGTTTTAAATTCTCACTGATATAAACCATTTATAAGTAAAGATTTTCCTTTAGATTGATACAGGAATTATTAATGTTTCATAAAAAAAAATATACAAAATTAGTTTTTTTAACATAGCGCCCTCCAAAACGCTTATATTAAATAATGGAACAGATGATTTTGCCAAATGGCTCTTCAAATAACTTCGTGGTTTGCATAATTGCAGCTTGGTTTTCAAATAACCAAATTCAGTTTCATATATTTGTTGTAGGTTTTAGAAATGCCCTGTGGTTATCGGTTTACCCCGTGGTTTTGAATTACCCCGTAGTTTTCGAATTACCCGGTGGTTTTCGAATTACCCAGTGGATTTCGAATTACCCCGTGGTTTTCGAATTACCCGGTGGTTTTCAAATTACCCCGTAGGTTGCATATTGCCCCGTTTTAGAGAGTCTTTAGACAAAATACCTAAGCAGCGTTTTTTTTTAATATCAAAATTATCGCTCGAGTATACTGGGTCTGGGCCTCATAATACTTTCTCTCACTCTATCGATATGAAAATGACAAGGACAAGTAGTTTGATAATATTGTCAAAGTTAATTAAATAAGAAAAGGGTGTATGTTAAAATGTAAAAAATGCTACGGTAGCTTTTTTGACAAATATAAAGTGTCATTCCGTTATGTATAATTAAATTTAATGTTATTATAGTAAATATAGTTTATTAGCATTTATAGATAAAATATATTTGTTTTAGAAAAGTTGTAAAATATTTAATAACCAATCTTTGTGCCTCTAAACTACACGATATTGTGTCAACGTTTCAATGTTTTTTTTTTACTCCGTATTTCTTTATCGTGGATACTTTATAATGATTATATTTCTTATATAAATACCTAAACCCTGCAGACCAGAGTTCCCCAAACTTTTTTATCTGGCCGACCACTTGCTATATTTTTCGGGTTTTGGGTAGACCCCCTCACCAAATTTTATTTTTTTTGCAAATTTATTATACCATACCTACCCATTTAGATCTCATGGACCCTAATTCTTCCCGCTGATTTAGACCCCTTTGTAGGACGTCGTCAACCCCTGGGGCCGATAGAGACCGCTGTAGACCATACAAATATTTCTTCCTTACGGGAATCGAACACGCCACCCGTATTCCATATATCTGATAATAGTTTATTTTCTTTTTATTTAAACTTCTCTCCCCTGTTAATTTAATTATTTCGATGCTCGTATTATGTCGAACAGTGATTCCCAAAGTGGTCTATGTCGACCCCCAAGGATGACCTGTAAGGGGTCTATGTCAGCGGGAAGAAAAATTAGGGTCCATAAGATCTAAATGGGTATGGCACAACAAATTCGTAAACATTTAAATATTAGGTACCCAGAACTGAAAAATATGGCAAGTGGTCGACAACATAAAAAAGTTTGGAGACCTCTGATGTAGAGTAATGATTATAGTATCTATTTATATTCAAATTTATTATCAAATCTTAAAAACAATAAGGCCTACATGCTTGAAATTTGGTACGTAAATTACTTATAAAATGTAGATATCCGGTTGAAAGGGGATTGTGAAAATTCTCACGATATTATCAACAATAAGATTAGCATCGCCACACAGCTAGTTCAGAATATTATTACAGCTTTTCTAAAATATATGTTAGGACTCAATGATAGAGAATATAATTAAATAATAATGTTTAATTGTAACAATGTTACCATTTGCTAGGTGCTTTCGAAGCTATTAAAATATTTATTATTATTACAAATGGCCTACTTCAGCATTTACTTAGCAAATATACTTTTTTGAGTAGTAAATATGACCCGTCAAAATAGTATGGTTTGTTCTGCGTGAATCGGATCGCTAATAATTAACAAAAATGTAAGGTAGCTGTTAGTAATTGTAACATTAAGAAGTCCGACAACTGAGTCGTGACCGTGATGCTGTAAAGGATTCGAAACGTCGGGAATGAAATAATGTCAATACAATGCGATAAAGAACTGTGGGTGTGCTAGTACGCCTCTACCTAACTCTTCGGAGAATATATCTTCGTTTCGTCAAGTATCTTAATTTCAACGTCAAAAATGTTGTTTATTTCTATATACCGTGTAAAGATTGAACTGTAGAAATGCATATTAAAATCCAATACCTACTAAGAAGATGTCCCTAACATATAGAATAGAAGAAAACCTTTATCCTACATGTTAGGGACATTCTAATAACCATTATTTTATTATTAGACTAGACTCTGCCCGCGGCTTCGCTCATGTGAAGCTAAATCAGGAGTAAAAATTGAAAACCTTTGATAACAACATTGATGACCTCTTCTTTGTATGGGCCTCTATACATCAGAGAGGTCAAGCTGTACCTCATGATTAATTTAATTAATTGAGTTATGAAGTTCCCAGTACTATCTAACAGTGATAATAAAATTAAAATCTATTCAGTAGTTATTGCTCCAACCCGTAACAAACAGACAAGAATTTTAAAAATCACATTTTCGGATTCGGAGACGTTTATATACCATAACCCACGTGTTTTTTTAAATATGTATCTTCAATGTATAAACACAGCTTTTTTACAATTTTATAATAGTAGATACATGTAGATACATCGTCAGCTGATTGGTGGTATGGCTAAAGTGTTTTCTTTTATATATTAGTACCCCGAGCTTAAAAAACTTCTAAACTATGGCGGGTTCTTACTTCATTTTCTTATTCTCGGCAAATGTTGAAATAGGTCTTTTCTAGAAATCATCTGTATATTTTGTTTAAGAAAATATTGTTGGCCATCGTATGTCATTTGATTCATATGTATATTATGTTAATTTGTGTATTATGAATTAGTAGTATAAAATACAGTTATATTAAAATTAACTCTGAATTTGGTGTCGTTTAAAAGTATAGTGCAAAAATCTTAAAACCCGGTGACGTCAGTGTCGCTTTTAGAATGAAAATAATAGAAAAAGGCGGTTACTACTTATACCAAAATAGTCGGAAATTAAATTAATTTAAATTCTCTAAGCGATTTAGGTATTGAGTACCTACTTATTTTCTATAGAAAACGGAAAATGAAACCACTGAATGCAAATGATATACACCTGAAATTATTCAAAATGGCGTCGATCGAAGTGACTTTTTTTCCATTAATACATTCACCGAGTCAGATAAACTCATTTCACTAATACTATAGTTCCCAATGCCCAGAAAAATAAAAAATGGAATGATAGGAGAGCAAGCGGCTATTATAATACCATCAGGTGATTCGTCATTCGTCTTTTGCTGGCTTAATCCATAAAAAAAATTTGTATCACAATGGTAAAAATAAAAACGAATTTAAGCTTCTTTGATTAGTGTATCCAGGCTTATCTACATAATATGATCACTCCATTTCTTAGTTTTCTGTGTCATATAATCATTTGTAGTAAAATATTCGGCGTTCACGACACCTATGTTACATAGACGTTAAATAATTAGTTGTAGTATTTGAAATAGCAGATTTCTACGCAACACAGGCACTAAGTACTTATTTAGAAAATATATGAATCAGTATATTGTATGTAATTGTTATTATTTAATTTATTTATGTGTCATACATTCATTTACGACAATGCGTTATCGGTATGTTGTCATAGAATAATGACTTATTCCTTATTAAAATCGTAGTAGTGTGATATTTAATAGGTACCTAATTCTTGTTGTACTTAATGTATTAAAATATAGAAATATATGTACGTTGCGTTGTATATACGTGAAATTCTATTTATTAGGTGCTCAAGTTGAAATTATCGAGTTTAATAAATCAATCCCAATATAGGTAAAATATTATTGTACTTAATTCGTATAATATGTATTGAAATTGTTATAAGATTTGTTGAAAAATGCTAAATGTATAACAGAATCAATTTAAAATTTATCACAGTATTTGTAAATCAAAATTTCTATTATTGTCAGAGCTGAGAATATTTATTAAATGTATCAAGAATAATAAATTGTGTCTATTACTCTAAAATGTACGTATAAGCTTGTCTTGCGAGCAGCTTAATAGAAAATTTTATGAGATAAAATGCGGCATATGAAAAAAGTAAAATGTATTAAATTGTAGCAAAAAACCAAGAATGTATTAATTATTTTCTAAAGTGATGTAAACTCCCATTACATAGAAAGACAAGGTCAATTTTATGTTCTGAGTTCTTCTTAAACCATCTTTTGTAATAAATGTGCTATTAGAAAAAAAAATCCATTACGAAATTTGTATAGAGAAATGTCCATTCTTAATTCAGTATTATAATTGTATTTATCTTTCTTTTTTTGCTTTCTCTATACATGATGAATAAATAAAATAATTAAGGTATCTATATATAAAATATTGATTTAGCGCCTTTACAGAAGGGTACTTTACACATAGCAGAATAGCTTGTAAAAAAAGTGCTAGACAAATTTATATGCATTGAAAAAAAGCAATCAACATAAAAAAATATATTAATGAGTCAGTGCTAGCAAAAATGCCATAATGTGTCATAATTATTAAAAAAATATTGAATTTGAGTATAAAATAAAGTAATAACAAACAAAAATATCAAGACACTACGAGACGTTATCGTTAATAGTTTGTCGTATTCAATACGACATTCCATTATATAGAAATCTATAACCATTTAATTCGAAATATAATTAAAAGCAATATATCGCATATCTATGTAATTGTTTTAGAAATTAATTATTGAGACTATCTTATGATTACTAAGATATTTATGGATTTAAAATCATAGTAGAAAAATTATGTTGAAATTGTTTATTGTATTAAAATGTTTCCTCTCCGCGTGTGATGTGAGTCCTATACATTCCTTATAGATGTTATGTTATTAAAATCATTTATTAAATAATATATTTTTTTAATTTACCTTTGTTTAGCTTCAACGAGCAAAAAGGCATAAGTCGACGAATATCTTATCTAAAATGCCATTTTACATACATATATTATCTACCCCCGAAAGCAGAATGCGCGTCTGATATTAGCCATTGCGAACAGCCGCGCTGGTCAAATAACTTATTGGTCTTCCTAAGTAAAAATATCGAAACCAGTAGCCCAAGCACAAACAACTATCGAATTCGTATCGTAAACGAATGAGTTTTTTTCTGCTACAAATCTCATACATACATATTTTCACATCTGTCTCCCATTGGGGTAGGCAGAGACTACACTTGCTAAGATCCTGGTACACCACTTCCACTTCATCTACGTTCATTAGCTCCTCATACAAATTATTCTCGATTTTGATACGAATACGTTTTCGAAAGTGTCTGTGCTTGGGCTACTGGACAAACACGAATGCAACAATGACGATCCCAACTGTCTTCACACCGAGTTTTTATATTAAAATTTATCACGGCTAACCACTTGCGGAGGACTTCAGACGCGCGTTATTTCGAGGGTACAGGGGCCCTAGTCTGCTATTTCAATTGACTCAGAATGACCGTCCAATGGCACTAAATGACATAAGAAATGACAGATTTCGTAGACAAAACTGTCAAAAATCAACCATTATGAAGTCACTGAATCACAATTCTGACACAACTGAATAGTAGACTCGGCACCCTCTACTGTACACACGCCTTTTTCCCACGGAGATAGAGGCAGGAACTAGTACTATTTTGCAAACTTTGTAAGTACTACTTTTGCTCCGTCCACGTTGATATTATACCCAGGCCCGTATTTCCCCTTAGGCCCACAAGGCCCTGGCCTAGGGGCCCAGCCAGCATAGGGGCCCCAGAACCCGTGGCGGAACCTGCATACAAGCTCAAAAGCCTGGCTTGGCCTATCTAGATACTTTATCGAAAATATTCTTTAAAGTCTTGAAAGGGTATTACGCATTCGCTATTTAAAAGTTAGTGGTCTTATTGTGGACGCACTTTTTCCAGGACTTGTCTAACAAATTATCAAATAAGACTTCACCTAAGAAAGAGTTGAGTTACGGTCGTTTATCTTACTCGCACACGCGTGTACTTTAACATATCTTTACAATGCACATGTTCAGAAAGTACTCATTTACTAGGCTATAAACAGCTACAGAAAGTATCTCTTAAAACTAAAAGGAACTTTTTAATTTGCCGGTTAGGCCAAGGAGTTCACATACTGTACAGGCAGATTTTTATCCTCGCATAATTACTTGTCAAAATGTTGTATGATCTTCTTGCTAAAAGGTAGGAGATTCCTGAAATTTTAACTTGAGATATTGGCCTTGTATGAATACGCATACGTGGATGGTGGACGTCGCGAATTATTTTGCATTTAAAAACGTAGATTCATATTAAAATCAAAACTAATTCGGTTTCGTGTAGTCAATCTAACATCATAAAACGTGGAATATACAGTGCCGGATTAGCACCACCTGGGCGAGATTTTCATCGGCGCCAAACCCATACGAAAAACGGCAAAAAATATGCAATAAATATAATCATAGATTTTATATATAAGCACATCAACAAAATCTAGGGATATTTTAATTCTAAATTAACTAAAACTTTTAGTGTAAAAACTTTCTTCAAAATTTTAAGGGATTCATTAGCTCTTTTATTCTTCCTAATTTTACTAAATTATATTTAAAAACAAATTATGGTGCCTAAATTCTGGAAAGGCTACAAAAATCAGTATTTATGTTATTGCTTTTCTGTTGTTTTTTACTCGTAGAAAGAAAATGTTGTTACCGTTAACTTTTTAAAAATGAACTGATTACGTAACACGCGTACCATGTCGTTATTTAAGCCGGCAAGAAATACTTCTAGCTGTTAGTAGACATGTTGTTAAACATGGTCTAACGCGTAGTTTATGATATCCAAGTTTTGATCATGTTATCGAGCTTCAGGAGATGTAATAGAACTGCATGGGTACAGGCAGAAATCATGATACTTCTCCAAGACCTATCACGATTTCTGCCTGTATGGTCGAAGTCGAAGCACATCGGTAGAATTGGTGAGAGGCTTGAGCACCTTCCTTCGGGAACTCGTGCGTTGCCAAAGTTCTCGAAGAAAATTTCTGTAAGCCATCCTTTTCACCTCTACACATGGTAAATGGTCGTTGCTCAAATCCCTCAAACTACAGACCGATAGCCATAACCTCCATTTTCTCGAAGATAATGGAGTCCATTGTCAACTGCCAGCTCCTTCGGTTCGTAGATGATCTGCTGCATGACCAGCAGTACGACTTTCGTAAGGGTCGATCGGCTGTTGATCTTCTTTAGGGTATACCTGACACATCGTTGGGCTTAGGCGATCTAAACTAAGGGGAAGCCTTGGCGTTCAGTTTGGACATAGCGAAGGCCTTTGATCGGGTATGGCACAAAACACTTCTTTCGAAGCTTTCTTTCTATGGGCTTCCCGAGAAACTATGCGAATAAGTCACCAGCTTTCTTGCAGACAGAAGCATGAAGGTCGTAGTCGACGGTGAATGCTCGGATTCCACACTTATAAATGCTGGTATCCCTCAAGACTGTGTGCTATCGCCTACTTTGTTCCTCCTCTATATCGTCGACTGCCACTATATTTCAAACCAACTAGACCCATTGGCGCTGCGAAGAGATTTGGCCTCGCTATGTATCTTCTATCGCCTATAGGAACGATCCCTGCTGTAGTAGTAACTTTCTACCTTGCACAACAACACTATGGAATGAACTATCGCCGGCAATATTTCCGGACAAAATATGACCTTCAAGCCTTCAAGAGAAGAGCGTACTCCCTTTAAAAAGGCCGGCAACCCACTTGTGACTCTTCTGGTATTGCAGCCGTCCATGAGCGGTGGTAATCGCTTACCACCAGGCAATCCGTCTGCTTGTTTTCCCCTATCCTATAAAAAAGACGTCGTACTCTCTATTGCATATTGCATTCTCAAATTGCTTAATAGAAAGAACGGAACTTGTGCAAAGCCTGCTGGAGGATGACCAGCTGCCAGTAACCGACCAAGCAGTGCAACAAAGGTTACGTGAAGTTGGTCTACATTGTAGAAAACCGTTAAGTCTTCCAGCTCTTCGATGTGGCAGACGCGGTATACGACTTACACGGGATACGGAAACATTTAATGGGGTCTGATCAACAAAGGGCACTTGTGTCCATAGCGAGTCTCATTTTGGATTTCATCCTGAGTAACGGAAAATACGTGGTTAGAAAACACTTGACACGGTCTGCCGCCTCCGACACCCACAGAAAGTCCATCCGTAAGACATAAGAAGACAGAAAACGTAGAAAAATACCTCAAAAAAAAAATCCAAATCGGTTTATAGGTAAATGGCCGAATAATCGCGTAACGTACAAAAAAAATAGAGACGAAAACCTCCCCTTTTTTGAAGCCGAATGAAAATGGAATGATTTCGAGATGGGGGAGGGGGGCCCCAAATGCCAAGTGCCTAGGGGCCCTGGCCCCCTAAATACGGGCCTGATTATACCTACGCACGTGTCAATCGAAAGTACTACGCACCTGATCATTTTTGAAGAAATAGGTAAGGTTACTATTTACCTATATCGATTTAAAAAACTAACCAGATTACGGAAAACACCGAAGAAACACATTGTTACAGTGATGTCCTAACCGTGGTCGCAAGCCGCTAAGATCTAGGTATAATAGATGCTAACAGTTACGGTGGCATGCAAAAATTGTTTAAGAATTGACCTGGATGGCACGAATGGGCCGGCTCGACCGGAGTGATACCAAGGCCTCACAGAAAACCGGCGTGAAACAACGCTTATGTTGTGTTTTGCCGAGTGAATGAGGATACCGGAGCCCCATACCCTTTTAAAAGGCGGGCAACGCACTTGTGACTCCTCTGGTGTTGCGGGTGTCCGTGGTCCATAGTGTACTAATGTACACCTACGCTACTGAGAATTTAATAGAAAATTTCAATAACACTGCTCAACCTGGGATTCGAACTAGGAGCGCTCAGGACCACTAAGCTAATGAGGCAGTTAAAATCATTGAGGTAGGTTTAATTTTTTGAATTAACCCTATCTGTCAATGTGCCACCGATCGCTCAGAACCTCAGAGTAACAATATTATGACATCAGAACAATGACTAAAGACTTGTTTGTGTTAACAATTTTACGTAACACAACATTAATTCAAATTCAAGTCACGATATTTCGCAGCAAACGTAGGTGGTTACCAGCAGCGAGCCTACAGCTTATACCTAGGTATAGCAATATAGGTATTATATGAAGGACACTTTCACAATAATTATGATAACCCGAATTGGTAACGAATAATAAAATTCTAATTTATATTCTTGATATCATATCTAAAGAACGTCACTCCAAATTATCATAGAGCCGGCGACACGTTTCAACACAAACTTATAGGAATCTACTTAATTGCCTGTCAGCCAGTGCCAACATCCCTATTTTCAGCCTAATTTAAATTAAATTTAGCGCGCGGTACAGCTTTTTTGGTAAAACTTATACTCGACAGTCAACGGAGTCTGGCCGGATGAGTGTCTACGTCAGAATCCCGCATTACCCGCAAAGAAATTAATGATATCAAACTTTGCAACGTCATTAAAAAAAATCTAACCTCGAAATTTTAGACTAACACTACTAGGATCGAAATCCAATCGAATCGAATAGCTCATCGAAGTAGGATTCGATTTGGCTTATGACTGAAGTGCATTTTATGTGTGCTGAGTTTCCGTCGATCCTAATTATGACAAAACTCGTCTCGAAACTAGTAGGACTAGGGTTTCCAACTATATTGTTAAAAAACAATATAATACTGTTTTTAACAATATAGTATCATAGTCCACCACGCTAGCCTAATGCGGGTAGGCAGACTTCACACGCCGTCGAGAAAATCTCTCGGGCATGCAGGTTTCCTCACGATGGTTTCCTTCACCGTTTAAGCGCGTGATAATTAACTATTAAGACGCACATAACTTCGAAAAGTCAGAGGTGCGTGCCTTGGATTTGAACTCGAAACCTTTGACTTGGCAGTCCAATAGTCATATCACTAGGCTATCACGGCTCCCTTTATTTCTTGTAAAAAAAGTTGGAAACTCTATTATTATACCCAGTATTTCCATTCAGTGTCGAACATGTGTTGACTATTGTGTTGCATTATCTTGAAATTGAAACACACGCTTCTGGGAATTAGATAGAACTCCACTTTTGTTTGTGTATGAAAGCAGGTCCCAAGTCCGTTTCTTTTTTGTAAGTATCAGAAATAGTCGTCTTATACAAAAGGATTGACAGATTTTGTCAATGACATTATAAAGTTAAAGGATTTTGTAGACAACCGGAAAAACGAAACGAAAAAAATTCTGAAGTAATTGAAAACAAAATTTTGAAAACAGAATCGTCATTCAACCAATCACGCTAAATTCCTACAGTTTGGTGACTCCAACAGTTTGCTGGTATGTTTAGGACCCTTAATATACTCAATAGGTGACGACCCTATTGCCATTAACCGGACACAAATTCTGTACTCTGAGCTGCTACTAGGAAATCCATAGGAAACCCCAATTAACATAGCTCCGTGCTATGTTATTGGTTGTTCCTAACGGTGAGCAAGGTCGACGAGGTCCGCGAGGAAGTGTTGTGTTGCCGTTGGGGACCGGTGGTGTTTATGCATCACACTTATTGTCTCCTATGCTGCCAGCCCAACTATTTCTCCTTAAACCTTACCTTTTAAAAAGAGTGTGAAAATATTTTAACATTTTCGGCAACGCGCGAGTATATAATAATACATAAATTTCTTACCTGTAGAAATTCACAGTATATACAAGATTTTTTTGTGTTTTCAAAGTTACATGACTAACGTTGTTTCATGGTTAGTGTTTACAGACTAACTGAGTATTGTTGAATGCTGTCAGCCAGCCGCTTCTTGGTGTCTTCTTACAATAGGCTACTTAGTTTTTATGGTGGCGTTTTTGAAGAACTGAGCTCTTCATTCATATTGATTACTATAACTTGACTGAGCTTTTTATTGCCTTAGGAAAACGTTGTGGGTGTACATTAGTACGCCTATGCCTAACCCTTCAGGGAACACAGGCGTGATAGTATGTTATGAAAATGTTTACTATAAATTAAACTTTCTGCCTCGCACAACAAAACTGTGGAATGAACTGTCGCCTGCAGTATTTCCGGTCTAATACGACCTTCAAACCTTCAAGAAAAGAGCGTAATCCCTTTTAAAAGGCACCGCACTTTTGACTCCTCTGGTGTTGCTGGTGTCCATGGGCGGCGGTGATCGCTTACCATCAGGTGATCGTCAAGCTCGTTTGCCTGCAATCCCATAAAAAAAAAACAACAAAAACAAAATTAAAATCGGTTAAAAAATAATGAAGACAAAAGCATTTTAATTTTATGCTAGACGGAGAACGACTTGTAGATAATTGTGACGACACAACACACTACGCCATACAAATTCTATTACACTATAAAGCAGGCAAGGGACAACGCATAGGGGATGCGTTGTCCCTTGCTCAATCCACAACACACATGGTTAAAACACCAAATTACAATCGGAAAATTTTGTTGTGTTTAAATAGAATTTAAACATATTTAACAAGTGGCCCTAAATCTTGGAATTTTATTAGGCAAATATGTTTTCAGAATACGAATTGTATTTGTAATATTTATTTATATTTTTCTTTATGCCTATTATTCTTCCCAATTTTGACGATCTCTGTGGTTTAGTGGTTCGAGCACTGGACTGCTGACCACGAGGTCGTTGGTTCGAATCCCACAGGACACAAATATTTATGTGATAAAATAAAAATATAAGTGTTTGTGTTCGTCTGGGTGTTTCTTATGTATTATAAGTATGTATTTACAAAAAAAGTATATTTAATAAATCAATTTGTCTAGTAGGTACCCATAGTACAAGCTCTGCTTAGTTTGGGAATAGATGGTGCTGTGTTAATTGTCGCAGAATATTTATTTATTACTAGCTTCTGCCCGCGGCTTCGCCCCCGTGGAATTCGGTCTGTCATCACATCCCCCGGGAACGGGACAAAAAGTATCCTATGTCCGTCTCCTGGTTCTAAGCTACCGCTCCACCAATTTTCAGCGAAATCGGTTCAGCCGTTCTTGAGTTATAAATGGTGTAACTAACACGACTTTCTTTTATATATATAAGATTATAATTACCCAATTTATTTCGGGGGCCATTAACTCCCAAAAATGGCCCTGACTACAGCTTAATCTTACGTCTATCAATCATGAATCATAGTTACATAGGCACCATAGTTACCACTTACATACCTCATTGGCGATACGGGTAGGTACCTATATATTATGTACTAGCTGACCTGATAGACGTTGTCCTGTCAAAGTTTCAACTAACCACCTCGAAAAATTTGGTTTTCCATATTTGTAATACACTTAGCGCCATTGATTTCTGAATACCTTATTTCTGATCTATAAAAATTTTTTCACATTGTATTGACGTGAAGCATGGAAATATAAACAGACATACCTACATAGATAAAAATCTCAAATATCTGTTTCGGCATCAGTAAAGATTAACGCACGTTGCATTTTTTTTATTATTATATTTATTTATGTATTTAATTACTAGATTAGATGGAAACTCTTTAGTTTCTCAAATAAAGTGTGCGCACTGTATCTACACTATGGAGGTTTCACATTATAAAATGAGTTACTATATGGCTGGATGCTTTAAAGAAGAAAACAATAAATAAATAAATAATATTGTCAAAATTGTCAACTCAAAATGACACCTGCTATCGAATCAAATTTCATTGCGGTAATAACGATGTCGTGTTAGTCCGCTAGAAAATAAGTTGTCATTTTTTGTTTACCTACTCAAATATTTAGTTTTTACACCGGCTTGTGCTCGCTGGATAAATCCTATGTATGTCCCGTGATTCCCTGTATAAGTAGAGTTAGAATTACTGTACTAATAATCAATTCCTGGTCACAATAATGGTTTCTGATTGATCTGCTTTATTTTCTTGTTTTATGTTATTTAGTCCCTGTAAGTGTATGTTTTTAATTTTATTACTTGATTCTGTTATAATTTTTGATCCATGTAGTCTAGTACTGAAATACTTGAAAAAGAAATTGACTTCAATGGTTATTTTTATAAGTCAACGTTTTCAAAAATTAAAATTTTAATAACTTTTGATAGAGAGAACCGATTTGAATTTAAAATAGCCTAAATGTTAATCCAAGAAATAGGCTATGAGTTCCTGCCCACTTCGTCCAAATCTCTTCAGTAGTTATCATTTGATGCGCGGTCAAACATACAGACAAACCGACAGACAAACCGACAGACAAACAGACAGACAAAAGTTCCAAAAATAATGAAATGGATTGTGTTACCGATTCTGAGTCCCCCAAATTAGTTTTTTTGTAAATATAAGCAATGTACAGACACGGCTCACTTACATTCTTATTATATGTAAGATAAGATTAAGGCCATGCTCTTTTCTACAAAAGCCAATAGCAGACATTGTCCTACATTATAACACTCATATTTCATACAAAAAATATGATGTCTGGACGTTAAAAGACCATGATTCTCAGAGTTTGTTTCGGCAGTTAGTAAGGAAGTAGCGATCCCATCTAGTTTAGTGTTCAAAATCTGAAACAATTCGTAAAAATGTCTAAATGATATATTTACAGAAATAAATCTTCGGATAAACCTATTTATCCGTGTTTAATCTTCTTGCATTGCATACTACAAGCCAACAAGAATTGGGGCATCTCGCGCGCGCTAAACTAGAATATATGAACTAGGTATAGGTATGTACAATTACATAGCTAACAGAATTGACATAGTTATGTTAAAAGAAATCTGCCACTTTCTATTGCCACTGGCATCGATCAAGATTTTTATGATTTCACATGTAAGTATGTATATTTTGACCAAGTTTTGTCACAGTAAATAACATAATATAAACTAGATTTATGTATGTGTTCGCGCTTGCGACTCCTCGGTGTTGCGGATGGCGGCAGGCGAGCCGTCTGCTCGTTTGCCTTGCCCCTGTGCCATAAAAAAAAACATTGTATTGATTTGTTTATAATCTATGGTTTATTTTCCAGTGTAACCTACTTGCTTAATTCATTCTCAGCTTGCACACGACATAACATTGACTTTGGCACAGAAATGTTTATGCTGAGCCGTGGGAAACCTATTGTTCGATAAGTGAGGTTACTTACTAGTAATACCATCCTTGTGTGTTACATGATAAGTACAGTGTTCTCACTATAACATTTTTTAAGTTGGTAGAAGTCCGCTGCTGAGGTGCTTCTGTTGGTACCTCATTGTCAAAAATATTCTACCGGTAATCAAAAATGTTAGCACATTATTAGGTTCCGGTTTGAAGAGTAATGTAGCCGGTGATATTAATGGGTAATCTTAGGTCTCCAGATGAGGGAGTGATACCACTGGTGTTGCTGGCGTCCAATAGGCTGCTGTTGACGCTTAGGCGGCTCACAGGTGTTTAATTGTCATCCTATTACTATTTAATAAAAAACCTTATTAGGCAGTTTCCTTGTTTTGTTTTTATAACCCGCATATTTAATCTATACTAATATATAAAGCTGAAGAGTTTGTTTGGTTGCTTGAACGCGCTAATCTCAGGAACTACTTACTTATGTACTGGTCCGATTTGAAAAATCCTTTCAGTGTTAGATAGCCCATTTATTGAGGAAGGCTATAGGTTATATATCATCACGCTACGCGGACGAAGTCGCGGGCAGAAGCTAATAGGTAATAAGTCCCTAGTCCTACTATCAATTACTTTTTATTAAATAAAGCTTCCGTGCGCGACTTCGTCCTCGTGGAATAGTTACTTACTCTTAGCGTGATGATATATAGCCTTATGCCTTCAAATCGGACCAGTAGTTCCTAAGATTAGCGCATTCAGCTTTATATATTAGTATAGATATAGATAGATAGATTAAATATTCTAATTTTGAATGGGCCGGTTCGACCGGAGTAATACCACAGACCACAGCCTCACAGAAAACTGCCGTGAAACAACGCTTAGGCGGAAAATGCAGTTGTGGAGTCCCATGTAATAGGGGACGAGCCTATTGCCATTATAAACCAGACATAAATCCACACTCCCAGCTGCTATTAATTAAGAATTTCATAGAAAAATCCTAATGAAAATTTTGCTCGAACCAGAACCCAGGAATTGTAGTATAGCAGTCGCACTTTTAGGACTAAGGAAGTCTTTCAGTCAGAGTTAAAAAAAAACAGTTCTAAAACATTCAACAATCTACACAAATTAATATTGCCTTTTTGCAGCGATCTCTACAGTAGGTACTTATAATGTAAGGTAAGGTTATCTTACATTATAAGTACCTATAAGTATATAGGATACATCGCGTTACGTATAACGCGATGTATCAGACTGTACCTAGTTTTTTTTTAAAAGCTTACTAGCAATGTGGATCGCACATTACTAGTATTCTTGTTAACCCCTCATGCTAAGCTAAAATGCTTGTGTTACGAGTGGGTTCACGTCTGTAGTGCAATGGGTGGGTTTCGAACCGGCAACCACATGATTGCAAGCCCTACCCATTAGGCTACCGCCGCTTCTTAAAATTGTTTATTATATTTTATTTATTTTCAACCATCATCTCCAGAGTCTTGCCCCAAAAATGTTGCGGTCGGCTTCCAGACTACCCAGATGCGGCTGAATCGCAGCATTTTACACGAAGCGACTGCCATGAGACCTCCGCAACCCAATTTCTGGGCAATACCGAATTCGGAGGATAGACTGGTGGTCAGGCTTTCTTTTGGACTACCACTAACAATTATCCTAGATATCCGTATGACCATCGGGACCGACTTCTACTCTCCGAGGCACGGACGAGTTTCGATGTGTTAATAATGGTCACCCATCCACACACTGACCGTGGCGAGCGCAGCTTAACCTCGCAGATCAGTTGGTCAGCTTAGTTATTACGTAGCCACGAGCCCGTTTTATTTTATTTATTTTCAACCAGTGTTCCTAAACTAAAAAAGATTCTATGTAACTATTTTTTCAACGAACAGTCGAACACTGAAGCATTTGTCAAAACTCTGTGTGCTTTACCTTTTTTTTTCTAAGAATTCAATTGTAAGCGTGAGCCCAGATTGTATCTAAGTAGTTCTTTTTTTTTTCTTGTATTTGCTTTTTATTTTGGTACCTACCTACCTATACTTATGTACCTAGGTGTAGCGTAGTCTCGGTTCACGTCTACGCACTATCTGTGAATACTTGTAATTGGCCCTCTTGCAATATTATTCCTACTAACCGTATATTATCTGTAAGTTTTCTGAAGCAATAAAATATAACAAACTACTTAAAATCAATAATTTTAATAGGTTAATAATGTTACAATATTCACGACCATATTGACGCAGGTGCCATCAATTTTCCGCGCGAGTTGTGTCAGTAGGTACACACAGCGATATAAAAATGCATACACTACCAGTTCACCCGTATTGCATCGTAATAGCGACGTTTGTTGTATACAACTGTGGCTTGACGTGTTGTCGTGTTACATTACTGTTTTCTTTTCATGCCATATTGATGTAAAACAAATGTACAGACGTGAATAATTGTTATGTGTGTGACAAGTCATAGTTTACAATGATAATATCATGTTTATTAGTTGGAAAAATGATTGTTTTATAAACAAGTTACATAAAGATATTTCTCGTGTACCTACTAACCTTCGAAATGAAATGAAATGATATTTATTTCTGTCTAGGCGCTCCTTGTGTTGCTCCGCATCGCTGTCACTGTGGCGAGGTTGTCGACAGCCTCGGACATCATGGCCTATCGTGTTTCAGGAGTGCAGGCCGCATAGCGCGGCATGCCAGTATTAACGACATTCTTCGTCGTGTTCTTGCTACCGCCGGCGTACCAGCTGTTTTAGAACCTAATGGCTTGGTGCGACGGTGGGAAGAGACCAGATGGTATGTCCCTTTTACCTTGGAAAATGGGTAGGCCTTTGGTATGGGACGCAACCTGTGTTGATACCCTTGCGCCATCACATCTTTCAGGCTCAGCTGGCTGCGCTGGCACTGCTGCTGCTGCTGCAGAGACTCTCAAGGGGCGCAAATAAAATATTTAATTTGTGTTATTAAAATAAAACATTTGACTTTGAACTTTGAAATGACTAAGTTTACATTCACGAATTCCAAACATTTACGAACCCAATTGTCTGTAGATGCACCGAGTTTTTAGGTACCTATATTAAAATGTAAGTAACTACTTAGTATTACAAAAACACCTGCGGACAACTTCAGAGTCTTCAGACAGACACGATCATTCGACCGAACTGTAGATATCCTAATCGACCTAATAGTAAAATGACACAGACGGAACAGAAATGACAATTAAACGAAAGAGTGGTACTAAATATTTTAAATCCTTGACTGTACCTACTTACTAAATTCGCCCTGCTACATCTCTTAAAACAAAGTCGTTAACATAATGATAAGGCAAGTAGAGGCCGCAGGTGCTTATAAAATAAACCAACTTGTTTAATATCAGCTGACGAGTGTAATCAACTCCCAGCACACACTTTGAAAATATTTTCACCGACTATAATTAAGCCACAGTTTGACAGCGCGTTTGGCGCGAAACGGACGCGCCATCTTACCATAGAATATATTATTGTGATTTATTTTTAAATTCAGGTAGTGGCAGAGGAAACTATTTTAAAATATTGAATTCCTTCTAAAAGTGCGTTAACATTTTTCAGTTTTTTTTGTGTGTTTTTAAAGTGAGTTTTAATTTATAATATTTGGGTAAGCACAATATTTGAAATTGATTCAAAAAGACCTTTATTTAAATCAAAAGCCTTTAGTGTCGGTTGCGTCAACTGAATTTATTTTATTAACTTGTTATCTGTATAGGCAAACGCATATTGCGTTACACTCACACTTCGCTTGTATGTTTTAGTTCCCGCGTAATAGGTGGCGAATCTATTGCCATTTATGATTTAACCTACCGCAGAACCTAACTCCAAACATAACAGTTTTCTCTCGGAATAGGTATATCAATACACACAACATAACCTGAGAATTGAACGCAGGCCTCAGGCTCAGCGATAGCACTCGTTATTGTGAATCACAATACACGAGAAGTACCTACTTAAGTATATCACAATTTGTGATATACGTTATAGAAAAACAAATTCTCACATAAATAGATCCGGACCAACTTCCTGGAGGTCATACAAAGCTCCGTATGGGGATCAGACCTACAAACCGCAGCACAGAAGTCGATCCTTCATGCACTACGCTAAACATCGTCAGTTTTAAGTTACATAACTACACATTTACGACTTCTTGAGACCTAAGTAGCTATCCGGCCGTTATTAATTTTTATAATACCTCCACGCAGCATGAAAAAAGGGTCTAAGTAGACAGAAAGAAGGACAACTAAGTGATAATATATCCTCGACAAATGGCGAGCCGAATTTCCCGGATTCGCTTCGGCACTTGGTCACTAACAATAACATTATATATAAAGTAAAAAATATTATTGCTAACTTGTGACTTGTTGGCTGAGGTTACGGGAGTGATAGCCACTATTGTTGGAAAATATAAATCATTGTGTACACGTGTGTCCGCGAATCATATTATGATTCAACAGTATTAACAATTTTAGCCTTTAGCCTGGTTAGAAATAGCAGGATTCCCGAAGAGATAATTAATATCTACTTACATACATATACCATCACGCCTGTTTTCCCCGAAGGGTTAGGCAGATGCGTACTAGTGTACAGCCACAGTTCGCCGGTATATTTAGGTCCCATGGAATAGGGGGCGAGCCTTAATTGCCATTAACCGGGCACACATTCCAAACTTCGAGCTGTTACTGGGAATTTCTTAGAAAAACTCAATAACACTGCTCGACCTGGGAATCGAACCCAGGACCTCAAGCGTAGGCTAATGAGGCAGTCTGAGAGATAATTAATACACGCGTCAAATGGTCAAAGTATTCATATACCTAACAATAATATAACATATTATGTTATCTATAATCTTGAGAGAAATTATCGTCATTAAAATTTATCTTATCCAGTACATATTAAAGGATTGAGATATGGATTTTAATCTAAGTAGTTATCTACTTAAGTAAACATTATGAAAATTAGACAGCTGTAGTTGATTTGCAATAAAATATCGACGGATGATACACCAAAATACCAAATCCAGCTAATATCAATAAGTATGAGCAATTTTAAATGGCATTTATATGTATATATAGTACTTTATATATTGCAAGCATGAATGAAGGGAATCATTACATCTCATTTCTAACACTGAGATACTACTCTGCTTTGGACCGTCGGTTTTTTCTCGTATTCGATAATATAGGTACCTTTGATAGACTTACGTTTGATCGCCTGTTCGCCTGATGCTGAGCGACACTGTGACCTACGATGGAGCGCGCTTGCCTAGAAGAAACCAATTCACTCGTGATTTATAGACACCCAGATAATACCTAATTGAATTTCGACAAACCAGATTAAAAACACCAACGTATTACCTAAAACTTCAAAAATAGATTAAAACCAATTTATAATGTATTGCGGAACCTAATACGGCGCTTGCACACGCACTTGGTAAGTTTAGTAGTCAGCGTAATGAATATTTTCCTTAAACTTACGTAAGTAAAACATCCTTAAAAAATACCCAGTTTAATTTTTTCCTTGTCTCAATGAGAACAATTTGTAACTTTACCGTCACTACATAGTATAAAACAAAGTCACTTTCCGCTGTCTGTCTGTCCCTATGTATGCTTAGATCTTTAAAACTACGCAACGGATTTTGATGCGGTTTGTTTTAATAGATACAGTGATTTAACAGGAAGGCTTATATTTTTTATACAGCACCATCTTGTCCCAAACTAAGCAAAGCTTGTACTATGGGTACTAGACAATGCATATAATACTTATATTATTTTTTTTGTAAATACATACTTATAATACATATTAGCTTGTGTTAGGCTGTAATATGATGTGTCTGCAATCCTTTTCCGATTGAAAGAGAGGGATTAAATTGCCTTTGCCGCTCTAAAGAATAATTAAAAGCGACAATAACTTGTCAAAAATTAAAAATGGTAGCAATAACAGTCTGCACTATGCTGTGATTACCATCTAAACAATGATAATAAATAAATAAATTATTTATTGGACACAAACATCTAAGATTATAAATCGAAAAGATTTCCCTAACTCCTGTACTAGTAAAAACTGTGTTGCAGGAGCTAGTGTCCTCCCCTTTAGTGGTCATTACAATTTGTTTTGTACATTACATGATGTTTACTGATTACAGTAATCTTTTAGCGTAGGTAGGGCTGCCATCACGTAAATTGCCGACCCCGGATAAACACGTCAAAAATCCCGGACATTTGGGCGAAATATGGTGTTTTCCCCGGACACCTCTCAAAAAATATTGCCTCTTGAATGCCCGTTATTATGGATGAATTTTTGATTAAGATATATTTCAATTTACCGCTTATTAAAAAAAATGGTGTTTACCCTGACAACAAAACTGTCCACAAAGTACAAAAACCACATCAAACTGTCCAACTGGACACATTTTAAAAACCCCTGCCGGACGGCCCCGGGACACCCTTCAAACTAGGACAAATCCGGGGAAACCCGGACGGATGGCAGCCCTAAGCGTAGGTAAATCTTCAGATTGAATTGCAATCTCCTATGAAATTGCGTTCCTAATCAATTATGAAACGATTAAGGTTAGTAACTATGTAGCTACCTAAATAGTTTACATTGTGCGTTTTCTCGTTAAACCTGTCACAATTAGCAAATAAACCTCGTTAATTAATAACGTAACATTATATAATTAAAATATTTAACGTGGGAGAGCCATGCTTCGGCACGAATGGATAGAGTGATACCACGGCCTCACAGAAAACCTTGAAACAACACTTACGTTGTTTCGAGTGAGTGAGGATATTGGAGGTCCAAACCCTTTTAAAAGGCGGGCAACGCTCTTGCGACTCCTCTGGTATTGCGGGTGTCCATGGGCGGCGGTAATCGCTTACCATCAAGTGATCCGTGTGCTAGCTAGCCCCCGTATCCCATAAAAAAATATATATAAGATAATACCGTTTGATAACTATAATTATATTAAGTCGGTGACAATGACAATCGTTAGTCTTAGAATGCTCTAAGTCGTTAGTGGTAGTCAGAAACCCATAGAAATACAAAAACTATGAAAAATTCATGTGAAAAGCATGAACCAAGTAATTTGTATTCCTGCAGTCACTTTTTATAATAGAATGTCAATTAAAAACACTATTAGCCTGCCTCATTAGCCAAGTGGTCCTGAGCGCGACTGCTACGTTAGAGGTCCTAGGTTCGATTCCCAGGTCGAGCAAAATGTTATTGGGTTTTTCTATGAAATTCCCAGTAGCAGCTCGGAGTTTGGAATTTGTGCCCGGTTAAGTGGCAATAGGCTCGCCCCCTATTACATGGGACCTAAACATACCGGCGAACTGTGGGTGTACATTAGTATGCCTCTGCCTAACCCTTCGGGGAATACAGGCGTGATGGATTTATGTTAAAAACACTATTTAATTAAAGCCTGACATTGGAGCCAATTTGTAGTATAAGTATTCCTGGAATAATTTATCGGTATTGCCGAGAAATTGAGTTGTGATAGCTGACGGCCTGTGTAAATATCTATTGATATTCAGCCACATCTGGATATAGACTGAAAACCGGGTCCAACATAGTTTCGACGACCTCTGTGGTTTAGTGGTTCGAGTACCGGACTGCTGACCATGAGGTCGTGGGTTCGATTCCCACAGGACACAAAAGTTTATGTGATGAATATAAGTGTTTGTGTTCGTCTGGGTGTTTCTTAAGTATTATAAGTATGTATTTACAAAACAAAAAGAATATAAGTATTATATCCATTGTATAGTACCTACCCATAGTACAAGCTCTGCTTAGTTTGGGACTAGATGGTGCTGTGTAAAAATGTCCCAGAATATTTATATATTTATATTATATTATATATAGTTAGGGAATAGTGTTGTGTCCAATTTGTCAAAAGACTAAGTAGAAAGATATAGGGACCTACTGTATTGTCCAACATTGCAAAAGACTACGAAGAAAAATACACGGTATTGTTCAATTTTTAAGGTTCAGTTGGGTACCTACTACAATTTTGTTAGTATCTTCTATTTATTATACTGACTTACTTTATAATTTTTAAGTAAATATTTTTATAAAGAAAAACCTCTGCCCGCGGCTTCGCTCACTTGAAGCTGAAAAACCAACAGAGATGATCTCTTCTCTATAAGGTAAACGCAGCTATCAACGACCCATCGAAAATCTGTAGTTATTACCGACCTATAAAAGTAATTCGAAATTTTTACGTGACCAGAACTATTCTAGCTATAGGTAGGTAAAGTTACACACGCGTTTATTCCTTGAGCATCGTATACTTTTATTTTAGTGTAAGTAGCTGTAAAAAAAAGAGATAAAATACTTTAGTTACTGCGGGGCAGCGTGGACCCAGGACTTGTCGTACGGTTCCCTTGTTCCTTCAAGTAAGTACGTGACTATACAAACAAATGACGTCTAATCTTTATCTTATATTACTAAATGTATTCATTTAAGTGTCAACTCTTAATTTCCTAAGACATTTTTTTTATAAAAAGTAATTTGAAACGATAAAACTTTAAAATTAAAATGGGATGGTGTTAGCTTCATCAGTTTTAGTCGTGGCAGCTATCGACGACCCATAAGTCGGCAATGGCAGCAACGTAACTTTTCGTTTTATATTTCTTTTATGTTATTATATCACACTAACACAAGTATTTTTATGGACCAGTTTAAATCTAAGCTATCAGTCTTTATAAAAATCTATTAGCGACTAAACTTTTTTGTCTAGTTTTTACCTTTTAGCGTTGTCAATTTAACCAAAGTTATGGTATTTTTCGAGGATCTATATTGAAAAGTTATAGTAATAAATCCCTGTTTTTGTGTTTAAAACAGTGTGCATTTGTTCATATTATGTGTGACATTAATCAATTATAATCAATTTTATAGTCCGAAGGTCAATTGAATTAAAATAACCATTTTTTATGAGTCGGTAATACAATTTATGTTTATATTTACATACTGTATTACCGACCCATGAGGGTCGGCAATAGCAACTATAAAGAAGCTATTACCGATCGTATATAGATTACTAGCTTCTGCCCGCGGCTTCGCCCCCGTGGAATTCGGTCTGTCATCACCTCCCACGGGAAGGGGATAAAAAGTCTATGTCCTATGTCCGTCTCCTGGTTCTAAGCTACCTCTCCAACAATTTTCAGCCAAATCGGTTCAGCCGTTCTTGAGTTATAAATGAAGTAACTAACACGACTTTCTTTTATATATATATAGATAAGATTTAGTTTCTCACCTACTTTTATGACATAATAGGTACCTATTAATTCAATTAATTAATCCTTAAATTAAAATATATGTGTATTAATAGTACTAAGTTGATTAATTAAAAGTTTATAATTATTTAGTTCATAGGTATTACTAAGAAGTACTAATTTGTTTTATTAAAAATAACGATAATAAAAAAATACGAATAAATATTTGCATTTTTATTTTGTTTTATTTTATTAAGATCGGTAATCACCATTATCACTAGCTTATATACATTCCATTGCTGGAAAAAGGCCTTCACTCATACACGATCGGGGATAGCTGCATAAAAATCGTTAATAGCGTCACAGCCGTTTTTATGGGTCGGTAATAGCAACAATCGACTAAGTCACATTATAAATTATTTTTTACAAGATACTCCTTTATTTAAATGTATTTGATTCACTAAATACATTTTTTATACATAACACTAGCATATAAAATGAAACTATTAATCTTTAGAGGAACCAGTATACTAAAAAAATATGGTTGATTTTAAAATTGCCTTAGGGGGGTCGTTAATACCTGCGTTTACCTTACATTAGAAAGGTCAAGATGAATCTCAGGATCAGGTTCCGTTTAATTATTTGAGATAAGAAGTACTTACTTATACCAGTTTTTAATTTAGAGCACATACTTTCTAACAGTGATAACAAAATTAAAATCTATTCAGTAGTTTTTGCGCCAACCCGTAACAAACGGACAAGAATTTTAAAAATCAAATTTTTGGGTTCGGTGACGTTTAAATACCATAACCCACTTGTTTTTTCTTAAATATCTTCAATGTACAGACATAGCTTTTTTACAATTTTATAATTTATATAACTTAACATAACATCACGCCTGTATTCCCCGAAGGGTTAGGCAGAGGCGTACTAATGTACCCACATTTCGCCAGTATGTTTAGGTCCCATGTAATAGGGGGCGAGCCTATTGCCATTAACCGGGCACAAATTCCTAACTCCGAGCTGCTACTGGGAATTTCTTAGAAATACCCAATAACACTGCTCGACCTGGGAATCGAACCCAGGACCTCTAGCGTAGCAGTCGCGGTCAGGACCACTTGGCTATTGAGGCAGTAATAATATATAATAGTTAATTTCTCTACTATTATAATTTATATAATAGTAGAGAAATTAAAAAATATAAAAAATAGTAGCCCACCGGTATCGGGAGCAGGATCCAAGCTATTATAATTATGGTAGTTATTATGTTCTGTATTTCAGGTGTCCTTTACAAGTAAAGATAGGTATTCTCCTTCTTTCTGTCTTTCAATTTGTCGTAAAAACTAAGTAGAAAGATAAACTGTACTGTTCAATTCATTTTTCAAGTGTTTATATTTATTTATTGATTGCAAAATGTACATACTTATAAGAGTAATACTGTAGTAATGAGTACATGACCCTGTTAGGGTATCACAAAGGTACAAGATAACATTTTATATTCTTAACTTTAATCTAGGTACAGGATTAGGTAAAAATCTATATACTTTATACTTAGGCTTTATATAAAAGCCTGCTGCCTCATTAGCCAAGTGGTCCTGAGCGCGACTGCTACGCTAGAGGTCCTGGGTTCGATTCCCAGGTCGAGCAAAGTGTTATTGGGTTTTTCTATTAAATTCCCAGTAGCAGCTCGGAGTTAGGAATTTGTGCCCGGTTAATGGCAATTATAGGCTCGCCCCCTAATACATGGGACCTAAACATACCGGCGAACTGTGGGTGTACATTAGTATGCCTCCGCCTAACCCTTCGGGGAATACAGGCGTGATGGTATATTATGTTAATATATAAAGCTAAAGAGTTTGTTTGTTTGATTGTTTTCTTGAACGCGCTAATCTCAGACTACTGGTCCGATTTGAAGAATTCTTTCGGTGTTATAGCCCATTTATTGAGATAGTTAAATAACTATGATAGCGAATAACAGAACCGTAATATAACGTTTTTCTATCTTGAAAAAAATCTTTAATCTCTTGAGGCCCAAACCCTTTTAAAAGGCGGGCAACGCACTTGTGACTCCTCTGGTGTTGCGGGTGTCCATGGGCGGCGGTTATCGCTTATCATCAGGTGACACGTCTGCTCGTTTGCCCCCCTATCCCATAAAAAAATGAATCGTCCGCTGTCTTCTTTAGGGTTCCGGTCTGCATGGCAGTGAAAATCAGTATTCTAACACATCCTCACACGGTGGCTAATGGCATATTGGGTGCCTGCTTACGCCGAACAAAGGATAGACATAATATAGTTTCTACAAAAAACTAATCCTCAAGATAAAATAGGTAGGTACTGGTTTTTGAAAGTCAAACTCACGAAAGCGTGAGGTGGACTTTAAAAGGAAATCTAAAATATTTGTTAATTTTTATTCTTAAGGCGCGGTGAATAGACGATGTTTAGGTATTGGAGGGGGTGAAGCAGGTACGTGGGGCACAACTCAGCACAAGTAGGCCCGCCCACTGCGGGGCGCCTCGGACGAATTTCGGCGATGCGCGACGTCCTTTTAATATAGAAACGTAATTTCGAAACATTTGTTAGATGTACGATTGGCTTAGCGCGCCGCTGTCCGGCTTGACACCGCGTATCGCAGACACTAGATACTAAGTTCGAATCTCATGATATATAATATTCCTTTTTATCTTTTTTTTTTAATTTAAAAATGTACTAACTACTCTTTTCGTATTTTTTAAATAGTAAATCAATTAGTATTATTTTCTAGAAATTTGAATAGAATATTGAGAAAGTTTTAACAGATTCATCAGATGAGTAATAAATAATTAATCATTCAGAAATAAAATGGCTTGGGCGTAGAATTGCCAATTCTAGAAATGGCAGTGTCAAAATTGTGAAAAATTTATATAAACAAGCATTTTTATTCCCCAGACTAGCCCCTGCCCGTGGCTTCACTCACTTGAAACTCAAAACCAACAGTGATGATCTCTTCTTTGTATGGGTCTCTATACATTAGAGGGGTCAAGCTGTATCTCAGGTTCCTTTTAATTATTTGAGATAAGAAGTATACCAGTTTTTAATTGTGAGCACATACTTTCTAACAGTGATAACAAAATTAAAATCTAATCAGTAGTTTTTGCGCCAACCCGTAACAAACAGACAAGAATTTTAAAAATCACATTTTTGGGTTCGGAGACGTTGATATACCCCAACCCATTTGTTTTTTTTTAATATCTTTAATGTACAGACACAGCTTTTTACAATTTCATAATAGTAGAGATATGCATTTTTTTCAGAATCTAATATAATAACGGTCACCAAGTCCGATGGTTTATTCGGGAGAAAAATAATATAGGTACCGACATGTAGGGTGTCACAAAAGACTGTAGTAATTTGAAAGCAAATAAATAGCGCAAGCCATAGCACCAACCAACAGCATAGCCACACAAACAGCTGTTTAGTAGGTACATATTTTCTCGACAAATGTCGTAATTAGGGTTTCCGGGCGAGAATTCCCGAAGCGAGAATTCCCGGGAAATTTTGCTTTATTCGATTCGAGACGACAAAAAATGGGTCGATAGCTTGAGAAATCTGAAGACTTACAAAATTAACTAATATCGTACCTAAATATGAAGATATGTATGTACACACATCAAAAAAAGTTTGCGATCACTTTGAAAAATCTAAATCTCTTTTTTTATGGTAATTTCAAACAGGGTATTTCTATTTAAAGAAAACACACAAAAACATTTTTTCTTGATAAAGTTGAATTTAAAAAGTTATATCAGCTTAAGCTAGTCGCAATTTTTTTTTGATGTGTGTATAAATATTAGTGCACGAAAAATCGACTCAAAATGTTTAGCATGTTTTAGAACAAAAAATAACCACTGATTTCTAAAGTTTACGCAAATATTACACATATTGAAATTGAAAAACTATACGGATTCTATCGCCAAACAAAAAGAAGCATAAGGACCCGTGTAAAGGAACACATTGCTCATGTTAAGAACCGTCGTCCCAAGAAGTAAGCAGTTTGTGAATACATAGTTGACATGGCCTAGCACTATATCATATTTGATACCACTTTGGAGGAAGTCTGAGATTGGGGCAGACCTAATATGGTCCAATTTAACCCGAAAAAGACAAATATGCGAGTTCACTGCAAAAAAAACTGCCGTTGGTCGTATTTTCTCGTTTTGAGAGCACCGCTTAATTGCCTCAGCCAATATTGGAATACTTGGTGTCGACATATGAAATCAAGTCATTCTAGAAACTTTCTGCCTCACATAACAAAACTGTGGAACAACAGTGTTGTATAGCAGTCTATGGCAGTGTGTCGACGGCGCCGGACCTATGCACATTTATCATGATTATCACTCGTTGTGAACTTGAGATTTTCAGTAATTACTTTAAAAAATGTCGAAACATTGATCTTGTCGAGATTATCCCTCGACTTATCACACGAGACCTCTAGTTACTAATCTAATAACCAGAAAAATCTAAAAAACCAGTAAAGTAGATCAGTCAGTTCTTACAACCTGTCAAGTCTTATATACCGTTCCAGTAAGACAGTCGTACCCCTGACAAAGCCCAGTACTATGTCAGATTTAATATACTGCAAGTCCTTGCAAAAGAAAGCAGATATCTGCCCAAGCTGATTCGCGAGACTATTTAAAATACAAAATTTCATTACCTGCTTGGAACCCCATTATATGTAGATTCCATTAAATCTAAATCCAAAGACAAAGGATAGGATTTGCTCATTCTATGTGAATCGGGTCGCAAATACTTAACAAAAGTGAAAGCTAGCTGTTAGTGATTCGACATCTGAATCTACTGGTGACCATGGATACTGTAGCCTATAATGGATCCAAAACGTGTGTAAATAAATAAAATAAATAAATATTCTGAGACATTTTTACACAGCACTATCTAGTCCCAAACTAAGCAGAGCTTGTACTATGGGTACTAGACAATGGATATAATACTTATATACCTTTTTTTTTGTAAATACATACTTATAATACATAAGAAACACCCAGACGAACACAAACACTTATATTCATCACATAAATTTTTGTGTTCTGTGGGAATCGAACCCACGACCTCATGGTCGGCAGTCCGGTACTCGAACCACTAAACCACAGAGGTCGTCAAAATAAAGTAAATATCAATATAACACTTGTCTTCATATATTTTCTTGAAGTCCCGGGAATTTTCGGGAAATAGTGATCGAGAATTCTCGATTCCCGAGAAAACAGATGTCGAAAAATCAGAAACCGAAGTCGCAATTGAAAGTGCTGTCCCAGAGTTCTCGTGCTCAGAATCCTTTTGTAATCGAAAATTGACTTTTTGTGAATTTTTTGCATTTTTCATGCTAATTTTATAAAGTCAAATTTCAAATTTCGACATGGCAGGTGGGACTCGCGGTGGCTTAGTGGTCATAGCGTCTGGCGTACCTAGCCAGAAGACGCAGGTTCGAATCCTGCCTGCGAGTCGAATTTTTCCTTCACTAAATAACTTTATCGAAAATTGAGATTAGATAATGATTTTAAATTTTGAAATACTACTAACTACTAATTTTATATCATGTGATTTTTTTGATAAATTTTATCAACATAATTATATTGTGGCCATCTGCTATCGTCTAAACTATAGTTTATTATTACTGAACTTATTACTATTTCGCCTTCAAAGTTGTTCATATAATGTCATTATAAAAAAAATACTATGGCTCCCTAAAATCATGAAAAATAATCTGCCGCTCCTCAATGACCTCCTATCGAATTACTAGTTGTTACTACCTATAACATGCTGTAACACAATGTAGGTACATAATTATTATATGCTTATGTACTCATAAGAAGTTATCTCCGATGGTTCATGGATTATGGATAGCCCGGTAAACTTTTATTTTTACTATAAAAAAAGTTAAAAAATGTATTAAAAAACAAAGAACAAAAAAAATCAAATTAAATAATAATCACTGAAAAATTATTTCTAAAAAGAAAATGAACAAAAAGTTAACATATCGAAGCGGGGTTTGAACTCACGCTTAGTCGCACATAACGCATATCTTCCTACTGCAGAAGACCGCTAGACCAACCCAGCTATAGAATTACGCATCGAAATAAAGTATTTATAGATAATCAGGCAGGTATGTGCTTACTTTACAACTTCCACCATTTATTTTTGTTTCATAGAATAAAATACAAATAAACAATACATAGAATACGAATACGATACAATCAGATACAAAATATTTTTGAGCGGCGGGCGGAACAAAATGACACAGGTCCATCAGGCAGCGCGCCTCAGCGATCACTGTCGCTCCGCCTAGAAATGAAAGAGAAGCGAACAGACGCCTCGATGGCGCGGTGTTTCGTTCGACTCGTGAGAGTTATTTATCATGAAATTTATTAATTATTAAAAATATCTTATTTCAATCGATAAATAAAACCGCTAGCGTACTTTATTATTATATATTACGTCAGTGTTATTAATTTTATCAAGATTTGTTTGTAAATAATACAGTTACAATTGCAATAATTTTGAATTCAATGGTTACTTTATGATTTTTTTCTATCGAGAAAATTTTCCGCAAACATGTTTTGGACCGGTTAGTGTACTCATAAATATGATCAAGATTAACATATATTTTTTTCACTGCTTGAAACTGTATACTTTTTGCTAAATAACTGCTTTAAGAAGCCTATTTTGACTATTCACAGCGCCTTAACTGCCTCATTAGCCAAGTCGTCCTAAGCGTGACTGCTACGCTAGAGGTCCTGGGTTCGATTGCCAGGTAGAGCAGTGTTATTGGGTTTTTCTATGAAATTCCCAGTAGCAGCTCGGAGTTAGGTTAGGTTAGATATAAAGCTAAAGAGTTTGTTTGTTTGATTGTTTTCTTGAACGCGCTAATCTCAGACTACTGGTCCGATTTGAAGAATTCTTTCGGTGTTATAGCCCATTTATTGAGGAAGGCTATAAGCTATATATCATCAAGCTAACGCGGACGAAGTCGCGGGCAGAATCTAGTATAAGATAATTGTCCGATTTGTCAAAATAGTAGCGTTCCATGTTTTGTCAGTTACTGTCACCTGTCGAATTGCCCCTTGAATGCAGTCTTTCAACTTGAGTCATGCACTCGTGCTACATTGCTAATTGAATGCAATTTACTTGATGGACCGGTTTTCAGAGTTCCTCAAACAATGGCATAAATGGAACACCTTGCGTCCACATGTGGAGTAAATGCAATAAACTTTCTCTTCAATTTATCAATCAATTTATTTATCACTAGCTTCTGCCCTCTAATATTTTTAATGAAGATTATAGACCTATGTATGTATATTAAGCGAAACCATACAATACGCGCCTGATAGACAAAGATATGAAAGACGAAGAGCACTGAGGCTTTGCAGCCTCAGCCCCAAGGATAAATTGGGGCGAGCCTGTTTCCATTAACCGGGCACAAGTCTAAACTACAAATTACTACTGGGCATTTCATAGAAAAACCCAATACTACCTTTGAACGACCTGGGAATTGAAATCAGGATATTTGACAATGCGGTGATACCAACAGCAGTTTGTGTGTAATTTGCTCAGATAAATTTTGTTAATTGATAAGAACAAAAAAAGACTTAGACATGAACTTGATTCGTCTCTATGACGTCAGTTCCGGATCACTTGTTCCTTTAGAATATTATCTAACAAATTCGTTCTGCACGAACTGTGAGGTTACTCAAACGATGCGGAGGCCAGGGTCAAATAGTTAAATAACTATGATAGCGAATAACAGAACCGTAATATAACGTTTTTCTATCTTGAAAAAAATCTTCAATCTCATGAAGCCCAAACCCTTTTAAAAGGCGGGTAACGCACTTGTGACTCCTCTGGTGTTGCGGGTGTCCATGGGCGTCGGTTATCGCTTAGCAGCAGGTGACACGTCTGCTCGTTTGCCCCCCTATCCCATAAAAAAAATGAATCGTCCGCTGTCTTCTTTAGGGTTCCGGTCTGAATGGCAGTGAACAGTATTTTAACACGTCCTCACACGGAGGCTAATGGCATATTGGGTGCCTGCTTACGCCGAACAAAGGATAGACATATACGTATAGGTTCTACAAAAAACTAATCCTCAAGATAAAATAGATAGGTACTGGTTTATGAAAGAAGGAAATCTCAAATATTTGTTAATTTTTATTCTTAACTGCCTCATTAGCCAAGACGTCCTAAGCGCGACTGCTACGCTAGAGGTCCTGGGTTTGATTCCCAGGTCGAGCAGTGTTATTGGGTTTTTCTATGAAATTTCCAGTAGCAGCTCGGAGTTAGGAATTTGTGCCCAGTTAATGGCAATAGGCTCGCCCCCTACCCTATTACATGGGACCTAAACATACCGGCGAACTGTGGGTGTACCTTAGTACACCTCTGCCTAACCCTTCGGGGAATACAGGCGTGATGGTATGATGGTATGTTTCAATTTCAATAATTATGTCCAATATTCACGTAAGTCACAAAGTATTAATCATTAAGTATTTAAATAATTTAACATTCTTGATAAAACTCTATGATTATCATCCGTATCTTCAATTAGGAATTTATTAGGTACTTTTTAAGATAAAGCTTATCTGAAAGATAAATATATCAACATCAATATCTGTAGGCACAATGTAGACAGCTTTTATATGTTACTAGCTTCTGCCGCGGCTTCGCCCCCGTGGAATTCGGTCTGTCATCAAAACCCACGGGTACGGGATAAAAAGTATCCTATAAATCATATTTATAAATAATTTCTTGTTAACCTAGTTTTAGGTATTCCTCCTCCAATCTATATTTCTATACTTCTACTAAAGCTGAAGAGTTTGTTTGTTTGTTTGCTTGAACTCGCTAATCTCAGGAACTACTGGCCCGATTTGAAAAATTCTTTATATTATTATTATATTCTTAGATAGCCCATTTATTGAGGAAGGCTATAGGCTATATATCATCAAGCTAAGACTAAGTAACTATTCCACGCGGACGAAGTTGCGGGCGGAAGCTAGTATTATAATATTTTTAATTGATTTCCTTAGCGCGCCTGAATGTTGCGTTTCGAGGAATATTTTTGGCACGCTTTGAGGAATACCTCAGTTTTATATAATTATTATCGTTTAAGGGTTCGGAGGAGCTTCAATTGTCCACAAAAACAAATATTATTCGGATCGAGATGACCGTTAATCAAGATTCCTACTGACTACTACCATTTTTTTTAAGCTTACTAGCATTGTGCGCCCATTACTAGTATCCTTGTGCTAAGCTTAATGCTTGTGTTACGAGTGGGTTCACGTCGGTAGAGCAATGGGTGGGTTTCGAACCGGCAACCACATGATCGCAAGTCCGACGCCCTAGCCATTAGGCTACCGCCGCTTCTCCTACTACTATGTTCTTCGCTGGATATAAACGACCGGAAAATCCTTTCAAACGTGGTAAAGTTATTAAGAATTGCATTCGCTTACACTTATTTCCAGTGAAGTATTTTGGGTGAAATGGTAGAACAGGATCAGAATCCAAATAATAACACACTTTAATTAAATTGTGTTTGAATTATTATTTATTTTAGTATTAGCGACTGCGTGACTGACTTTTCACCCGCGCTGCCCCGGTCCTAAGAGTCATAGCGTGATGTTAAATAGCTTAAAACATTCCTCTTAAATCACTCTATCTATTAAAAAAACCGCATCAAAATCCGTTGCGTAGTTTAAAAGATCTAAGCATCTTTGTTTTATAATAAGTAGTGATTACGTTTGTATTGGAAATTCTTGAACTTTTTTTTACTTGGACATAAACATGCCCAGAGTCTCTTTGTTTCGTTTGAAATATTAATCGTTATATCTTCTTCACACCATCACGCCTGTATTCCCCGAAGTGTAAGGCAGAGGTGTACTAAGGTACACCCACAGTTCGCCGGTATGCTTAGGTCCCATGTAATAGGGAGTGAGCCTATTGCCATAACCGGGCACAAATTCCAAACTCCGAGCTGCTACTGAGAATTTCATAGAAAAAGCCAATAACACTTTGCTCGAACCCAGGACCTCTAGTATAGAAGTCGCACTTGGGAGCACTAGACTAATGAGATCTTCTTCATCATCACTACTTATTATAAAACAAAGTCGTTTCCCGCTGTCTGTCCCTATGTATGCTTAGATCTTTTAAACTACGCAACGAATTTTGACATGGTTTTTTTTAATAGATAGAGTGATTCAAGAGGAAGGTTTTAAGCTATTTAACATCACGCTATGACTCTTAGGACCGGGGCAGCGCGGGTGAAACCGCGGGCGGGTCGATAGTTCTATATAAATATAGGTGTGAATATTACAAAGTCTATCTTCTTTTAGCACAACACCGGTGAGAGCCGTAGGTAGGTATATGTATGTAAACAATGCGTTATCTTATTTAAATAATCAGTGATATCATTGCACACAATTATCATTTCTAGTGTGTCCGAATAGCGAGCGATACGTACTAAGTCATTAATTATACAAACATATTTAAAAAGTGCTTGTAACAGTGATAAGGAAAAATCAAATGTCATTATTTTAGTGAAGGAAAAAATCGAATTGCGAACAGGATTCGAACCTGCGTCTTCTGGTTAGATACACCGTGAATATATCGTGTTTTTAACTTAATTTCTTGGTCAAACTGTATCTCAGTATCAGTTTTTTTTTTTAAAAAAAAAGCTTACTAGCAATGTGGGTCGCACATTACTAGTATTCTTGTTAACCCCTCGTGCTAAGCTAGATTGCTTGTGTTACGAGTGGGTTCACGTCGGTAGTGCAATGGGTGGGGTTCGAACCGGCAACCGCATGATCGCAAGTCCATTTAAATTGACTCAGAATGACCGTCCAATGGCACTAAATGACATAAGAAATGACAGATTTCGTAGAGAAAACTGTCAAAAATCAACCATTATGAAGCCACTGAATCACAATTCTGACACAACTGAATAGTAGACTCGGTACCCAGTTTTCAAGTTAGAGCATATACTTTCTAACAGTGATAACAAAATTATAATCTATTCAGTAGTTTTTGCGACAACCCGTAACAAATAGACAAGAATTTAAAAAATCACGTTTTTGGGTTCGTTTACATTAATTAAGTAATATTTTTTTTTGTAATATCGTCAATGTACGGACACAGCTTTTTTACGATTATAGTAATAGTAGAGATTTTAAAATCTATTCTTCTATAGTAATATATAAAGCTGAAGAGTTTGTTTGTATGTTTGTTTACTTGAACGCGCTAATCTCAGGAACTACTGGTCCGATTTGAAAAAATATTTCAGCGTTAGATAGCCGATTTATTGAGGAAGGCTATAGGCTATATATCATCACGCTACGCGGACGAAGTCGCGGGCAGAAGCTAGTTATTTATAGACCGATTTTGACCTAAATGATAAGCTATGAGACGATCCTCTTGGGGAACTATAAATTTGCTCAATGTCAGACCATCTATTCTGAAGATACGTAGAAAAATGTTCGAACTCTGTTCTCTCTTTCTAATTGTTTTATTTATTCTTCTAACTCTTATTTTCTTTCTTTTCAGATAAAATGGTGTACATCAAATTAAAATACTTGTCTGCTAGTTTTAGTATTTATTAATTATAACAAGTTATTTTAAGGTTATATTTAATATAGTGTGTAGTGATAATGAGTGCTAGTGATAATATCAACATGGATTCCTCGTATCCAGAAACTAAAATTGACTCGGTAAGTGTCATACTTATTACATACCATCACGCCTGTATTCCCCGAAGGGTTAGGCAGAGGCGTACTAATGTACACCCACAGTTCGCCGGTATGTTTAGGTCCCATGTAATAGGGGGCGAGCCTATTGCCATAACCGGGCACAAATCCCAAACTCCGAGCTGCTACTGAGTATTTCATAGAAAATCCCAATAACACTTTGCTCGACCTGGGATTCTAACCCAGGACCTCTAGCGTAGCAGTTGCGCTCAGCACCACTAGGCTAATGAGGCCGTTATATTCTTCCGGCATAAGTCTATATGATGTGTAGGTAGTTAAAATGTCCATGAATCATATTTGTATTCATAAAAAAATGCTTTCTTTAGCACCCCTATGCCTTTTTTTTTTTTTTTATGGGATAGGCTGGCAAACGAGCAAACGGATCACCTGATGGTAAGTGATAACCGCCGCCCATGGACACCCGCAACACCAGAGGAGTCGCAAGTGCGCTGCCCGCCTTTAAAAGGGTTTGGGCCTCCGGTAACCTCAACTCACTCGGCGAAACACAACGCAAGCATTGCTTCACGCCGGTTTTCTGTGAGGCCGTGGTATCACTCCGGTCGAGCCGGCCCATTCGTGCCGAAGCATGGCTCTCCCACGTGAAAAATTGCGATGTTGCCAGCGATCTAGTTTCCCATTCCTATGGGAAATTAATCTTAGAAGTTGATCAAAAACAGTTTCGAATCAATCTTACTTAGAGGTTGATCAAAAACAGTTTCGAATCATTCTTACTTAGAGGTTGATCAAAAACAGTTTCGAATCAATCTTACTTAGAGGTTGATCAAAAACAGTTTCGAATCAATCTTACTTAGAGGTTGATCAAAAACAGTTTCGAATCAATCTTACTTAGAGGTTGATCAAAAACAGTTTCGAATCAATCTTACTTAGAGGTTGATCAAAAACAGTTTCGAATCAATCTTACTTAGAGGTTGATCAAAAACAGTTTCGAATCAATCTTACTTAGAGGTTGATCAAAAACAGTTTCGAATCAATCTTACTTAGAGGTTGATCAAAAACAGTTTCGAATCAATCTTACTTAGAGGTTGATCAAAAACGTCAAAAACAGTTTCAAATCAATCTTACTTAGAGGTTGATCAAAAACAGTTTCGAATCAATCTTACTTAGAGGTTGATCAAAAACAGTTTCGAATCAATTTAAGAGGTTGATGAAAAATATTTTCGAATCAATTGTATATGTTGATCAAAAACAGTTTCGAATCAATGTTAGAGGTTGGTCAAAAAGAGTTTCGAATAAATCTTAGAGATTGATCAAAAAGAGTTTCGAAGTAACTATAAGTACCTACTTAATTGAAGTTGTTTTTTGTCCTATGATATTTTATGTTGTGCAAATCAGTTTTTTATCAGTAGATAAGATATAAATTTATTATCAAATTTAAACACTAATTATATGCAAAAAGCAGCTGATGAGATCGACGAAATGATCCCCGAACATTGATAAATAGTTAGGTTAGGTATATAATTTAATATCCTTGAATTATGCAACTTGCAGTAAATCAAAGATTATTAAATGAGAAAGACCATGATTCTCTGAGTTTGATTCGGTAGGTATTCTTTCAGAGGTCGCCAACAAAGAAATGCCGTCAGATATAACGAATTACAGACACAATTCATAATCTTTTGTTCTTTGATTTGATTAAGTACTTAAAAAATATATTTTCAGAATTACTATTTAACATAACCATTTTATCATTTATTGAAATAATATTACTTTTATAGAAAAAATCCAATGTCGTTTGGGACTAACATTTTCATGTTTTATAATAAAAATATCTCAATACAAAATAGGTAGATAATTAAAAAAAATACATGATGCTCGTTATTCTTAACTTCGCTTCGTTAATTGATTGGTTTTGTTATAATTGATTTTTTATGTGAAATAATAAATTGTTTAGATGTCGTAAAATTCAAATCAATATAAATACTGGTAACTAGTGCGTGCAAGCCTTTATATAATATACTGTATATGACTTTGAAACCATGTGACATATTTAAATGGGAGGTTCAGTAATTAGAATAAATGTAATTTCATCATAATTGTAGAAAAAATAAAAATATTGTTTCATCTCAGATGGTGGAAACTAAATTATTGTCTTTCATCCATTCAATTTCATTCTGTATACACGATTTCCCTGTGTCTAAGTCGCGATTAGGGGAACAAAATGTCTCTAAAAACCTAAAATAACATATTTAGTTAGATATATTTGTGCTAGGTGCAATAATTTTTTTTTATTTTTTATAAAGCTTACTAGCAATGCGGGTCGCACTTTACTAAGTAGTATTCTGCTAAGCTAGATTGCTTGTGTTACGAGTGGGTTCACGTCGGTAGTGCAATGGGTGGGGTTCGAACCGGCAACCACATGATCGCAAGTCCGGTGCCCTAGCCATTAGGCTACCGCCGCTTCAATATATTGAAATCAGGAAAATAATCGACCCCAATTGTCAAAAAACACCGAGTTTTACAGACTCAGCAGACGTTGCCGGCATAAATAAAGTTCTAGAACCCAAATGCAGCGCCACCTAACGGGTCCAAGTGTATTTTTTTTTATAGGATAGGGGAGCAAACGAGCAGGCGGATCAACTGTTGGTAAGCGATAACCGCCGCCCACGGACACCCGCAACACCAGAGGAGTCACAAGTGCGTTGCCCGCCTTTTTTATTTTCAAACCATCCAGGGACCCTACTGGTTTCTGACACTTACGCGAATATTAGACATTGAAATAAAACAATTTTTTACGGATTTTATCGCGTTGTATTAAATTTTATTTAAGTAATTCCCGACATTTCAGATCCTTTACAGCATCCAATATAGAATCTATTAAATCTAAAGCCAAGCCCAAAACTGCAAGACCAAAGGATACGGTGAGCTCGTTCTGCGTGAATCGGATCACTAATAATTAACAAAAATGTAAGGTAGCTTTTTTTTTATGAGATAGGGGGGCAAACGAGCAAACGGATCACCTGATGGTAAGCGATAACCGCCGCCCATGGACACCCGCAACACCAGAGGAGTCGCAAGTGCGTTGCCCGCCTTTTAAAGGGTTTGGGCCTCCGGTAACCTCCTAGCTGTAAGTAATTTTAACATTAAGACGTCCAACACCTCAGTCTACCCGTGACCATGGATGCTGTAAAGGATCCGAAACGTCGGGAATTAAATAAAATTTAATACAACGCGATAAAATCCGTAAAAAATAGTTTTATTTCAACATCTAGGGACCCACTCAAATTTACACCCAAAATAACCAATACTTAAGTATAGGTAGTTTTTTCAGAATAAGTAACCCAATCTATTCCAATAATGTTTACACCATAGGTACTCATTGGGGCGGGAGGACACGCGGTGAGCATGTTTTTGCACAGACAACCATGTAAAATAACAGGAAATATATAAAACTTTGTGATTTTTCGTGATACAGTTTTGAAATTTTGTACCTACAGTTGCCGCAAAATAACTTGAACCAAAATGGTGGATGCGCAGTAGTCGTTTTTTAGTACATTTTGCACGCAAATGCACTGCGCAAACTTTCCCCCTCTCCGTTAGTTTTGGGTCAAGTTATTTTGCGCCGTGATATGACCATTGGACTGCCAAGTCAAAGGTCTCGAGTTCAAATCCAAGGCACGCACCTCTGACTTTTCGAAGTTATGTGCGTATAGTTAATTATCACGCGCTTAAACGGTGAAGGAAAACATCGTGAGGAAACTTGCAAGTCTGAGACGGCGGCGGCGTGTGAAGTCTGCCAACCCACATTAGGCTAGCGTGGTGGACTATATTACAGTTAAATCAATGCGGTATTATGTAAAAATAATATCATCACGTCTGTAATTCCCCGAAGGGTTAGGCAGAAGCGGCGTACTAATCCGGGCACAAATCTCAAACACTAGGCTCCTACTGAGATTTTTTTTATTATTGTGATAGGCTTGCAACTAGTTTAACTTTTCAAAAGTACCTTTTTTAATGGTCTAAGTAATTGAAATAAAACATTTTGACTTTGACTTTGACTTTGCGCTTGATGCGCTATGCGACACTGCGATCTACGATGGAGAGCGCTTGCCTAGAAGAAACCGATTCACTCGTGATTTAAAGACACCCAGATTATATCTATCGGGGAAGACCCACTTGGGAAGCGCATTACACATTTCGGCGGTACGCATGATAAATGTGGACTTGAAGCGGTTTTTGAAAAAACTTTTATTGAAAAACTCAATAACACTTTGATCGACAAGGGAATCGAACCCAGGTCTTGTGACAAAGAAGTCCAGCTCCACTAAAAACTATTTCACTCGGACACTTGTGGGTTTATTTACCAAATATTCTCTGGCTATAGGACAAGGAATGCCATATTTTCTTCCACCCATACAATTATTTTGCGAATATTGGAGTTTTTTATGAGATATGGGGCAAACTAGCAGTCGGATAGCCTGATGGTAAGCGATTACCGCCGCAACACCAGAGGCGGTTACAGTCGCAAATGCGTAGTCCGCTTTTTAAAAGTGGTTTGGGCCTCCGGTATCGTCACTTACTCGTCGAAACACAACGTAAGTGTTTGTTTCACGCCGGTTTTCTGTGAGGCTGTGGTATCACTCCGGTCAAGCCGGCCCATTCGTGCCGAAGCATGGCTCTCCCACGGGTACGCGAATGTGAAAATACCAACCATCGTTACATCATGAAACACTGCTTGACTTGGGAATCGAATCTGGCATCTCTAGCGTTGTATCTAGCAATCCGTACCTACTATATCTGATGCTGCACAAATCACTACACTATCATGTGTGTTATGACAATATATCTCACACCAACACATTCAATTTGTTTATTTATTCAATCATGATTGATAAACAATTATTTCAACAATGAAAGTAACTATGTATGAAACAATTAAATTTAATAATCAGTTTAGTATTTCTCCTTGTGTTCATTGGATAACACTTATTAGTGAATTGTTCAATCGTTAAAGTCGTTGTTGAACGACTGGCCGCTATATTTAATAAGTGAGGTGACAAAGTAATATTTAGTGTTGTTACTACCTAATATAAATCATATTAGGTAGTATTTGCATCTGTGATATCGATACCAATTCACAGTTATTGGTTTCAAATATTTCTGCAATTATTTTATTATTATTATTTTTTTTTTTATTTATTAAAATATATACTTTCTAGTTGGTTCCTAGTTGGATAAAGAACAATGGCAAAATATTAGCTGATATGAATTCGAGCGTCTATAAATGTCAAATATACGAAACAATTTCCTTTAATTATCTACTTTTTTAGAAATTATCATATTAATCAGTTAAAGCCGGGTAAAAAAATAATTAAAATAAAAACTCAATTGATTACTTTCGGACTTTGATTTTTCTAGTGTTGCCATTTGATAACAAGTGATAAGTATCACTCGAGTCATCCGGTAACGTGCATTGAAGTGTAGTGGCTTCGCAGAGACGGTATTTCGCAGTAACGTGCATCGCAATTTTGTAGCTTCTTATTAGCATTTATAGCGATAATTTGTTCGTCGATGTTCAGTAATCTATTGTCTTATTACATTGTAACTACATGTGAAATATTTAAAATATCAGTGACAAAAACAACTCCAATTTATACAACTATGTGTTCTTTTAAATCAGTGACCACCAGTAGACCACTAAATAAAATAACTTATTGCAAAAAGTAAAATCGCCTTCAAAAAGAAAAATAATAATGTGCGAAACTGTTTCGGATGTCAGTGGCGAAAACAAAAGATTGGTCGGATCTTTTGTTTTCGCCTCTGACTTCCGAAACAGTTTCACAATCAATGGACTTCCGAAACTGTTTCGCACATAACTTATCTATTTTTTTAAGACGGTTATAGTTTTTGTTAAAAGTTTATGAATACTTACATATTGTAATTCATCAAAAAATATATATTAGCGTGGATGCTTCTCACTCCAGTTCCCTTCCCCCGATCCTTGCTCGAGCTTTAAATTCATCCTTATATAATTTAAACCAGATCCAGTCGTCCCTAGCTGTCCCCCAGCAACGCCCTAAGCCGAGGTCCGAGTTCCGTTAGGGGACGCCCTTAGCTGCTGTTGCTTAGATTATATGTTGCTCCTAGCTGGATGCATTCGGTGCCTCGCCACCAAGTCCAGTAACGCTGTAAAGATTCCCTGAATCAACAACTAATGTCATTCATTAAAAAAAATCACTCCCGTTCCACCGCTGTAGTGCGTCTGCTAATCGAGACCAGCTAGAAACATTAAAACAGTGACAGATTGACATATTATTAGGTGTTTATAATTATTTGGGTACTTGAATGTTGTTTGATTTATTAAACAGGCTTAGCGAAAAAGTTTAAAAATGATCGGGTAATAAAGTTCCAAGATAATAATATTTAATAAACATTTTTCACAAGTTTTTGGTGGTGTTGAGAGAGGATGCTTTGTCCCTTTCCCGCAAAACGAGTGTTAGAGGATTTGTGTGAGAAGTGTGTTGTTACATCACAATTCTCTGCAGTGTGTTCTCTGTCTGGCATAAAATAAAAATGCTTAATAACTAACTTCTTTATTTTTGAACCGATTTGTTTTCTATTTACGATAAACATTTTATTGAAGCCATAAAAACAGTCAAATAAAATAAGTAACCACTTGAAGTAGAATGTATAATTATTAAATTATACGGCCCATTATCTCCTTGTAATAAATTGGAAAAACTACTTGCCTCATTAGCCAAGTGGTCCTGAGCGCGACTGCTACGCTAGAGGTCCTGGGTTCGATTCCCAGGTCGAGCAAAGTGTTATTGGGTTTTTCTATGAAATTCCTAGTAGCAGCTCGGAGTTAGGAATTTGTGCCCGGTTCATGGCATGGCTCGTCCCCTATTATGTACATGGGACCTAAACATACCGGCGAACTGTGGGTGTACATTAGTACGCCTCTGCCTAACCCTTCGGGGAATACAGGCGTGATGGTAGGTATGTGTTTAAATAATTACAACAATGTTCACTAACGTAATTTTCTTAGCCAAGTTTAAAATAAGTCATATTAGTCAGTAAATGAAAGAAATATGGAATTGTAGTTAATGGCGGTATGTAGTTTCTCATTGTTCTCATTTCATTTTTTTTTCAGCGTCCAGAGGGTAATGAAGTTGAAATGAGGGATATCCAGAAAAATGGAAAAAATGGAGAGGTTAGTGACATTCATTAATAAAGTCTATTTATTTTAATGTCCGTCTATGCATATAACTAATTTCTCAATACTTGAAGAACTCAGCATCAAAGAGCGTCTATCGGCAATCGTACAAAAACGCAATTTGACATTCTTTGGCCACGTGTCGCGAAGAGGTGAGGGATCCATCGAGCGACTGGTTGTGCAGGGCAGGGTTGACGGTACAAGACCTCGCGGTCGGTCTCCAATGCGATGGACTGACCAAATCAAGAAGGCAGTTGGTGGCTCCATAAGTGAGTGTACCAGGATGACGGCCAACAGAGCGAGTTGGCGGGATATCGTGAGGCGAATAACATCTGCCCCCAACTGACACATCTACATGACGGCCACGACCGCTCTGCCAAGAGCGAATCGGCTGAGAAGAAGAATGCATAAAAGCCTTTCTTCAAAAGATCATTTGACTTCTGAAATCATCATCAGCACATAACATTATTGTATGTTTTTTTATGGCAGTTTTACTTTTTGTTAAAAGTTATAACAAAATAACTTTAAAATCTTAGCATGGAAAATGCAAAAAAAAAACAAAAGAAAATAAGTAATAAGTGGTAGTATAGTACGACAGAGATTTTTATTATGGCCTACATACGCAAATGTTACACTGATCTGGTATCGTAGTGCGACGGGTTGTTTGGCTCCCTAGATTAGAGTCGAGCTACACAATGACTGATGCATTCGTGCCGTCAGATGTGACTGGTCTACTCAAAGCCACTACGGTTCTTTCTTCAAAAGGCCATTTCAGACATAACAACATAAATATATTTGCTCTAAGTACTGTCTGGGCTTTAAAAGAGACCATGATTCTCTGAGTTTGTTTCGGCATTTCTTCTCAGAGGTAGTCATTTAGGAAATGCCGATGCCATCTAGTTAAAAATTATTATATGAAAAACAGTGACTTGTAATAGTGTGCAGCCGTGATAGCCTAGTGATATGACCATTGAACTACCAAAGCAAAGGTCTCGAGTTCAAATCCAAGGCACGCACCTCTGACTTTTCGAAGTTTTATCACGCGCTTAAACGGTGAAGGAAAACATCGTGAGGAAACCTGCATGCCCGAGAGATTTTCTCGACGGCGTGTGAAGTCTGCCAACCCGCATTAGGCTAGCGTGGTGGACTATAGCCTAATCCCTCTCATTGTGAGAGGAGACCCATGCCCAGCAGTGGGACATATAATGGGTTAATTATGCTATTATGTATTTAGCGTCCTTAAAATATCTATTTACAGAAATAAACATCATTTATCATTGACATATAAAGCAAAGGTTTCAATTCTCAGTTGTGAATAACCGAGACATGTGTCTAGTATTTTTATGGAAAGAATCTACATATGTGTACAACATTTCAAAACTGTATCACGAGAAATCACGAAGTTTTTTCTTCCAGGCTGTTACCCACGAGTACATAGACTATGAGCCTTCAGGGTGGCTGGAGACCACGTTGACGCGCGTCGGCAGTTCTACGGACGAATTCTTCAAGGAAAACAGCTCAGCAATGAAGACTGTACTCTTATTTACACTTAATGGCCTCGTTATAGGGTTCTTTTTCGGCTGCATGTATTATTGGTTAAATTATAGTAAGTACGCATATTTCTGTTTTTTATAAGTTGTATATTCAATAGTATGGTGGTACCAGCGCCGCTCCTGAGCGTGGAGTATTGGGTTCGATTCCCAGGCCAAGCAAAGTATTGACAGATCTGAGGGTTATACAGTATACCTCTGCCGTAATGGTTTGTCCCATGTTGGGGGGAATGGGGCGGAGGAGACCCGTGCCCAGGAGCGGGACAGTTGCTATGTACGGTGATGTTGAGATGAAATCAATGAACACCGTCGGTGAATGATTACACCGATTTTTTTTATGGGATAGGGGGGCAAACGAGTGTAGGTACGGTTCGCCTGATGGTAAGCGATAACCGCCGCCCATGAACATACGCACCAGAGGAGTCACAAGTGCGTTACCAGCCTTTTAAAAGGGTTTGGGCCTCCGGTATACTCACTCACTCAGCGAAACACAACGTAAGCGTTGTTTCACGCCGGTTTTCTGTGAGGCTGTGGTATCACTCCGGTCGAGCCGGCCCATTTGTGCATGGGTCTCCCATAAAATATTTTTTTCTCCGCAGGCAATGACCCCTTAGAACTCTGTCACGGCTTCGGCAGCTTGATAGCTTTCCTCGGCATCATCTACTTCTTCATCATATACTTCAATGTGGTGAAGAGGTTCTTCGGCAAATGGTTCGAGAAGGTGGTGTGGACGAGAGTCGAGAATGGCACTAAGAAGATGTTTAGTATGGCGTAAGGAAAATTTATCTTACATAGATCATCTTTCAAGCTGCAACCGCGGAGACCCTCAAATAGGCCAAATATAGCAACCTCAATGGGAGTTATAATTGAAAGTCGTATTATATCTAAACTAATATTATAAGAAACTAATATAACTGCCTCAATAGCCATGTGGTCCTGACCGCGACTGCTGCGCTAGAGGTCCTGGGTTCGATTCCCAGGTCGAGCAAAGTGTTATTGGGTTTTTCTATGAAATTCGCAGTAGCAGCTCGGAGTTAGGAATTTGTGCCCGGTTAATGGCAATAGGCTCGCCCCCTATTACATGGGATCTAAACATACCGGCGAACTGTGGGTGTACATTAGTACGCCTCTGCCTAACCCTTCGGGGAATACAGGCGTGATGGTATGTTAATGTATGTTAATATTATAAGACTCTTTATTTCTCTATTAAAATTCTACATTATCCCAGATGAACATAGGCTATAGAATATATGAAAAAGTTAGGAATCTCTCCACCCGTGCGAAGACGGGGCGGACCGCTAGTTGTTATTATTTCGATGCAAAAAGAAATATTTGTTGTAATATTTGTATTTTTTATGGGATAGGGGAGCAAACGAGCAGACGGATCACCTGATGGTAAGCGATAACCGCCGCCCAAGGACATCCGCAACACCAGAGGAGTCACAAGTGCGTTGCCCGCCTTTTAAAAGGGTTTGGGCCTCCGGTAACCTCATTCACTCGGCGAAACACAACGCAAGCGTTGTTTCACGCCGGTTTTCTGTGAGGCCGTGGTATTACTCCGGCCGAAGCATGGCACTCTCATGTATAAGTAAGTATGTGTTATATAGTTTCTCGGTGGAAGGATCTCTTGGGGTCTGACTGTCTGGCGACCACACTTACGTCGGAGTCTGTCCTAAAGCACTTTCGGAGTGTTTCGACTTCTACGCGTGAGAGCCAGTTTCCCTTGGTTGCTGCGGCTCTGGCAGTCTGCAGTCCGTAGGGACTCTTAACGCATCAGCAACTCCTCTGGTGTTGCAGGTGTCCATGGGCGACGATGACTACTTACCACGAGGTGGCTCATCAGCTCGTTTGCGGACTTACACAATAAAAAGAATATGATTTTGCAGGTGGTTTAGATGGTGTTTCTGCCTAGCAGTGCTGGGTCTGGTCGCTGTGTTTCTGTACCTGGATGCACGGCATGACCCTGAAAGACTGATCTCCTTGATTGGACTAAGTATCCTTATGTTATTGGGTGAGTACTTTTACCAAAAGTGAAAACCGGTGTGAAAGAACGCTTATGCCATGGGCAATCATGGCATGGCATGGGCAATGGGTAATCGCTTACTATCAGGCGATCCGCTCGTTTGCCCCCTATCCCAGAAAAAAAATGTGTACGTACTATTGTACACCCCATTCGCCAGTATGTTTGGATCCCATATAATAGGGGGCGAGCCTATTGCCATTAACAAATTCCAAACTCCGAGCTGTTAATGAGAATTTCATAGAAAAACTATTATAATGAGAAAGGTCTTCGTCCTAGGATTCGTATTCTCTGCTCACCCTGGCCGCATCAACTGGCGGACGGTGTCGACCGGGCTGCTGATCCAATTCGTGTTTGGCATCATCTTCATCCGGTGGAATCCTGGAAGAACTGCACTTCAGTGCTTCTCTGACAAGGTGCATATTTTTTTAAGTGAAAACTTTTTGGGATGGGTAAAAAATGTTAAACTCGCGTCAGGGCACTTGAGATGGAGCCTAAGCACGAAAACCTATCGAATTCGTATCGTAAACGAATGAGTTTTTTTCTGCTACAAATCTCATATTATACATACATATTTTCACATCTGTCTCCCATTGGGGTAGGCAGAGACTACACTTGCTACGATCCTGGCATGGTGCACCACTTTCGCTTCATCTACGTTCAAATACAAATTATTCTTGATTTTGATACGAATACGTATTCGAAAGTGAACGTGCTTGGGAAAATCGTAAGACGGTTGTAATATTTCTGGAGTGTATTTTTCATCTATACTAATATATAAAGCTGAAGAGTTTGTTTGTTTGTTTGCTTGAACGCGCTAATCTCAGGAACTACTGGTCCGATTTGAAAAATTTTTTCAGTGTTAGATAGCCCATTTATTGAGGAAGGCTACAAGCTATATATCAGCACGATACGCGGACGAAGTCGCGGGCAGAAGCTAGTGTAATATAAATTATCATGATGTGTTTGTGTACGATAGCGCATTATATGAATATTGTATTTTACCACATAAATGTTAGTACTTTTATAACTACTGATAATTAAAGCAATTCGTGCGAAATTATTCCCTAACCATTCCAAAATATCAAAAATGCACAACGTTAATGTTCAAGTTTTCACTTTTGCTGGCACTCCCGGAGTGCAACCCGTTGTTTTTTTTAATAAAGATTTTTAGCAATGTGGGTCGCACATTCTAACCCCTCGTGCTAAGCTAAAATGCTTCTGTTACGAGTGGGTTCACGTCGGTACCTACCTAGTCCAATGGGTGGGTTTCGAAGCGGTAACCAAATTAACAAATTCCGACGCCCTAGCCATCACCTACTTGTTATTGTTCATTAATTCATCATAGTGTCATACTTAGGCATAATTTTTGAATAATAAATACAAGATGGCCGATGAGACATAAAAAAGGGAAGCGAAAAAAAATTAGGAACTTACTTAATTTTTCCAAATGAGGTGTCTATGGATTCGTCTTAATCCAAATAGAATGGGTGACCAAAAGCAATTATCCAATTTTATTTTTTTATTTTAATTTAAATCCAATAGAGCAAGCCCTGGACGAACGAAAAGTGAATTGTCTGTGAATTTCTTACTACTAGCGCCATCTCTTTATTTCCCGAAGTAACTATAATTTATGCTTGATTCCAATATCGATTGAAATAGCCTGTGAAACTTGCATTTGATAATGCATGAAGTATTTACCCTCAGGTAGCTACATTCCTGTCTTATGGAGTGGAAGGCGCGGCGTTCGCCTTTGGAGATCTCCTCGTGAGGACTGAAGGAGTCTTCGCGTTCAGCGTGAGTTGTGTTTCAAAGTTTTATTAGGTATATCTTGATCAAAGTCAAAGTCACCATTAAACTTACAAAAGTCAAATCGAAACTGTTTAAACATTTACAATTAAACTTATTTATATATAACATAGCATCACGCCTGTATTCCCCGAAGGGTTAGGCAGAGGCGTTACTTACACCCACAGTTCGCCGGTATGTTTAGATCTCATGTAATAGGGGGCGAGCATATACAAATTCCAAACTCCGAGCTGCTACTGTGAATTTCAAACCCAATAAAACTTTACCTTTGTGTTTTAAAACTGTTTGGGCCTCCGGTATCCTCACTCACTCGGCGAAACATAACGTAAGCGTTGTTTCACGCCGGTTTTCTGTGAGGTCGAGCCGCCCCATTCATGCCGAAGCATGGCTCTTCTACGGTAAAAAGTCTCTTTTAAACAGAATTATACTCAAGCATGTGTCTTCTTTCTTCTCTTCCAGACTCTACCAGTAATATTCTTCTTCAGCATGCTAGTGGAGATTCTGTTCTTCTGGGGCGCCCTACAGTGGTTCTTCCTGAAGCTGGGGTTGGTGCTGCGGGCCGCCACAGGCACCACCGTCTGTGAGAGCGTCATTGCTGTGGGCAATGTGTTTTTGGGAATGGTAAGTTAGGTATTTTTATCTGATAATTTACATAATCAACCCATTATATGTCCCACTGCTGGGCACGGGTCTCCTCTCACAATGAGAGGGATAACCTATAGTCCACCACGCTAGCCTAATGCGGGTTGGCAGACTTCACACGCCGTTGAGAAAATCTCTCAGACGTGCAGGTTTCCTCACGATGTTTTCCTTCACCGTTTATGCGCGTGATAACTCATAATACGCACATAACTTCGAAAAGTCAGAGGTGCGTGCCTTGGCTTTGAACTCAAGACCTTTGACTTGGCAGTCCCATGGGCATTTCACTTGGCTATCACGGCTATAATATCTGATAATATGCAGATTGAAAATCCTATCCCCAATTTTTCCCGGTGCTCGAAATTCGAACATGTTATATTTAAGCGAAGCGGTGGTAGCCTAATAGTTTGGGCGCCGGACTTGTGATCATGTGGTCGGCGGTTCGAAGCCCACTCTGATGAGTGGGCTTCGAACCGCCGACCACATGATCACAAGTCCGGCAATGTGGATCGCACATTACTGTGCTAAGTGGTAAGCTAAATGCTTGTGTTATTGCTACTGGCTAGTAAGGTAAAAACCTTGTAGCCTGCTACGCTGGAGGTCTTGGGTTCGACTCCCAAGTCGAGCAAAGTGTTATTGGAGTTTTGGAAATTCTCAGTAGGAGTATGTATATACTTTATTTGTCTTCTATAAAAAATCCAGAAAACAAATAAAGTATATACTCCATACTTTCAAATGGAAAAGCATGGTAGTGTGTGTAATGTTTTTTTTATTAATTTAAGGTATTTTTTAAGCATTATTAAAAAATATATTAGTAGGTACCTAATCCACACTTATCCTCCTTAAAAACGCTAATAGTCTGTTCTTCTGACTGGCATTATCATTACATAACATACTATCACGCCTGTATTCCCTGAAGGGTTGCTAATGTTTAGGTCCCATGAAATAGGGGGCGAGCCTATTTCCAGTAACCGAGCACATTCCCAAACTCCGAGCTGCTACTGAGAATTTCCAAAACTCCAATAACACTTTGCTCGACTTGGGAGTCGAACCCAAGACCTCCAGCGTAGCAGGCTACTGAAGCTGTTGAAGCAGGATTGTTCTTTTTTTTCAGACGGAGTCATTGTTGCTTGTAAAACCGTACTTGGCTGTTCAGACCCCATCGGAGTTACATGTCATCATGTCAGCGGGTTTCGCTACCGTGTCTGGTGAGGACCGAGATAAAAAAAATTAGATGACCCTATTTACCGTGATGAGAAGTGGTATGAATAGGCCGGCTCGACCGGAGTGATAAGGGCTCACAGAAAACCGGCGTGAAACAACACTTACGTTGTGTTTCGCCGAGTGAGTGCATATACCGGAGGCCCAAACCCTTTTAAAAGGCGCGCAACGCACTTGTGACTCCTCTTGTGTTGCGGGTGTCCATGGGTGATAATCGCTTACCATCAGGACGTGATCCGTCTGCTCATTTGCCCCCTGGCTACCTTTAAAAGAGAACACATAATTTTGTCACATAATTGCTTAGCAGCAGAATATTTGGCGATGCGGTGTTACCAATAAGACGTATTCCAGCAAAAATTACTACCATCTTAAAAGTTTTAAGAAATTTTGTGTAGCCAGTGATATTACTGGACAAATGAGACTTAACAACTGAGGTGTCAAGATGACAACGCGCGAGTGATACCACTGGTGTTGCTGGTGTCTATAGGCTATTTATTCAAGTTAGTAGTACTTTTTGAACGTCATATTTAAATTATAGACAGCCCCCAAAACGGTTGTCCTTCACCGCGCCTACCAGTATTTTGGGAAGAAAAAGCACCGCAATAAACTCCCCAGCAATCAGGCGACTATGCTTATTGGTCATTTCAATAGTCAGAGCCGGATTTCCTCCAAGGCCTACAAGGCCCGGGGCCTAAACAGCCTAGGGGCCGCGGGACCTACAAAAAAGCTCAAAGCTGGTTTGCATTATCAAAAAATCTGTATCGAAAATATTTTTATACATTTTTAAGTCTCTAATTTGCGAAACGAAAAGATGGGGGGCGGGGTCCCAAATGCCTAGGGGCCCCTGGCGCTCTAAGTCCGGGCCTGTCAATAGTTTGAAATTCAGTAAAACGTTTCCATCAGGTACAATCCTGGCCTCCTACATTGGGTTTGGAGCGGATCCAGCTCACTTGGTAACCGCCAGCGTGATGTCTGCTCCTGCGGCCATCTGTTACTCCAAACTCCTCATGCCCGAAACCAAACGGTCCCTGACAACAGTAGATAATATACAGCCTGTTCAATGGTAAGTTTTACTTATCGTGTTTAGACTAAAAAGATATAAAACTCACGACCTATAACAATTCTTTCGATAGATTTACTTACTACTGTAAGCGCGAACAACTATCGAATTCGTATCGTAAGCGAATGAGTTTTTTTCTGCTACAAATCCCATACATATATACATATTTTCACATCTGTCTCCCATTGGGGTAGGCAGAGACTACACTTGCTACGATCCTGGCACACCACTTTCGCTTCATCTACGTTCATTAACCTCCTTGTTATACAAAATTATTCTCGATTTCGATACGAATACATTTTCGAAAGTGTTCATGCTTGGGCTACAGATATGATATTGAAATATATTGTGGAACGTGTAATTGAATAAGCGCAAATCTTCAAACATTTTAATTTGAATATAGAGTCATAATTATAATAATGAAAACAGGCCGGCTCGACCGTGGTGATACCACGGCCTCACAGAAAACCGGCGTGAAACAACGCTTGCGTTGTGTTTCGCCGAGTGAGTGAGGTTACTGGAGGCCCAAACTCTTTCAAATGGCGGACAACGCACTTGCGACTACTCTAGTGTTGCGGGTGTCCATGGGCGGCGGTATGTCTGCTCGTTTCAAATTCAATTCAAATTCAAATGATTTTTATTTCAAATAAGCTTTTACAAGCGTTTATGAAACGTTGATTCTAGTTGCACGGTTCCAAAAGGTTGATCCTATGGAGATGAATCTGGCAAGAAATTCCATGGTTGGCCCCCTTATGCCATAAAAAAAGATGAATATTTACCTTTCACAGCGAGGACCAATCAGTTCTCTCCGCGGCCACCAGAGGCGCCACCAACGGCATATCTTTAATACTGAATATTGTGGCCAATATTATAGCCTTTGTGGCTTTCATAGCCTTTGTAAACGGCGTGCTCGGCTATTGCGGTGGCATGCTGGGGAATCCGGACATCAATTTGGAATGGATCCTGGGCAAGGTGTTCATTCCTTTGTCTTGGGTTATGGGTGAGTAAGAACCTTTATTTCTTCCTTATTCTTACCTAAGATAGATATGCACGCAGCTTCGCCCGTATGTGCGTGTTTTCTTGTATTCATTGAGGTGAGGTAGTGTAGCAAGGGAAGCTTACTGTGCAAAATAGGGGTGTCAAGATGACAACGCGCGAGAGAGATCAGAGGTGCGTACCTTGCATTCGAACTCGACACCTCTTACTTGGCAGTCCAATGGCAATACTCCTAGGCTATCACGACTCTTAAATAAAAAGGGTTAAGTATTTAAAATGCACAACATATCAAAAGAATAAACATCAATTTATTTGCATCAAATATAGGTAGGTACTGATTGCACATCAAATTACCCAGAGAGAAATGTAATATCAGTTAAGTTAGATCTGTGACCACACAATGAACTGATTTTTAGTCATTCTACCTACACATAAAATAGCTCCGCTTTGCGATACGAACTCAAATTGTTACTAAAATAATAATATTTTGACGCAACTATTTTGTTGTGCAATCAGTATTTTATTAGGATTAGGATTATAATAAAAAGGAAGACTTTTTGATTTACGGTTAGTTATAATTATACTACCTACCAATATAAAAAATCTTGTAGATATTATGGACACAAAAGATGTTTTTCTATTAAATTAGCGTAAGACAAAATAATCTCCATTTTACTCGCTGTCTTTGAGAGATAATAAAACACAATAGAAGGTACATAATCATTTAACAATCGTTTTTATGTGAAACTCAAAGTACAGTCATGAATGACACATAAAGATAATTTTTAACTGTTGTCTGTTATTGTATTTAAATTTAATTAGTTACCGTTCAATAGCTTTGACAACGCGTTGCGAATTCTTTCATATTTCATCACCCATCATGTTTGTATACTTCGATGAGGAATACAGTGATATATTGTGGTCTTCAATTGTGTCTTTTCAAGAATCCTTCGTAACGTGGAAGAAAAATTGCCAGTTAGACTGAATACGAGGCTGAACAGCGCCGATTTTAACTTATTGAAGGATTTGGGCACTAGGATAAATATACCAACACTAGCTTCTGCCCGCGACTTCTTCCACGAAGCGTGATGATATATAGTCTATAGCCTTCCTCAATAAATGGGCTATCTAATACTGAAAGAATTTTTCAAATCGGACTAGTAGTTCCTGAGATTAGCGCGTTCAAGCAAACAAACAAATTCTTCAGTTATAAATATTAGTACTAGCTTCTGCCCGCGACTTCGTCCGCGTAGCGTGATGATTTATAGCCTATAGACTTCCTCAATAAATGGGCTATCTAACACTGAAAGAATTTTTCAAATCGGACCAGTAGTACCTGAGATTAGCGCGTTCAAGTAAACAAACAAACTCTTCAGCTTTATATATTACTTAGTATAGATAGATGACAATGATAGGTTTCAATCAACATGACTTGTAAGGGAATGAAAAGGGAGTTCCACTTCGATATCTGGCAGGGTTCAAAAGATACGCACACACCTTTGACTTTTCGTTCGCTCGCTAAAACGGTGACGGAAACCTGTATGCCTGGGAGATTTTCTCAATAGCGTGTGAAGCCTGCTAACCTGCATAAGGCCAGTGTGGTGGACTATAGCCGCAGCAGTTCGATGATGATACTCTATTTCTTATCTATATTTATCTGTGACAACTGTTGGTGAACCTTATCTAAATCACTATCACTACTTATTATAAAACAAAGTCGTTTCCCGCTGTCTGTCCCTATGTATGCTTAGATCTTTTAAACTACGCAACGGATTTTGATGCGGTTTTTTTTTTATAGATAGAGTGATTCATGAGGAACGTTTTAAGCTATATAACATTACGCTATGACCCTTAGGACCGGGGCAGCGCGGGTGAAACCGCGGGCGGTTCGCTAGTAAATAAATAAATAACGTCTAATTCCTTCGCAGGAGTGCCATGGGAGGAGTGCGAGCTGGTGGGCTCCTTAATAGGTCTGAAGACAGTCGTCAACGAGTTCGTAGCGTACCAGAGGATGGGGGAAATGAAGAGGGAGGGGCTGCTCTCGGTATATATTAAATTTTGTCGCTCCTATCATGTGTGGCTCGCCAGGCAAAAACGCCTAGTCGGAAGATCCTACCTTCGGTTGGAGGGGCAACACACCTCGTATCTCCACAAAGAAAAACCTAGTGATTTAAATTTTGACCTACCAACCATGTTGTAGCCCGCCAGGCAAAAACGCCTAGTCGGAAGATCCTACGAAGGTATCCAACCGAAGGGTTGGAGGGGCAACACACCTCGTATCTCCAGAAAGAAAAATCTCGGTGATTTTCTCAATGATGTCCTGAAGTCTACCATAGTAGCATATTATACCTGTGTGGATGATAGCTTGACCCCTCTTGATCCAATACAGGATAGATAGAGGCCCGCCCCGGCTTCGCCCGCGTGGAGAAATCCTTTTTTTTATTGGATAGGGGGGCAAACGAGCAAACGGATCACCTCACGGTAAGCGATAACCGCCGCCCATGGACACCCGCAACACCATAGGAGTCGCAAGTGCGTTGCCCGCCTTTAAAAGGGTTTGGGCCTCCGGTAACCTCAACTCACTCGGCGAAACACAACGCAAGCGTTGTTTCACGCTGGTTTTCTGTGAGGCCGTGGTATCACTCCGGTCGAGCCGGCCTATTCGTGCCGAAGCATGGCTCTCCCACGTGAAAGTTTTTCAAAATATTCTCTTAACATATGTTAAGCTGGCATAATGTAGCATTCAAATGGTGAAAGAAGTTTTGAAATCGTCCCCGTAGTATATACCCCGTAAGATATTTAAAAGGTAAGGTGGCATCGTTCCACATTGAACTAACTGCATAGTAAGTCATGTTGGTTGAGAGGCAAAGTAACTTGCTTTGCAATAGTTGTTACTGGCGTAAACTCGGAATGTGAAGGTAAATTTCGACTTGGCTGGTGGGACTCGCGGTGGCTTAGAGGTCATAGCGTCTGGTGTACATAACCAGAAGATGCAGGTTCGAAGCCTGCCCGCAAGTCCAATATTTCCTTCACTAAAATAATTTTATAATCTTAGTATGGAAAATGTAAAAAAAATACAAAAAGATATCGTTACATAGGTTAGGACACATTAGGACTGGTCTTCTCAAAGCTGCACTATGGTTCTTTCCTCAAAAGGCCATTTCAGACTTTGCCCTGCATAGTCCCACTCACATTATTTACATTATTTTATGTCTGGACTTTAAAAGAGACCATGATTCTTTGAGTTTGTTTCTGTGTTTCTTCTCAGAGGTCGTCAGTTAGGAAAGGCCGAAGCCATCTATGCATCTATCCACACAACGTAAGCGTTGTTTCACGCCAGTTTTCTGTGAGGCCGTGGTATCACACCGGTTGAGCCGGCCCATGCGTGCCGAAGCATGGCTATAAAAAAAAACCATTGACTTGTAGAAGTGTCTCTAACTTACAGAAATAAATATCTACTATCTATCATACTACCACGCCTGTATTCCCCGAAGGGTTAGGCAGAGGCGTACTAATGTACACCCACAGTTCGCCGGTATGTTTTAGGTAGGTACCATGTAATAGGGGGCGAGCCTATTGCCATTAACCGGGCACAAATTCCTAACTCCGAGCTGCTACTGGGAATTTCATAGAAAAACCCAATAACACTTTGCTCGACCCGGGGAATCGAACCCAGGACCTCTAGCGTAGCAGTCGCGCTCAGGACGACTTGGCTAATGAGGCAGTTTATTTTATAGATATTTTTATAGACAGATATAAATATCATTTCAATTCTTACATACAAATCTTTTCTCTTTATAATATTAGTATAGATGATTTTTCTTTGTCACTAGCCGAGAGCTGAACTGATAGCGACGTATTGTCTCTGCGGGTTCACCAACCCAGGGTCAGCGGGCATCATGATCGGTGCCATATCAGCTATAGCGCCCAACCAGAGAGAGACATTGTCCAGTGTGAGTATACCATTATAGTTTTGACAATTTAGCCACGTTTTCTTACAATTTGAAATACTATTGAGGTCTTACAAAAAGGTCAGGTGCGAAGTACTCGCAACCGGCGCGTATGTATGAGAAGATGTATGAATGTGGCAGAAGCAAAGGAAGTATGCAAGAATCGTAGCAAGTGGCGGTCTATAGTTTCTGCCTACCACTGTGGGAGAAAGGTGTGTGTATGTTTGTAATTTGAGAAAATGTTATTAAGTTTACTTACAATTGAATAGAATAGAATACCTTTGTTTGTTTAAAATGTAGGTTACATTATATCGTTTTACGATATGTAAATATTAATATATAAGTATATCTATTAATAACATATGTAACATTTATAATTAATTATGATTATGAAAAAAATCATACAATGTGAGATCACTTAATCAGCTTATGTTAAATTTAAGATTAAGCTAGGTCTTCTTTTAATTCAGGATAAGTATATATAAAAAATATGACCTTGTCCGTAAATAAAGGCAAAGTTTTTCTTTGTTTCTTAAATTTATGTCGGAGATGTTGTTAGGTTAGCTAATTACGTAATAACTTAAGACAGAAGGACCTTTAAGTAGGGACTGAATAAATTGACCGACTTGGTGTTACATGGATCTCACAACTTTTTACGATAGAAGAACTGGGTAGCGAGACTTGTTTTTTTTACAATTTATGTTTTTATTGGCATGACTCTTTCTGTTACAGATAGCGGTGCGAGCATTCTTTGCGGGATGCGGTATTTGTTTCATGACCGCATGTATAGCAGGTATGTGACATATTCAGGATTTTTATATTCTTGCTAAGCTTACGCTTCATCGCCAATTCTGCCGTGGTAATCGAGAGAGCAGTACCTAAGTCAAAGGTGACTTACTGCCCTCTTGATTACCACGGCAGAATTTATGTTGCCTGATGTTAAGCGACACTGCGATCTACGATGGAGCGCGCTTACCTAGAAGTAACCGATTCACTCGTGATTTAAAGACTCCCAGATTATATCTATCGGTAAGTACCTATTACTTCGATATTTTTTTTTATCTTGGGTTACGAGCCTCCTGATACTGGTATCCCATCACACTAGAGGAGTTGATGGTGCGTTGCCGAGCTAAAAGCAGCTACGGAATATAGATTGCCGAAGCCGCAGCAACCGAGAACTGGCTCTTACGGGCAGAAGTCGAAACACGCACGAGGATGCTTTACGACAGACTCCGACGTAAGGGTGTTCGCCAGCCAGTCAGACCCCAAGTGAAGATTACCGAACACAAATATATAAGAGCCTATTTGTCCACCATCCTCCCAATTTTTTTTAATAAACGTTTCACTGTACTTGCTAGGAATATTTCATACTAGCTTCTGCCAGCGACTTCGTCCGCGTGGAGTAGTTACTTGGTCTTAGCGTGCTGATATATGTATAGCCTATAGCCTTCCTCAATAAATGGGCTATCTAACACTCAAAGAATTTTTCAAATCGGACCAGTAGTTCCCGAGATTAGCGCGTTCAGCTTTACATTTTTTTTTTATGGGATAGGGGGGCAAACGAGCAAACGGATCACCTGATGGTAAGCGATAACCGCCGCCCATGGACACCCGCAACACCAGAGGAGTCGCAAGTGCGCTGCCCGCCTTTAAAAGGGTTTGGGCCTCCGGTAACCTCAACTCACTCGGCGAAACACAACGCAAGCGTTTTTTCACGCCGGTTTTCTGTGAGGCCGGGGTATCAGTCCGGTCGAGCCGGCCCATTCGTGCCGAAGCATGGCTCTCTCACGTAAAATTTGTCGCGCATTTGTAACGTACAGTTTTCTTTGCAGGTCTACTGATGCCCGAAAGTGCGTTCGGATAGTGAAAGTGATATTATTTAACTTAAATATTTGAAATAGGTACTTAATTTTATACAATTGTTATTTATTAAATAAATATTTCTTAATAATGTTGACTTATAATTACACTAGTATTAAATACCAAATATTTTTAATATAATTTTTATATAGGTACAAACATACACTCACGCCTTTCTCTCACAGGGGTAAGCAGAAATATACCTATACATACGCACCGGTGGAGAGTATTACGCACCTGACATTTTTGAAGGACCTCGCCAATAAGATCGGCGTTTCCTTCTAGGACGACCTCTTCTGAACGTGCCGCTGACATTCGCCTTATAAATTCCTTTCGTTATGTAATCTTGTTCAATGCAATCAGAATATTATAAAAGAATGAATCACATTCCACATTTGAAAACCTGATAAAAATCTAACTAATCTAAAAACTGTTAACTGCGAAGACTGTTCTCGTGAAGGTTTTGCTCATAAAACAAACCTTGTTGAAAGAAAGTGGCCGAAAATCATGTTAAACTCTTCTTCTCCTTTCTATTATCAAATATGACACATCGCTCCAAAAATGTCACTACACTATGCACCCATCAGATACAAGACTAGATTTTATAAAAAACCTTTATTTAATAACTGTAAAGAGGTACAGTTATGATACTATATCGAAATTGCGAAATATTCGCTAGTGTGATTTTCTTTTTTGTAATCAAAATTTTCTGTAGTTTGACCATCTGGTATCGCGGTATGTATAGGAAGCAACCCACCCTAACCAGTATACCTGAACGAAACGAGAACGAAGATGAGCACATGACAAATAAATGGGTGCCAAAGAAGAAGCACGAGGTTCTTAAAGCTAAGTATAAATGTTTAAAGAAGCTATTCCAAATTTACGATGCAAGCGTCATAGGTATTCTGCCAGAGTCCTACGGGCCTGATGTGAGGTTAGAAGAGGACATTAAGTCGCAAAAGAAGCGAAAGAAACGGTCGCATCGCACGAAGACCGACGCGTGCGCCGGCACCACCGAAATCTCCAGCGGTGACGTCACCATCCAATCGGATACTGAGAAGGAGTCGATTGCCACAGCCGTCATAAGAGACTTAAAGATAACGCAATGTTCCTGCACGTCCACGCAAATGGAGTCTGTATTGTCCAAAGATAAATATGCTGCGACACAAGAATCGAAAGAAAACATGACAGTGGATCGACCCCGCGAGTTGGAACGTCCCCGCGAGTTGGATCGTCCCCGCGAGTTGGATCGTCCCCATGAGTTGGATCGCCCCCTCGAGTTGGATCGCCTCCGCGAGTTGGATCGCGCGCGTGAATGTGAATTCACGCAGACAAGCGAACCAAACCAAATGCACCCAATCCCCTACCTAATTATGAACGAGAAACGGAAATTAACCCGATTCCAGTGCTTCATCCAAAGGATCTTTGGTATACATAGGGAGAGGGCGTACAAGAACTATGTTCTGCCAAACGGACACGTGTATGCTGCCAGCGATAACAATATATCTCATAATTATTGCGATAAACGTCGGCGAAGAGGTTTAAGGTTTCGCAGGCTTCGGCGGCCGAAGAAGATCCAGTCGGAGATTGCGTTGAGGAACGTCAAGAGTCCCGTGATCCTGACGTATGTGCAGTCTGTGCAGAGAAACTGCTTGATGGACACTACGCCTCGACAGTGTCCTATTTTGGGATGCCGCATGATTTCATATGGTAAATAACATTATTTATTTTTAAACAGAACTAAGTACGCATTCAGTTTAAATAATTTGTCCTGGGGGAGGCAGATTGGCTCTAATTAAGTAACTATTGTATTAATACTACCTCATTAGCGGCTGCTGCTATGTTCCTCGGTTAATTCCCAGGTCGATTTTTTTTTGTGTAAATGTCTCAGTAGTCAGTATTTCACGAAGGATTATGCAGAGGCGTACAGTGCACCCACAGTTCGCCGGTATGTTTAGGTTCCATGTAATAGGGGGCGAGCCTATTGCCATTAACCGAACTGAGAATTTCATAGGAAAAACTAATAACACTTCCCTTGATATCGAACCGAGAAGCTTTTGCATTGAAGTCGCGATTGGGCCGAACTAGACCAATGAGGCTTATAGCAATCCTACTAATATTATAAACGTGAAAGTTTGTGAGGATGTATGGATATTTGTTACTCTTTTACGCCAGAACGGCTGGACGGATCTGGATAAATTTTGGCACAGAGATAAATTATAGTCTGGTTTAACACAAGCTACTTTTTATCCAGGTCGCGTACGCAATTCTGAAGTCCACGAAGAAAAGTCGTGGGCAATTAATAAGTAGAACACAACAAATAAACAGTATCTTTCTAAAATTCCAGGCATCATAAATTACAACGATCACCTGAACCTCTGCCACTTTGTCGACCGCAAGTATATCTGCCATTACTGCCACGAAGGCTTCGAGAGGGAGTACGACAAATTTGTTCACGAGAATGAACACATCGGCATATCTAAGCTTGGAGCCAACATCCCCACGCCCTCCACAAATCGGCAGTCCTTCAAGAAGGCCAGTAATACCCAAACCGACCCCGAATTGACGAAATGTGACGTACCCGAAGATAAATTGAAGAAAATCGTGTCGTTTTTCGATAAAATCAACGATCCGGACCAAATTTTGACGGAAATCAAGAAGAGTAGATTCTCCGAGTCTAATCTGCAGCGGTCGAAGACAGAGACCAATGAAACTGCGGAAGAGTCTTCGGATTCGTCTGACAAGAGGACTGTGAGCTGTGTCAACTTACATCGGAAGGTGGACAAGTCGAAGTGTACTTCGTCTGGTGAATCCGAAGTGACTTCGAAACATATGTTCAACTCTCCTGTCACATGTCATATTTGTGGAGAAAAATTTAACTATCGGTAAGTTGCTAAAATCCTTTTTGGTAGGCAGTCTTTTTTTTCTATAGCGCATCAAAACTTCAGCGATCTGCATAAAAAGCAGCAAAAGCTGCCTCTTCTCTGCCTGCTATAGCCATTATTATTACTAAATTCAGTATCTCTCACAAGTGTTCTAATGTCGTTACTCTTACTCGTTCAAAATTGTACGTAATAGACATCTAATATATATATAAGTATGAATTACCCTGACTGACTGAATCACTCAGACTGAACGCACTAAGTTGGTGCGTTAGTAAAGCAACGCAAAAAAACGCACCGCTGGTAAAGCCATGAATTTTAATCTTGTCATAATAGGTAGAAAATATATAAAAATTAGTGAAAACTCATTTTTTTTATGAGCTTTCAGGTGGCGTTGTCACCATCCGCCCAATATACATAATCAACCCATTATATGTCCCACTGCTGGGCACGGGTCTCTTCTCACAATGAAAAATACGCAAGCCTAATGCGGGTTGGCAGACTTCACACGCCTTCGAGAAATTCTCTCAGACGTGCAAGTTTCCTCACGATGTTTACCTTCACCATTTAAGCACGTGATACTTAACTAATAATACACACATAACTTCGAAAAGTCAGAGGTGCGTGCCTGGATTTGAACTCGAGACTTGGCAGTCCAATGGTCATATCACTAGGCTATTAGGGCCCCCCAATATAGTATATAGGTATAACTATATAATGATATATATATTATGATAATCTTAATTACCTTTACATTACACAGACGCCAGCTGAGTCTACACGTGGATTTGGAGCATCGTTGTCACGACAAATTCTCCAAATTCCACAGCTGTGCTGGCATCCTCAACCACCGATCTTCGAACAGAGTCGACATGGTTTCCGAAGATGGCAAAATCCAGGTCCAGAGCGTCGACAGATCCCATTCGGGTATCCGAAGGTCGAATTCAACGTTGAGCCAGGAAACTTACTCGGAAATTTCTAGAAGGAAGTCTGAGGAGAGTTTGAGTTGCGACCCGTCGACGAATATTGTGTATTACACGTCAATGGAGACGGTGAAGAAGCCTTCTATGGTGAACAGCATTGTTCAGAAGGTTCGGAGCGGGTTCAGTAGCTATAAATGGGAACCCGGTACGAAAATTATTCGTGTATAGTCCCGCCTGTGTGTTGTGAAGTGGCATTTGTGTTTGTTACAAATATAGTGGAAAGTCCAGTGGCTGGTTTCATTTTGAGAAATTATAAAGTTACTAGCTTCTGCCCGCGACTTCGTCCGCGTAGCGTGATGATATATAGCCTATAGCCTTCCTCGATAAATGGGCTATGTAACACTGAAAGATGAATTTTTCAAATCGGACCAGTAGTTCCTGAGATTAGCGCGTTCAAGCAAACAAACAAACTCTTCAGCTTTATATATTAGTATAGATTTGTGTAAGGTAAACGTGGGAGAGCCATGCTTCAGCACCAATGGGCCGACTCGACCGGAGTGATACCACGGCCCCATAGAAAACCGACGTGAAACAAGCCTTGCGTTGCGTTTCGCTGAGTGAGTGAGGATACCGGAGGCCTAAAACCTTTTAAAAGGCGGGCAATACACTCGTGACTCCTTATGCGTAGCGGATGTCCATGGGCAGCGTTAATACAGGCTGAATTCGAACCCGTGTCTTCTGGTTAAATCTGACGTGGTAATCGAGAGGGCAGTGGTGTATTTAACCAGGAGACGCAGGTTCAGATCATACCCGCAATAAATTTTTCCTTCACTAAAATTACTTTCGTCAGATAGTCGGACATTTTTTTTTTAAAAAAGAAGCTTACTAGCAATCTGGGTTACACATTACTAGTATTCTTGTTAACCCCTCGTGCTGAGCTAAATTCTTGTGTTACGAGTTGGTTCACGTCGGTAGTGAAATGGGTGGGGTTCGAACCGACAACCACATGATCGCAAGTCCGACGCCCTAGCCATTAGGCTACCGCCGCTTTTTATATTGTGAGGACAGCGCGGAATTAGTGGGTGCGACTTGCACAAGATGGACAGCAAAGGCGAAATAGGGAAAATGCCTTCACTCAGCAGTTGGTGTTATCGGCTGAATAGATAAAGAAAATAACTGTGGCTTTTTCTGGCTGGGCCACCAATACAGATTTTAATTCTGACTGAATAGAGAATGTCGTTAATTAGTCGAAATTAGGTGCCAAATTATAAAATTGGTCGGTCAGTGGTTCAAAAGTTATAAGGGTAGTCCGGGGCTCCCCGGAGTACCCTGAAGAGTGCTTTCTGTTGAGTCACCACTTTATCTCGAGAACCAAAGCACTTAGCAGTGATCCGTTTGCGCCCATATTAGTCGAAATTAATCGCAGTTTTTTTTATATTCTAGGACATTTTTACACAGCACCGTCTAGTCCCAAACTAAGCAGAGCTTGTAATATGGGCACTAGATAATGGATATAATACTTATATACTTTTTTTTATCTAAATCCATACTTATAATACATAAGAAACACCCAGAGAAACACAAACACGTAAATTAATCACACATAATTTTTTGTGTTCTGTGGGAATCGAACCCACGACCTCATGGTCAGCAGTCCGGTACTCGAAAACACTAAACAGTTACACAGAGGTCGTCAAACAGTTACAAAATTGGTCGGTTTGAGTCCGTTTAAAAATAAAAGAAAAATATTTTGACTTAGATAATTTATTATATCATCTCATTGTTGTGTATATTATGTAAAATACAAACACCAATCTCAACTACGATAAAAAAGACAGTATTTATAAAATATTTCAACATGTAATACATAGTCACAATATTTTAAACGGTAAACCGTAAAAGTAAAACATTGGTTTTCCAATCACCATTATTAGAATTTCTAAGACTTAAAAAATCAATTAAGGAATCAATTGTTTTTTATTTTATTTTTTGCATTTGCAAGTTACATATTTTTAGTGAAGGAAAAATTCGACGGCGGCTAGGTTTCGAACCTGCGCCTGCGTGGTGGACTCGCGGTGTGTTAGTGGTCATAGCGTCTGCTGTATCCATCCAGAAGACGCAGGTTCGAATCCTGCTCGCTAAAAATAAATATTGTGACTATGTATTACGTAATTAAAAAAATTAACAAGCAGTCGTTGAAAAATTAACACAACAGTTCTTTATTTCCAATTCAATATCTATTAAGAAAAACCACAGATATCGATATTTAAGGTCAAAAATCATCCAAGTATTAAAAAAAAGTAAAACTACAAGTTTTCCGTGTTAATTATATTTAAATGTAATATACATAATTTTGTATATTGTTACAATTTGCAAACCAGCAAAACAAGTTGCAAACACGTTTTAAAACAAACTCCGATACTGTAAACAAAAGAGACCACATAACGTGTTATTGTGATAGAAAGAGAGAAATGCCGCTCGCTATCTCATTCTCACATCCTAAACACAATCACATTAAATACGCTGTGGTCACACCTCCGGGCTCCAAATCTACTATGTAATTGTATTAGAATCGTCACTCAATGATTTCAGAATTTGTGATCTCATCCTTTTTAACAACATTAGAAATTGAAATGAAGCTACTTTTACGGATTTTATCATCAATCAATCATCAAGACGTCCAACACCTCAGTCTGCCCGTGACCATGGATGCTGTTAAGGATCCGAAACGTCGGGAACCAAATAATATCAATATACCGCGATAAAATCCGTAAAAAGTAGTTTTATTTCAATGTCTAATATTCGCGTAAGTGTCAGAAATCAGAACATTAGAAATAATAGCTTTCTAATTCAGTGTGTTATCCTTATCTTAGTAACTAGGTATGAACATGTATTTATAATTTTATGGAACCTGTTTGCTTCTCTAAGGTACCCAACTGTCTCAATATAGTTTTTTTCTTTTTTATTGGTACGAAGAACAGGTTTCACAACTTTTTGCCAATTGTCGGTTGTCACTTGTCATTGAGGGACAATTCTGATACAATTAAAATAGTTATAATTCCATTTACTACAATATTAGACAAATAACAACAAATTTATATCTACTATTATTTTAGTTAAACCGTGAATAAATTTCATTTTATGGATTTATCGTAGAATAACGAAGCTTACATTGAAATAATGAAACCGTTATAACGATATTTGTCTAACGTTATAATAAATGGATTATAGACTTTGGAAGATTATAATTTATGTCTGTTATAATTTTCGTTTGAATTTATAACACTGCAATGATAAAGGCAACGCAAATCTAACACAGATGTCAGCACCTCCGCCTTTTCCCACGACAGCCAATCAAAACGTGTTATATTGACATTAGCAATTATGTCAAAAAGCTGTCAGCCAATGGGAACGCATAGGCCAAGGCGGAGGTGGCGCCATTAGTTCCTCAGTTACCTACCCTATTCCAAACAAGTTCAATTTACATCCTCATTCGCTCAGTATCCCATGTAGCGACCAACCAAACCAACATTAGCACCATACCACGATATTAACCGTTTCTTCGAGAATGTATTTAAAGAAAATCAATATTTAGACACACCATAATGTAATAATGTTTTGGCATAAAAAAGTACTCGCAATTGGAAGACGGTACTAGTAAAATCCTTGAGATATGAACTTTGCGTTTGTGGGAGTTCAAGCTAAAAGCAGATATAGCACTTTACCGTAAAATGAGAGGTAGCATTTTCGACAAATCGCACGTTATGAAAGTAATTTCGATAGATTTTTTATATTTAATATCACGTTTGACGAAGTGGCTGAGTTGAGGGATTCGATAATCACGAAATATTTGTACGATCTACAGTTAGTTGTTCCGTGTCTCGGTGTTTCTGTACGTGATAATTTGTGTTTGTAAACGCACTCACGATACAGGAGAAAATCCTACTGAGGGGCTATTGTTTTTTAATCGTTAGTTTCAAGGTAGGCCCCTCTATTTATAAACGGAAAATGCTTATGGATCTTCTGCCACCTACGTATGTTGGACTTGTACCGACTTAAACTACGCACTTGGCTTCCCTTGGCTATGGGATTCGGGACATTCACCACAACCATGTAAGACTGTGGTACAGCGTTCGTTTCTTCAAGGGATGAGGTCTTGCCTGCCTTGCATCTTGCTCGACGAAGGAGCACGTGTAATCAGCACCCATTGAAACACATGCAAAGCCCATATCTCAAAAACTGTACTATAGAAATTTAAACTATTTCATGCGTAGAAAAAATCTCGCACAATTTATTCAAAGTTTGTTATTAATCTGATTCCAATACCTTGTAGTATCTAGTAAAAAAAAATGTATAACGACTTGTAAAAGTGTCTTTTTAAGATCTATTTACAGAAATAAATATCATTTATCATTTCTAATCTAGGTACCTGCTCAACCATTTCGTCGAAAATTCACATTCAATTCACTGGAAATTAATGTAAGCGAATGCAATTTTTCATAGTTTTATCAATTTTTGAACGATTTTCCTGTCGTTTATTTCCAGTGAAGTATTAGTAGACGAAATGGTACGGTAGGAACCTAGATGAACGGTATCTCAATGCGAATAGTAACATAAATTGATAAAATATTGTTTTGATTACAATTGAATTAGGTATTACGTTTTTGTGGAACCTTTAAGTCAATATTAAAATTAAGGCTTGTTCACCTAAGCCAGCCAAATTCAAATTTCAATAGTGTTTTCGCTATTTGTAGAACAAGAACACATTTTAGATTCAGGGTAGTGGTAATTGAGACATTAACTAAACAATATTCACAACTGAGAATTAAAACCTTTGCTTAAAAATCGTTATTGAAGCTAAAAGTTGTGTAAATCGTCAATTTTGGTCGTTGGCACAGTTTTAGGTAAGATCTTGGCTTGATAAGGATTTTTAAGCAAAGGTTTTGAGTTCTCAGTTGTGAATGTTGTATAGTTAATTTGGCAATTACTATTGTTATGAAACTTAAATGCCTAATAAATCTACAAAATTGGAAAATTTGAACTTGGCAGGCTCAGGTGGACCACGAATTTATTGAGAGTACTTATTTATCTTTAAAAATACTTATAGAAACACAATCATTATCAACACAACGTAACAATACAAGTTTACAATAATTAATGGTATAAACATGACACGATTTCGATGTCGACGGATAAAAATAAACAATAATTATTTAAAATAATTATATTATTATAATAAAATTTCTAAATACATTGTATTCTCTCCACACTTTACCAACAATACGACGGCGGTATTGACATTTCACATTTAAAATACAGTCAACAATAGAATTAGGTACACAGGCAAATAACCACATTTGTATAGTATATAAGTAATACAATATATTACTCAATATGGGTCAAATCAAAGGTGTTTTAGCTGCATCTTGTTCGCTGTCTGAATATCTAGCTCTTCTGAATACTGTACATTTTAAAGGTATGAACGAAGAATTGAAGCAATCGTAAAGTGTAAATAATAAACTTTCAATTAAAATTCACTGCTCCATATAAATGAGTCTTCGTAGTATTAGAACATATAATTCTACCTTTTAGGTATTTTATTATACGACATTATACAGAAAACCAACACCGCCGTCTGCCATTTTCAACCCATCTTTCTTAAATCCATATTAAATTAAATTTTTTGTACATACTGCAAAAGGTTAAGTACACACGCAAAAACCGACATTAAACCTCTTTTTAATAGACTTCAAAACACGTGTAGGTTCTCAAGTCAACTGTAGGTATGTTTGTTGTTTTTGTCATAATACGCGATAACTTTGCCGGTTGTAAACTGATTGTGACTTCTCTTATATCTGGTCGAGTATACTTCTGAGACGGTCCCATATAAATTTGCTTGGTGTCAGACTATTGGTTCTGAACAAACGCAAAAAGAACATACATTTTTTACCTGCACACCTAACTCCTTTGCCGTGTGTACATTTTAAAACATGTCCAAAATAACCTCTATCTTAGCTTTTTTATTAGTCAATATTAAATATATATTATGTGCCGATTACTTTCTACGTGCCAGGGTAAATATCTGCATATAACCCCTGTCTCATGTATCAAAACGTGAATGATATTGCAGACAGATTTCATGATGCTACGATGTACTGTCTATAGAGTTCAGTTAAATACATAAGTCAGTTGACTGGTGGTTGAATTTATTAAAAGTACAGTAACATACAGATTCCATACGAATACTCGTGTCATCGGAAAGGGACGGCGGATTCTCTCCAAATCCCCACTTAAAACATTAAACGTTTATATCTTTGAACTAAGATTTAAATATGTCTTTCAGCATATGAAATAAATGTTAACTCTTCAAGTAACAGCAGTAGTAATAATAACAGCAATGTTTTATCAAGTAAATCCCTACTCAAGTATCCTATTCAAACATTATGAAATCTGTCCGCGATCAATAAACAAACGGTTGTACATTATCTGTCGCGATAAATAACTGTCATAAAACTACGATTACAACTTAAAAAAAGAAAAACCTTTAAACGAAAACGTATTTACATATTATTCATATTCTCGTATGTTTTGTGTGAACTCTTAATTATTATTTTTTAATTAAAAAAATAACTTTAGATACGTCTTATTTTTTTTTGTATGTAATATTAAATATCACTAAAATACATGCAGCATCAAATATATCAGGACGAACACTCTTCATAATTATCTCGAGACAGCGACTCGTGCGCAGCTTTCCCTACATTAATTTCCAACTATTCCGGTAGATTTTCAATCAATTTTCTTTCATACAAAACTCATCCTGACATTTACCAATAAAACAACAAGTCAAATCGGTCGAACCGTTCTCAAGTGAAGATCTTTAATACATACGGCAATTTATAGTTTGATACTAAAAATATCATATCAGAATGTCAATTGGCATCATATTTTTATTGATTAAGTCGGCAAAAACCAGACCCACCAACTTACAGTAAATATCAACACCACCCATAGACACCTGCAGACCTGACGAGTTACTGATGCGAGTTGCCTATCCTTAAGAGATCCTACGGACTGCAGACTACCGGGAGCTGCTGGCTTTCCGTGCAAGTCGAAAAACACAGATCAAGGTCTTTACGTCCGACTTATTCAATTGGACTTCCTGTATTCATTCTGAAACATCCCTTATGCCACTGAAATAGACTTTCATTTCCTTCGCTGTTCAAATCAATGTTGAAGAGTTTGTATATCTAGATATATCTGATGCCATGTGTAAATGATTTCATTACACTTAAATATAAAATCGAAATAGAGATCGTTACCGAAAAAAATAAAAGATTTAACTTAAAATACTTCCAAAAAGCCTTCTGGGAATCGATCCCGCATTCCCACAAAACATGCAAGTAACAACACACAACTATAGATGTCGAATAATAAAAAAAAACTATGTATACAATACATTTGTTTTTAATAACGCAATAAAATCGATAAATGCATAATACGATGGCTAAACCAACCAAATAATATATTTGTTGTAAAATATTAAAAATATTGTTCGATACGAAACTAGTCGACATATTATAGAATTTACGAAATTAATTTTATGTATATCTTATTGCAAGTATATGTAAGTATTTAAGTTCAGTGAGTGGAAGGTACAGTCGACGAAGTTTATATGCAGTATAACATAACGTTATACAACATACAATTTATTTCTTTGGAATAATAAATGAAATAGAATAGTTTTAAACGGTATACCAATACCATTAAATTCTAAGAAATAGTATCAGGTGACATTAATTTTAATATCAGAATAAGTAATTAAAATTACTATACAGTGTCACATTTACGATTATTTTAATATCGGTAAGTGTGTACAGAAATTTATGTCCCCGACTGTACTTATGAAGTAATTATTGCTATTTCCATACAAAACATTCTGCTTAATCCTAGGTGCATATCTTAAACTTATTTTTTATATAATCGCAAATTCTATTCTACGTCGACGTGTGATTTTTCAAAATGGCGTATTATAATAATGTAACAAACATAATAATTTTGTTCCTTACATACGTACAAAAATGTCCTGGTTTATTGCATATTATTGACGAGAAGACAACCCTTACAAGCATCGGAATTATAGATTAAAATATCTTTTAAGCAAAAAGCATTTTTCATTGCGAGTCTCAATCATTTTGTATTAATAGGTGATATTATTTTCTATGAATTGATTTTACGAAGACACTTTTACAACTCAATGTATTCTAAAAACTACGAATGCAAAGAATTCGCAAAAATTCAAGGCGATCGACGGACCCGACAGCATTTTCACCATTATGTCATTCAACATAAAGCCTTTTCCGACTGACTTATTCCGCGTCGATACTCTAATATTATCCATTCGTCAATAATATGCACACACAGACAAAATTTTCATGTCTCCGTGCAAAAAGTAGTCTGAAACCCCCTTATTACAAAAGTATATCCAAGTCTGAAACAAACCCAGGTTTTAAATATATCCACTATGTTCTTATCTTCACAAAAGGAAGCAGGGTTACTTTAAAACCTAGGTTTTCTTTTGTGATAAGGAGGAATGGTTTTAATAAAGAATTCCCTTCTAAGTAATAGCCGTAATAGCAGGATATGACGTCATATCATTTGATGAGCGGATAAAAAAATTACAAATATAAATTACCATTGATATAACTGACATTCTGAATTTAACCTTTCCGTGTGGGATAGGGGTGCAAACGAGCAAGACGGATCACCTGATGGTAAGCGATTACCGCCGCCCATGAACTCCCGCAACACCAGAGGAGTCGCAATTGCGTTGCCCGCCTTTGTTCCGGTAGCTACATTTACTCGGCGAAACACAACGTGTGTTGTTTCACGCCGGTTTTCTGTGAGTCCGTGGTATCACTCCGGTTGGCTCGGCCCATTCGTGACGAAGGTAGGCACGAATGCGAAATATTTACGATCCCAATGGGGATGATAACTGAGGAACTAATGATGCCACCTTCGACTTGTCAACGCAATTCTATTGGTTGAACGCTCTTTGACGTAATTATTAACAACATAACATACCATCACGGCTGTATTCCCCGAAGGGTTAGGCAGAGGCCTACTAATGAACACCCACAGTTCGCCGGTATGTTTAGGTCCCATGTAATAGGGGGCGAGCCTATTGCCATGAACCGGGCACAAATTCCTAACTCCAAGCTGCTACTGGGAATTTAATAGAAAACCCAATAACACTGATCGACTTGGGAATCGAACCCTGGACCTCTACCGTAGCAGTCGCGCTCAGGACCACTTGGGTAATGAGGCAGTTAATGCGTATGACGTAATTTTTTATGTCGATATAAACAGCGTTCAACCAATAGAATTGCGTTGGCCATATCGAAGGTGGCGCCATTAGTTCTTTAGTTATTATCCCCATTACCTGCACAATTTTTGTCTTACATCGGACCACTGCGCAACCATTTGCATACAACTTCAGACAAGTAGTTTTACCTCTGATAAACGTATAGAAAACTTACGTTCGTTTATCTTATACTTACTTATTACTTTTATTTTTCTGTCTACTCTTTTTTTGTGTGTCTTGAGCGTTGCCAAATAAATTTCATTCTTTCTTCTTATACTATAATGAATTTATTTCAGGTTTTAGACTGAAATTTATAGAGCTGTCCTAAGTTTTCACGTTTCAGTTTCTTTCACGTGGGAGAGCCATGCTTCGGCACGAATGGGCCGGCTCGACCGCAGTGATACCACGGCCTCACAGAAAACCGGCGTGAAACAACGCTTGCGTTGTGTTTCGCCGAGTGAGGTTACCGGAGGCCCAAACTCTTCTAAAAGGCGGGCAACGCACTTGCGACTCCTCTGGTGTTGCGGGTGTCCATGGTCAGCGGTTATCGTAATCACTCACTTTATGGTAATCGATATCGTATCGTATCGATTACCATAAAGTGAACCGTCTGCTCGTTTGCCCCCCTATCCCCTAAAAAAACGCTAATAATTACTCTGATCAATAAATCGGTAAGAATAAGCTGCTTAACGCGGTCAGTCAAACGATTATCCGTATTTTATGTTCCCACTGCTAGCCTCATGGCATGAAGGTGAAATCTTCATAATATTAACGAATACTCTTTGCACAATAACTTCTAATGTATTAAAACAGTTACATGTAAATGTTATTATCAAATATTGCGAGCGGCGGTCGCGTCAGTATTGATAGATCAAGTTAATATTGATTATGTTCAGTTTAAGTTTCCTCTAAATGCACGAGGAGGTTAAGAAACTCAGATACAAGCGAAAGTGGTGTGCCAGGATCGTTTTAATTGGAAATATACGACGTGTGATGGCTTGAAAATATTTTATAGCGTTGCATAAAATCTTGTGTGCTGCCTAAAGTGTCTATATCTACCCCCAGGGGTCGACGACAAACTACAAAGGGGTCTATGTCAGCGGGAAGAAATATAGAGTCCAAGAACTTAAATTTAAAATTAGGTAAGAAGGAGGTCTACCCAAACCCGAAAAATATGGCAAGTGGTCGACAAGATAAAAAAGCTTGAGGACCTCGGTTGTAACAGGTAGTCACAACAATCAATAATATTTTAATAGTTTATAATTAATTTAGTTTTATATTATTTTCACATTTACGAATTCAAAGTGTTACTCGTTTACATTTTTATTTATACTAATATAAAAAAATATTTAATTAAATTTATTTTTTAGGAATGGCAATGTGCTGATTTCGACAATTCTGACAATGTCAGATGTGCGATGAAAAAAGGTAAAATATAAATAAAAATAAACAAAAAACGTCTTATTAACGCTGTGTGACACTGTATGATATGTTGACGACAAAAAAAATTAAGCTTGGGCCCTGTGCCAGATCGTCATTTCATTCAATAACTTCATTGCCAATTTCTGACAGTTTTGTCTAAGATCTTGTTTTATATTTGTCAGTTCTACTTTCCACTTAACACCCAAAACGCCCTCAACCACGACCACTATAATTGCCATTCTACTACATAACGTAAAAAGACTGTGGGCGTTGTTGGTAACCTTACCAAAAGTACGTAAACAATATAGTTGAGAACCCTCTCAACTAAACTGTTTCGCACTAACTTATACTTTTTGATGATAAACAAAAATAAAGTATACAAAATACTGTTTTCAAAATGCCTAACACTAAATCAATGCAGCGTAAAAAATAAAACTGTTCATTTTTCCAAAATACCTACTGTTTATTTTTCTTCTCAGATTTAAATATACTTAATTTCTTCTAAAATAACCTGGCAACCCTAGTTGTATGCACGCAATATGGCAACATTGTAAAAAAGTGGAGCTGTGAAGTTTGTGTAACTTAATATATCAATACGAACGCGCCGTCACATTAGCCTACAATTCAAAAAGGAGGTATTTATTGTTTTCCAACTATCTCTGTACATTTGTTGCGTGAGTATAACTTCTTTCTCGTTTCTTTGTAAGGGACTCTGAAAGAGAGAGAAATAGTTTTTTTTATTGGCACCTGATGATTAGGATTAAGTAGGTTTTTTTTTAAAATTATATAAAAACTAGCCAATGCTCGCGGCTTCGCTCACTGGAAGCGCAAAACCAACAGTGATGATCTCTTCTGTGTATGGGTCTCTATACATTAGAGAGGTCAAGCTATATCTCCGGTTCCATTTAATTATTTGAGATAAGAAGTAGGCATACCAGTTTTTAAGTTGGAGCACATACTTTCTAACAGTGATAACCAAACTAAAATCTATTCAGTAGTTTTTGCGCCAACCCGTAACAAACAGACAAACAGACAAGAATTTTAAAAATCACATTTTTGGGTTTGGAGACGTTTATATACCCTAACTCACTTGTTTTTTTTAATATCTTCAATGTACAGACACAGCTTTTTTACAATTTTATAATAGTAGAGATATACCGGCCGAATTGAGAACCTCCTCCTTTTTGCTTTTTGAAGTCGGTTAAAAAAGAAGCATTACAACGGATGCTCCGAACAGCTAATCTTTATTCTTATACTAGCGACCTCCACCCGCGGATTACCCGCGCTGCCTGGTCCCTAAGAGTCGTAGCGTGATGTTAAATAGCTAAAAAATCGTCTTCACGAATAACTTTTTTTCCATGGCGAGTGTTAATAATGAGACAAATATTTTAAGCCCCCCAGAGCGAACATCGACCTTCTCGACTTTTTACAACATTAGTAGTACTAATTAGGAACGTCATTCGATTATCTATACTAATATATTAATATCTATACTAATATATAAAGCTGAAGAGTTTGTTTGTTTGCTTGAACGCGCTAATCTCAGGAACTACTGGTCCGATTTGAAAAATTTTTTCAATGTTAGATAGCCCATTTATTATCATCACGCTACGCGGACGAAGTCGCGGGCAGAAGCTAGTCTATACTAATATATAAAGCTGAAAAGTTTGTTTGTTTGTTTGCTTGAACGCACTAATCTCAGGAACTACTGGTCCGATTTGAAAAATTCTTTCAGTGTTAGATAGCCCATTTATTGAGGGAGGCTATAGGCTAAATATCATCCCGCTACGCGGACGAAGTCGCGGGCAGAAGCTAGTACTAATATATAAAGCTGAAAAGTTTGGTTGTTTGCTTACTTGAACGCGCTAATCTCAGGAACTACTGGTCCGATTTGAAAAATTCTTTCAGTGTTAGATAGCCCATTTATTGAGGAAGGCTATATATCATCCCGCTACGCGGACTAAGTCGCGGACAGAAGCTAGTACTAATATATAAAGCTGAAAAGTTTGTTTGTTTGCTTACTTGAACGCGCTAATCTCAGGAACTACTGGTCCGATTTGAAAAATTCTTTCAGTGTTAGATAGTCCATTTATTGAGGAAGGCTATAGGCTATATATCATCACGCTACACGGAAGAAGTCGCGGGCAGAAGCTAGTCACTCATAATCGCCCACCACAAAAAAGTAACAACTTGAAACTACCGGTTTCAGGGGGTCAGTCTCTCTGCCGGCCTATATCTGTATTCTTACCTATAGCATTAAGACATAGAGGAGCAGGGCAGGCGCGGGGAGCCCATCTGTGTCAGCACCCGGTCAAGCCACTGCAGCGGACCGTTCAAGTGCAGCTCGATCCAACATGGAGTCGACGTTACTGTCTGCCGTCTGTTGATCAACATTAAAAAAATATAGTTATTTAATTAAAATTGGGTTACAGAGTTCCGAAACTGCCTCATTAGCCAAGTGGTCCTGCTACGCTAGAGGTCCTGGGTTCGATTCCCAGGTCGAGCAAAGTGTTTTTGTGTTTTTCTATGGAATTCCCAGTAGCAGCTCGGAGTTAGGAATTTGTGCAAAATAATGGCAATAGGCTCGCCCCCTATTACATGGGACCTAAAACATACCGGCTATCTGTGGGTGTACATTAGTACGCCTCTGCCTAACCCTTCGGGGAATACAGGCGTGATGGTATGTTCGATTATTTTTCTATCACAGCATTCAACGAATTCTTTTGTAGGTACCTACCTGTCACATCCAGTCCCTTTTTCTTGGACAGGCTGTATACTTTCGGGCAATTTATTGTATACTAGCTTCTGCCCGCGGCTTCGCCCTCGTGGAATTCGGTCTGTCATCACATCCCACGGGAACGGGACAAAAAGTCCTATGTCCGTCTCCTGGTTCTAAGCTACCTCTCCACCAATTTTCAGCCAAATCGGTTCAGCCGTTCTTTAGTTATAAATGGTGTAACTAACACGACTTTCTTTTATATATAACATAACATAACATACCATCACGCCTGTATTCCCCGAAGGGTTAGGCAGAGGCGTACTAATGTACACCCACAGTTCGCCGGTATGTTTAGGTCCCATGTAATAGGGGGCGAGCCTATTGCCATTAACCGGGCACAAATTCCTAACTCCGAGCTGCTACTGGGAATTTCATAGAAAAACCCAATAACACTTTGCTCGACCTGGGAATCGAACCCAGGACCTCTAGCGTAGCAGTCGCGGTCAGGACAACTTGGCTATTGAGGCAGTTTTATTGTATAAGATTATCCCACACATGTCAATATTATGGCACACGTATGTCAATATTACCTACACACATGGCCGCATCATCTCTCATGCTTGTTAATATGGTATACGCACCTATACTCGGCGCCCCAGCCTTTGACGAAACTCATGCGAATGGTGCACATGCGCGTGAGTTGAAACACCGCCTCGAAGCCCTGCGACACCGACTGAGACAGCAGGGCCGCAAACTCTTGATTGTTGAAGATTTTTAAGTTGCAGCCTGGAAAGAAAGAAATTATGGCATAAAATCAGGTTTTTTCTTTTGCATACGGGGGCAAACGAGCAGATGGATCGCATGATGGTAAACGATCACCGCCGCCCATTGACACCCGTAACACCAGAGGAGTCCCAAGTGCGTTGCCGGCCTTTTAAAAGGGTTTGGGCCGCCTGTATCCTCACTGACTAGGCGGAAAACAACGTAAGCGTTGTTTTCCGCCAGTTTTCTGTGAGGCCGTGGTATCAATCCGATATTCATTCCCACTCACATGGACCACTATGGGTATCATAACATACTGTCACGCCTGTATTCCCCGAAGAAGTTAGGCAGAGGCGTACTAATGTACACCCACAGATCGCCGGTATGTTTAGGTCCCATGTAATAGGGGACGAGCCTATTGCCATTTACCACAATCACAAACACACAAATTCCAAACTCCTAGCAGCTACATAGAGTATGGGTTATGCTCAATAGCTTAAAACCTTCCTCTTGAATCACTCTATCTATTAAAACAAACCGCATCTAAGTCCGTTGCGTAGTTTTAAAGATCTAAGCATACATAGGGACAGACAGACAGCGGGTAACGACCTTATTTTATACTACGTTATGCAGTGATGTAAGACCTTGATGGTAAATGTCATCAATTTAACTTAAAATCTCTGCCTCAACTGCCTCATTAGCCAAGTGGTCCTGAGCTCGACTGCTACGCTAGAGGTCCTGGGTTCGATTCCCAGGTTGAGCAGTGTTATTAGGTTTTTCTATGAAATTCCCAGTAGCAGCTCGGAGTTAGGAATGTGTGCCCGGTTAATGGCAATAGGCTCGCCCCCTATTACATGGGACCGAAACATACCGGCGTACTGGGGTTGTACTAAAGTACACCTCTGCCTAACTCTTCGGGCAATACAGGCGTGGTGGTATATTATGTTTATGTTATTTTATTTTTTTTTAAAACCGAGACTTACCTGGCGGTATTTTGCAGACGGTGGCGGGGTGCCACCCGTAACGTTGGTTGCAGTTCGGACTCTGCACGAATATCGAAGAGTCACTCAAACATTCCGCGAACACCTCGCCTGAGAACAGAATGGTAGCTATTAGGTTCCCATCCAAATCTAATTAGGAAAGAAAACGCATTTAGTCGGTTCGAGTCCGACATACGATATAGCTCATAATTATTTCCCATATAATAAGAAAAAAAAACTGTTCAAATAATGTACAAATGTATAATGAAACTAACGACTCGCGTTGCCACGTTCCTAAGGGCCTAGCGTGATGTTAAATATCTTAAAACATTCCTCATAAATCACTCCGTCAATTAGTGAAAACCGCATGAAAATCAATTCTGTAGTTTTTGAGTTTATAAACAACAGACATATGATGATGATATGATGACTTGAACATAAATCAAAACTGGAAGATGGCTTATTCCCAAAGTCTGCTTACTGAGTAAAAATCATCATTGAACGGATTAAGAATAGTAAATTTTTGACAGTTTTATTTTTATTAGTACGAGAACGTATATAAAGCTGAAGAGTTTGTTTGTTTGTTTGCTTGAACGCACTAATCTCAGGAACTACTGGTCCGATTTGACAAATTATTTCAGTGTTAGATAGCCCATTTATTGAGGAAGGCTATAGGCTATATATCATCACGCTAAGACCAAGTAACTATTCCACGCGGACGAAGTCGCTGGCGGAAGCTAGTTTATAGATACAATTGAAATAGCAGTCTTGGGCCCCAGGATTGTTGTACAGGCCCTAATATTCATTGGAGACTCACCACCAATGTAATAGAGTCTGACTCCCTTCCCGATGTGTCGGCGCGTCTGTTCCACCACCTCATTTCTGTTCACATTCGACAGAAGACCCAGACAGAACCTGTGAAGCAAACAACGGAGTTTTACATTACATTTTATGACATTAAACTATACTAGCGGCCCGCCCCGGCTTTGCACGAGTGGAGAAATCCCGGAAAATATTCTATTGCCTATGTTAATCTGAAATAATATATTGAAATGGTGAAAGAATTCACATGGGAGAGGCATGAATGGGCCGGCTCGACCGGAGTGATACCACGGCCTCACGGAAAACCAGCGTGAAACAACGCTTGCGTTGAGTTTCGCCCAGTGAGTGAGTTACCGGAGGCCCAAACCCCTTTTAAAAGGCGGGCAACGCACTTGCGACTCCTCTGGTGTTGCGGGTGTCCATGGGCGGCGGTTATCGCTTACCATCAGGTGATCCGTCTGCTCGTTTCTCCCATAGAAAAAATCGGGCCAATATTTTTTGAGTTTAATCATTATATACATACAAATCTTTCCTCTTTATAATATTATAGTATAAATAAACTGCCACGGTAAGCAACTATTGGCGTACGCCTCATTAGTCTACTGGTCCCAAGTGCCACTGCTACGATAAAGGTCTTGGGTTCGATTCCCAGGTCGAGCAGTGTTATTGGGTTTTTCTATTAAATTCCCAGTAGCAGCTCGTATTCAGGAATTTGTGTCCGGTTAATGGCAATAGGCTCGCCCCCTATTACATGGGACATACGAACTGTGGGTGTACATTAGTACGCCTCTGCCTAACTAACCCTTCGGGGAATACAGGCGCGATGGTATCTTATGTTATGTTGTTACGTTTTGTTAAAAGCTTACTAGCAATGTGGGTCACACATTACTAGTATTCTTGTTAACCCCTCGTGCTAAGCTAAATGCTTGTGTTACGAGTGGGTTCACGTCGGTAGTGCAATGGGTGGGGTTCGAACGGGCAACCACATGATCGCAAGTCCGACGCCCTAGCCATTAGGCTACCGTCGCGTTATTGTTGTATTGTTGGTATCTCTTGTTGGGCACCTCTCACTGTTGCTGGGGTCGGTGAAGCCGTCGACGGTGATGGAGGGCTGCGAGGCGTGGAAGGTCTCCCCGACGCGCGTGTTGAGCTCGTAGTAGCTGATGCTGCACCAGAAGGCGGGCTCGTGGTACAGCACGGGCGCGGCCTCCGGGGACAGCGCGCCCGGGGACGGCGACAGCCGCGTCAGGTCTGAAACAAACATGTTCACTTATCACATTAATGCATTATGTTACTATCGCCGATCTAATTAAATTGTTCGGTACATTTTCTTTTATGGGATTTTGGGGCTAACGAGCAGACGGATCACCTGATTGTAAGCGATAACCGACGCCCATGGAGACCCGCAACACCAGAGGAGTCGCGAGTACGTTGCCCGCCTTTTAAAAGGGCTTGGGCCTCCGGTAACCTCATTCACCCAGCGAAACACAACGCAAGCGTTGCTTCACGCCGGATTTCTGTGAGTGGTACCACTCCGGTCGAGCCGGCTAATTCGTGCCGAAGCATAGGTCGCCTACGTGAGAACCATTTGCAACCGAACAGCTCAGCACTTTACCTGTGCTGTCATTCGATTACCAGTCAGTAAGTGTTCGACTACCAATCGCGTAACTCAAACCAAACCAAATAAACTCAAATCATCTCTTTAGTGCTAAACTAGCTTCTGCCCGCGGCTTCGCCCCCGTGGAATTCGGTCTGTCATCACATCCCACGGGAACGGGATAAAAAGTATCCTATGTCCGCCTCCTGGTTCTAAGCTACCTCTCCACCAATTTTCAGTCAAATCGGTTCAGCCGTTCTTAAGTTATAAATAGTGTAACTAACACGACTTTCTTTTATATATATATAGATTATTATTAAATACCTTTTTTCATTTTTCATGCTATATTATAATAATATTTAGTTATTTTAGTGAAAGAAAAATTCGACTCGCAGGCAGGATTCGAACCTGCGTCTTCTGGTTTGATGCACCAGACGACGACGATTTCAACAAAATCGAGTAATATGCGTGTGCGCAGATTAACTCGTTTGCCCCCTATCCCATAAAAAAAAGTGTGAATATAACAAAATTGTCAACAAACTCACTCATGTTGTCGTTGTGATCCATGGGGTCTCCGTCCTCGCTTATGTATCCTGGAGGCGGCGTCTCCACGCTCGATGAACTCCTGGACAACATAATAAGATACATAACATAATCTATACTTCTATACTAATATATAAAGCTGAAGAGTTTGTTTGCTTGAACGCGATAATCTCAGGAATTACTGGTCCGATTTGAAAAATTATTTCAGTGTTAGATAGCCCATTTATTGAGGAAGCCTATAAGCTTAATAATTCAACACGCTACGCGGACGAAGTCGCGGGCAGAAGCTAGTCAATTCATATACTGTCCCACTGCTAGACACGGGTCTCCTCTCAGAATGAGAGAGATTACACTACAAATGATAAACGATATTTATTTCTGTAAATAATAGGTCGAGTATTGTTAATTTTTTGAGGAGCTCGGAGTTACGTTAAGGGTTACTCAGAGGCGTACTCATGTACACCCACAGTTCGCCGGTATGTTTAGGTCCCATGTAATAGAGGGCGAGCCAATTGCCATCAACCGGGCACAAATTCCAAACTCCGAGCTGCTACTGGGAATTTCAGAGAAAAAGCCAATAACACTTTGCCCGACCTGAGAATCGAACCCAGTACTTCTAGCGTGGCAGTCGCGCTCAGGACCACTAGGCTAGGGCTACCCATACATTACAATAGATTTTTATAGCGTTAGCGATAATAGATTCTAAACTTAGCTAGTCCTGCAGCTAGGGTTGCCAGGCGTCCGGATAAAGTCGGACATAGATAGGCTTTTTGATTGCGTGTCCGGCCAAAATAAACGGTGTCCGGCTTTTGTTAGGCTTTTTACATTTCGCAAACGAGCGAGCGCCGAGCGTGGCCGAGCGCAGGCGGTCGTCCCCTCGCGCCAACACAAAATCCTCAATAATGTAGTGTCCGGCCTTTCTACCCGGCTAAACTGGCTGATCTGTCCGGCTATTCGGATTGCCGACCTGGCAACCCTACCTGCAGCCCGGAGAGACGGAGTTATGTACTCACACGTGCACAGTGGTGTTGCCAGGCACTTGCTGGGCCAGCGTGGCCTCCAGGTACATGGCGCTGTGTGCACCGACGCCCACGCCCACCGGCCCACCCGTCTGCATCACACTGATAAAAAAAAACAAAACGAAAACTTAGAAAATCAAAGTCAAAGTCATATAAACAAATAAATAAAATTGGAGTGTCTGTTTGTAATATTAAAATGACCGCTTTTTACTAAGTGTATTTGCATTTTAAATAATATTTTTTACAATTTTTGTCTGTATGTTTGTTCCGGCTTATCTCTGAAATGGCTGGACCGATTCTGACGGGACTTTCACTGGCAGATACCTGATGTAACAAGGAGTAATTTAGGCCATATTTTTTAAATTATTTTTGTTAAATACCACTCAGACGATGTCACGGGTAACAGCTAGTGAAATATATAAATGAAGGGAAGTTGAAATGTATTTTTCCTGGCCGATCTAATATACAGTGACGACCCACAAAAGGGTAACAGTTTGGAAATACTGTCTTATGAGTTTTCTTGCTCAAGTAGCTAGGAGTTTGAATTAGAAATGACTTGTCCTCTTAGTTACTTTTTTTTATGGGATAGGGGGGCAAACGGGCAGTCGGATCACCTGATGGTAAGCGATAACCGCCGCCCATGGACACCCGCAACACCAGAGGAGTTACAAGTGCGTTGCCCGCCTTTTAAATGGGTTTGAGCCTCCGGTAACCTCACTCACTCGGCGAAACATAACGCAAGCATTGTTTCACGCCGGTTTTCTGTGAGGCCGTGTTTTCACTCCGGTCGAGCCGGCCCATTCGTGCCGAAGCATGGCTCTACCACGTGTAAAACATATGTATTTACAGATAGGCATAATGTTTCATAAACTCACGCGTCCGTGTGATCGTGATGAGGCGGATGGTAATCGCTGTAGGGAGGCGGCGCACGGGGCTCTGTGTCTCCGCAGCGAGGCACCAGGATCGGTGGGAGCGCTGAAATATGAACAACGATCAACATAATATTGTGACATTTTTACAAATTACGTTGGTATGAATAGGTACAATGGCGGTCTTCTTCCAGACAACCTTAGGGTGTATTTTAAATAGTAGAAAAAAATTAAGTGGGGGAGGGTAGCCGGTGGTGTACTGCTAGATAAAATTCTTTATATAGGTACTTAAACTACACATTATAATCCTACTTCCTACTAATATTATAAATGCGAAAGTTTGTGAGGATGGATGGATGTTTGTTACTCTTTCACGCCAGAACGGCTGAACGGATCTGGATAAAATTTGGCACAGAGATAGATTATAGCGTGGAATAACACATAGGCTACTTTTTATCTAGATCGGACACAATTATGAAGTCCACGCAGACGAAGTCGCGGGCGGAAGCTAGTCATGAATAAAAAAGGTCCCATGTAATATAATGATGAGGAATCTATTGTCATTAACTGGCCAATATTCGCGTAAATACATATAAGGAATCAGGTCCTTCTAACTACAACAGTTTGTTAGCGTTACATTAGAAAACATAAAGATAGCAGTAGGGATCGCAACGGGACAGTGTGGACTTAACAGACACCTGGCGATCATGAAAATAAAGGAGGACCCTATATGCCCAGCATGCGGGGAAGCAGAAGAAACAAGCTTCCATCTAATAGCAAAATGCACAATGTATGCGCTACTTAGATGGGAAATACTAGGAACCGATGAGATAAATGAAGAACAGCTAGCAGAACTCTCCATCGGACAACTAGTGGACTTCTGCAAGGCTACGGGAAGATTTGCGACGCCGAGCGCCAGTAACCCATGACGGGATCCACCAAAATGGGGAACTGGGCGAAATAATCCCAACATGAGGACTGATCGCCCGCCTGGTGCCTGCCGGCGTCCCCGAAAGATAAATAGAATAGCGTTACATTTTGGAGCGAGTTATAATTACGGATAGTCTGTTGACTTAGGACGACAGCGCCATCTGGTGGTACTAAATGGTATCAATTAAGATACAATTGGAAGGGGCAAGCACTGCAGTCAGGATAGCGGAGCTACGGCGGTTCATATTTTCAATCTCCTGTCTCCGACTTGTGCGTGCGTCGTCATACTATTCACGAGTTCCTTTATGTTCCTTTATAAGGGATCCCACACAAAACCGCGAGTTCGCATCGCATCGCAAATATCTGCGAATTCGATGCATTTGCTGTGCATGTGTCACTTTAATAATCGTAATACTTTCATGAGTTCCTTCATAACTTCTAAATAAGTTTTTTAATGTTTGAACGATCATAACCCACTCTGGCGCCCACTAAGATTTCATTCACCATACTTTGGATTGTGAGACGGGTATATTCACCAAGGTCTTTCTTATGAGATGTTACCTAGGTCTAATCTAGAACTGAATAAAGAACACTCATCAAACATTATACAGAGGTAAGGTTTGACAAGAACATAATAGAATAACTTTACTCTCTACATATTTATATTTCTACGAGAGAGAGAGAGAGAGAGAGCGAGAAAAGAACCTCTCTTTCACTTACCAGGTGAGTCGATTTTAGTGTAATGATAAGGATTGATGCACACTTCGTCTTTTTTCAACTGGTATGAATATTCACAGTGATCCACCGGCTTTAGTTCATGCTGGCTCTGGAAAAATATTAAAAATATTAACATACTGATTTCTAACTTTCACAAATATTAGACACTAGCTTCTGCCCGCGACTTCGTCCGCGTAGCGTGATGATATATAGCCTAAAGCCTTCCTCAATAAATGGGCTATCTAACACTGAAATAATTTTTCAAATCGGACCAGTAGTTCCTGAGATTAGCGCGTTCAAGCAAACAAACAAACTAACAAACTCTTCAGCTTTATATATTAAGTATAGATTGAAAGGAAACTACTTTTTATGGATTTGAACGCTTTATATTAATATTTTTATTTTTTATGTGATAGGCAAACGAGCAGACGGATCGCCTGATGGTAAGCGATCACCGCCGCCCATGGACAGCCGCAACACCAGAGGAGTCACAAGTGCGCTGCCGGCCTTTTAAAAGGAAGTACGCTCTTTTTTTGAAGGTTTGAAGGTCGTATTGGTCCGGAAATACTGCAGGCGACAGTTCATTACACAGTATTGTTTATTATTTAATTCCCGACGTTTCAGATCCTAAGCTGTTGGACGTCTCAATAACGCGTAAAACCCGTAAAAAGTAATTTCATTTCAATAAAAATATTTCATTGGATATGGTGCCACATAAATATCATAATCAGCTTATAACAGCCCACTGCGTAAGCCTCCCCTAATGTGCGCCATTTCAACATCTCCTCGGTTTCACGTCGGCAGTGTCAGGTGGGATGGCGACCTTCCGTAGCCCGGAGATTCTTCGCACACAAATATAAATCAAGGCTATGCTATGTTTTATTGCCACATCAAGCCAACTGTGAGATTCTCAGTAGCAGCTTGTAGTTTGGATTTGTTTATTCTTTTTTTTTATGGGATAGAGAGGCAAACTGGCTGACGGATCACCTGATGGTAAGCGATTACCGCCACACATGGACACCTCCAACACCAGAGGAGTTACAAGTTTGTTTCTAGACTTTTAAAAAGGTTTGGGCCTCTGGTATCCTCATTCAGATGGCGAAACACAATGTAAGTGTAGTTTCACGCCAGTTTTCTGTGAGGCCGTGGTATCACTCCGGTCGGGCCCGCCCATGGTAAAAGCATAATTTTGTTCATGGCAATAGCCTTGCCCCCTATTACTTACCAGCAAACTGTGGGTGTACATTGGTACACCTCTACATATCTCTTCAGGGAATTCAGGTATGCTATTTTATGTATAAACATTACCTGTAGCTGCGGCCAGCGCCACAGCCTGCAATAGACAACATGCGGCAATCCCTTGCGGTATTGACCGTTTATCACGTTCTCATTTGGCTTCACCCTGGGGAGTGAAAGAGAGGTAACATTGAAATCGAAGAAAGGAGTTTGCAATCCACAGTCTAATAATTAATGTGAAATGATTTATTTCCATTATTCCAGACACTTTTGAACCGTCTAAAATGATGATTCCCATAGTGGTCAATATCTGGACAACAACCTGCAAGAGGTAACTTATGTTAGCAGGATGAAAAATTTGGCTCTGTGAGGTTTAAATGGGTACCTATAATATAATTAAGTAACCTAATTTTACTTTACTTTGTTTATTTTTATGATTGTTATGTCTCTTTTTTAGTTTAAGTTACTGTAATTGGTTGGAACCATATCTTCTTCTTCCTGCCCATGTCCCAATCTATTTGGGGTCGGCGCAACATGTTCTTTTCTTCCATTCATCCCTATCAGCCGTCATCTCACCACTCACTCCCTTTCCCATCATATCGGCCTTAACACAATCCATCCATCTTTTCTTTGGTCTCCCTCTACCTCTCTGTCCCTGCACTTTCATACTCATCACTCTTTTAGTCACATGCGTTTCATCCCTTCTCATCACATGCCCATACCAAGACAAACGATTCCCTTTCAGCTTTTCTGCCACTGGCGCCACTTTCAGACTTCCTCTAATATACTCGTTTCTTATTTTGTCCATTCTAGTCACTCCACACATCCACCTTAACATTCTCATCTCCGCTGCATGCAGTCTTCTTTCATCCATCTTCTTAACGGCCCAGCACTCTGATCCATACAACACGACAGGTCTTATAACGGATTTATAGATTTTGCCCTTCAGCTTGAGAGGCATCCGTCTATCACAGGTTGTTCCCGTGACCTGTCGCCATTTCATCCAACCTGAGTTGATTCGACATGTAACGTCCCGGTCAATTCCGCCATCGCTTTGTACACGTGACCCAAGATACCTAAAGTCGGAGCAAACTGATAAGGACAATCCATCCAAAGATATGGACGCAGTACCGGAAAGTCCGCCGAAGTCACAAAACAAGTACTCTGTTTTGGTTCTGCTTACTTTCAATCCGACACTTTCCAGTCTCTGGGACCACACCGTCAGCCTGCTCTGGACCTCGGGACCACTCTCATCCACTAGCACAATGTCATCGGCAAAAAGCATGCACCAGGGAGCCTCCCCCTGTATGTCCGCCGTAAGAGCATCCATGATTAACAGGAAGAGGTAAGGACTAAGAGCCGAACCCTGGTGCAAGCCTACAGCCACATTGAAGCTGTCAGTGGTGCCAGCTGTGGATCGAACTTGAGTACTGCACCGACCATACATCGCTCGAATCAACTGCAGGTACTTCCCAGGTACACCATTCTTCTTAAGGGCCCACCACAAAACCTCACGTGGTACCCGGTCGTATGCCTTCTCGAGGTCAACAAACACCATGTGCAAGTTTTTATGTGCCTCTCTGTATTTTTCGCATAATTGGCGAATAGCAAATATGGCGTCCGTTGTTCCGCGAGCAGGCATAAAACCGAACTGGTTTTGTGAGATTGTACTCTCTTCTCTCAGTCGCCTCTCAATAACTTTCTCCCACACTTTCATACTGTGTGATAGTAGCTTTATTCCCCGATAGTTGTTGCACTCGTGCACATCACCCTTGTTTTTATATACAGGTACTAGGAAAGTGTTGCACCATTCGTCAGGTATAACTTCTTCGTACAACAACTTATTGAAGAATAAAGCCAGCCACGTACAACCATCTACTCTCAATAACTTCCACACTTCAACTGGTATTTCATCTGGTCCTACTGCTTTTTCATTTTTCATTCCATTTACTGCTTTTTCTACTTCATCTGCACTGACCTCTCTGACTAACCCCACATTCACTGGTGTATTCTCAAGCACTCCACTCCATTCATTCTCTTCGTTCATCAACCTTTCAAAATACTCCTTCCATCGATCCTTAATTTTCTTATCATCCGAAAGTACCATATACAGTAACTAAAACTAAAACAGTTGATATGTGAGCAAACAAGCAGACGGATCACCTGATGGTAAGTAATAACAACCACCCATGGACACCTGCAACACCAGAGGACTCACAAGTATGTTGGCCGCCTTGTAAAAGGGTTTGGGCCTCCGGTAACCTCACTCACTTGGCGAAACACAACGCAAGCGTTGTTACACGTCGGTTTTCTGTGAGGCTGTGTTATCCCTCCGGTCAAGCCCGCCCAATGTTTGTTTTTATCTGATAGAAAATATGATGATCCCATTTAAATTTACTTAATACCTGACCATTACTTTAAAAGATGTACTGCAAAACGCTTGATCTATTTTTTTTCATAACAAGTTAAACCTTCTTGTAGAGTAGAGTCTTGTAGAGTAAGAGATGGACTAATGATCAAACTTCCCTTGCCTGTGAGTCAATGACCCCTGATGATCCTTCATGATGTGTATGAAAGCAAGTAGGTCCTAATTTTTTTATTTTTTTTATGTGATAACAGGCAAACGAGCAGACGGATCGCCTGATGGTAAGCGATCACCGCCGCCCATGGACACCTGCAACACCAGAGGAGTCACAAGTGCGCTGCCGGCCTTTTAAAAAGGAGTACGCTCTTTTCTTGAAGGTTATTGTGGAATCAGCTGTTTGATTCAACAAGTAAATAAAAGTATTATTTTGTTATAGTAGGCAATTATTATAATACAATCTATTTAACTCTGTGGTGTTTCACAATGTGTTTTTTCATAACCCAACATAATATGAGATAAAACAATAGAGATATAAGTATACAAAGAACGAAAATGAATAAAAATAACAACATTTTTTAATAAGTAAAGAGTAATTTGTTGCTGTTCTCATTTGGCGGCAAATGAATTCAGGTGTTTGACATCAGAGCATTGTCTATTGTAGCTTAGGAAACCTAGATTTTCTAACCAATTTCTAATCCTATTAGAATTTTATTAGCAATAATTTGTGAATAACTAGACTATATAGTGTCTAACGATGCGAAGTTAATAAAATCTCATCAAATAAATACACGGAATACCAGAAATAGTAATTGTCGCATAAATTAATACTAAAACTCATTCATTATTACACAAAATGGATATATATAATGGCGTACCTTCAAGGACGAAAGTATATGCGGACGTCCGTAATAGCAGGAGCTGATCACAAAAAAGTTAAGAAATCACTGTTTCGCCTATATACGCTGCCAAAATTTGCAAATAAAATAATTGCAGGGTTCAAAACACGACCGCCATATTGACAAGAGGCTTCGATTTGTTTTGACGGAGTCTTGACCTTTCAGATTTTGCGTCCTGTATGTTATTATGCAATCAAAATATGATGGTCATTGAAATCCATGAGGTCAGTGTTGTATTGCGACTTCTATGCTTTGCCGGGTTATATGACCCACCAAAATAACCCGAGGAAAGAAATTATCGTTCGTAAACCACATTTTAGAATCAGTTGAATAAATTGTACTAAAAAAATTGTTTTCAAGGATGTCCTATTAGATTCTTATTTGTCCGAGATACTAAAATTTGGCAGCAATTTCTGTAGAAAATGAACAATACTCGCAATAACTATGCCAAGCGAAAATGAATGCTATCAAAAAGCAATAAAGTACAAAAGACAACACACGAAATTATTAGCCACCGGAAACTGTCATATTCGTAGATTGTTATCACGAAAAAAATTAATCAATATTGAACTGACCTGGGAATTGTTACGCATTTAGTGTGACTGTTCTGGCTTGAAATTGCTTTCTCCAACTCTTCAAGAGCTCCGCTTTTCTTTAATTTCTTTACTAAGCTCTTCACTGCCTTCTCAGACCATTTATCTTCGGCTGCAGACGAACCTTCAGGTCCCTTTTTCCACCCTAAAAGCCGTTTCACGACCGGTGGGGTTAGTGGAAACATGCCGCAGCGTCTCACTCACTGTGTCATCAAAACAAATTAATTAACATTTGAATAGCAAATTAGATATTCGCGCACAAATATTACGTCTCGTATTTAGATAAACTATCAGCCATATTGAGAATGAATGACAGTTCACTTCTTAGTTCTTGTCAATCAACAAATCAAAATAATGCTATCTCAGTCGCACCCCGGTTAATTTGAAAGATAAATAAAGTAATTTCTAAAGGTATTCACATTGAAATAGGGAATAGTTTGTTTCTCATTTTGATTGCATTTAATGTAGTTTGAATTATAATTCTTTTGAAAAGGAATTATTTAACCAGTAAATATTTATTATGACTACGATCCTCTTAATTCTTTATCATACATTTATCTATCTCTTTCTTGCAAATTATTTCTTTGTAAAAAAAGGGCCACAGAACATAGACAAAAATAATCAGTCAAGCATTTTTGTAAAATTGCAATCTATTTCGTTTTATTTCCATACTTTGACACTTTGTAGGATTTTACTACAATGAACCACCTTTGTTATCCTTCATATAAAATTAATTAAAATAAGAGTAGTCAGGTGCCGTGCGTAGTACTCGCAACCGGCACGTACATAATGTATAAAAATGCAAAAGAACTAACCAAGAATCGTAGCAAGTGGCGGTCTATAATTTTTGCCTACCGTTTTGAGGGACATAGGCGTGACTCGTGACTCTATATACGTAAGAATAAATCTTCAGGAACATCAGGACAGCTCAAGACAGATAATTACCTTTAATCATCTCATGGATTTTAGATAGGTGTGTGTAAGCTGTGGAAAATTTTATTAACTTAATTGCTTTACTGTGCAAGTCACTCATGAGTTTAGTATAATATTTGATTTGAACTCTTCTTTTTCTTTCTGCCCTTAACCCAATTTATTTGGGATCGGCGCAGCTTTTCCTTTTTTCTATTGATCCGTATCAGCCGTCGTCTCACCATTCACTCCCTTTCCCTTTCCCATATCGGCATTAACACTATCATATTCCATCCATCTTTTCTTTGGTCTCCCTCTACCCCTCTGTCCCAGCACATCCATAATTATTTCAATCTTAAAATAAACAAAGTCATACATTGCTTTATAATATTATTTTCAAAACGGCATTGTAAACCGAAAAGTGATATATTAAAAAATACATCAATTTGTCAATGGTATACCTTCGAATGTTTTTGTTTTGAAATTTGACACAAATGGCGATAAAAATAATGTTTCATTTGTTATTTTTCTAAAGAAGTGCCAGTTGTTCTACGAAAGTGACGATTTTTGTGTTGAATTGGAAGATTTGGTGAGGTATTTGTCATTTGCCATTGTATTGTTAAATTTTATTATGTTTTTGTGGTCTAATCGTCAAAAAATATGTGCCGGTAATATAATGTCACTGGCCGTTTGAATTTATTTTATTTGGTGGCCAGTGTCCTGTGTCAGTTTTCAATTTCCCGCTTTGGTTTTTAATGGCTAGGCTGGAAATTATTATATTTAGAATAAAGACAATTATATAAACTTGGTACTTTAGAAAAGTTTTATTTTCAAATTAGAAAGAAATGCTATCCCATTTCCAATTTCTACCGAAAACATTTCAATTTGTTTTGTAAACATTAGCTTTACCTATCAAAATACAAGCAATATTTTATCATTTTGTTTTATTAATTACGCTATATAGTAGTTAGCTATGAAATATCTGATAAATTTAAATATGAAAGATAGCAAATGTAAGCAAGTTACTATGCCAACATTTATAGCTTTTGAATATTTTGTTAAATGTTTTTATTATTAATCTTATTTGTAAAACATTACAGCATCTGAACAAAACTGGACAAATTGATGCAATTTCTTAAAATTTTAGTGTTTATGTATAGAATGACTCGCTGTAGCTAAATGTATTATGAACTTTGTTCTGTAGGTAAATGTTTAGGCCAATTATTTTTCAGCAGAAGTTTATTTTCTACTGTATGGTACTCCAGAGAGAATAACACTGTGTTTCTGAAGCTTGTGGTTATGCTCTTATTTAGTCTTGTCAGGACACACTAATAGCTGGACAGTCCCGCCAGTTTGCCAGACATTTGGGTAGAAAGGCCAGACACTATACTTTATTGAGGATTTTGTGTAGACACGAAGGGGCGGGCGGCTTGCGGGAGCGACCGCCTGCGTTTGGCCATGCTCAGCGCTCACTTGTTTGCGAAATGTATAAATCCAGACAAGCCAGACACCATTTATTTTGGCTAGAAACACATTCAAAAAGCCTACCTATGTCCGGCTTTTTCCGGACGCCTGGCAATGCTACTCTCATTCATGATAGTATATAACATCTTCTTGATTTGTAGACCCAATAGAAAAATAGTTGTTGTGACCCTCTGGGGTCACAGTGCTTTGATGGCCTGATTTGAATTAATCTGACAAGAAAAGACCACTTTACGGACAATCTATGTATGTATGATGTATGTATTGTTTTTTTATTTCACAGTAATTATCTTCATGTCAGACACACAACCCCCATTGATCCTCTGCATGGAGAATGCAGCAGGTGAGGATGTGGCACTCCGAATAGAACCCAATGACAACTTCCAGATGTTTCTGGATAAAGCTAGGTATGTTAACTATACATATATTATCTTCTTCATCACTATATATAGAACAAGTCCGCCCACTGTGTCTGCCTGAATGTGATAAACTCAGAATCTACCAAAAGGATTTTCATATGGTTTCACCAATAGACAGTGATTCATGTTATTGTTTTATGCTATTTAACAACACGCTATGACCCTTAGGAATGGGGCAAAGATGGTGAAAATGCAGGGTACAGCTTGTTATCCTATAAATAAATGCGAAATAGCCTAGTGGTCCTGACTGCGATTGCTACGCTAGAGGTCCTGGGTTCGATTCCCAGGTCGAGCAGTGTTATTGGGTTTTTCTATGAAATTCCCAGTAGCAGCTCGGAGTTAGGAATTTGTGCCCCGTTAATGGCAATAGGCTCGCCCCCTATTACATGGGACCTAAACATACCGGCGAACTGTGGGTGTACATTAGTACGCCTCTGCCTAACCCTTCGGGGAATACAGGCGTGATGGTATGTTATGTTAAATGCGAAATACTGCTCACCACTGGTCCTTTTGGAAGACCAGGGTCGATTCAGCATTATGCAGAGATTGTATGATTTACTTACACAGTATGATCGAAATAACGAATTCAGCGAACCATAAAGTAGGTAATAAAAAAAAAATCTGCGACATTTTTACACAGCACCATCTAGTCCCAAACTAATCAGAGCTTGTACTATGGGTACTAGACAATGGATGTAATACTTATATCCTTTTTTGTTGTAAATACATACTTATAATACATAAGAAACACCCAGAGGAACACAAACACTTATATTCATCACATAAATATTTTGTAAGAAGTATGTGTGGGGTAACTTTGAAAGATAGAGTGAGAAATAGTGTAAGATAGTGGTGTGGTGTGAAAGAAGGTGTAGTAACAAAGATTGAGAAAGGTATGTTAAGGTGGTTTGGGCATGGATGGATGAACGGAGATTGACGAAACGAGTTTACATGATCAGTACGGATGGAAGAGTTGGAAGGGACCTCGACGAACGTACAATAACCAAGTTGCGGCCGTTCTTGAAAAAGGTCAGGTTAAGAGCACCCTAAACCGACGATCATGCATGAGGAGGTTAATGAACGTAGATGAAGCGAAAGTAGTGTGCCAGGATCGTAGCAAGTGGAAATCTATAGTCTCTGCCTACCCCAATGGGAGACAGGCGTGAAACTATGTATGTATGTAAATATTTTGTCCTGTGGGAATCGAAGCCACGACCACGATATCGTGATCAGCAGTCCGGTACTCGAACCACTAAACCACAGAGGTCGTCAAAATACAAACGTAATATCAAAATAAATCGTAATGCAAACACAATTTAATCAAAGTGTGTTATTATTCTGATTCCGATATCGTTCATCTAGGTTCCTGCTAGGTTCCATTTCATCCAAAATACTTCATTGGAAGTAAATGTAAGCCAATGCAATTCTTGATAACTTAAAACTAGTGTCCGACCGAAAGCTCGGTTTCGGTTTCGGCCGAGTTTCGGCCAAAAATCAAGTTTCGGCGGCAGTTTCGGTTTCGGCCGGAAAACCAGTTGCGGTCGGACTCTACTTAAAACCAAGTTTGGAACGATTTTCCGGTCGTTTATTTTCAGTGAAGTAATAGTATACGAAATGGTACAGTAGGAACCAAGTAGTGATGAAATTTTGGGAAATACCGGCGACTTTGCGGTCTTATGACTCCTTCCTCCTTCGTAGATTGGCCTGTGTAAAATACGTACTGATATTCATACACATTTGGTGAGAGTAGAAACTGCGCCCAACATAGTTAGTAAATTTCATTCTTTCTTTCTTTCTTTCTAAAAGCCTAGGAGGATGGGAATGTACAGATATATTTATTACTAGCTTCTGCCTGCGACTTCGTCCGCGTAGCGTCATGATATATAGCCTATAGCCCTCCCTAAATAAATGGGCTATCTAACACTGAAAGAATTTTTCAAATCGGACCAGTAGTTCCTGAGATTAGCGCGTTCAAGCAAATAAACAAACAAACAAACTCTTCAGCTTTATATAGATTAGTATATTAGTATAGATTGATTGATGTAAAATTTACTTTATTTTATTCATACTCCATTACAGATCATTACTAGGCTTCGACGTAGACTTAAATTCTATTACAAGAAACCAGCCTGTGTCCCTATCAGAAAATGTTTACCAATTCCTGATAAACGCTGAACAACACCTCCAAGCAGACGAATTGTCGCATAACTTTGATCAAATGTTGGACACCAGCGATGGAGCCAACGATTTAGTCTACATATTGGATGATGGCACTCAGATTAGAGCTTCCCAAATACATTTCGATAACGACGACCCGTTAATTGATTTGTCTGCAGAAAAGATCCCCTTCGTTAAATATGCTGATGACGTCACTGATGACGTAGATACCGACAATGTTCACGTTGAAGAAACGAAGAAAATTAATATCGTTGAAAGTCCTGTATCGCGCTGGTCGAGTAAAGACTCGAGTCCGAAATGCAGTTTCGTGAATTCTCTGCCTTTTAAACTAGTTTGCAATAATACTTCGGGGTTCGAAGCGCAGTTTACGAAATATTTAGAGGCCAATACACCAAAAACCTACGCCACTTTAAACCCAGTAACGATTCGGAATAAATCTCCAAAGAGTTTGATCAAAGACAATTTCAAGAATTACGACGATAATTATACGAGAAACGATAATTTATCGTACACCCGGGAGGAGATTTTGAACATGTTCAAAGACTCGCCTATGACGTCGTTGCCTTATGACCAGGGCTACAGCGAACGGAGGCATGTAAGGAAAACTGACCCTTCAAGACTGGTTCATAAGAATTGGAACAAACCAATTACATACATAGACATTGGTGGTGTCTTGATAGGGGAAAGTGAGAGCCAGATATGTTTTATCTGTGGAAAACACGTTGATAATAGCTTGGATAAGTTATATCTGTTTGATAACGAAGATCAAAGGCTGCATAGGTGCTCGCCGCAGAAGAAAATGTCGACTCAATTAAAAATAATATGCGAAGGATGTCTCAATGAAAACTTCAAGCCGTGTCGCATGAAAAGCGCTAACCAATTCTTGAACCCAGATGAATTTCTAGTCATTAGAAATAATCAACAATACATTTTTCAGAAGGTTAAAAACTTCAGTTTCACGCACATGGGGAAGGTTAAAGATATCGCAAACAAGGAGGCCAAAGAGAAAGAAGAGTTTGTCAAAGTGGAAATCGGATCTGATGGAGAGATTATAACTAAGCCCATAGACAATGACCCGAGGTCCGATGACGTCATTATAGTTAAGGATGAGAAAAAGGACGGTAGTTCTAGCGATGTCGAGATTATTGAGCCGGAACCGGAAATAGACAATATCATAGACAATTTGGAGGAAGCAGATGAGGAAGTTCAAGAATTTTTGGGAAAATATCAATCTGATAATAGAGAAGTTACTGAACTGAAATGCAGGTACATTTTAATATATTTTTCTTTCAAGTACTGATTGTGGTGCTAGAGGTCTTGGGTTCGATTGCCAGGTCCAGCATATTATTGGATTTTGCTGTGAAGTTTGCAATAGATTCTTCCACATTCAAGCTTTAATAATGCGATAATCATAGCAACTAGCAGTCTGTAGTGTCTGCCTGCACCTATAGAACAAAAGCGTGAGTGTATGTATTCTCAGTAACAGCTCGGAGTTTGGATTTGTGCCCGGTTAAAGGCTCACCCCCATTACATGGCCCCCTATTATATACCGTCGAACTGTGGGTGGACAATGTGAACATTATAAACGTTCTGCCTCGCACAACAAAACTGTAGATTGAACTGTCGCCTGCAATATTTAAGTACGACCTTCAAACCTTCAAGAAAAGAGTGTACTCCCTTTTAAAAGGCCGGCAGCGCACTTGTGACTCCTCTGGTGTTTCGGGTGTCCATGGGTGGCGGTTATCGCTTACCATCAGGCGATTGTTCGTTTGCCCCCTATACTATGAATAAAACTGCCTCATTAGCCTTGTGGTCCTGAGTGCGACTGCTACGCTAGAGGTCTTGGGTTCGATTCCCAGGTCGAGCAAAGTTATTGGGTTTTCTATGAAATTCCCAGTAGCAGCTCGGAGTTTGGAATTTGTGCCCGGTTAATGGCAATAGGCTTGCCCCCTATTACATGGGACCTAAACATACCGGCGAACTGTGGGTGTACATTAGTACGCCTCTGCCTAACCCTTCGGGGAATACAGGCGTGATGGTATGTTTACTATGAAAAAATATTAACAAGATAAAACCTCTGCCTACCCTTTGGGAATACAGAGGTTTAGTATGTTTTTATGCAAACTGCTGTCTGGTGGTTGAGCTAGGTTTTGGGTTCGAGTTGCACCTGATGTAAATAATTGTGCATTCCCCAGATATCTATCAACCGGCGACCACAGAAAACCGACGTGAAATAACACTTACTTTGTGTTTCGCCGAGTGATTGAGGATACCGGAGGCCCAAACCCTTTTAAAAGGCGGGCAACGCAATTGCGACTCCTCTGGTGTTGTGGGGTGTCCATGAGCGGCGGTGATAGCTTACCATCAGGCGATCCGTCTGTTCGTTTGCCCCTCTATACCATAAAAAAAGAAACAAATTAACATAACATACCATCACGCCTGTATTCCCCGAAGGGATAGGCAGAGGTGTACTAATGTACACCTACAGTTCGCCGGTATGTTTAGGTCCCATGTAATAGGGGGGGGGAGCCTATTGCCATTAACCGGGCACAAATTCCAAACTCCGAGCTGCTACTGGGAATTTCATAGAAAAACCCAATAACACTTTGCTCGACCTGGGAATCGAACCCAGGACCTCTAGCGTAGCAGTCAGCAAAAAAAAGAAACAAAAGAAAAAAGAATTACCTCCTCGTTGAAGTCGTTTAAAACTTTTTAGCTTTCAATAATTTTTTGGCAGATTCTGTGAGCGGATATTTGCGGAGTTGTCCGAGGTGACAGAGCATTGTGAAACGCATAAACACGATCTGGAAGATGGCGAAGTGTTTCCGTGTCCGCTTTGTAATTATGGTGAGTTAACGATGAAGGAAAACATCGTGAGGAAACCTGCATGCCTGAGAGATTATCTCGACGGCGTGTGAAGTCTGCCAACCCGCATTAGGCTAGCGTGGTGGACTATAGCCTAATCCCTCTCATTTTTGAGAAGAGACCTATGCTCAGCAGTGGTACCATAATCTAGCCTATTACTCTGTCCCACTACTGGGCACGGGTCTCCTCTCAAAATGAGAGGGATTAGGCTATAGTCCAAACGTTGGCAGACTTCACACGCCGTCGATATAATCTCTCAGTCATGCAAGTTTCCTCACGATGTTTTCCTTCACCGTTTAAGCGCGTGATAATGAACTATTAATACGCACATGACTTCGAAAAGTCAGAGGGGCGTGCCTTGGATTTGAACTCGAGACCTTTGACTTGGCAGTCCAATGGTCATATCACTAGGCTATCACTGTTTATGATGCTTACGGTGAGTTGTGGCAAAAAATATTTCTGACAGCCTCATTCTAGTGGTTCCAAGAGCGACTACTACGCCAGAGGTTCTGGGTTCGAATCCCAGGTAAAGTAAAGTGTTATTGAGATTCTCTCAATAGAATCTCGGAGTCTGTATTTGTGCCCGGTTAATGGTAATAGGCTTGCTCCTTAATAAATATACAGGTGAACTGTGGGTGTACATTAGTACTTCTCTGTCTAACCCTTCGTGGAATACAGGCGTGATGGTTTATTATGTGACCCAATCAAGTCTACACATATCCAAATGGTCTATTTTGCAGGTTATGCAAACCTAAAATGGCTCAAAGGCCACTTAAAAGCTGCGCACGAGCCGATGGAAAAGTTAAAAGAAGAAAATGAGCTATTGAAAGAAGAGAACGAAGGTAATACATGCAAATCGTCATACTAAGTACGAAGAACTATCGAATTCGTATCGTAAACGTATCGAATTTTTTTCTGCTACAAATCTCATACATACATACATATTTTCATGCCTATCTCCCATTGGGGTAGGCAGAGACTATAGATTTATTCCACTTGCTACGATCCTGGTACACCACTTGGTATAGCGGGCTTTTTCCGCAACTCCACGACGAAGCGCGTATTTTGCGTGTGGGTGGGACGATGTTGGGTTTTCAATCAAACCACCCCAACTCTTCGAGAAAGGCCTCTCGGAGAGTACTCGGGTTGCCGAGGTACTTTGCCCTGTATGTGGCGACACCAGGACAGTGCAGGAGCACGTGGGCCGCTGTCTCGTCAGCCCCCAGGCAGGCTCTGCACAGGGGGCTGTCTGTGATACCCATAACAGAAAGATGTTTATTGAAAGGACCATGGCCAGTAACGGCTGCAGTGACTGTCCTCAAGTGTTGTTTGGACAGCTGTAGTACTAGTAGCTGCCTGGTGATGCGGTCGTCAATGGAAGGGAGAGCCTCCTTAGCCTGCCCACACTCACCGTGGTTTGTCCAGTAGTCGTTGTGTCTATCCCTAGTCAGTTTTCTTTCCAGGGTGCGTATTGGTACACCACTTTCGCTTCATCTACGTTCATTAATCCTTATACAAATTATTCTCGATTTCGATCATTTTCGCAAGTTGTTCATGCTTGGGCTACTAGTATCGTCGTACGACGGTTCGTTGAACTACTTAAATAATGGTTGAGCTACACTATTTCTGGGAGAGCCATGCTTCGGCACGAATGGGCCGGCTCGACCGGAGTGATACCACGGCCTCACAGAAAACCGGCGTGAAACAACGCTTATGTTATGTTTCGCCAAGCGAGTGAGGATACCGGAGGCCCAAACCATTTTAAAAGGTCTGATACTCCTCTGGTGTTGCGGGTGTCCATGGACGGTAGTAATCGCTTACCATCAGGCGATCCGTTTGCTTGTTTACCCCATATACCAAAAAAAAAATTCGAGTGTCCCATATAAGGTTTTTTTAATGGGATAGGGGGGCAAACGAGCAAACGTATCACCTGATGGTAAGCGATAACCGCCGCCCATGGACACCCGCAACACCAGAGCAGTCGCAAGTGCGTTGCTCGCCTTTTAAAAGGGTTTGGGCCTCCGGTAACCTCACTCACTCGGCGAAACACAACGCAAGCGTTGTTTCACGCCGGTTTTCTGTGAGGCCGTGGTATCACTCCGGTCGAGCCGGCCCATTCGTGCCGAAGCATGGCTCTCCCACGTGAAATTTGATTATGTCTGACCAGATCTGAAGATACACAAATGCATGAAGACCGGTTTCTTTTTAAACATACATTCATAATCAACCCATTATATGTCCCACTGCTGGGCACGGGTCTCCTCTGACAATGAGAGGGATTAGGCTATAGTCCACCACGCTAGCCTAATGCGGGTTGGCAGACTTTACACGCCGTCGAGAAAATCTCAGACGTGCAGGTTTCCTCACGATGTTTTCTTTCACCGTTTAAGCGTGTGATAATTAAATATTAATACGCACATGACAAGAGCCGTGATAGCCTAGTGATGTGACCATTGGACTGCCAAGTCAAAGGTCTCGAGTTCAAATCCCAGGCACGCACCTCTAACTTTTCGAAGTTATGTGCGTATTAATAGTTAATTATCACGCGCTTAAAACGGTGAAGGAAAACATCGTGAGGAAACCTGCACGTCTGAGAGATTTTCTCGAAGGCGTGTAATGTCTGCCAACCCGCATTAGGCTAGCGTGGTGGACTATAGCCTAATCCCTCTTATTGTGAGAGGAGACCCGTGCCCAGCAGTGGGACATATACTGGGTTGATTATGTATGTTATGTAACGCACATGACAGATGTGCGTGCCTTGGATTTGAACTCGAGACCTTTGTCTTGGTGGTCCGATGGTCATATAACTAGGCTATCACTGTTCAAACAGTCTTCTTTTAAAAAAAGTTTTTTTTAAAGCTTACTAGCAATGTGGGTCACACATTACTTGTATTCTTGTTAACCCCTCGTACTAAGCTAAATGCTTGTGTTACGAGTGGGTTCATAGTGCAATGGGTGGGGTTCGAACCGGCAACCACATGATCGCAAGTCCGACGCCCTAGCCATTAGGCTACCGCCGCTACCTTTATTTAATTATTTCTAGATGATCTGCCTCAATAGCCAAGTGGTCCTGACCGCGACTGCTACGCTAGAGGTCCTGGGTTCGATTCCCAGGTCGAGCAAAATGTTATTGGGTTTTTCTATGAAATTCCCAGTAGCAGCTCGGAGTTAGGAATTTGTGCCCGGTTAATCGCAATAGGCTCGCCCCCTATTACATGGGACCTAAACATACCGGCGAACTGTGGGTGTACATTAGTACGCCTCTGCCTAACCCTTCGGGGAATACAGGCGTGATGGTATGTTATGTTATTTCTAGATGATGAAGAAATAACCGCCAATGCGTCATCGCCGATTGCAACTCGAACGCGAAGTGCTAATAAGAAGGACGAAGCCGATGTGAAAGGTAAATCTCTACTATTATAAAATTGTAAAAAAGCTGTGTCTGTACATTGAAGATATTTAAAAAAAAAACACGTGGGTTATGGTATATAAACGTCTCCGAATCCGAAAATTGATGTGATTTTTAAAATTCTTGTCTGTTTGTTACGGGTTGGAGCAAAAACTACTGAATAGATTTTAATTTTATTATCACTATTAGAAAGTATATGCTCCAACTTAAAAACTGGTGAACTTCTTATCTCAATTAATTAAAACGGATCCTGAGATACAGCTTGACCTCCCTGATGTATAGAGGCACATACAAAAAAGAGGTCATCAATGTTGGTTTAAATTTTTACTCCTGATATAGCTTCACGTGAGCGAAGCCGCGGGTAGAAGCTAGTAAGTAATACTTTTATTAGCCGATGTTTCTCGTATCAGCAATTGGTGACTTTGTCTCGTTTCTTCTTACCCGACAGCGCCAGCAGGAGGGTTATGTTTTTCGAGTGTATGTATATTTGTTTGTCACGTTCTACAGACTAAACGGCTTGATGGAGAGGCGTCGTTATATTCGTCTCAATTGTGAGTGTGACACTGGGTATTTTACAAAATTATGAAAATTGAAACGGTATTTTTGGCGCCGATAATTTTTTTCCTCAAAACCTATCGAGTGGAGTATCAAAATAGGTTTTATAAATGATTAACAATATGTACAACATATTGTTATTTTAGTGAAGTTTTTAGAAAATTTTAGAAAATTCGACTCGCAGGCAGGACTCGAACCTGCGTCTTCTGGCTAGGTACCTGCGCCAGACGCTATGACCTCTAAGCCTGGCGTACATAGCCAGAAGACGCAGGTTCGAGTCCTGCCTGCGAGTCGAATTTTTCCTTCACTAAAATAACTTTATAATCTTAGCATGAAAAATGCAAAAAATCACAAAAAGATGTACAACATAATGTTTAAGCATATGTCTTTTATGCAGATGCCTCCGACTCCGATTGGTTTCTTGTTTCCATATTTTTCGGTAATACCCTTCCATAATGTGTGTACATTGTAGCATGTCTAAGTGGACACCTAGTTTTATATACTTCGACGATGTGTGTGTTTTCCACATAGTTTATTTTTTATTTTTTTACATCGACCTCTTCCACTTAGACATAAGCCTTCAATGTTCACACAAGCTGCTATCGTAATATTGTACCTGCGTGAAGATTGTAACTTTATTTATTTTAAAAGAGTGTCCATGGAGTTTCTTGCCGGATTCTTCTCCATAGGATCAACCTTTTGGAACCGTGCAACTAGAAGCATAACGTTTCATAAACGCTTGTAAAAGCTTATTTGAAATAAAAACATTTGAACTTGAACTTGATAATATTAGTACGATATTTGTAGTAATAATAATAATTTTGGACATAAAGTTCCTCCTTGCGGTCAAAGCTGTGGGTAACAGAAAGTTTAAATTAACTCAAATACAACAAAAAATAACTGGTAAAATATTTGTTTGGTTAACATTCTAGATAAAGAAAACACAGAAGATAAGACTAAGGCTGATTGTAACACTGATTCGGTTAGTCGTAATCTAATGATTAAAATAACAATCATTTAGTTATACATATTGTCTCTCCAACTTATAGTTAATGTTGGCTGTTGATCGATTTTCGACTTTGTTTTCTTCGTCATAAGTTTGAAAAATGGTCGACAGTCATTTTTGTTAATTATACTTCCAAATAGTAGATATTTAATGTTGGCTGTAGATTGATTTTAGACTTTATATACCAATCATAACGTTAAAAATAGTATATTACGACAATAGTATTATTGTAGCATATTTTTATGAAGTAAGTCAATACATTATTTTTAGCTCATCGCATTGAGAAAATTAGTACATATTAGCGCAGAAAAAATTAACTATTGCCATTGTCAAATATTGCTGCTAAGTAGGTAATAGTGTGGTAACATTATCGTGTTTCGGTTTATAGAGCAATGTAGCCAGTGACATTACTGGACAAATGAGACTTAACAACTGAGGTGTCAAGATTACAACGCGCGAGTGATACCACTGGTGTTGCTGGCGTCTATAGGCTGCGGTTACCGCTTACCATCACGCCTGTACTGCCTGACGGGGTACACGGAGGTGTACTTATATACTCCAACAATTCGCCGGTATGTTGAGGTCCTAAGTAACGGAGTCTGTTACTAATTACGCCACAAATCAAATCCCGGAGCTGCAGTTGAGAATATCTAGGGAAACACTGAAATAAAAGTACTTTTTACGGACGGAAACTGCCTCATTAGCCTAGTGGTCCTTAGCGCGACTGCTAGGCTAGAGGTCTTGGGCTCGATTCCCAGGTCGAGCAAAGTGTTATTGGGTTTTTCTATGAAATTCCCAGTAGCAGCTCGGAGTTTGGATTATGTGCCCGGTTAATGGCAATAGGCTCGCCGCCTATTACATGGGACCTAAACATACCGGCGAACTGTGGGTGAACCTTAGTACAACTCTGCCTAACCCTTCGGAGGATACAGGCGTGGTGGTATGTTATGTTTAACAGATTTTATCGCATTACATTAATATTATTTAATTCCCGACATTTCGGTTTCACTCCTTAATACAGGCTGAGCCACCCATCATAAAGACGGAGGTAAAGCAAGAATGTCTCGACAGCAGTGAGGATGAGATCTGGATCGTGCAAACAGCTGATGCTGAAGGCACGCAGGAATTTCAGAAGCTGTTATGTTCTGCCAAGGTAAATTTAACACTCAGTGTAAACTAATTAATTATACTTGAGCCATGCTTCGGCACGAATGGGCCGGCTCGACCGGAGTGATACCACGGCCTCACAGAAAACCGGCGTGAAACAACGCTTACGTTGTGTTTCGCCGAGTGAGTGAGGATACCTTTTTTTCTTATATGGAAAGAAAGAAAGAAGTATTTTATTTGGTCACAGCATATGAGACACAGTGCTGTGTACATACATACATACAGATAGGTATACATCTTATAACAATAAAAAAAAATGATTATACACAGACAGACATCTTTGTATGTCTCTCTCTCTCTATATGGCAATAGCTGTTGATTCAGGGAATCTTGACAGCGTAACCGGACTTGGTGGCGAGGCACCGAATGCCTCCAGCCAGGAGCAACTTCAAACTAAGCAACAGCAGTTATGGGCGACCCCTAACGGGACACGGGCATCGGCTTAGGGCGTTAGGCAGCTAGGGACGGCTGGATCTGGTTTAAAGAGGGAGGATACCGGAGGCCCAATCCCTTTTCAAAGGCGGGCAACGCACTTGCGACTCCTCAAGTGTCCATGGGCGGCGGTAATCGCTTACTACTACTATCCCATAAAAAATAACAATTTGATTTCAGGTCAATGAAGATGATTCAGAGCGGACACATAAATGTTTCAATTGCAGGTAAAATAACGCTAACGGTTTATTCATAATAATTCAAAACATCTTATAATTATAGATCAAAACATAATCCTATGTGAATTTTTCCTTCACTAAAATAACTTTATAATCTTAGCATGGAAAATGCTTAAAAAATACATACATACCATCACGCCTGTATTCCCCGAAGGGTTAGGCAGAGGTTTACTAAGGTACACCCACAGTTCGCCGGTATGTTTAAGTCCCATGTAATAGCGGGCGAGCCTATTGCCATTAACCGGGCACAAATTCCAAACTACGAGCTGCTACTGAGAATTTCATAGAAAAACGCAATAACACTGCCCGACCTGGGAACGAACCCAAGACCTCTAGCGTCGCGGTCGCACTCGAAACCACTAGACTAACGAGGCAGTTAAAAAATGCAAAAAGACACTTACAACTGGGATAACTTCAGGCGCGCACTGTCAGTTCCACCGTACTTAGGCAGTATCATGAAGTTGTATTGGCATTATTTTCCGATTGAAAGAGAGGGATGCCGCTCTACAGATTAAATAGGGCTATCCCATTCTCACAACCTTAAAAATAATGGCGATAACACGTAGTAATACAGCCCCTGTACTGTAACAATGTTTTTTTTTATCGCAATATTGTACCTGTGAAGATTGTAACATAATTTATTTTAGAAGAGTGTCCATGGATCTCCATTGGATCGACCATTTGGAACCGTGCAACTAGAATTGACGTTTCATAAACGCTTGTAAAAGCTTATTTGAAATAAAAACATTTGAACTTTGAACTTGAACTATAAGAAATTGATAAATAAATGATTAATGATATATTTCTGTAAATAGATCTTTTAAAGACACTTTTACAAGTCAATGTTTTACATTTTTTTGAACTAGATGGCGCCGGCATTTCCTGACTGACGACCTCTGAGAAGAAACACCGAAACAAACTCAGACAATCATGGTCTCTTTTAAAGTCCAGACAGTAATGATTGAATCTACGATCTACTTAACTAACCTAACCTAAGCTATTCTTAATAACACCCGCTTTTTGGAACCATGCAACTAATTTTAACTTTTCAAAAGTACCTATTTGAGTGTGAAACGTTCTGTCGTTGACATCATACTTGATTTGTTTGAACAGTCAAATTTTCTCAAGCGCGGATGGCCTGTCAAACCATCGTTGTCGAAGGCGTGGCCGAAAACGGAAGGGCAAAGATCCGGTCAACCTTATATGCGTGCCTACTGAGGAAGACTTCTTGAAGGTAAACGATTTATTGTTTTTATGTCAACGCAAAAAGGACCTAAATTTCACAACCTAAAGGTGGTAAATACTAATATTATAAATGCGAAAGTAACTCCGTCTATCTGTTTGCTTGTTACGCCTAAACTATTGAACCAGTTTTGATGAATTTAGATATAGAGATAGTTTGGACTTTGGAGAACGATATAGGCTTCCTTTTGTCTCAAAAGAAATAATACATAAAAACTAGTAATAACGTAAGGAAATTAAGATTTGTTTGAATTACGATTAATTTCGGCACTTTTAGGCGATTCAGACTTAATTTCGATTAATTTCGGCACTTTTAGACGATTCAGACTTAATTTCGGCACTTTTAGACTATTCAGACTTCATTTCGATTAATTTCGGCACTTTTAGGCGATTCAGACTTAATTTCGATTAATTTCCGCACTTTTAGGCGCTTCAGACTTAATTTCGGCACTAATAGGCGATTCAGACTTAATTTCGATTAATTTCGGCACTTTTAGGCGATTAGGACTTAATTTCGATTAATTTCCGCACTTATAGGCGATTCAGACTTACTTAATTTTAATAAATGATAAGTAATCATTTATTGTTTCCAATGATTATACATATTCATGGCATAATTAAGGGAGTTTGTTTCAGAGAGCGCAAGGTCGTCCCAGACAAGCAGACACGTCAATTGACAGCAGCCTACTTGTTATGGTAAGTACTCGTCTGATAGAGAAAATCAGTGTTTATACTTCACCTAATGGAAATGTGACCCTTATCACTCTGATACCAGGGTTCAAAGTAGCACTTTACGAAAAGTTGTATGAAAATCCATTATTGACCTGTTTTGACATTGGCAGAGGGTTGCTTATTTGAATTTAATTTTTGCGTTATACGTGTAAGTACAACGTTTCTAAAAATTATTCCTTCGGCTTCTGTTACTCATATTATAAATCTCCCTATATTAGTTTTTCTTTAATTTATATTTTATATATCTATACTAATATATAAAGCTGAAGAGTTTGTTTGTTTGTTTGTTTGTTTGTTTGTTTGTTTGCTTGAACGCGCTAATCTCAGGAACTACTGGTTCGATTTAAAAAATTCTTTCAGTGATAGATAGCTCATTTATCGAGGAAGGCTATAGGCTATATATCATCACGCTAAGACCAATAGGAGCGGAGCACCAATGAAAAATGTTTCAAAATCGGGGTTTTTTTTTCCTTTTGAGAGCTTCCGATGCGTACGCTGCGTAAACGGTTAAAGTTTCGCAAAAATCGTATATGACAGAATTGTTCCTCTTTAAAAGTTCTAAAAAAAAGTCCGCGACAGCATATGTCTATCTTTTAAGGTTGGCTCGCTATAACCTTTTTTATGCTAACTTTGTTTTAAAATTCCAAATGCATTATTTGCGAAGGTGTTTTTATAAACATGATATTAATCCTTATCCAAATAAATACGTTATTCATCAGAAGTATTTAATTTAAAACAAAAGTGCCCTTTACATCATTGGATTTCAATGAATATCTTAGGAGATATCGCAGTTTTAAAATAACATCGCAGCAAAATAATGATCAAGTACCGCGCGCGCATTTATGATGTGCAAGGCAGTCATGAGGGGGAAGGGCGGTGAGCCCAGTTAGCTCAGCGAGTTAATTTTCTTTAGGGTATTGTTTCTGATTTTTTAGTACCTATTTTAAGCTAATTCTTTTACCGTGGGTAGGCGATATCTTATCGTATAATCTATACTTTATATATAAAGCTGAAGAGTTTGTTTGTTTGTTTACTTGAACGCGTTAATCTCAGGACCTACTGGTCGGATTTGAAAAATTATTTCAGTGTTAGATAGCCCATTTAGTGAGGAAGGCTATAGGCTATATATCATTACGCTATGCGGACGAAGTCGCGGGCAGAAGCTAGTACTTATATATAAAGCTGAAGAGTTTGTTTGTTTGTTTGCTTGAACGCGCTAATCTCAGGAACTACTGGTCCGATTTGAAAAATTCTTTCAGTGTTAGATAGCCCATTTATTGAAAAAGGCTATAGGCTATATATCATCACGCTACGCGGACGAAGTTGCGGGCAGAAGCTAGTGATATATAAACAGCTCCGAACCCAAATGTGATTTCTTCTTTTGAAATTCTTGTCTGTTTGTTACGGGTTGGCGCAAAAACTAATGAATAGATTTTAATTTTGTTATCACTGTTAGAAAGTATATGCTTTAATTAAAAACTGGTGAACTTCTTATCTTAACTAATTAAACGGATCCTGAGATACAGCTTGACCTCTCTGATGTATACAGACTCATACAAAGAAGAGATCATTACTGTTGGTTTTTGTTATTTTTGGGATCTATTTGTAATCCTAATATAGCTTCACGTGAGCAAAGCCGCGGGCAAAAGCTAGTGATTATACAAATAGAAGCGGATTTCGTTACCTAATACCTTCACGGGTCGGGTTTACAAGGTTTCCTTTACACATTGTATATATGTCACCCGCGTTGCACAGATCCCAAGGATCATATCGTGATTACGAATTTTCATACAAACTTTCACACCCTTTGTCCACCTTAGGGGTAGAATTTGCAAAAATGACTAAGCAAAAACTACTTAATTCTTGTCTACAGTGCAACAGGAACCAGTATGCAAACTTAAAGAAATCTAGCTCCTGTAGTTTCGGCTGTGCGTTGAGACATCAGTTAGTCAGGTTCTTCTTTTATATACATACTAGCGGCCCGCCCCGGCTTCGCACGTGTGGAGAATCCCTAACTTTACTTTCCCCGTCGAGTCTCCCGTGAACCCTATATGTTAGGGGTGGACAACATTTATCACAAAAAAAAAATGTATAGTACTCAATTCTCTGAGAGACTGAGACCTACTGAGTATGCATATTTATGTATGTTGTTTTTATTTATGTTAAACTACTCTGTTTTGGTACATAAATAGTACTGGTACGTTATTTAAAATCTATAACTATATATCTAAGTATATATTCATAAATATTTAGTTTTCAATGTCTGTATCGTTCAGTTGTTGTCGTAGCAGCCCGTGGCATCACTAAAAATGGCCCTATCTGAGAACCAGCGCTGCGGCATTATGCTCTTAATGTCGCAGCATTATGCTGAGATAGGAGCCTATTCTGATCTCGTACAGAGTTATTGTAGTTTTTATGTTTTTTATTTTTATTTGTAAGTAATTTTGTGTACGAAGACAGAATAAAAAGTTTTCTTTCTTTCATATAAAATTTCGTAAAAATCGGTCAAGCCGTTTCGGAGGAGTATGGTAACTAACACTGTGACACGAGAATTCTATATATAAGATATTATATCTTTGCAGCGTCCTCGTAAGCGTCGCAGTCGGGGGCCAGCCTCCAACCCTCAGGTGGTGACCTGCCACAACTGTAACGAGTCCTTCACCTCCAAAGTGAGACTCAAGTTTCACATGTAAGTATTGGGATAGCTTCCTAAGCAAAAGCTTCCGCGTAGAATACTGTTCCGCACTGATTTTAATAAATACAATTAAATTTCTTTAAAACGAACAATCATATTTATGGACTAGCTGTTACCCGCGACTTCGTCCGCGTGTTCTTTAAAGCCTAAGTTACTCCTTGTTACATCAGCTATCTGCCACTGAAAGTCCTGTCAAAATTGGTCCTACCATTTCAGAGATTAGCCGGAAGAAACGGACAGACAGACTTTTTTTTTTGTTTTGGTAAACCGTATCCAAATACACTTATAAAAAACGTGCTTATTTTAATATTACAAACAGACCCTTAAATTTGTATGTAAAAGAAAAGAAAAGAAAAGAAAAATAATTTATTTGCGTAGAATACAGGTGGTACCAGATATAAAATTGGTGGTTTTGGAACAATACCATATTCTGCCTACATAAAGCATGCAAATTAATTTAACATTTATATTCATTATAATTATTGAGTTAATTATTATTAATATGTATTATTATTATTTATAAAACACTAGACACAATAAAATATTGAACCACATTTATACAAATCAGAGACAGATGCTTTTACATTAGATTTTTAGTGACAAACATGCTGTAAAAACTCTTGTACAGTATAGAAACATTTATCTATCAACCATTTACGTAAATCTTTTTTAAAATATTTTAATGGGAGTTCCCTTAAGGACTTTGGCAATTTATTAAACAGTGATATACACATGTGATAGACATTTGACTTATTTAACGTTGTCCTACAAAATGGAATTTCTATTTTTGACGGATCTCTCGGTCTGTACTTTGTGTAACTGTCACCTTTGAAATTAAAAAATTCACTATGCTTTCTTACAAATATAGATACTTCAAAGATATATATGCAGGCTAAAGTCATCAAATTAAGTTTTTTAAACAGAGGCCTACAAGAATCAAGTGGATCGATCCCACAAACAGCTCTAATACACTTCTTCTGGAGAATGAAAGCCTTCCCTATATCTGTAGAGTTTCCCCATATTATTAATCCGTACCTTAGAACAGACTCAATGTAACCTCTATATGCTATACATGCTGTTTTTCCGTCTGACACAATACGGAGTTTTCTTAGAGCATAGGCAAATCGACTAAGTTTACTGCAGACATCATCTATGTGTTGCTTCCAGTTACAAAATCTGTCCAATGTCATACCTAAAAATTTTATAGTTTCTGTTCTTTCGATATTATTATTTTTAATTTTTATGTTTATATTATAATTATTATTTTTGTTTTTACCTTTGTATGTACTAAATTGTATGTATTTAGTTTTAGATATATTAACATTAAGATTATTTGATTGTAACCATGTTAATACTGACTGTACTGCATCATTTATTTGACTCTCATACGATGTGCTTTTATCTTCATAAGGCACTATGATAGATATATCATCGGCGAAAAGAATACTTTGACAATTTACGGCATCAGGTAAATCATTGATATACAGCAAGAATAATAAAGGGCCTAAAACGCTCCCTTGTGGAACGCCATACTTATTTACTCTAAAAGTAGATCGGAGCACAGTTAATTCACGTTCGTTATTTAATCTGGTAATTTCAACACATTGGTGACGATTTGTTAGAAAGCTTTTGATCCTCTAATGCCATAGTTTTCACACTTATTAAGCAAAATCTCGTGATCCACAAAATCAAAAGCTTTATTCATATCGAAAAATGTCGCTACAACTGGATTCTTTTTATCGATGTGTTCTGTTATATTTTTTATTAAAGTGAATGCTGCTAGTGATGTTGATTTATTATGTTGGAAACCGTTTTGTTCCTTTTTTATTATATTATATTTATTTAAATAATCGATTAATCTTTTATAAAATATCTTTTCGAAAATCTTGGAAAACACAGGCACAAGAGTAATAGGGCGATAGTTATTAGGCACCTTTTTATCACCTTTTTTATATAACGGCCTAACAATGGAATGTTTTAATTTTTCTGGAAATATTCCTTGAGTTAGTGAAATTTCAATGATATGATTAAGGATTGGCGCAATGACGTGAGCACTAGCTTTAATAACATTTGTAGAAATAAGATCGTATCCCACTGCCCTTGTGTTATTCAATGATTTTATTACATTTATAATTTCTAATTCTGATGTAGGTCTCAGAAAGATTGATTTATCATGTACTAGCTTCCGCCCGCGACTTCGTCCGCGTGGAATAGTTACTTAGTCTTAGCAGGATGATAGCCTATAATAGCCTTCCTCAATAAATGGACTATCTAACACCGAAAGATTTTTTCTAATCGGACCAATAGTTCCTGAGATTATCGCGTTCAAGTTCAAGCAAACTTGGCAGGTGGTAAGAAGATGATGATCCCGTTCAGCGGCTTGTAGTATGTTTTGATTGAAGCTCACTTCAAGATATAGCCAATATTGTTAGTTGATAATTGAGTATTGAGTATCCGAGCGGAACTTTAGTAAAATATGTCACGGGAACATGAATAATAAAAGAACGCTAAATGAGGATATGTCCTTTAGAGAGTTTGTTGGGTCCGAGCGGACCCAAGCTCGGTCCACACGGATACAAAACAAACGCTCTAAAGGCTGATGAATAACGTATTTATTTGGATAAGGATTAATATCATGTTTATAAAAACACCTACGCAAATAATGCATTTGGAATTTTAGAACAAAGTTAGCATAAAAAAGGTTATAGTGAGCCAACCTTAAAAGATAGACATATGCTGTCGCGGACTTTTTTTTTAAACTTTTAAAGAGGAACAATTCTGTTATATATGATTTTTGCGAAACTTTAACCGTTTACGCAGCGCACGCATCGGAAGCTCTCAAAAGGAAAAAAAAACGAATTTTAGAACAAAGTTAGCATAAAAACGGTTATAGTGAGCCAACCTTAAAAGATAGACATATGCTGTCGCGGACTTTTTTTTAGAACTTTTAAAGCGGAACAATTCTTTCATATATGATTTTTGCGAAACTTTAACCGTTTACGCAGCGCATGCATCGGAAGCTCTCAAAAGGAAAAATCCCGATTTTGAAACATTCTTCATTGATGCTCCGCTCCTATTGGTCTTAGCGTGATGATATATAGCCTATAGCCTTCCTCGATAAATGAGCTATCTAACACTGAAAGAATTTTTCAAATCGAACCAGTAGTTCCTGAGATTAGCGCGTTCAAGCAAACAAACAAACAAACAAACAAACAATCAAACAAACAAACAAACTCTTCAGCTTTATATATTAGTATATAGATATGTTTAAATAACCTTTTATAAGCCATGAACTCCTCAACAAAAATCAGCGAAATATCATCCAATAGGCAGTTCCACGACGCCACAAACCTGGTGACTCCTGACGGCCGCTACTCGTGTAATGAATGCGATGGCGCTACCTTCGCCACGGAGACGGAACTCTTCGACCATGTGCACTTCCAACACGACAAGCAGAAGAGGTGGCAGTGTCCTGTGGATGGATGTGGGAAGACATTCTTCTTGAGGTGAGCATGAAATACACGAGGAAGAATTGCTTTGTTTCAAAACACTCGAGGCAGAATTGCGTTGTTTCAAAACACACGATGCAGAATTACTTTGTTTCAAAACACATGCGAGGCAAAATTACTTTGTTTCAAAACACACGAGCCAGAATTACTTTGTTTCAAAACACATGCGAGTCAAAATTACTTTGTTTCAAAACACACGACGCCGAATTACTTTGTTTCAAAATTCAATCCGTCTGCTTGTTTACCCTCCCCTATTCCATTAAAAAAAGCGTAAGTTTACGCTTAGAATCGTCTCTGAATATTAGGCTATTTTCGTTTTAACAGGGCAACATTGACCAAGCACAGTCGCACCCACACAGACACACGACGTTACGTGTGTGTTACGTGCGGGAAACGTTTTTTGGACAAACAGACGTTGGACGAGCATGGAGTTACACATTTACAGGTACTGTAAGCATGTGTTTATTTTCTTATATACTGCTATAGAAAATAATACTATATATTATCAAGTTTAACATTTTGTATCCTAGATGGCGTTGATCAAAAGTGTACTTTAGTTAGGGTAAAGTTATTTGCAATTTGTGACTTTTTGAGTACTCCAACTATGGTTGGTCTCATATAAATTGGAAAGCACACATAGAACACATTAAATCAAAGATATCTAAATTCACATACGCTCTATTCCAACTTAAGCAAACCACAAATACCAAAACAGCCCTGTCTGCCTACTACGCGTATGCATACTCGTGGTTAAAATACGGTGTTATGCTATGGGGCAACAGTGTAAACATAAGTGAACTTTTCATTATGCAAAAAAAATGTATTAGAATATTAACACAAATAGATAGCACACAAAGCTGCAAACCATATTTTGTAAAATTGAAACTCCTAACTCTTCCATCGATATATAAACATTTGTATTTAAAAATATTGATGCCTTCACCAAAGTAGAAGATACCCATGATATTAACACACGCCATAAAAAAGACTATACTTATCACCCTCTAGAACTAAGATGCTAAATGAAAGTCCATACTACATGTCTGTAAAAATATTTAATAAATTACCAAAAAGTATCAAAACTGAAAAAAAACCTACATTATTTAATAAAATGTTAAAGCAATATTTAATTCAGAAATGTTTCTATTCAGTTACAGAGTACTTAAATACTTAAACCATTTGCCATACTTGCGCATGTACCCATTTGTTATTATTAATATAGAACATAAATATTTAAGTTTACTAATTAAGTGATGTTTCTAACTTTTAATAATTGATAGGTATTCTAATTCAGAAATAATAATTTATAATTCATAATATTATTTATACATAACATAATCTAATAAATAAACACACTTTGTTATTAGAGTTAATAATTTAAATAAATAGAAATATTAATTAATTCGTATAGCCCTCCACATTGCAATGCTTGCAAAAGGCCGCTAAGTTATAAGTTCACTAATATGTAATGTACCTAACACCTTAATGTACACTTAGTAAGCAATAAATCTTTGAATCTTTGAAGTTTTTAATCAGTATTAGAAACAGGATCCATTGGCATCAAAAAATGTTTTTGTGTAAAATGACTATTTTCTTGCTGACTGTAAATTATTTTGAAAATCTGTGAATGGGTATCAAAATTCCATAAAAAAATATGGATAGTCTCTTTTTGTGTAGCTGCAACGGATAAGGTACTTCCCCTTACTGTCCCGCTGAAAGTCTCCACCCTGTATAGTAAAAAAAAACGCAATAAACTTCAAGGAGACAAAACCATCTCTACAGTACCATCACAAACGAACTCAGCAGTAGAGTTCTACGAGCTGTAGTGTCGGAAACCTCAAATGTTGCCACAAATATGTCTATGTACCCCTACCACCACGCTTGTGTTTCTAAAGGGGTAATTTGTATTGTTGGTTATAGATCAAGCCGTTCCAGTGCCATATCTGCCTGAAGCAACTCACACGTCGATCACGCTTGCGCATGCACGTGCGCGCGCACGAGGAGGAGCTGGCGCCTCGCCTCGTGCGCGTCTGCGCCGTGTGCGCACGCGCCTTCCGCGACCACCGACACGCGCAGGTATACTGTACTATGCACGAGGAGCAGCTGGCGCCTCGCCTCGTGCGCGTCTGCGCCGTGTGCGCACGCGCCTTCCGCGACCACCGACACGCGCAGGTATACTGTACTATGCACGAGGAGCAGCTGGCGCCTCGCCTCGTGCGCGTCTGCGCCGTGTGCGCACGCGCCTTCCGCGACCACCGACACGCGCAGGTATACTGTACTATGCACGAGGAGCAGCTGGCGCCTCGCCTCGTGCGCGTCTGCGCCGTGTGCGCACGCGCCTTCCGCGACCACCGACACGCGCAGGTATACTGTACTATGCACGAGGAGCAGCTGGCGCCTCGCCTCGTGCGCGTCTGCGCCGTGTGCGCACGCGCCTTCCGCGACCACCGACACGCGCAGGTATACTGTACTATGCACGAGGAGCAGCTGGCGCCTCGCCTCGTGCGCGTCTGCGCCGTGTGCGCACGCGCCTTCCGCGACCACCGACACGCGCAGGTATACTGTACTATGCACGAGGAGCAGCTGGCGCCTCGCCTCGTGCGCGTCTGCGCCGTGTGCGCACGCGCCTTCCGCGACCACCGACACGCGCAGGTATACTGTACTATGCACGAGGAGCAGCTGGCGCCTCGCCTCGTGCGCCTCGTACGGACTACTACTACTACTACTACTACTACTACTACTCTAACGGTCACTCCCAATAACAAATCAATCAGTGGATGTGCTCACTAAAGATAGGATTTTGACATATGGTCCATACAAGTAATGTCAAAACCCTACACCTCTGGTAATCAAATCTATCGACGAATTCGTTACTGGCTTAAGCCATAGCGGTTTTAATAAAATTGGCTACTTCAAAACCACCTGCGGACAACTTCAGGAGCGCACAATTATTTCGGCTATCCATACTGTCCGACCGAGACTGGTTTTTGACTTCAAAACTTTATATACAAAATAATTTCAGCACTTCATAAAATTATTAAAAATTACATTCACATACAATTATTTCCAGTGAATTATTTTGCTCGAAATGGTAGGATAGGAACCTAGATTAATTATTTTTTTTATGGAATAGGGGAGCAAACGAGCAGATAACCGATAACCGCCGTCCATTGACACCCGCAACACCAAAGGAGTCACAAGTGCGTTGACCACCTTTTAAAAGGGTTTGGGTCTCCGGTAACCTCATTCACTCGGCGAAACACAACGCAAGCGTTGCTTCACGCCGGTTTTCTGTGAGGCCGTGGTATCACTCCGGTCCAGCCGGCCCATTCGTGCCGAAGCATGGCCCTCCCACGTGTATGGTACAATGATATCTGACTATATTGCACTTTTTTCACAGGAACACGCAACTACATCAGCGGAGTGCATAGAGGCGTTTGCCAACGAGCTGAAGGAAGAAGCTGAAGAAGTAACAGTCCAGCTATCGCCCACCAGTGGCCTAGTACGGCATACTGTGCAGATTGTCGGTAAGTATTACATCTTTGCAATGAAACTACTTTTTACGGATTTTATCGCGATGTATTGATATTATTTAATTCCCGACGTTTCGGATCCTTTACAGCATCCATGGTCACGGGTAGACAGAGGTGTTGGATGTCTTAATGTTAAAATTACTAACATTTTTGTTAATTGTTAGCGATCCGATTCCCGCCGAATGTGGTCACTTTATCCTTTGGTGTTGCATTTTTGGGCTTGGATTTAGATTTAATAGATTCTATAATGTGGTTCCAAGAAGCTGGTAAGACCCAGCCATCTTCTCTATTGAAATTTGGGTGTTTTTTAATTTCAATAGCCTCACGAATCGTCCTGGAATCGGTTTTCTTTTGCGTAGATATGTGGTTTATCAAATCCAATGTAGTGCTGGGTCTTGTATTTACATTTATAGATCTAATAATAAAAAATAAATATAATAGCTGACATTTTAGTAATAAGAGGAAATTTAAACTAAAAATATAATTAATAATAATAAATTAAATAAATAAATAATAATTACCTACATAATTTTACTAAAGTATAAAATATAATAAATACAGTAACCGAATATTACTACAGATAATAAAATAATTACAAAAGTTTTACATGTAATGTAAAATGAATAAAAAATTAAGCACTAGCTCTCTCCCTTAATGGACTGAACTTTGCTGTGCCCGACAGGGTCCATAATTGCTCCTTTAATATTAATATAACATCTGTATCAACATTATGGTATGATTTATTGTGTCTAGTGTTTAATAATAATATCTGCGTTATTATATTTTTTTATGAAGATAAATGTAAAATTAATTTGCATGCTTTACGTAGTATTGTTCCATAACCATCAATTTTATAAGTACCACCTGTATTCTACGCAAATAAATTATTTTTCTTTTATTTATTTATATATACTTTATTGTACACCAATAAAAACACAAATAGACAGGACACAATAGTATTACAAATATACAATGGGCGGCCTTATCGCAGACTGCGATTTCTTCCAGGCAACCTTAGGATGGACATAACGGTACAAAAATAAATGGGGTCGTTAATGGTGCAACTATTGAAAAATTATAATAATACTATACAATATATAGATAATAATAAATACTACTACTACTATATTTTAAATATATACAACATATACCTACATATTATAATACATACATATTATAATATATACACTCATATATAATATCTAAATATATTTATACATATATAAATATAAATTATAACCACGAATAACAACGATGATGACGAAGGTTAAAGCGACAAGAAATGATCCTTCACAAGTCTTTTAAATAATGGCAGTGATTGCGCATGTCTAATTGATACAGGCAACGCATTCCACAAACGCGCAGCCTGCACTGAGAAAGATTTGTCGTAGAAAGTTGTGGAGTGCATTGGTATCTTGAGTCTCAAGTTATCCGATGACCGTAAGAATAGGGTGTGGGTATCACCAAGGAAGTCGAAACGTTTCTTAAGATATAAGGGAGTAGAAGGTAGAAACAGCACATTGTAAAGTAGAGAAAGAATATGAGCATTCCGGCGAAGGCGAATTGGCAACCACTTGAGCTTAACGCGGAATTCTGAAACATGGTCATATTTGCGTAAACCAAATATGAACCTTATGCAAAAATTTTGAAGACGCTCAAGCTTATCGAGTTGCTCTTCTGTAAGGTCAAGATAGCTGACATCGGCATAATCATGGATGGGAAGAAGGAGAGATTGAGCAAGCTTTTGATTTTTGATTATTTTTCTTTTCTTTTCTTTTCTTTTCTTTTCTTTTCTTTTCTTTTTTCTTTTCTTTTCTTTTCTTTTCTTTTCTTTTCTTTTCTGCAATAAAGTATTGAGTATTGAGTAGGGTGTGTTCACAAAGTGCACTTTCTGGAACGGCCGTAAAAAGTAGTTTCATTTCAATGTTCGTTTTTCCTCTCAGAGTCGCCGAAACTATCGAAGCCGATTCAACGTCAAGTTTCGAATGAAGTGGGGGAGCCACTGTTGTCGCAGCTCGCTGACGAAGCGCGGGCGCTGATACGAGTCGTGGAGATCGAGAAGGCGTTCAGATGTGAATACTGCGAGGAGTTAGTATTGTACCATGCTTTTAAACCCAATAGAAATTGGTTCAGCACTTCCAAGTCAAAGTCAAAATGTTTCATTTCAATAAGATCATTAAAATAAATACTTTTAAAATGTCAAAATTGTTTGCACGGCCCCAAAAAGTTGACCTTGTGAAAAGCCGGCAAGAAACCATAATCTATATAATCTATACTAATATATAAAGCTGAAGAGTTTGTTTGTTTGTTTGCTTGAACGCGCTAATCTCAGGAACTACTGGTCTGATTCGAAAAATTATTTCAGTGTTAGATAGCCCATTGATTGAGGAAGGCTATAGGCTATATATCATCACGCTACGCGGACGAAGTCGCGGGCAGAAGCTATAAAAAATAAAACTACTAAAGAAAGAAAAAAATATAATACAAGATTATATTATGATTTTTCTTCTTTAGTAGTTCCCGTAACAAAAAAGATTTACATTTTTCAAAGTCATCGCTAACTTTGTCTTTGATGTGTGTAAAATGATGAAATTGTCGTAGTGTGTTCTACTTGGAGAGCGGTCTGAACTCTCACCGGGCTATTCACAAGGGCGTCAAGAATCCATTCACGTGCCATATATGTAAAGTCAGCTTCGCTACGTACTCCAGGTTAGTATAATTTCCAGTTACTACTCCTCCAGTTAGTATTTAAGTGGCGGTAGCCTAATGGCTAGGGCGCCGGACTTTTCGGTTGGTTCGAAACCCACCCATTGCACAACCGACGTAAACCCACTCGTAACACAAGCATTTAGCTTAGCACGAGGGGTTAACAAGTATACTAGTAATGTGCGATCCACATTGCTAGTAAGCTTTTATAAGATGAATATAAGTGTTTGTGTTCGTCTGGGTGTTTCTTATGTATTATAAGTATGTATTTACAAAAAAAAAAAGTATATAAGTATTATATCCATTATCTAGTACCCATATTACAAGCTCTGCTTAGTTTGGGACTAGATGGTGCTGTGTAAAAATGTCCTAGAATGTCCTAGAATAAAATAACATACCATCACGCCTGTATTCCCCGAAGGGTTAGGCAGAGGCGTACTAATGTACACCCACAGTTCGCCGGTATGTTTAGGTCCCATGTAATAGGGGGCGAGCCTATTGCCATTAACCGGGCACAAATTCCTAACTCCGAGGTGCTACTGGGAATTTCATCGAAAAACCCAATAACACTTTGCTCGACCTGGGTATCGAACCCAGGACCTCTAGCGTAGCAGTCGCACTCAGGACCACTTAGCTAATGAGGCAGTTAACTTTTTAAAACTTAGCACTTAGCTTTTATAAAAGAAAAAAAATATATTTATGGTTAACAGGTACGTTATAACTAGAAAAAGGCAACGCGAAAAAAAATCGTATAATTTGTAATTAAAACGCAGTATTAGTTAGTTGTTAATAGTAAAACTGCCTCATTAGCCAAGTGGTCCTGAGTGCGACTGCTGCGCTAGAGGTCTTGGGTTCGATTCCCAGGTCGAGCAGTGTTTTCTATTAAATACCCAGTAGCGACTCGGAGTTTGGAATTTGTGCCCGGTAAACGGCAATAGGCTCGTCCCCTATTATATGGGACCTAAACATACCGGCGAACTGTGGGTGTTAAATTAGTACGCCTGGTATGTTAATAGTTAATTATCGCGTGCTTAAACGGTGAAGGAAAACATCGTGAGGGAGCCTGCATGCCTGAGAGATTATCTCGACGGCGTGTGAAGTCTGCCAACCCGCATTAGGCTAGCGTGGTGGACTATAGCCTAATCCCTCTCATTCTGAAAGGAGACTCGGAGAGGGGAAAACATCGTTGAACTTTGTGCAATCTAGTTAAATAAAAGGAAAACATTGACTTGTAAAATTGTCTTTAAAATATCTATTTACAAAAATAAATATAATTTTTCTTTTTTTTTCTTTTTTTTTTAAAGCTTACTAGCAATGCGGGTCGCACATTACTAGTATTCTTGTTAACCCCTCGTGCTAAGCTAGATTGCTTGTGTTACGCGTGGGTTCACGTCGGTAGTGCAATGGGTGGGGTTCGAACCGGCAACCACATGATCACAAGTCCGACGCCCTGGCCATTAGGCTACCAACGCTTCTGATTGGGTTTGGGTGTATATCAGTACACATTTACCTAGCTTCGGTGAAAACAAACTTGATGCTATGCTTTTTATCCAGATGCACCACCCACAAAACTACCCACGGCTTCTATAAGCGGTCGTTAGCTGACGCCAAGAAGCAAGCCGACGGTTTACCACAAACTGACACTGAGGCTTCTGCCGGCCCCTCCGCCACCGGCATACTGGGATATGGCGACTTTCCTGTAGTCAAACACTTCTTATGTGAGGTAAGAGAAGCCGCTAGAATGAAAGCCTCGGCTTCCACTGGCTATTTCACAGCAGATGTATTGGAAATCTTTGTAGGCCGTTGTTATGTGATTTAGAGAAGCCACTAGAATACAAGCCGCGGCTTTCGCTGAGTAACATAACATAACATACCATCACGCCTGTATTCCCCGAAGGGTTAGGCAGAAGCGTACTAATGTACACCCACAGTTCGCCGGTATGTTTCAGTCCCATGTAATAGGGGGCGAGCCTATTGCCATCAACCGGGCACAAATTCCAAACTCCGAGCTGCTACTGGGAATTTCATAGAAAAACCCAATAACACTGTTCGACCTGGGAATCGAACCCAGGACCTCTATCGTAGCAGTCGCGCTCTGGACCACTAGGCTAATGAGGCAGTTTTGCTTTCGCTGAGTATTTCACCACTTATTTACTTTGGTACTGGATTATGGTGATTTTCTTGTAGTCAGTTCTTTTGTGAGGCAAAAGAATCCGCTAGAGAACAAGTCGCGGCTTCCGCTGGCTCTTTCCCTACCAACATACGGGGACGTGGCTATTTTTACTGTAGTCATGCAATTTCTGTGTGGGGTCCGAGCTGTTACTGGGAATTTCATAGAAAAACCCAATAACACTGCTCGACTTGGGAATCGAACCCAGGACCTCAAGCGTAGCAGTCGCTCAGGAGCACTAGACTAGTGAGGCAGTTATTATTATCGTATGGCTCGATATTCTAATTGACGTGTTTGAGTACTTGCGCGTATTCAATTATTTATTTATTTATTTATTTATTTTACTTTAATTAAAACGGCCGCTGGCCAATTACATTAATTAAAGACATAGCATTCACACACTGCTCTCACAATACTCCAAGCATACTGACAAAAATGTCTTCCATTCATCCGCAAACACATCACATTCAGGCTTGGCCTCCAGGAGAGCGTTAAGCGCAGACAGCGTGCGAGGAACAAGAGACTGTGCTCGAACAATCTGTGTCTCCTGTTACGGGTATAGTTTAAGGGGGAAAACAGTTGAGGCAATTCACTGTGCAGTTCCAAGGCATCAACGTTGTATAATCTTGTTGCAGGACTGCGGTCGTTCATACTTGCATTGGACATATTTGCAAGTGCACAGACGAATGAAACACGCCAATGAAAACTTCCTGTATAAATGTAACCAGTGCGATCTCACATTTCATAACAGGTAATCTCTTAGAGATATATTAACATAGCATACATAATGTAATAAGAAGCGGCGGTAGCCTAATGGCTAGGGCGTCGGACTTACGATCATGTGGTTGCCGGTTCGAACCCCACCCATTGCACTACCGACGTGAACCCACTCGTAACACAAGCATTTAGCTTAGCACGAGGGGTTAACAAGAATACTAGTAATGTGCGACCCACATTGCTAGTAAGCTTAAAAAAAAAAAAAAAAAAAAAAAAAAAGTTCCGCGCCGTACATAGTAACGGCCCCACAGGCACCCCAGGCCCCACAGGCCCCACACTACTATTCTGCTACGACGGGCGGCGCGAGCACACGTCGCGCGCGTCTTTATTTACCTACCTACTGTACCTACTCGTGTGTAATCTGTAATATTCGTATTCATTAACTTCACTCTACTACTACTTACTATGACTGTGCACCACCAATAATCACCTGTAACTTCTTCTACTAATGGAATAAACACATCTATATATATAAAAGAAAGTCGTGTTAGTTACTCCATTTATAACTCAAGAACGGCTGGACCGATTTGGCTGAAAATTGGTGGAGAGGTAGCTTAGAACCAGGAGACGGACATAGGATACTTTTTATCCCGTTCCCTATAGGTACTTTTTTATCCACGGGGGCGAAGCCGCGGGCAGAAGCTAGTTCAAGATAAAGCAACCACCGTTTCACTACTATCTCCCAACACATAACATACCATTTCGCCTGTATTCCCCGAAGGATTAGGCAGAGGTGTACTAAGGTACACCCACAGTTCGCCGGTATGTTTAGGTCCCATGTAATAGGGGGCGAGCCTATTGCCATTAACCGGGCACAAATTCCAAACTCCGAGCTGATACTGAGAATTTCATAGGAAAACACATTAACAATTTGCTCTACCTGGGAATCGAACCCAGGACCTCTAGCGTAGCAGTCGCACTTAGGAACACTAGACTTCCATGCCGTGCTTCGGAACGAATGAGTGATACCACGGCCTCACAGAAAACTGGCGTGAAACAACGCTTACGTTGTGTGTCGCCGAGTGAGCGAGGATACCGGAGGCCCAAACCGTTTTAAAAGGCGGGCAACGCACTTGGGACTCCTCTGGCGTTGCGAGTGTCCATGGGTGATGGTAATCGGTATTGTACGGGTAAGGTACATTTAAATGATAAACGAGATGATTTTTTACAAACTGCTATATTGATAAAATGCTACAAAAAAATGATAATAAAAATGCTGAGAGTCGCGAGGCGAACTTGTTCTCTTTTTGATGGTTTTACGACTACTAAAGCGTGAATAATAATGAATATAGTATTAGATTACAGTTTGCTGCGCGTGTATGTCAGCATAAAATCTAAACTATTAAATTGTACGGGTTTGCTCATACAGGTATTGTACCAGTAAAAACAAAATAAGATAGATTTATCTATTCTATTTATATATATCTAATATATTTAGATATATCTATTTATCTATATTTAATTAGACATAGCCTATTGTAAAATGTGTGACGTCACATGTCGGGGGTCACAAATATGATGACGGTGACTTGACCCCTTGTTTAACATCTTATTATAAAAAAAAAGTGTTCTTTGATGCAGTTGGAGCTTGGCATACCATCGTAAGAAGGTGCATGGAAAATCAGGGCCTGACGACCCTGGTGCCACCAGCAAGATTAGCAGGGATGACTACAGGTGATACATTTTTTTTTTGTAGTGCTATCTTCTTTAAGCGTTGTGCACTTTTTGGCATACCCATAAGTAAAAAATGTTAAATTCGCGTCAGGACACGTGACCAGGGTGCCGAGTCTACTATTCAGTTGTGTCAGAATTGTGATTTAGTGACTTCATAATGGTTGATTTTTGACAGTTTTCTCTACGAAATCTGTCATTTCTTATGTCATTTAGTGCCATTGGACGGTCATTCTGAGTCAATTGAAATAGCAGACTAGGGCCCCTGATCGAAAATTCCTAAGACGTATTTTAGTGAAGGAAAAATTCGACTCGCATGCAGGATTCGAACCTGCGTCTTCTGGTTTGATACACCAGACGCTATGACCACTAAGCCACCGCGAGTCCCACCTGCCATGTCGAAATTTGCATTCACATTCTGAACTTACGTCTTAGAGGTGACGTCAGTAACATCTATTGAGAAGCATGTTACTTTTGCCTCTCAACCTCCTTCACTAAAATAAGTTTATAATCTTAGCATGAAAAATGCAAAAAAATCACAAAAAGATATTCCTAAGACGGTTGTAATACAAGCTACTTACATAATTATAAGACCTATTGTATCACCAAAAATCACACTAATAAATACTTTGACTTTGACTTTGAATAGTTCTGAGGTGTTACATTTTTAATGTAATAAAAATTGTCATGTTTGTGTACTGCCTCATTAGCCAAGTGGTCCTGAGCGCGACTGCTACGCTAGAGGTCATGGGTTCGATTCCCAGGTCGAGCAAAGTGTTATTGGGTTTTTCTATGAAATTCCCAGTAGCAGCTCGGAGTTAGGAATTTGTGCCCGGTTAATGGCAATAGGCTCGCCTCCTATTACATGGGACCTAAACATACCGGTGATCTGTGGGTGTACATTAGTACGCCTCTGCCTAACCCTTCGGGGAATACAGGCGTGATGGTATGTTATGTTATGTTTGTGTACGATAGCGCAATAAATGAATATTGTATTTTACCACATAAATGATAGTACTTTTACATACATACATACATATTTTCACGCCTGTCTCCCATTGGGGTAGGCAGAGACTATAGATTTCCACTTGCTACGATCCTGGCACATTACTCGCTTCATCTACGTTCATTAACCTCCCCATGCCTGATCGTCGGGTAGTTTTATACTGATAATTAAAGCAATTCGTGCGAAATTCCCTCACCATTCCAAAATATAAAAAATGCTAATGTTCAAGTTTTCTCATCTGCTGGCACTCCCGGAGTGCAACCCTTTTTTTATTCTTGATATGCTTACGCTTTATCGCCAGTTCGCGTGATGTTAAGCGACACTGCGACCTACGATGGAGCGCGCTAGCCAAGAAAAAACCGATTCACTTGTGATTTAAAGACACCCAGATTATAGCATTCGGGGAGATTTCCCTCCGGCAAATACAGTCGTGATGTTATCTACTAATATCATAAATGAGAAAGTTTGTGAGGATGGATGGATCGATGTTTGTGACTCTTTCACGCCAGAACAGCTGATCGGATCTGGATAAAATTTGGCACAGAGATAGATTATAGTCTGGGATAACACATGGGCGACTTTTTATCTGAAGTCTACGCAGACGAAGTCGCGGGCAGAAGCTAGTCCTACTAATATTATGAATGTGAAAGTTTGTGAGGATGGATGGATGAATGTTTGTTACTCTTTCACGCCAGAACAGCTGATCGGATCTGGATAAAATTTGGCACAGAGATAGATTATAGTCTGGAATAACACATGGGCTACTTTTTATCTGAAGTCTACGCAGACGAAGTCGCGGGCAGAAGCTAGTAACTCATATTAAAATTATAGGATACCATGTCGGGATTGCAACGAGGTACTGCCAAACAAAACGGCTCTCTATAAGCACCGCAAGAAGGAACATAGCGATGGACCTAACCGCGTCAATAATAAACCGGGTGAGTTTATTTATAACTTTATTTTTAACCGACTTAAAATTGCGAATGTAATAAATAAATAAATAAATATTCTGGGACATTTTTACACAGCACCATCTAGTCCCAAACTAAGCAGAGCTTGTACTATGGGTACTATACAATGGATATAATACTTATATACTTTTTGTTTTGTAAATACATACTTATAATACATAAGAAACACCCAGACGAACACAAACACTTATATTCATCACATAATTTTTTGTGTCCTGTGGGAATCGAACCCACGACCTCATGGTCAGCACTCACACAGTCCGGTACTCGAACCACTAAACCACAGAGGTCGTCAACGTCGTAATATTTCATGTAGGTATGTTTGTACACGTATTTCTCAGAAAGAAGAAATCAAAGTGGTATAATTATTTTTATATTCGATAAAGTGTCTTTCAGCTTGGGTAACAGTGCAGTAGGCCAAGCACAAACAACTATCGAATTCGTATCGTAAACGAATGAGGTTTTTTCTGCTGCAAATCTCATACATACATACATATTTTCACATCTGTCTCCCATTGAGGTAGGCAGAGACTACACTTGCTACGATCGTTGCACACCACTTTTGCTTCATCTACGTTCATTAACCAACTTCTCATACAAATTATTCTCGATTTCGATACGAATACGTTTTTGAAAGTGCTTGTGCTTGGGCTACAGGTTTCGTCAAATTCGGTTAAAAAGTTTCACGAGGGAGAGCCATGCTTCGGCAAGAATGGGCCGGCTCGACCGGAGTGATACCACGGCCTCACAGAAATCCAGCGTGAAACAACGCTTGCGTTGTGTTTCGCCGAGTGAGTGAGGTTACCGGAGGCCGAAACCCTTTTAAAAGGCGGGCAACGCACTCGTGACTCCTCTGGTGTTGCGGGTGTCCATGGGCGGCGGTTATCGCTTACCATCAGGTGATCTGTCAGCTCGTTTGCCTAATTAATAATTATATAGGCACTGTTAAGCGTGTATACTTTGCGACTCTAGATGGCGCGCGATAGATTTCAAATATTACCTACCTATGTCCTTATCTAAAAAAACGTGGAAATAAGAAGTTAAATAAAAAGTTATAAATAAAATACAACCAATTTATGAAGCGGCGGTAGCCTAATAAGCGGCTAGGGCGTCGGACTTGCGATCATGTGGTTGCCGGTTCGAAACTCACCCATTGCACAACCGACGTGAACCCACTCGTAACACAAGCATTTAGCTTAGCACGAGGGGTTAACAAGAATACTAGTAATATGCGCCCCACAATGATAGCAAGATTATTTTTGTTAAAAAAAATTAAGGACGCACCGACTTCTGAGTGTTTTAGACAATTTTTTTATACATTATCTTCATGGCAACAGATCTTGAAGGCAGCTCTTTGAAATGAACTTTCTTCTAGGCCTGTTTGCGAGTGAGGAGTCAGGGTCCAGTGGAGGAGCATGCTCGCGCTGCCGAGCCACCTTCACCCACGCGACGGACCTGCACAAACATGTCAAGTAAGTTATACAGTTTGCAAAGTCAAAAGTAGTGACCAAAGCCAAAATTTGTGTTTTGTTTTCGTCCTAAAAGTCTTATAACACCTGTAACAGATTAAGACCTCAAACACTACAATTAGAATAATTATGTAGTCATCTCTTACTATTATTAAACTAGCTTCTGCCCGCGACTTCGTCCGCGTTAGCGTGATTATATATAGCCTATAGCCTTCCTCAATAAATGGGCTATGTAACACTGAAAGAATTTTTCAAATCGGACCAGTAGTTCCTGAGATTAGCGCGCTCAAGCAACTAAACAAACAAACAAACTCTTCAGCTAGATATATTAAGTATAGATTTGAAAAAAATCTGTGTTTGTTACGGTTTGGAGCAAAAACTACTGAATAGATTTTAATTTTGTAATAACTGTTAGAAAGTATAATTATGCTCCAACTTAAAAACTGGTGAACTTCTTGTCTCAATTAATTTATCGAATCCTTAGATACCTACATCCTACAGCTTACTCTCTGCTAAATACAGACTCATACAAAGAAGAGATCAGAACTGTTGGTTATAGATTAAATTATATTTGGGTTCAATTTTTACCCTAATATTTTCATGTGATCGAAGCCACGGGCAAAAACTAGTGTAGTATAAAATTCACGATTGTACATTTCCGCAATTTCGATCGCACGATAGGGAAGTGCACGGCCAGGAATCGGATTTATCGTGCGCATCGTGCAACAAGTGCCGGCCGGAGGGGCCGGTGGGGCACGCGGGGCCGGTGGGGCACGCGGGGCCGGTGGGGCACGCGTGCCCCCGACGAGCGCACTCGTGCCCCGTGTGCGGGCACGCGTTCCGCACGCTGTCGATGCGCAACGAGCACCTGCGCGTGCACACGGGCGAGCGGCCCTTCCCCTGCGACGTGTGTGGAGTCGCCTTCCGCAGGTACACTGCTAATGTACTATATTATAAATCACAAGAGAATCGGTTTCTTCTAGGTAAGCGCGCTCCATCGTAAGTTGTAGTGTCGCTTAACTTCAGGTCTATCAAGAATAATAGTAGATTGTATCATAAGCGAAAAATATTTGTGAGTAAAATTTTTATTACGAGGTACTCTTACATAATAATAATAAAATTTAAATTTATTTAGCTCAATTTTTTATTATTCAACTAAAAATCCCTCACTTCGCTCTGGATTCAAAAAAGAGCCCTCGCCATAAAAATATTATTTTGTTGCCTTATGTTACAATCTACTAAGTTATCAATAATTGCATTCGATTACATTTATTTCCAGTAAAGTATTTTAGACGAAATGGTAGAGTAGGAAATTGGAATACGAATAATAACACACTTCGATTAAATTGTGTTTGAATTAAGATTTATTTTGGTACAACCTCTGTGGTTCAAGTACCGGACTGCTGACTATGAGGTCGTGGGTTCGATTCCCACAGAACACAAAAATTTATGTGATGAATATAAGTGTTTGTGTTCGTCTGGGTGTTTCTTATGTATTATAAGTATGTATTTACAAAAAAAAGTATACAAGTATTATATCCATTATCTAGTACCCATAGTACAAGCTCTGCTTAGTTTGGGACTAGATGGTGCTGTGTAAAAATGTCCCAGAATATTTATTTATTTATTATTATTAAATTGTGTTTGAATTACAATTTATTTTGGTACTAGCTTCTGCCCGTGACTTCGTCCGCGTAGCGTGATGATATATAGCCTATAGCCTTCCTCAATAAATGGGCTATCTAACACTGAGATAATTTTTCAAATCGGACCAGTAGTTCCTGAGATTAGCGCTTTCAAGCAAACAAACAAAAAAACAAACTCTTCAGCTTTATATATTAGTATATAGATAGATTACGTTTGTATTGGAAATTCGGTCCGGTCCTGATTTTAATGGCGTGTTTTTAACTTCTGACTTCAACCGGAACTGTAGTGGCTAATTTCATATAAAATACCATCACGTCCATCACGCCTGTATTCCCCGAAGTTCCACCCACAGTTCGCCGGTATGTTTAAGTCCCATATAATAGGGGGCGAGTGTATTGCCATTAACCGGGCACAAATTCCTAACTCCGAGCTGCTACTGGGAATTTCATAGAAAAACCCAATAACACTATGCTCGACCTGGGAATCGAACCCAGGACCTCTAGTGAGCAGTCGTACTTGGGACCACTAGACTAACGAGACAGTTCAGTTCATAATAATTATATTGTGAAGAGAAAATAAAATCATTTTTGGTTTCTTTGATTTTGATTTGATTTGTCGTATCATTTAAAATAGGTAATTTTTCCCGCGTTAGGTCGACGGCTATGAGGAATCATCGTCTGATACACACGGGCGTCCGCGCGTGGGCCTGCGGCCGCTGTCCCAAGCGCTTCCGCATCCGCTCCGACCTCCGCACACATCTGCGCCTCAAGCACCCCGCCACCATCGTCGTCGTCGAGGTACTCTTACATTATTCACCTATGTCCCACTGCTGGGCACGGGTCTTCTCTCACAATGAGAGGGATTAGGCTATAGTCCACCACGATAGCCTAATGCGGGTTGGCAGACTTCACACGCCGTCGAGAAAATCTCTCAGGCATACAGGTTTCCTTACGACGTTTTCCTTCATCGTTTCTAAAAGGGTTTCCTTCGGTATCCTCATTCACTCTGCCAAAACACATCGTAAGTGTTTCTCACGTCGGTTTTCTGTGAGGCCGTGGTGTCACTCCGGTCGAGCCGGCCCATTCGTGCCGAAGCATGGCTCTACCACGATGAAAAAAGTAAGCCCGTGATATAACTATTCATAGTTAATTATCACGTGCTTAAGTCCAGTTTTTTGATCCGTAGTCAAACTATATAACCACTATCTTCCGCCCGCGACTTCGTCCGCGTGGAATAGTTACTTAGTCTTACCGTGATGACATATAGCCTATAGCCTTCCTCAATAAATGGGTTATCTAACACTGAAAGAATTTTTCAAATCGGACCAGTAGTTCCTGAGATTAGCGCGTTCAAGCAAACAAACAAACAAACTCTTCAGCTTTATATATTAGTATATAGATTTGTTAGATTAACCATGGTTATCTCGTGAACTATTTGCTAAAGAGCTGTTATGTTTTTCAACTTCTATGTTGACTATAGTCAAACTTGGTTTGTTAGCCGCCATATTGGTAACTCTCCAACGTTGGGTGGTTAATTTTTGAAACTAATAGTCAGATATTCGACCTGTAGTCAAGCTAACAATTTGTCAAAAACTTATTTTGCTGAAATTTAACCATTGACCAGGTGATCCGTCTGCTCGTTTACCATAAAAATAATTACTGATTTCTGACACTTATGCGAATATTAGACATAGAAATGAAACTACTTTTTACAGATTTTATAGCGTTGATATATTTATATAATTGAGTATAATTTCTTTTAACAGATGGAAGGCCTAAACCCGAGCTCCGAAGAAATAATGAAGACGCTAGCTTTGTACAACATTCCACACGATAAACTTATCGAGATCACCAAGATGTCTTTCTCTAAGGTACAGTTATCTGTAATTACCAGAGATCGGAATAGAATATATTTACCTAAATTTCGAGAAAGTAACTAACATAGAATTGATAATATTTCCTCTTAACTCCCAGAATCATAGACATGACGATTAAATCCCGGATATCAAGAAATTGCAAATTAAGCGCAATATTACCGAGAATTAAGAAATTGTAATTATATATAAAGTCTATTTCAAATAGTCTTTGTATTAAATGATATATAGTCTGTGGCTCATGGAACTTTCTTCTCGAAACAATAGACAAAATGGCCGGTTTATAAAAAAATTCTTTCTCATTCAAAATAATGTAGTACTGTACTAAATAAATGTAAGCAGCAAAATACATCGTTTCAATACAAAAACCAATCAATCTTGTGCTTAAACACATTTATAGAATACTAGATTTTGGCCGCGGCTTCGCTCACCTGAAGCTATATTAGGATCAAAATGGATCCCAAAAATAATTTAACCACTGACCAGTTCCCATATTTCACGACTAATTTCCTTTAAATAACGACTATACTTAGACTTTTAATTGTATTCAGTAAATTGACAGTTCAAGGGTTACCAGTTTTTGACAAAAAAAGATAGTGAGGTGGTGTAAGAATGAACGAAATCGAATGAACTTAAATAATGTACTTACATGAAAAAAATTATGTTTATTTAATAGCTATTCTTCAAAACACAATATAAACTATTAAAAAATTTAGAATTTGTTTCTCAATAGTAAGTTAATCTATAAAATGTCAAAAATGACATAAGTAAAAAAGTTAAATTGCATATTTTTTATATTTGTTTGGTTTATATTAGAAGAAAATAGAAAAGGAAATTCCTTTTATTCATAATAAAATTATTCTTATATTTCACATCTTTTTTACGAACTTTTAGTTTAATTTTATATTAAACCATTTTTATCATTCAATCTTTACGCAAAGTCATTCACTACTGCAACACTATTAGTTGTAGTGTGGTATCATTATTTCTCTTCGAACTGCCAAATTACTGAATATAATTAAAACTCGAAGTATAATTCTCTGTGCAATCAGACTTCAAATTGGTTATCGGTTCAGCCAGGAAAAGCCTTCCTCCCCCCCCACCCCCCTAATGTGTGACGCGATAACATCCGTAAAACGTAGTTTTATTCAATATCTCATATTAGTCTAAGAGCGGTTACGCACACGTCCGATCCGAATCACATCAATCAATACATATGACTTCACATCAATTTATAATTATGGCGTTCCCTTAATAAGCTGACCTTGAACAGTATAGGATTACGGTACAATGAGAAGTCAGTTTATAATACTAAAAATTATAGCTTGATACGCATCAAGTTTTCACGGGTTCGGATCGGATTCGGATCGGATGTAGTGCGTAACAGCTCTAACTCACGGTAGCTAACTTATGTTCATGATACAAGGTAATTGAGAAGAGTATTTACAGGGCACTTCGAGCGTGGTTCCTTCGTGTGGCCGAGCTTTATCGGTGCTCAGCAATGTCCCAAGGACCCACGTCGCCTGCGGGAAGCCTGTACCACCACGAAGTAGTACGTATCGTTATGAGTGAAAGTCAAAATCATTTATTCAATATAGACTATTAGGTAGTCGACCCCGGTCAAACTTGGACATCCTTCAACGTCCTCACATCTTGTTATCGCAATATTGTACCAGTGAAGTTTGTAATTTATTTATTTTAAAAGTGTCCATGGAGTTTCTTGTCGGATTCTTCTCCATAGGATCGACCTTTTGGAACCGTGGAACTAGAATCATAGCGTTTCAAAAACGCTTGTAAAAGCTTATTTGAAATAAAAACATTTGAACTTGAACTTTGAGTACTTTTTGAACGTCATTTTTACATTATAGACAGCCCACAAAACGCCCGCCCTTCACCTTGTCCTAGTGTTTTCGCTGGGAACTGGAAAAACTCTTTAGTTTTTACACCACAGCTAAAAAAACCGGCCAAGTGCGAGTCGGACTCGAGACCAAGGGTTCCGTACTTAAAAATATTTGTATTATAATGATGTAACTAAAAATGTATGTTTTTCGCAATTTTTCCATTATATGTGCTATAAGACGTTGCTTCGTACCAAATTTCAAGATTCTAAGTTCACGGGAAGTACCTTGTAGGTTTTGATTCCCTTGCGAGTGTCCAAAATTTGCGGCATAAACGGTTGCATCTTCTGATTGCGTTGGCTTAGAAGTTTGATTTTTTCACAGCTCCAAGGGACAGTAGACCTATATGTATTTGATATAAATTCCAGCTTGATACCTCCACGCGTTTCTGAGAAAAAAGGTCTTGACTGACAGACAGACGGATGGACGGACAATAAAGTGATCCTTTATGGGTTTTTCCTTTCGTGGTACGGAACCCTAAAAAGCAGCGATAGTGTTATGACCGTTGACGTCAATGGCCTTGAGTTCGTATCCAAGACACGCACCTTTGACATTTCATAATCATACATACGTATAGAAAGAAAGAATGAAAGAAACAGTCAGCGCAGTAAGGTCAAGTACATTCATAATAATAAGCTATAATAACAAAAAATAAAGATAAAATAGTACTATGCCCATATTTGCGCCGAAAGGGATCTGGTTCAGCATATGCCAGACAAATTTGCCTGACGCTGGTTTTCAACCAGGTCCTAATCACGCACGGACGTGAAACCAGTTCCATAATTAATTAATTACTTTCTATGCAAAGAAAAGAATAATAAAATAAAATAATGTAGCAACAAATATTGGAATAGTGTGACAAGGTACACTCACTACTTTCTCCCACAGGGGTAGGCAGAAACTATAGACCGTCACTTGCTACGATACTTGCATACTTCTTTTGCTTCTGCCACATTCATACATCTTCTCATAATTCACTATCTTTTTGTCGCGAGGTATCGCTGGCTTATAGGACATAGCGTCTGGTGTATCTAACTAGAAGACACAGGTTCGAATCCTGCCTGCGAGTCGAATTTTTCCTTCACTAAAATAACTTTATAATCTTAGCATGAAAGGGTACGCTAATTAATAGGGATGCTACCATAGCATCGTACGACATAGAACTAACCGTAAGGTAAGTCATGTCGGTTGAGAGGCAAAGTAACTTGCCTTTCAATAGATGTTACTGACGTCACCTTTAAGACGTAAGTTCAGAATGTGAAGGCAAAATTTCGACATAGCAGGTGGGACTCGCGGTGGCTTAGAGGTCATAGCGTCATAACATAACATACCATCACGCCTGTATTCCCCGAAGAGTTAGGCAGAGGCGTACTAATGTACACCCACAGTTCGCCGGTATGTTTAGGTCCCATGTAATAGGGGGCGAGCCTATTGCCATTAACCGAGCAGAAATTCCAAATTCCGAGCTGCTGCTGGGAATTTCATAGAAAAAAACCCATTAACACTTTGCTCGACCTGAGAATCGAACCCAGGACCTCTAGCGTAGCAGTCGCGCTCAGGACCACTTGGCTAATTAGGCAGTTGCAAAAAAATCACAATACGACATTTTTTTTTTCAGTGGACGAATTCCAGCCAGCCCGTCGTGGTCGCGGCATTGCGAAAAACCCGCGCCGCCCCAAAATACTGCAGCGAGGCGATACCAGGCCTCACGACAGTTCTACCTACCCCATAGCTGTTAGCGTTAGTAGTGAGGTAAGTCCTACTAATATTATAAAAGTAAGTTTGTAAGGATGAATGGATGTTTGTTACTATTTTACGCCAAAACGGATCTGGATAAAATTTGGCACAGATAGATTTATAGTCTGGAATTGTGCTATTTTTTATCTAGGTCGAATATAATTATAAAGTCAATGTCAAAGAAGCGAATATATTTTATTAATGGGATGGGCATACGAGCAGACGCGTCGTCTGATGGTAAGCCATTACCGCCGCCCATATAGACACCCGCAACACCAGAGGAGTCGCAAGTGCGCTGCCCACCTTTTTTGAGTTTGGCCCTCCGGTATCCTCACTCACTCGGCGAAACAACGTAAGCGTTGTTTCACGCTGGTTTTCTGTGAGGCCGTGGTATCACTCCGGTCGAGCCGGCCCATTCGTGCCGAAGCATGGCTCTTCTACATTTAAGTCCCTATTATATGGGAGGTGTACGAGTAATGTATTTGTACACCTCTGCCTAACCCTTTGAGAAATACAGGCGTGATGATATGTTGTTTTCAGGAGCTGTCGGACCTCAACGTGCAGTTGTTACTAAGAGACGGTGTGCTGGTTAATGGTAACCAGATGGTTCAACTTCAGCTCGATGACCCCATGCTATTGGAATAACAACCTTATGTTAACGGCATTAGGGTTAGTCTACATAGAAATATGTTTGTTAATGTAAAATTTGGTTTTAAGTTCTAGAATTACCTAGTCATTATCTTTATTCTATTGCATATCTAGTTTTACTTACTGTTTTTAATATTCATTCCTAATACACTAGCCTAGTGGTCCTGAGTGCGACCTGCTACGCTGGAGGTCTTGGGTTCGATTCCCAGGTCGAGCAGTGTTATTGGGTTTTTCTATGAAATTCCCAGTAGCAGCTCGGAGTTTATAATTTGTGCCCGGTTAATGGCAATAGGCTCGCCCCCTATTACATGGGACCTAAACATACCGGCGAACTGTGGGTGTACATTAGTACACCTCTGCCTAACCCTTCGGGGAATACAGGCGTGATGGTATCTTATGTTATGTTTATAATAGTAGAGAAGAGATATGGTCAAACTTAAAAACTGGTCAACTTGTTATCGCAATTAATTGAACGGATCCTGATATCCAGCTTGACCTCTCTGATGTATAGAGGTCCATACAAAGAAGAGATCATCACTGTTGGATTTTAATTAAATTATTTATGGAATCCATTTCTAATCCTAATAGCTTCACGAGAGCGAAGACTTGGAACTTAGCGTACTAAGCCCCAAATTGTTCTATGTTATTTAACCAAATGATGCGTTCTCGATAAAAGTTTGGCGTTAACCAAATGTAATTATATTTTAAGTGCAATACTTTAGCTGTTAGTGTTCGTATTTTATTTACTAATAAAGGTTTTGATAATCCATTTTGTTGTTGTTACTGATTTACTACAATAACCTTTGGTAAGAAGAAGGAAAGTAATTCTCAGCAACTATTTAAAACAAAGTTGTAATTGTAAAGCTTAGGGCCACTTGCACCAACTTCTTAAATGTGTTTAAATTGTATTTAAACACAAAATAACAATGAAAAATTGTGTTTAAATACAATTTAAACTTATTTTAGAAGTTGGTGCAAGTGTAATTGTGTTTTCTTTTAAATATAGTATCTAAAGTGTTTCTTGCCGGCTCTTCTCTATAAGACCCACTTTTTGGAACCGTGCAACTAGTTTTGGCTTTTCAAAAGTACCTTCTTTAATGGTATATTTGAAATGAAACATTTTGACTTTGACTTTGAAAGAAACATAAAATCTGTAAGCAATCTCTAGACTTTAACAGAGAGCATGATTTTTGAGGATTAGTCGGCATTTTTAATCAGGGATCATCAATAAGCAATTGCTGGATAAAATTGACGTGTCTTTATAAACTCTATTTAGGTAAACAGAAATAAAACTATAAATACGACACGTCTGCCCAGAAAATAAATAGTTCTTGAGCTCGACTGTAGCGCTACCTACCGGATCCAATTGTATTTTCAAACCATCCATGGACCCACTCAAATATACACCCAAAATTTCATCCAAATCTGTTCTGCCTTTTAGGAGAAGTTAGGTGACAAACACGTGTACAGAAGAATCCTAGATTGACGGATGGATGGATATTACTCTCTCACGATAAAATTTGGCGTGGCGGATGGGCTACTTTTTATAAAAAAAAATATTCTGGGACATTTTTACACAGATGGGTACTAGACAATGGATGTAATACTTATATACTTTTTTTTTGTAAATACATACTTTTAATACATAAGTTATCTAGGTTGGACCCAATTCTGAAGCCCACGCAGACGAAGTCGCGGGCAGAAGCTAGTCTATAATGTAAAAATGAATCGCCACATGTGTTGCTAAGCGCAAATCTCGAGAGCAGCTGAACCGATTTCGCTAATTATTTTTTATAATATTCCTTGAAGTACGAGGATGGTTCTTACGGAGAGAAAAAAATAAAAAATTGACTGAAAAAGTCTTTCAACAACACTTTTCTATATTCCCATACAAAAGATTCGTAATAATACTTAAAAATCAATTTGAACTTTAATAATACCATAAAGTTTAAGTGTTAGTGGAGGGGTTCCGGGAAGGCAAAACAATTGAGTGACGTTAGTTTCAGAATCGACTGTTAGACGGTACAAAGTTCGCCGGGTCAGCTAGTATTGTAAAAATGTAACCAACCTTCATTTACTAAACCCCACAATGGTGACCCCGTTGTGATATGAACACAGGACCTTTGAACCCCACGGTTACCACGACAGAGGGCGCTGTAATAAACAGTTATCACTTGTAAAATATGGCAATATGGCATCAATTATTGTAAAATCATAATATATTCACCATTTATTTGACATCTATTCTATGGTATATAGGTACCATTATTTTCAAGTAGTGCCCTCATAGCCTCCGTGGCGCAATGGCTAGCGCGTTCGGCTGTTAACCGAAAGGTTGGTGGTTCGAGCCCACCCGGGGGCGTGACGTACTTTTTAGTATATACCTATGCTTTTATTATTTGTTTGACTCTGTCATCTTACAAACAAAGACTGTCATTGTAACTATGATTACCGTAAACCAAATGAGGGTTAATTGTAGTATATCTTGACTATTTAATCTAAGTAGGTATATATTATGGTTTTACAACGCAACGCATTTTTTCGGCTTTGACCTGGTAAAATAGACTCCACTCAAATAATATACTTACCTATTATATAAAGAAATGCAAGCGAAATTTCAGACAGCACAATATATTATAGTAATAGGTACCTTATACCTCAATGTAAGTACATACATAAAAATGTTCTAATCAGTTACGATTAATATAATATCTGATAATTTCATTTCATTATCAATAAAATGATATATTTTTGATAAAATACATTTGTTTACTGTGATTTGGTTGTGTGTGACATTTTACAGGTAAAGTACATTATTATTTAAAACTTGTATAAACATACATACATACATATTTTCACGCCTGTCTCCCATTGGGGTAGGCAGAGACTATAGATTTCCACTTGCTACGATCCTGGCATACTACTTTCGCTTCATCTATGTTCATTTTATAATTCTTACTCTAGGTATCTGTGAAATAATTATAAGACTTCAATTTTAGTTTTACGATAATATTTTGATTTTTATCTAAACAACGTGATTAGTTAGAGATCTATACATAATTACACATCCAATTAGGTAAGCATGCTTAGTTCATAAGTTCTTCACTAAGCAAGTATTACATAGATCTTTTTAAATAGATTAAAACCTTCCTCTTGACTCTATTATATACTAGCTTCTGCCCGCGTGGAATTCGGTCTGTCATCACATCCCACGAGAACGGAATAAAAAGTATTCTATCTGTCTCCTGGTTCTAAGCTACCTCTCCACCAATTTTCAGCCAAATCAGTTCAGCCGTTCTTAAGTTATAAATAGTGTAACACGACTTTCTTTTATATAAGTATATAGATATCACTACTTATCTATTAATTTAAAAAAACCGCATCAAAATCCGTTGCGAACTGTTAAAGATCTAAGCATACATAGGGACAGACAGACAGCGGGAAGCGACTTTGTTCGTTTTATCACTACATAGTATAAAACAAAGTGCTAAGGTAAGTTTAGTTGTATTCGCTGAGGCAAAACTACTTTATCGATACATTTAGCGAGCGGCTTCTGTGCCACGGGTTGAGGGTTCAATCCCCGCACGGAACAAATATTTGAATAACCTACATGTAGCTCCGGGCATGTTTGTGTATGTGAGAGTTTATATTTATAAACGCAACCACGATACAGAAAAAGTGCATATGTGGTACACCGTTTCTATTAATTAAAAAAATTACATTGGTACTATCTTGATGTTCATAGACAAGTGCATTGTTCATGCGCGATGCATTTGATTCCGTGCATACGACCCCGCGATGAGGTCGAGGAAGTCTCCAAACAGATTGATCGCGAAATCAAGCAATGGATCAAGTCCTACAACCAAGTGAGTATGAAGATCTTAGTATATCATCACGCCATCACCCATAATTCGCCGGGATGTTTTGATAGCGCCCATCGTTAGGTATTAATTAACCTTAGCGCAGATAATAGAATACTAGTATAGAGTCTTAGGCCATCTATCCAAACTACCAAACCCTCTGTCAAAGCTTAGAACCACTAACTGGCACAAATCCATCTCAGAACTGCTGCTGAGTTTTTTTTATGGGATAGGGGAGCAAACGTACAGACGGATCACCTGATGGTAAACGATTACAGCCGCCCATGGACAAGCGCAACACCAGAGGAGTCAACAAGTGCGTTGTCCGCCTTTTAAAAGGGTTTGGTCCTCCGGTAACCTCACTGACTCGGCGAAACACAACGCAAGCGTTGTTTCACGCCTGTTTTCTGTGAGGCCGTGGTATCACTCCGGTCGAGCCAATTCGTGCCGAAGTATTGCTCTCCCACGTAAAAAAATAAAAAATACGTTTCATAGAAAAACCCTAATGACACTGGTATTTTTTGTAATAGGGGGGGCAAACGAGCAGACGAATCACTTGATGGTTATAAGCCTTGGATGGTGGATTACCCCTATTATGGCCCTCGTTATTCTAATTGGTGTGTTTGAGGTTTTGCGCTTATCCAGTTAGACGTGGTATGTATCCTCTATCGGTGATAATAAAATATTTTATTTTATTTTTAGGCAATAAAATTATTACTTCTCGGCACAGGAGAGAGTGGAAAAACAACAATTATAAAGCAGATGAAAATTTTACACGTGCAGGGATTTTCTGCGAGGTAAACTATCTATAATATATTTTTGTGGTATAAAAATAGGTGAAGGAAAACATCGTGAGGAAACCTGCATGCCTGAGCGATTTACTCGATGGCGTGTGAAGTCTGCCAACCCGCAATTCAGCTGGGTGGACTATAGCCTAAACCCTCTCACTCTGAGAGTACATCCAGTTCAGCATTGATTGAGGTTGATTATCTCTACTATTAAACGGATCCTGAGATATAGATATCTTGACCTCTCTGACCATACAAAGAAGAGATCATCTCTGTTAGTGTTATACCTAGATACCTATATTATATCCTTAGTGACTGCTCTGGTGTTGCGCGTGTCCATGGGCGGCGGTTATCGCTTACCATCAGGTGATCCGTCTGCTCGTTTGCCCTCCTATCCCATAAAAAAAATGCGTCGATTTTGACCATGGCATGGTTTTTACTTGATAATAAGTGTCGCAATTACTACTGCCATGAATATAGAATTTGACATAGACCTACGAATTGAGAAAAACAAATTTTTTTTTCAGCGAGCGCACAGAGAAGGCGCAACACATACGTCACAACATACACGAGTCTATCCACGACGTAGTGGAGAATATGGCTGTGCTCAACATTCCCTTACAAAACCCGAAGAATCAACAGTCTAGAGAATATATCCTGAAACTTGGCGATAGCGGCCCTCTGGAATATACTGAAGTGAGTAGGCGCTTTTTTTTATATCCGACATAATGTAAACGAGCAGATGCAACCTGATGGTAAGTTGTTCAATGGCTAGGGCGTTGGACTCGCGATCACATGGTTGCCGGTTCGATACCCACCCATTGCACTACCAACGTGAACCCACTCGTAACACAAGCATTTAGATTAGTACGAGGGGTTAACAAGAATACTAGTTATACTAAGAATACTAGCAAAAAAAATAGATAGTTATAAAAAAAACAAACATAATATACCACCACGCCTGTTTTCCCCGAAGGGTTAGGCAGAGGCGTAGGTACTAATGTACCTACACCCATATTTCGCCGGTATGTTTAGGTCCCATGTAAAAGGGGCGAGCCTATTGCCATTAACCGGGCACAAATTCCAAACTCCGAGCTATTACTGGGAATTTCATAGAAAAACCCTAATAACACTTTGCTCGACCTGGGAATCGAACCCAGGACCTTAAGCGTATCAATCGCGCTCAGGACCACTAAGCTAATGAGGCAGTCAATAAAAAAAAAACAATGCAATACTAATAGATAAATAGAGGCGTTGCTGATTCAATGCGTTTCCGAATTTTAAGAGCCCCTACGGACTGCAGACTGCCAGAGCCGCAGCAACTGAGGGGGAACTAGCTCTTATACGCAAAAGTTGGAACACACACCATGGTGCTTTACGACAATTAAGACAGACTCCGACGTAAGGGTGGTCGCTATCCTGTCAGACCCCACCTCGTTGAAAAAAATTTGCTACGTATTATAATTTATTTATTTATTTATTTACTTATAACTCTTAAACTATCATTACAGGTTTTGGAAACCTAATTCGATAGCTAAAACTACTTATATATTAACTATTTTAAAAAACACTACTTATACTAACAATAAAACAGACAATTAACATAAAATAAACATAAACATAAAATTACACTAATTGTTATTTTCGTAACATATTAGGTATATATAAACTTACTTTTGCAAGTTCACTAAAGTAACACGAAAAAATGTCCAACCTATTCTGAATTTCGGTGAGAGGTGCTTTGGACAGCAGGTTGGTTCTGGCAGTTGGCACAGCCAGTAGTGCAGTAGTAATGTATGATAATATTTATAATTGATTTCAGGGTTATTTTGATCATGTCAGATCTTTATGGCGCGATAGTGGAGTCAGAGAATGTTTCAAAAGATCGAATGAATATCAATTAATAGACAGTGCTGAATAGTAAGTCGTTGTTTTTTTCTCAATTTACTGAATTAATGAAATAAAGATCCTTTTATAAATTGTGTCAATTTAATGTTTTATTGCAACTTGTGGTGACGACTTTGTGGTTAAACAATTGTCTGTTACGCTAGGTGTTACGATTCGATCTCCGCACTGAACAAATACAGATAGTTGTTCCGGATCTGGGCGTATACACAGATAAAAGAATACTAGTAGCGTATATTATATTTGTACGTGGAAACACTCCCATGATACAGGAAAAAACTTTGCTAATGAATTTATAAAACACTGCCATCTTGTGTCAAATAATAAAACTAAAGACACCATAACTATTATTTTCTATAACAGATGGCGCTTTTTCCAATAAATTTAAGAAAAATCTAAGTGATATTTTATAAATAGATAATTTAGTTTTTCTCCTTTCAGCTTTCTAGACAGAATAGATCTTATTGAAAAACCTGATTATGTACCATCAGACGCTGACATATTGAGGTGTCGACGGAAAACAACTGGAATACAGAAGATCGAGTTCAAAGTTAAGGTGCAAGACACAACTTAAGTAGTGTTTTATTTTTAAAAGCATATGGCCTGCCTCATGGTAAGCAACCGCAGCTTACAGACCTCAGCAACACCAGTGGTATCACTCGCGCGTTTTCATCTTGACACCTCAGTTGTTCAAGTTTCATTTGTCCACATAAGTATCTTAGAACCACTCTGGTCTCATAATGTGCGATTTCAGAGGATTTTCTTCTTACACACACTCAGGTTGTGGAATCAACTCCCCGCCGAGGTTTCCCCAAATTACTGCAGCATAAGGTTCTTCAAAAAGGGTGTGAAAAAATCTTTACAGGGTTGGCAACATGCGAGTAATATCCTTGGTGCTGCAAGCGTCCATTTTTTTATGGTATAAGGAGTCAAACGAGCCGACGGATCACCTGATGGTAAGCGATAACCGCCGCCCATGGACACCCGCAACACCAGAAGAGTCGCAAGTGCGTTGCCCTCCTTTTAAAAGAGTTTGGTCCTTTTTTTTTGATGGGGTTGGAAATTCTTTATGCACTATCCACCACTCCGGGGAGAGCGGTGGGGTGTGTCGGACTCCGCTCTGAAAAGAGCGATCTACCGACTAAATTAGCATAATTTATGCGCTAGTGTACATATTTTAAATAAAGATCATATTTATAGGTGCCAAAATCAATGCAAGGTGGCGTACAAGACTTTTGGATGTTCGATGTTGGAGGGCAAAGAGGCGAGAGGAAAAAATGGATACAGGTGCGCTTAGTAAACAGACACTCTAATTTTATTTATCTGTATAGATAATCAACCCATTGTATGTCCCAATATGCACGGGCACAGGCACGGGTCTCTTCTCACAATGAGAGGGATTAGGCTATAGTCCACCACGCTAGCCTAATGCGGGTTGGCAGACTTCACACGCCGTCGAGGAAATCTCTCAGATGTGCAGGTTTCCTCACGATGTTTTCCTTCAACATAAAGCGCGTGATAATTATCTATTAACGAAAAGTCAGAGGTGTGTGCCTTGGAAATTGCGATTGGAAATTTGGAACTCGAGAAACCTTTGACTTGGCCAATAGTCATACATATCACTACTTTAGTAAACCATACAAGACTACCTATTTTTCGCCTTTCCTTTCTCTTGAGTCCATCCAAAGGTTGTCTGTAAGAGATCGCTTTTAGCAAGCGATAAGACCACCCATTGTACCATATTCTATGATTGATAACTTATACTTGACATTAGTTTTTGGTGTAAAATAACGGGTATTCTATTCTGTTCTATTCTATTCTGTTGATCCAGGTGTTCGAAGGTATACACGCCATTTGGTTCCTGGTGGCTTGCAGTGACTTTGACCAGACCCTCAGGGAAGACAACACACAGAACAGGCTTCAGGAAGCGCTTGTCTTGTTTGAAGATGTTTGGCAAAGCAGGTATACCATAATAATAATAAAAATAAACTGATATATAGAACCTCCTCCGTTTTTATAGGACAGGGCGGGCAAACGAGCAGACGGATCACCTGATGGTAAGCGATTACCGCCGCACATGGACACCCGCAACACCAGAGGAGTCGCATGTGCTTTGCCCGCCTTTTAAAAGGGTTTGGGCCTCCGGTATCCTTACTCAGTGAAACACGCGTTGTTTCATGCTGGATTTCTGTGGGCCGCGCATTTCGCTCACCATCAGGCGATTCGTCTGCCAGTTTGCGCCCCTGAACCATACGAACTCAGCGGCCCTCATTTTGTTAAGCTTAATTGACTTAGAATTATAATATAACACAATACTGTTAGCACATTATTGCTTACCGGCAGAATATTTAGCAATGCGGTAACATAACATACCATCACTGGTGATTCTTTGAAACATAGTTTTGACGCTATTTTCACTGAAGAACATATCTAACTAATCTCCAAATTAAACATCCATTTAAGGTTTAATGTTAAAGATAATTGTCTATCGAGGCATAATGTAATTATTTGAAAATATTCAAAATAAACCCTATTTAAACTTACAGAAAACGTTAAAACCTCATTAACCTTGCCTGTCCCAATGACGATTTTTCGTTGAATTACACAAATTTCATCAAATAATTTTCGCATCACACTAAAATTAGCAAGTTGTACCGATATTTTAATATATATTTCCTGATATTTTCAAGTCAAAATCTCTAATAATATAAGTTTCTTAAAATTACATTAATTATAAAAGTGTCCGCGGTAAAAATAATCATTCATCTGGCTCAATATGTCGAAACTTAGATTCAACGCTATCTCAAAATATTCCATTGAATTATACCGACTCGTGATTGGTTGTCCCAGTGAGCGCCGATCTGTCAACGAAGCACTCGTGGCCGGCGCATATTTTGGTAAAAAAATACAACTAAAACTTGTGATCTGGCATTTGTAAGGTAAGTAGCATAATCCATCTGTCTTTATTTATGAAAAACTGCGTGCTATTGTCATGATTTGTAGCGTCACTATAGGTTTGCATCAAATTTTAACTACTATTAATTATGCTTCTTTAGTTTAGCGTTTTTATATAAATAAGTAGAATTCGATTATCTCCATATTCCTCATTTATCTGGATATCATTGATCTGGTTTTATCTGGCTCTTTAGGCCAGATGAATTTAAATGGGCAAGATGAATTAGATTTTAACCATAAAGTATGGCGGCTCATAAAATCAGATGAATAATTACTGAGCAAAAGTATAACTCGATAAAGTAATATTTTATATATTACTAAAAAAGTAGTGTATGTAACACTGATTTTTTTTATTGAGCGATTTTTACGGTTTTATAAGCTGTAATACTTTAGCCTGTAGCCTACACATTAATATGTATAAAAACTGCAACTGCTTATAAGCCAGATACATAGTCTTAAGATTCAGTATTAAGATATTAAGTATTGATCAAAAAGATTTAAAAAATGAGTCGTTTTTAGATATCTATCTTGTAATGGCAAAATCAAAAGCAAACACGAGAAGAAAGGCTAAGAAGAAAAAGGCTCTCAGAGAAAAGAAGATAAAATACAATGATATAACACCAGATAAGAATAAAAACAATGATGATCTATGGAAATAAAAACAATAAAAGAATAGACAAAACTACATACGTAGGAAGGAAGGAGGAAAAGAAACTACATATACACGAAATGAATCCTAGACAAAAGAAATTACAGAGAAAGACATGGAGAAAGTATTAAAAATCATATTACCTTCCATAACCATATTAACATTATTAACATCAGCTATTTAGCATTTTCCAAGTTAAGACTTATTTGGATACTGCACTGTTACCTGATTCTCGATCACGAGACACTTATTTGTTAAGATTGCACACTAATACGTTCAGGGATTGCACCAGATGAAGATACTATAAGTTAAGACTTCCCAAGATCTTCTGTCTTTGCTATGTTTTAACGTCTATAATGTGGATTGTTTACAACGAACATGTTCAGTATGCAAGAATAATACAGTTTGTTATAGAATATAAAAAATGGTTTGACAATTCATAATGTGATTAAAAAGTTGTTATTGATTTATTAATAAAGTTAATTAAAGATGAAAATCATTAAAATTTTATTTATCTGTATAATTCTAATTAATATTTCTATAAAATCTCATTCTTCTGCCATTGTCATAATTTACCTGGCTGCATGATAGCATCTGTGTGCTCAAAATAATTAACAACTGGGACAAAATAAATGCGTTTGATATATGTTATTACATTTAATGACTTACAAAAACTAGTACTATAATTTGGATCTAAAAGTAAAAATTAATTAAAGCCATACGAATTAGTCAAAAACACTCGTTTTCAAAGAATCACCCCTTATTCCCCGAAGGGTTAGGCAGAGGTTTACTAAGGTACACCCACAGTTCGCTGGTATGTTTAGGTCCCATGTAATAGGGGGCGAGCCTATTGCCATTAACCGGGCACGAATTCCAAACTCCGAGCTGCTACTGGGAATTTCTTAGAAAAACCCAATAACACTGCTCCATCTGGCAATCTAACATAGGACCTCTAGCGTAAAACTGGCGTATTACCCAGATATACTCAGCAGCAAAGACCATCCTACCACCTGAAAACCTGATTGTCTCCCTCAGGTTCCTTCTAGAAGCGGGCCTGATCCTGTTCTTGAACAAGCAGGATCTGTTAGAGAGTAAGGTGGCCCAAGGTCGCAGCATTGCGCCCTACTTCCCGCAGTACCAGAACTTCCAGGCGGCGGGAGACGAATATACCAGAACTAGACTGTTTATTAAGAGTCTGTTTACGGTGAGTAGTGTGTAGTTAAAATTAGTGATAGACTAGTAATAGACTAGTGAGAGCCTAGTGATAGACTAGTGATAGTCTAGTGATAGACTAGTGATAGCCTAGTGATAGACTAGTGAGAGCCTAGTGATAGCCTAGTGATAGCCTAGTGATAGCCTAGTGATAGACTAGTGATAGACTAGTAATAGCCTAGTTACTTTAAATTTCATTTAAATTGGTTCCGTAGTTACGGCGCGTAAGCGCGACGGACAGACAGATAGAGTTACTTCCGCATTTATAATATTAGTAAAGAAGTAAGGGTTGTGGGCCTGCAAAAGGGAAACTGAGAGCACGGAATACCTTCTGTGTACATGCGATGCAATGGCTAGAAAGCCAATGTGCCTTTTCGGTCAGGGTTATCAAAGACCAGAGGACTACAGACCCATACCCCCAGGCCTCATTATAAAGCTCATGGAAGAGCTGTTTGTAGAACTGGGAGGGGATGAGGAATAAGTTATCTAGGGGAAGCACAAAATATCCCATTGGGTCGATGTGAACTGAGACCTTGCTGTCTCGGCCCTACACAAGATAAGATAAGATAAGGATTGTATTTAAACACAATTTTTCACTGTAATACAATTTAAACATGTAAACCCTAAACGCGATAAAATCCGTAAAGTTGTTTTATTTCAATACGTCTAATCTTCGCGGAAGCTTCAGAAATCATGATATATATTGAGAAGTTGGTGCAATTGCCCCTCAATCTATTCAAATTTGAATTTTGGCATATTCAGGAAGTAATTACGAAGAAGCGCGAGCGCCGTCGTCTGGACGCTTCGGCGGAGCGCTTCGTGGTGACTGAAGCGCGTCGTGCGCGGGAGTGCTACTTCCACTTCACGACGGCCACTGACACCGACAACGTGCGCACTGTATTTAGAGACGTGCATCAAATTATATTGACGCATATGCTTAATAACATCGGGGTTTATTGATTTTACATACATACATAAAGTCACGCCTCTTTCCCGTAGGGGTAGGCAGAGACCATAGACTTGCTACGATTCTGACATACCTCTTTAGCTTCATCCACACTCATCAATCTTTTCATACATGAACGTCGGTTTAGGGTACTCTTGACCGAGCCATTTTTCAGAACGTCCTCAATCTGATTTCTGAACGTTCGCCTAGGTAGTATTCTATTATCTGTGGCCTAGGCCATGAAAGATATGAAGATATGATAGGCTAGACCTGGGTTTAGACCTTTACCTACCTACAAAATTTTCAAGGTCAAGAATTTCACGATCAGTTACAGTTGGCGCAAAATAACTCGAACCAAAATGGCGCATCCGCCATGGCGCATCCGCCAGTAGTCGTTTTTTAGTACATTTTGCTCGTAAATGTACTGCGCAAACTTTCCCCCTCTCCGTTAGTTTTGGGTCAAGTTATTTTGCGCGAACTATATTTTTGAAGTGAAAACTACTTTAGCGGCGTTGTGCACTTTTTGGGATGGGTAAAAAATGTTATATTCGCGTCAGGACGCGTGACCATAGTAGCCCAAGCACGGAACACTTTCGAAAACATATTCGTATCTAAATCTAGAATAATTTGTATGAGAAGGAGGTTTCATGAACATAGATGAAGCGAAAGTGGTGTGCCAGGATCGTAGCAAGTGTAGTCTCTGCCTACCCCAATGGGAGACAGACGTGAAAATATGTATGTATATGAGATTTGTAGCAAAAGAAAACCTCATTCGTTTACGATATGAATTCGATGATTGTTCGTGATTGGGCTAACTGATCGAAAATTCGTAAGGCGGTTGTGTTATTAAAAAAGTGTTATTAAAAAAAAAATCAAAATTGTTTATTTCTTTACCATGATTATAACAACTAGTTTGTGATTGGAGCCTTCTTTTAAGCAAACTGCCTGTAGTAGAAGACTCCGCTCTTCCATAACAAAAGAAAGAAAAATATTAATAACAAATTAAACTTAGGTAGAGTTTAGGCGGGAAAATGAAAAGTGCACATTGTCGATTTTATATTATTTTTCAAAACTTGAATTTCTGCGAAGTTTAATGTGTAATTATGGTGGATAATTAACCATTAAGTGTTCGTGAACGTGTGAGAGTGTAGGCAAATGATATAAAATTGAAAATCGTGACTTTTTGGGTTCACTCCTAAACTCCATCGAAGCCTCAATAAAGTTTCTACCGTTTTGTTGGGGCAGCTGAACAACATTATACTTGACACTGGCGAACACAAAAAGTGTGGTGCCATAAAATCCCATGGTGGGAAATATTACTACATAATTGATTACTCTAATACTTGACACTGGCAAATACATAGAAAGTGTGGCGCCATAATAAAAAAAAAAAAAAAAAAACTTAGGTAAGTAGACATGATGACATGGCTTAAGTATAGTTTATGTGTGTGTGTGTGTGCGTGTGTGTTTGTGTGAGAGTATAGGTTATTTCGTTTCAGGAGTTCTTATATTTTTTATGTAATATAAATTGTCATGTTTGTGTACGATAGCGCAATAAATGAATATTGTATTTTACCACATAAATGATAGTACTTTTATACTGATAATTAAAGCAATTCGTGCGAAATTATTCCCTAACCATTCCAAAATATCAAAAATGCACAACGTTAATGTTCAAGTTTTCACTTCTGCCGGCACTCCCGGAGTGCAACCCGTTGTTTTTTTTATTCTTGATAGGGTTACGCTTCTTCGCCAGTTCGCCTGATGTAGGTAAGCGACACTGCGATCTACGATGGAGTTCGCTTGTCTAGAAGAAACCGACTCACTGTAATTTAATTGACAGGTTTGATAACATCCAGGAAATTCTTAAATCATCTCTACTATTATAATTTTTTTAAAAAGCTGTGTCTGTACATTGAAGATATAAAAAAAAGAACAACTGGGTTAGGGTATATACTTTAAATGTCTTCGAACCCACAAAAATGTGATTTTTATAATTTAAATAGAATAGATAATAATAGATAATAGATAGATTTTTATAATAAACTTTGTACTATATACGAAATGAAGTATTATTTTCTGACTACCCTCCTCATTTAGAAATTAGCCAATGATAAATCATATTTATTTCTGGAAATACTTACTTATACATCTTGTAAGTTAGCATGAAAAATGCAAAAAAAATCACAAAAACATATCTTATAAGTAAATAAATCCTGCAGTTCATAGTAGCTGTAGGATTCAGCGGTGAACTCTAACTCAAAGAGTGGCGATCACAATAGACCATTTTCGGTCGCAGTGACATTATAGCCGCAAACACACAATAAAAAAAAATATACATCTTATACATAGACATCTTAGACACTTTTGTAAGTCAATGTTTTAAATGTTTTTCTAACTAGATCGCGTCAGCCTATTAGTAACATACCTATACTAATAGCAGCTCGGAGTATGTAATGGCAATCGGCTTGCCCCTTATTTATTTATTTTTTGGGCGTTTGGAAATCCTCATGGACATCCGCCACCCGGGGAAGGCGGCGGGGTGTGTCGGACTCCACCCAGAATGGGTGACCTACCGACTAAAACCACACGGGTGTTTCGCCTCACCACTTTTTGCTGGGGTTACGGGAGCGAGGTTTCATTCCTCCGCGACCCCAGCAGTAATCGTGCCGGCTGGCCAACCAATCACGAGGAGGATCTCTCGCAGAAGTCTGGTGGGACTGGTCGGCTCTTGACATTCTATGGTAATCACTTTTATTTTCTTTGGAAGGCAATTGATCGTAGTTTATAAAATTCAACTGTTATCAGCACATCAAGCTGCACGATTCTCACATTATAAGAACTAAATTGTAAAAAAAATCAATGTTATAATCTTTGTTGAAAGGAGTATCTATGGAGTTTCTTGCCGGTTCTTCTCCATAAGACCCACTATTTGGAACCGCGCACCTAGTTTTTGACAAATCAAAAGTACCTGTATTACTGGTCTAATTGAAATAAAACATTTGACTTTGACTTTGAAGTTGATCCAAAGTCTGACAACGACTACATGTATGCATTGTTTTAAATTTTAATATAGGTAATCATCCCCCGAGCCTTTTCCAAACTATGTTGAGGTCGGCTTCCAGTCTAACCAGATGCGGCTGAATATCAGTATTTTACACGAAGCGACTGCCATCACACCTCCGCAACCCAATTTCTGGGCAATACCGATATTCGGAATATAAGTTGTCAGGCTTTTTTTGGGCTTCTGACTACCACTAACATGTTCGTATGACAACCGGGACCGACAGCTTACGTGCTTCCGAGACCCGGGGGGTCTCAATGTGTTAAGAATGGTCACCCATCCACACACCGTCCGCAGCGAGCGTAGCTAAAATAGATAATTTTTGTTATAGTTCGCGCAAAATAACTTGACCCAAAACTAACGGAGAGAGGGAAAGTTTGCACAGTGCATTTGCGTGCAAAATGTACTAAAAATCGACCATTTTGGTTCGTTATTTTGGGCCAACTACAATCTTTATTTATTTTATATTTTTTCCACTAAAAATAAAACAACAGACAAAATATAAAGTCATTTATTTTCATTTAAAATCAACAATATTTTTCATTAATAATTTCTATCATTTCACAATAAAATTCCTAAAATTCCTAGTTCAAAATTTCAAATCTTGTTCGCCGCGTCCCGTTCATGACTTTTATGGTACATGCTGATTGCTTTCATGGCTTCAATGTTGGCGTGAGTGGCTAGTTCTCCAGGAATGAGGAGTTTTACAGCTGCCTGGATCTCTCTGCTACTCATTGTGGTCTTCTTACTGTGCGCGACCAACCTCCCCGCCTCTTCAGCTATCTTCTCCAACATATCGTTGACGAAATTGTTCATAATTAACATTGATTTTCTTGAAATCCCCAAATTTTCTTTAGCGACTGTTCTTAATAATTTGTATAGATATATGGAGAAGCTCTGGAAATTCTTCTTCTTCATCTTCTTGGCTTTTGATATCGGTTTCTCGATGACCTTTTCCATTGATTTGAGGGGTTTCTTTGGTCCTTTTACGGGCGCCATTTTTTATGTCAATATATTTATTTATTATAAAAATCGTCGTTAAATGTGCCACAGACATTGCATCTTAGTATGACTTAAGTAGATTTTGTACGGGCTGCAAGTAGTGGGTGGGTGCGTTAGCTGAATAAATTGAATAAGCAATCAAAATGGAAGAGCGTGATTATCCTAATACAAGTATAAATCCTCCCTAAAGTAACTATACTTAAAATAAATTACTTTCTTTTGTTCATTTTTCAATGTAATTGCTATAATAATGTTCATAAACATACCTACTTACTTAGTAATTAAAATAATCACCGCGAATCATTATAAATAATTATGTGCAGGGCAGACAAAGTTCAAGTGAGTCTAATGTAATTTTTGTAAACAAAAACCGAAATAATTGTAAAAAAAATACAAAAATACTAGTGACCTAGAAATCTGGGGCCCATGCTAATTAATACCTAATTCATCCTAGAACTCTGTTCTGACCCAATTAACAATTTAGACTTACCTGTTAATGATAACGTAATATACCTTATAATGTTACCAACATTTTACATTATATTACTTACAATTATTGAATGAATGAAAATAAGAAATCAGGAACATGGGTATTTTAAAAAATCTTTAATGCAATATTTTTTCCACTACCCTCAAGAACAAAATAATCCTTCCGTCGAACCTATATAAACGGCTGCGCGCGCCCATTTAACAGCACACCCATTCTATTATTTATCAGTAGGTACAATAGCTTAGAGTAGATAAACTTAACTATAGACATGACTGGTCGCGGCAAAGGCGGAAAAGGATTAGGGAAAGGAGGTGCCAAACGCCATAGAAAAGTTCTTCGAGACAACATCCAGGGTATCACTAAACCTGCAATAAGAAGACTTGCTAGAAGAGGAGGCGTTAAAAGAATATCTGGGTTAATTTACGAAGAAACCCGAGGCGTCCTCAAAGTTTTCCTAGAGAATGTCATCCGCGATGCCGTGACCTACACAGAACACGCCAAAAGAAAAACTGTGACAGCTATGGACGTTGTCTATGCGCTGAAAAGACAAGGCAGAACGCTGTACGGTTTTGGCGGTTAATTAGGTTTTAGGTTAGTTTAGGCTATGTGTGTATAGTAAGTATAGTATTTATTTTGTGTGTGACAGGTATTTAGTTTTCTTTTTGACAAGGCCCTTTTCAGGGCCGCAGGTTTTCTGTTTCTTGATGGAGGTCAAAAACGTTCTTAAAATAGTTTAGTTCTTCATGGACAACGCCATAGTTCATAACATAATATAAGTAGGTATCTCACCAGCAAGATCACTCTTAGGCCAACTCCACACGTTGGCCCCATTGGCAGCACCAACGCTATTAGGCCAACGTGTGGAACAGTAATTAGCGTTGGTGCCAACACCCATGTAGCTTGCTGACGCATTTTAATTGGTTCAATTCGCTTAGCGCCAACGTTGGTCGGCTCATTGTGTCCAACATGTGGAGCCGGTGTCATGCTCCTGTTTTACTATGCGTCATTCTAGCTTTTACAAAATTACATAAATACCTGTCTATTAACGCATTAAAATGTTGATCACACCTGCGTGATGTGGGTACATTGAGTTAATTAACGCGCTCAGAGGCAGGTGGAGCAGGAGCATAATTATATAGGGTAAATCAGGGGAGTAGTTATACCAAACTGCGTCCGTAGCTTACCAGTACTTATCTATATGTATTTTAATCAAGAACGTAGTAAGGGGCGTGCCTAATTGCTAATAAATTATTTGTTCGGAAACCATAGTCGGACATCGGTTTAGGATCGGCGAACAAAAATAATTTTAAGCGTAGACCTAAGACACATAGGTACACACAACTAAATAGGTTTTTAGTTCCAATTCTAATAATTTTTGTTCCAATGTACTACGTGCCTGGGCGCGCACAATAAAAACTCCTTATTCTAAACTCTTACAGTACCTACCTAGGTACAGTTGAATTTTGGGACGGATCTCTGTCTGCCAGTGGTGGTGTCAGCCATATTGGCAGAGAGCACTAAGTGGAAAGCCGTAGCTTCCTTCTGCGAAACCGTTATGGCCCAGAAGGAGGCTGCCGAGCGGGATCGCGAGAGGACCGATCCCGCTCGGAGGAGAAGACGCCGTCGTGGAAACCACGTCACCAACCACGGTGTCTAGCCCAGTGGAAACCGCCTGCCTGTTGTTACTGAAACGACTTGCGGGGGGCCTCTGGGGCCGTGGACACATAGAGTGGGGGCTCTGGGCGGCGACCCTGGGAAGGACGGTGACACGTAGTGGTCACGTGCCGCCGTGTGCATTGCACAGAGATGGTGAGGGAGTCCCTGAGACGGCCCTATAGGCGTGGCACAGGAAGAGATCCGGAAGAATAAGCTAGTTCCCGGATCCTTCCAATATCGTGCTGAAGATGAGATGAGATGCCCACCGGGGGGGTTTTAGTGCGGTAAAAATCCCACACACCCCGGCCTACCCCACGGTAGGCCGGCAGCCTTTTGTAGGTTTCCTCCTCGCACAAAAAAAAGGTACAGTTGAATTAAGAACTTTTTTGAAGTCTGTTAACATGTTTTTAACAGATTTCAAAAAAAGGACGTTATCCGTAATAAGTATGTAATATTGTCAAAATGCACTGTTTTTGTATAAGTAGGATAATTTACAACGGCATCTAAACATGTGTATTTTTATTTGGGATAGGGGGGGGGGGGGCAAACGGGCAGAAGGATCGCCTGATGGTAAGCGATTTCCGCTGCCCATGGACACCCGCAATACCACAGAAGTCTCAAGTGCGTTGCCGGCCTTTTAGAAGGGTTTTAACCTCCGGTTTCTTCACTCACTCGGCGAAACACAACGTACTTGCATTGTTTCACGCCGGTTTTCTGCGAGGCCTTGGTATCACTCCGATCGATTCAGCCCATTCGTGGCTGTGTCACGTTAAAAATGGTGTATGTTTGTCTTTTAAGCTGACATTTTCATCAAGTCTGTAATTTAAAACCGAGGCTAATCACAACATACTTATTTTCTTTTGAATTCTCAATAACAGTTCGAAGTTTAGATTTGTGCCCTCGTTCCCTATTACATGGAACCTAAACATACCGGCGAACTGTGGATACAGGACAGAGACCTCTACCCAACCATTCGAGGAATACAGGCGTGATGATATATTATGTCGAAAGGCCAAAAGATTTACAAACATTGAACGAATTGTCTATAAAATCAATCAGTCCTTGTGATTTTTACTGACATTTGAACCACCTTTCTGTTATAATTGAATGCGAATTGGGCCACTGATCGTACCCTTATATTTATCAGAGTTAAGTATAAACAAGCAACATACTTAACTTCATACGTAACTGCAAACAACAGTGGAAAATTCCCACAGCTTTAAAAAAAAAAATAGGGTAAACATAAACAAAATGGAGCCAAAACTACCCACAAATCGCTGAACAACTGCTCAAGAAGGTGGGGATGATATCTATAAAAGGCCCGTGCACATTCATACCTTAATTGTATCTATTTAGCGAATCATAGAAAATGGCGCGAACAAAACAGACCGCCCGCAAGTCGACTGGAGGGAAGGCTCCTAGGAAGCAGCTGGCCACCAAAGCTGCGAGGAAGAGTGCCCCAGCCACGGGAGGCGTGAAGAAACCCCACAGATACAGGCCTGGCACCGTCGCGTTACGAGAAATCCGCCGTTATCAGAAGAGTACAGAGCTGCTGATCAGAAAACTACCATTCCAACGTCTCGTGAGAGAGATCGCTCAAGATTTCAAGACTGATTTGCGATTCCAAAGCTCGGCAGTCATGGCTCTTCAGGAAGCTAGTGAGGCGTATCTTGTGGGGCTGTTTGAGGATACGAATCTGTGTGCTATTCACGCGAAGAGGGTCACTATTATGCCCAAGGACATCCAGTTGGCTAGAAGAGTGAGAGGGGAGAGGGCTTAGTTTGTTTGCTTCGCCTCATTTTCGGGAGAATATAGGTTAGGTTAGGTTAGGTTAGTTAAGTTAAGGTAAGTTATTATGGACATATTTTGACAAAGCCCTTCTGAGGGCTGCACATCCTTCGTGTCTCTAATAGACGTCAAAACGTAATACCACATGTAATACTACACACAATTTTAATTTTCATACCTGAATCGATAGGTAGTACCTACACAATGTTCGTCCGTACAGGTTTCATCGCTAATTCCTTCGCTGTCTCTGCTATAAAGCTCTGGAACGGTCTCCCACTTGATATTAAAAAAGCTACGACAAAATTCTCATTCAAGTGCAAAGTACGTGAATACTACCGCAATTCGGCGAATCAATAAAGTTGTAGGTACTTTTCTTTTATTCATTCTTTCTTAATTATAATCTAAAAATACTTTATTTATTTCGTCTCTGGCATAAATAGTTAAATTATATATACATAAATGTATGTATGTATGTAAGTACAGGTATATTAAATTATTTGTGTATTCAGTCTATCATTAGTTTATCATCATGTCATTACAACATTTCCCAAACCCAAAGGTTGACTGGTAGAGAATGCCATAATTATGGCATTAAGTCCGCCTTAAGTACTACTCTATTATTGTGCATAGAGGTACCTATAAGTAAATAAATAAATGTTTTTAAATTTTTTTTCTTCTTGCTAAGGCAGTATATTGGGTGAATTCTGTTATATTAGCTCATTTGAAAATTGTTTAATATTAGATCTATTCACAGAGCAGACATTAAAAAAAAAAGGAAAAATATATAATAATTGATTTAGTGGGTATTTACTCCGTTTTTGTAAATTACTTACATAAATTTACATAGGTATTCAAATTCATCTTTCTATTATAAATAACTAGGTACCTACTAGACTGAGGTTAGTGTAGTTGAAAATAAACGGGGACAGACGAAGAAAAAAGAATCTACCTACTTAGTTGTTAGTTTTTGATTTATTAGTTATTGTGGGTAGTTATGAACTAATTTATTGTGGTTCATTATAATGACTTGTCCGGTGTGCCTTTTCAAATTCATTAAATAATGTACAGATTTAAGTAGTTATACTTTATCAGTCAGTTGTTAGAAGATTTTTTAATACTTTATAAATGTACCTAGGTGATAAGCTAAGATGATATAAGTAATGCTAATCCAACAGGCGATCTGTTTGCTGTTGGGTGGACGAAGACTTTATTGGTATGTCTGAAGTACTGTGAGAGGAATTTATGAGTGTTGTTAACCTAATTTTTACTTTACTATGTTTATTAATGATTGTTATAATTGTCTTTTTTTGTTTTAGTTAATGTAATTGGTTGTAACTGTAGTAGGTAATTATATATTTTAAAAGTATCTAACTAAGTACTCGCAACCGCGCGTGAGAACATATGTTTTTTTTTGGGATAGAGGGCAAACGTGGAGGTGATCACCTGATGGTAAGCGATTACCGCCACCCATGGACACCCGCAACACCAGAGGAGTCGCAAGTGCGTTGCCCGCCTCTTAAAAGGGTTTGGGCCTGCGGTATCCTCGCTCACTCGGCAAAACACAACGTAAGTGTTGTTTCACGCCGGTTTTCTGTGAGGCCGTGGTATCATGACGCATCATTTCTGCCTACCCTTGTGGGATAAAGGCGTGAGTTTATGTGTACCTATGCTATATGTACCTATGCTTATACGGTACATAACAGTAGACCTTAGTACCATTAGATTGACGCATGCCAGTCGGCCCCGTATAGTCAAAATGGTTACTATCCCATACCTATTCAGAGTCCGAAGACCTACTCAAAGTCAAAGTCACAATCATTTATTTAATATAGACTAAGTACTAGGTAGTACTTTTTGAACGTCATTTTTACATTATAAACAGCCCCCAAAACGCCCGCCCTTCACCGCCTTCTAGTGTTTTCGCTGGGAAGAAGAAGCGGCGCAACAAACTCCCCAGCACACATTTCTGTCTGTGTTAATAAGGCGTTGCACAAAATAAAGTTATAATCATTGTTTGGGGTACTTAATTAATAATTTATTAATTGCTACATGTCAGCTCGACAGCACTACATATCTGCTTCTTGATCCCCTCTATACCAACAAAACTGCAATATTTTTAGTTTATTCTTTAGGTATTTTTAACACAATTATGTAATTTCCACTTATTATGTGAGAAGGCTCTGTGCCTGTAGAAAGTAGCGTGAACGCTGATCGGCTAGAATAAGTTGTTATTCTCAATACATGCAAATGACATAAGCTTTCGAAAATTCGAGCAGGCACCAATGTCATCTCCATACATTTTTTTCTTTTCGAACTTCACTTGTAAGCTTGTAAGTATACAGGCTCTGGCACCTACCTATAACACAAGTGAAATCTTATCGTTGGTGAAATATTTTTGATTATTTTTAGGGCTCGATTCCGGATAAAGCAAAGAGTTATTTTGGTTTTATTAAATACTGTAGCACCTCGAAATTGGGATGAGTGTTAGAACTATTGCTTTAAGCCTGTACATACACCAATTAACTACATATATATATTCATACACATTATACATCACGACGCCTTGTTAGACATGCGTACGTAGAGGCTGTTAATAACTTTAGCTCGCTACACCACCCACTACTTGTACCACCATAAAAATTTACTTTACTCGAAGCAAACTCCGCTTCAAAACGATATTATTTAAATAATAATTACTTACCTACTTAGTTACTACGAATATCTGTCATACGACCAAAATGACTTCGAATATCACTAAGAAGAACAAATCCAGGTCTTCAAGGGCTGGCCTTCAGTTCCCAGTTGGTAGAATCCACAAGATTTTGAGGAAAGGGAATTATGCGCCGAGAATCGGAAGCGGAGCTCCAATTTACTTGGCAGCGGCTTTGGAGTACTTGTCTGCAGAAATCCTGGAGTTGGCTGCAGAGGCTGCAATGGACAATAAGAAGAGCAGAGTCATCCCAAGGCATATTTTGTTCGCCATCAGAAACGATGAAGAGTTGAACAAAATGCTGTCAGGAGTAACCATCTCTCAAGGCGGCGTTTTGCCTTCAATCAATCCCATACTGCTGCCCAAGAAGACTATGAAGAATGATGGATAGCTGGGCTAGAGAGAGATAGAGAAAGAGAGAGATAGAGAAAGAGAGAGATAGAGAAAGAGAGAGATAGAGAAAGAGAGAGATAGAGAAAGAGAGAGATAGAGAAAGAGAGAGATATTGTATATAGTTATATTATTTAATTTAGGAGTTAGGCGAAACGATGACGGTCGAATAATGGCCTGATTAATGACAAAGTCCTTGTCAGGACTGCATTGCTTCTGGTTTCTAACAAAGCTTCGTCAAAGACACTAGTCATCACAGTCATCCTCCTCGCCTTTGCCCAACCAGGTTGCCATCGGCTTCGTATCTACACAGATGCGGGTGAATATCAGTATTTTACCAGAACCGACTGCCGTCAGACCTCCGTAACTCAATTTCTGGGCAATACTACTAGTATTCTTTTATCTGTGGCAATACCGATATTTCGAGGAAAGACTTCGGAAGATTTTTATTACCTATATTTTTTCGGAAGTTTTTTTCTAATAATTATTATAATTTTTATGTTCGTAGACAGCCGGGACCGATAGCTTCATTGTGCTCTCCGAGGCACCGAGGGGTCTCGATGTGTTAAGAATGATCAAACATTCACACATTCATATTCACATTCATTTATTGCGTTCCATAATGTACAAAAATATATAAAACAGATGGTAGGCTTAAATCTAGGAATCAATTAAGGACCCTGTTGGGCACAGCACAGCTTAGTAGGAGAGAGGGAGACGTGTCTATTTATTATATTTTCCAAGTTAAAGTCAATATTCTTTATTTATTATATTTACGTATTATTTACGATTTTGACCGCAGCGAGCGCAGCTTAACCTTGCAGATCAGTTGATCAGCTTAGTTATTTACTAAACACTACATATTAGACATTATTTAAACATGACATTCTTTTAATCTTGTTTCTGGTATTTCTAAATTGTGTTTAGCGAATTCTTTGAAAAGCATTAATGCGTTTATCACCAATTTTGGCATGGTATGCATACTCTTAGCAAAATATGTTTGTTCTCCTATGTTAAGTTATTACTTACTGTTAAGACCTGTTTGTACCATCTTTTATAATAATAATAATAATAAACCCCCTCTGGGACAAGCGTTACCTCATCATGAGACTAACGTCAATCTGGAGGGTAGATTAGAATCGCTTTTTACAAACCTTAGACAATAAAACAAAAAATGTGTCATAAGGTTTAAAGAAAAGCGTACAAACCGCAGGGCAGCTTGTGGCGAGCTGATGGTGAGTGGCGACACTGCGGTCCTTATTGCCCCAGAGAGTCGGTCAGGGCCTCGTCTCCAGTTTCATCCGGAGTGACGTCGCGGATGTCAACCGAGACTTAACACCTTAAGCGTAATTGCATAAATTAAAATAAAACAATCAACAAATAACTTATAACTTTATTGTGTATATCTCAATAATAGTGTGATACGTTACATACATTGTAGACCAGTGTTTGTGCTTTGGATAAACTACATAAAATCCCTTAAATAACATTACTCAGTTAACAAGACAGTAAACCTACCCTATTTTGTAAAAAGATCGTCAATGAGTGTCAACAAATAGTGAAATTAGTGCAAGACTCATAACGTTCTGAGTGTCCAGTGTGCGCAAATCCTAACTCCCGTCAGTGCGTGTGACCATATAGTTCTGCCACTCCATGACCACCATTAAATACACCATAATAAAAACTTTGTAAACAACGCCATCTGTCTACCAATAGTCGAACCACGTGTTTTGTGAGCGGTATACCTGACATCGTAAAATTTGGCCCGTGCGCAGCGCGCATTACTGAACGATCTTGGCGCCATCTGTTGCACAGCTGCAAATATGAATAAATGTGGAGGTTGTGGGAAATTTCTCTCAAACAGCAACTCCATCAAATGCTGTAAATGTCCTGCAACATTCCATAAAGACTGCGTGAACATACCCGCAGCGGCTGGCGTCAAAACTACATGGATGTGCCCGGGTTGCAAGAGCAAAATACCCCGGGAAGATAACACATCAACGCCAGTAAGGGGACAGGCAGCTGACTACAATTCTGACGTTCTTACTAGTCCCGTTAAGCACACTGCAGAGACTAGCAAACTGGACCTGGCAAGCGAAATTCGTTTCTTCCGTAATGAGTTAAGTGCGCTTAGGGCCGAAGTTCGCGAAATACGTGAGGAAATTGTAGATTTTAAGACCGAACTCAAATCTTGCAATGAGTCCATCACTAAAATGGATATAAGAATTTCGGCTCTCGAACATAAATTTGAGGAGCGACTTCCTTCCGATGCTGACCCAGTGCAAAATACCATCGCGGAACTGAGACGCCAACTTAATGATCGCGACCAGGATTTGTTGCTTAATGACGTGGAGATAGCGGGAATACCGGAGACGAAGGATGAAAGTATATTGCATCTTGTCAAAGTCATCTCAACAAAACTCGGCGTCGACGTAGATGAGAGAGATTTTGTCCACGCAGAGCGAGTAGGTTCGACGCGCCGAAATCGAGTTGAACTAACTGATGGGGACACCTCGGCCTCTGCCGATCCTACTGTGCAACGGCCGCGATGCATCTCGGTGCGCTTCGCTCGACGCACGACGCGTGACCTTGTATTGCGCGCGGCACGGGTGCGTCGCGGTCTCAGTTCGACTGACCTACAGGTGCCCGGTACGACGAGCCGTGTGTACATCAATGAGCGCCTTACTCGCATAAATCGTCACCTATTTTATCTCGCACGCCAGGCTGGGAACAAGCATAATTGGAAATACGTGTGGACTAGAGACGGGATGATTTTAGCACGCAAAGAGGATGGCCGCAAGACGGAACGTATTCGATGTGAGAAGGATATTGAACTTTTTTTTATGTAATCATCTTTTTGGGACCTGAGTTCAAAAACAGTTACGTTAATCATGTTTTGTTAATGACTATATGGATTAATTTATTTTCGTGTACCTTTTGTATGTGCCTCACGGTGTTTAAACGGGAAATGGTTGGACAATGTGAATGCAATGTTCACATTGTCCAATTATGCTTACTTTGCGCGCATTTCAATCAAGAAAACACTTTACTTATTAATACTATTACGATACTTAACGATCTAACATCCAATAATATACTTAACATAACTTACTACCTATATCTACTATACAAAAACTCAATACACATACCTACAACTCAACTACACACATATCAAACTATTACAATATTAAACAAATCAGCCAGCAATAGCACACTCAGAACAACCACCTACATATATCCACTATACAGACACTCAATACAAATGCTTACTACTCAACTATACACAAATTATAACTACGTACATACTTTTTATAATATCTACACTTATTCTAATATTTACATGGAGTCCTTTTCAAAAGATAATTACGCACTTATAATGTTTTTATTATTTTGCAATGCCTAGGAACGACGGGTATCTGAAAGTTGGCTTTCTTAACGCGGGTTCCTTGGGCACACAACATGATGACTTTATCGCAGTTCTAGCACGTCATAGTCTAGATCTAGTAGCCGTAAACGAAACTTGGCTGCGTCAAGGAGAGGAGGGGCGCGCACCGGTCGTACCGGGATACCGCCTGCGCCATTCTCCGCGGCCAGCGAGCGTGCGCTCGGGCCGCGGAGGGGGTGTTGGCTTTTATCTAAGGCGCGGTTTGACTGCCCGTACATGTCACGTCTGTGTTGACAGCAAATATGAATCAGTCGAACAAATGTGGCTCACGCTGAAGTTAAATCAAAAGAAATTAGCCATAGGTACCGCGTATCGGCCGCCTTGGCTCGACTTAGATCTTTTCCTGGATGCTATTAGCGACACCATAAGTACCTTGGGACACTGCGACCATTATTTACTTATGGGCGACTTCAATGTTAATGTGTTGAATACCAGTGACCGCAAAACAAAAAAACTCAATGAGTTCCTTAACTGTCTCAACCTCACGCAAGTGGTTACTTCACCTACTCACTTTACGGAGACCAGCGAAACATTGATAGACCTGATATGTACAGATCTCCGCCAAAGATCAATAAACGTGGAGGCATTTGGATCACTCCAGGGTCATTCTTTTATTAGCTGCGAATTCAACGTTAAACGCGAACATTTTAAACCATACTTGGTAACCTATAGGCCTATAAAATATATATGCATCGACCAACTCAACGCGGATCTGTCACTGCTAGACTGGGATAGCTTATCCTTACTAGAAAATGTCGACGACATGGTCGAAGTTTTTAATAAACAGATAATATACATTTTTGATCTCCATGCGCCATTTAAAAAGTGTATTATAAAAGAACCTTCGTACCCGTGGATAACTGACACAATAAAAACCATGATGCGACTACGGGACGATGCATTAGCCAAGTATAGAAGCACTAAATCCGAAACGAAAAAACATTATTACAAACAGTTAAAAAATCTGGTACTTAGTTCACTACATACGGAAAAAACAGCTTACTTTAGACATAATATAAATAATAAAATAGGGGATCCCAAGGCACTATGGAAAAGTTTAAAAAATACCTTAATTCCCTCTAATCAAATAAAAGATCTGCCACCGCATTTTACAAATCCAGATCTCATAAATCGTGCATTTCTTAACGTTCCCGGACAGGCAGCCACAACTATCTCGCACTTAACGTTTTATGAATTCCATAATTATAGTGACGCCATTTTTAAAATAATCCCAGTAAACCTACAAATTGTTTCGCGATGCATAAATAGTTTAAAATCAAATGCTGAAGGGGCAGATCAAGTCACGTTAAATATGCTGAACATGTCACTTCCCTACATATTACCATCAATTGAATCAATAATTAATAAATCTATTGAGACCTCTACTTTCCCTAGCGCATGGAAAACTGCCACAGTCATACCTTTACCCAAAATAGCTAACCCGGTAAGTGTAACAGATCTCAGACCGATAAGTATTTTACCTTGCTTGTCAAAAATACTTGAAAAGGTTGTATGCCAACAATTAACCGAGTACTTAGAAAAAAATAAAATATTACCTGAGCTTCAATCGGGGTTTAGGAAAAAACGCAGCACTTCCACAGCACTCCTTGATGTCACTGATAATATACTGACAGCACAAGATGAGGGCATGTGCACGCTTTTGGTTCTGCTCGATTACTCCCGCGCTTTTGATTGCATAAATATACCTCTGCTTTTATCCAAATTACACTTCTACGGTTTTGATGATAACACGATAAAATGGTTCCATAGCTACCTCGAGCACCGTCACCAGCTTGTCAAATCGAGATCAAGTGATGGGACATCCCAAGTTTCATCCCTTACGCCTGTTAACAGAGGAGTCCCACAAGGATCCATTCTTGGTCCCATTCTCTTCATATTATACTGCGCGGACGTGGCTAACCGTCTCAAAAAATGTAAATACCATATATATGCCGATGATATACAGATTTATATATCTTTTAGACCTAACCAGTATTTAAATGCCTTTGCCGATATAAATCATGACCTCAATAATATAGCCGAGTGGTCAGTGAAAAACTGTTTGGTACTAAACCCGGCAAAGACTAAATATATGGTATTTGGCACAAAGCATATGTTAAGAAATTTACCCCCCATTTTAAATCTTACATTAATGGGGGAACCTATTGTAAGGGTTTTTGAAGCACGTAACCTAGGACTATGTATTGATACAGAGCTTAGATATGAAAAACATATATCAGAATCGGTCAAAAATTGTTTTTACCGCCTAAAAATTCTGTACAAAATGAGACCGTACATATCTGAAGAACTACGTGTGCAACTGGTTGAGTCACTGGTTCTTTCCAAACTTAACTACGCTGACACCGTTTACGGACCTCGCTTGCTGGCTAGAACAAATAGGCTTATACAAAGAGTACAGAACGCCTGTGCACGGTTTTGTTTTTCGGTCCCCTATAGAAGTCATGTCACACCTATTCTTAATAATAATTCTATGCTTAAAATGAAATTACGCCGTAAGCTACACCTGGCATGCCTTCTATTTGGAGTGATTAAGTACAAAGAACCTTCGTACTTATATAACAAGCTGGGCTGGGTCTCGAGTCAGAGAGGAACCGCTGCTAGACGTTGTGCCCAGCAGCTTACTATTCCGCCACACAGAACGGCAGCCTTCATAGGTTCATTCCGCTACGCAGCCTCGAAAATATGGAACAACATTCCGCCACCACTGAGACAAATAGGTACACTGCCTCTCTTCAGGAGACGACTACGACAACATCTTTTTGGTGCACAACGGGAGTTAGGCAATGTGGAGGTGGATTTATCAGTCATTATGTAGCACCTAATAACAATATCAAAATTCTAATTCTAATAATACATACTGAATAATAATACTTAAATAATACAATAATCTATATACAATACATATTTTACAATTATCCATTCACTATAATTTGCTTTTGATAACGGAAACAGTAGGTAGGTACCTGCGCGACCGCAGCGGGCTATTCGTATCCCAATCATCCCTCCTTCCTCCTCAGCGGCTTTAGTGCAGTGGTAAATGATACGAGTATCGGTGGTAAAATAATCACGATGAGAGGTTGGCAGCAGCCTAAAGCGAGTACTACTAGCGCAGGAGACCTATAAAATATGTATAATATGGTTAAAAAAAAATAAAAAAAAATAATAATAATTAAAAAAAAAAAATATGAACACAGTGCTCACCGTCTCTTTATGGCCTCCGAAAAGATATGTACATTTGTCTTTATCGTTACGAGCATCACGGAATAAGCTCCTGCCTTCCATCTACCTCCACAATTTATTATTCCTAAAAAAAAAATAAAAAAAAAAAAATAAAAAAATAAAAAAAAGATAACACATTATAAAATAACAAACGAATATATTATACCTACTTATTCTAATTTGAACACAATTTTGTTAGTGTACTACTTACCTCGTCACTCATATACTTCTTTAATTCTGATGAGACGTTTCTTAACTATTTTTATCCGTATTTATTATAAAATGTATTATCTTGAAAAGGCAATCATGTTGGCGCAACAAACAAGACTACACGCACACGTGCACCTCGGCTCGGGACCAGTTCCCGTGTAGCGTAATAGATACACCGTAACCTGATTTATATTATTTTATTGATTCCTACACAAAATGTTACAATGTAGCATGACACACACTAACACACACGACACTCTTGCACACGAGCACGATATTCACCTACACAATTTCTCTGATTGACATCCGTGGAGCACGAGGGCTCCAGATGAAAATCAGCGTTAAGCATTTAATTTTGCTTAACAATCTGCTGATCTGGAGACCCGTTTGGTACAGCCGTGAGACGCATACCTAATTTAATTTTAAGAGTATACTTCACTATGTCGTCTCGTTTTTATATCTTCTTTTTTATTTTTATTATGTGTAATTTGTGTCTTTGGTGCTGGCCAAATAAACGTTTTTTCTTTCTTTCTTTCTTTCTTTCTTTCTTTCTAGTTTGCCCATATTGGGTAGCTGGAGTGGAAACCCAAGAGCGCCCGCAGGACTTTCAACTCTGTCTTGCCTTAAACGGCTGGCCAGAGGGGGGCTGCCAGAGCTATATGCTTGGGGGTGGAAGTGTCTAATGGCGTAATAGCGGGGAAACCCAATCCGGGTCTCTTGGAGACTCGCGACGGTGAAACCGGGGCCACACCTCTCGACACCCTTAGCCGCTCACGCCGCTGTTGCCGCCTTTTGCCTGTACTGGCAGCATTTCGGGGGGCCCAGCTAGTGAGTTGGCGAGTCACCGTCTGCCATCCCTAAGGATATTTTTTCGAGGGCCAAAGGCAGACGCCGTTTTCTTCCGGCAATAGAAGTTATCGGTCCACCAAACACCCCATCCATAATCCCGTTTTTTATTTCCATAATTTACAATAGTCCTGCACCCGCCCGGAATACTTCATGACTGTACTCCTATAGTACAGTTGTGGAGTGTCCCGGGTGTATGCCCCATCCCATATTAGATTAAAGCTCTCCAAGGGGCCTCTGCGCGTTGGACCTGTGTCCCCCCGCAAGCCTTCCAAAGTACCGGATGTCTTCCTCACGGGAGGCATGCCGTGATACCCAAATGGAGATACAAATAATAATAATAATAAACCTTTATTTCAGATATAAAGCATCCATACATTATAATATTACGTAGTAAAGAAAACTTAAAAACTAATGCTAACTAATATTAATAGTCCTATGCTACGGTCCTGAACCGAACCTCACATTATCCACGTAATATGTAGTACGTATTTGTAGACATATGAAGTCCGATCCAATGGCGCAGCATAGGACAATCCCACCTACTACACAACACGCTCAGCATGGCGTGGGAGCTGGCACGCATTCTGCTGAGTATCGAGGCACATCGCTTTCGGATGATTGCATGAAAACCATCAATCCTCGCCTCTGCAAACATCCCAGAAGCGCTGCAAAAACGTGGGAGCCCCGCCATCACCCTGAACGCGTTGTTATATTGCACACGCAGAGCGTTGTATGCCCCCCGCGTATACCTAACCCATAGACTGCACGTGTAGAATGACTGGCAGTAAGCTCTGAAGAGTGTCATTTTTACCTGTTTGCCACATCGTGCGAATCTGCGGATCAGCATATTGCATCGGACAGCCAACGCCCTGCGTTCTCTCTCTATATCCAGGTCATCGTTCAGGTCATCAGTGACCCAGTGACCCAGGTACTTAAACTTCGTGACTCTGTTAAGAGGAGTACCACTGATAGTTATTTGTGGCACGTTGGAGTAACACTTACCACGTGCTTTAAATACAAGCAACTCACTCTTCCTAGCGTTATACCTGAGTCCCTGAGCCACCGCATACTTTTCACAAATAAGCAGGAGGCGCCTAAGAGCGCTGATCGAGGGGCTCAGCAACACCATATCGTCAGCGTAGCTAATATTATTAAAACACACGCCATCAATGTGACAACCGATATTAGTGTTGCTGAGCTCAACGATCAGTTGATTGACATACAAATTAAAGAGGCGAGGCGAAGTTATTCCTCCTTGTCTCACCCCGCATTTCACTCGGTACTCCTCAGATAATACACCCGCCCACTTAACGTGATTAGTCTGGTTTTGATACCAGTACCTAAGCAAGGAAATGACCGAACTTTCAACTTCGGTTTCCCGCCTCAGCTTATCCCATAGGATATCGTAAGACACCAGGTCAAACGCTTTTGACAAATCGAGGAAGCAAGCATTGACCGGTGTCTTCCTATCTGCGTAGTACTGGACGGTCCGCTTGAGACACAAAATAGCAGTCTCAGTTGATAGACCCGGCCTAAAACCAAATTGTGCGTCATGTAATTTTATGCGACTGGCCATGTGTGTATCAAGCAAACTGTCCAGCACTTTAGCTGTAATGGTGGCCAAGGAAATAGGCCTATAATTCACAGGATCCGCCACATCACCAGTTTTATTTTTAACTATTGGGACCACTATAGTTTTCAAAAGACCATTCGGTAGGTAAGAGTGACTCATACATAATGAATAAAACATAGCCAGTACCCGCGGCAAGTGCACACCCGCATACCGCAGGTGCTCAACACTGAGGTGGTCATGTCCCGGAGATTTACCCCTTGCCATGCCACTGATGACCTTTTCAACGTCTCTGGCAGAGAACTTCAATGGGGAAACCCTCTCAGCATTGGACACATACGGTGATGAAGGCGTAGCTATTTTCAATGGCGGATCAACTTGGAATTGATTCATGAACAGGTTTGCAATAGATGAAGGGTTGCACCTACCTGCCACGCTCAGAGGAAGGCCCTGCTTAGGATTCATTTTACTGGTATTTTTCCAAAATTTACTAAAATCCTTCTTGTTATGATTTTCAGCTATTATATCCATCTTGATTTGTACTTGATTATCACGACACCATTTTAATTTAGATTTAAATTTGCTTCTAGTTTCACGCATATTATCAAAGATACGTCCTGTAATAGGATTACCACACAATTTCCATATTTGAAACGCAAGCCGGGCCTCCTCGTGAATGCCTCTAATATGTTTATTCCAACCGGTCAACGGCTTGTACTTTTTCTTTTTATTAACTATGTTACTACGACTAGCAGAAATTGATAATATACTAATAATATTACTGTACATATCATCTAAAATAGATCGGTGGTTTGGGTCCCCACATGTTGAGTCGGCACAGTTACCTAATTCTAGGGGAAAATCTAGCTCACGTAAACAAGAGTGACATAACTCTTCATACAATTTAATTTGTTTCAGGTCCCGTTCACCCCATACAATATTGTTTACACTCTTATTCGATATGACCATATTAGGTTCAATTATCTTTAAATCACATTCGATTTGTAAAGGCAAATGGTCGGACCAAAAACTATCATATACTACCTCCACATTAACGATTGAGCGACGAGCGGCCTCAGTCACAACACAGTGGTCGAGCCACCTATTGCACCCGTGCGCTTCACTAACAAACGTATACGAATCAAGCGGTAGGAGTTCGATATCCGCGCACAACCAACACTGCTCATTACAAAATCTTAATAATTCATTGCTAAACAATTCATTTGTATGAGCATTATAATCTCCTAACATAAACACCGATTGGATGTTACTGTTCTCTATAATTGCAGTCATTTCACTTAAGCAGTCAGTAAATTCAACTAAGTTATCATTACAGTTAGTAGGCATATAAACAGAAAAAATAAGTATTTCTCGTTCATACACTTGCACTTTAATAGCCGCAAGACGCACACTATTGCACGGGACCACAGAAACTGACGAAAATAGACTTTTCCTCCACAGCAGTGCCACTCCTCCATATGGTCTTCCTCGAAGTATACCCACCGATGTGTCTATTGCAGAGGTCCCAGTAGACGCAAAATCATCATCAATATTACTTAGAAATGCTAAGTCGTGAGGCATCAACCAAGTTTCTTGCAATGCTATTATGTCACCTGATACACACAACCGCCTTATACAATCAGTGGACGTTTTAACACACTTACAGTTGAAACTTATCATCTTCACAGATCTATCCATTATATTTAGGTTTGATGATATTCTGTGTCTCCCCTGAGCCTTTAGCATTTCTTTTGAAATATATAAATCTACGATATGATACCCCGTCTGGCCAAAACTCATCGTTCATGAAAATATTTTCATCATGCTTCGGTACAAAAATTTTGTAACTATTATAGTCTTTATCGATTTTCATAGACATCTTTTCCACTTTTACTTGCAAATTAGATTTACCTTTTATATATTTATTTATATCCTCTTCAGAAACATTTTTATCAACATTATAAATATATATAGGTATTTTAATGTCTGCGGCTTTAAATTTTTCATCTGGATTAACCGCAGCCTTCCCTTTGTTACCAGTAAATTTTCTCTTTTTTTGAAAATAAATATAATATTCTGTTCTATTCTAAGTGGGGGTTGGTAAACTTCACATGCTAGCGAGAAAATAACTCAGGCGTGCATAAATATTTCCTCACGATGTTTCCCTTCACCGTTTTGATTTCAAGTTAGAGGTGCGCCTTGGACTTGTTAGGGAGTTGTTGGACTTCGAAGTCCAACTGTAATCAAGTCTGTATGAATATCAAGTTCAAGAATAACTTTTTTCACCGTGGGAGAGCCATGCTTCGGCACGAATGGGCCGGCTTGACCGGAGTGATACCACGGCCTCACAGAAAACCGGCGTGAAACAACGCTTGCGTTGTGTTTCGCCGAGTGAGTTGAGGTTACCGGAGGCCAAAACCCTTTTAAAGGCGGGCAACGCACTTGCGACTCCTCTGGTGTTGCAGGTGTCCGTGGGCGGCGGTTATCGCTTACCATCAGGTGATCCGTTTGCTCGTTTGCCCCCCTAGCCCATAAAAAAAAGAATATCCACTCAAAATCATAATGTTTGTTGGCGACCGGAAAGTGAAAAAAAATATTAATATCTTATCAACTTCCTTTACATGTATTCTTACTTAGGTTAATATTATGTTATGTAACACTATAATATTGTACCTGAATTATAACAATAGATATAATGGCAAATAAATATTGTAAAAATAAGCTGTGTCTGTACATTAAAGATATAAAAAAAACGAGTGGGGAAGGTTATACTTTTTTTTTTTTTTTGTGCGTGTGGAAATCCTCATTGTCCGAACCCAAAAATGTGATATTTAAAATTCTTGTCTGTTTGTTACGGGTTGGCGCAAAAACTACTGATAGATTTTAATTTTGATATCTCTGTTAGAAAGTATATGCTCCAACTTAAAAACTTCTCAACTTATTGAACGGATCCTGAGATACAGCTTGACCTCTTTGGTGTAGTTAAACAGACCCATACAAAGAAGAGATCATCACTGTTGGTTTTAGATTAAATTATTTGTGGGATCCATTTTTAATTCTATATAGCTTCACGTGAGCGAAGCCGCGGTCAAAAGCTAATGGTAAATAATAATAATTTATCTACAGA